>CM067369.1:94308535-94991035 GCA_034401795.1 Chaetoderma sp. LZ-2023a
ATGGCAAGACGAAGGTTAAGTGATCGTGTGAAATGGCAAATCATAGGCATGCATACCACTGGTATGTCATGCAGAGAGATTGGCAGATAGCTGAACATTAACCATACTGTAATCAGTCGTTTGATTGCAAAACATTGGCAAACTAACGAGGTGAAGGACAGGCCTAGATCTGGAAGACCGAGAAGACTACTGCCCATGATGATCGAGCCCTAGTACGCCTTGTTAGGGGATCTCCATTCACCAACAGCAGAGTGCTCAGCCAGCAATGGGAAACGCGCAATAGAGTGTCAATGTCTACCGTCAAAAGGAGACTGTATGCTGCTGGCATGAAAGCTAGGAGACATGTCAGACGTCCTCTCCTCACTGCACACCACAAAGAGGAGCGTCTGAGGTGGTGCAACGAAAGAAGACACTGGAACATGAGATCCTGGAGACGGGTACACTGGTCCGATGAAAGTCGGTTCCTGCTTCATGCCACAGATGGTCGAACTCATGTATGGAGGTCCAGACGCATGGCGTACGACCAACGTAACATCATGGAAGAAGTTCCATTTGGTGGAGGTTCCGTTATGATATGGGGGTGCATCTCATTTGATTGTAAGCTGGATCTGTTGACTGTACCTGGAACACTAAATGGACAAAGATATCAAGATTCCATACTGGATAGAGTTGTGGTCCCTCATTTTGTAAATCATGCACCTGGAACCCACCCTATATTCATGGATGACAACGCCCGACCACATCGTGCTAGAGCTGTGCATGAATACCTCCGCCAGAATGCCATCGAAACCCTACCATGGCCAGCAAGGAGCCCTGACATGAACCCTATTGAGCATATCTGGGACATTCTGGGAAACATGGTGAGAAGGAGGGATCCTCCTGTGCAGAACCTACAGGAATTAACAGACGCACTCCATCTTGAATGGCAACGAATACCACAATGGCGTATCAGTCGGTTGGTGACCAGCATGAGACGTCGTGTCCAGGCCGTCATCCAGGCACAAGGTGGATATACCCGGTATTAATAATGACAGTCTCAAACTCGTGCACAGATGTTAAACTTCGTTTTCAGACACCATTAATGACAATCTAGCCACGTGTGTCAACTGTAGGGCAATAGTTGTCAGTTGTGTCAACGTAACCATATTCAGGCCTCGTTTTCAAGTTCAAACAAAAACATACAGTGTTTCCCCACCATCATAATCAGCATTACTCTAGTTGCATTATTACCTCTTGCACTAAGATGGATGGGTACATAAATGTTTATGCTATTGCTTTCTTCATAGCACATGAATATACCCTCGCATGTGCGTAAAAATAGGGTGGTGCTTAACTTTTGCACAGGTGTATATATATATATATATATATATATTTATATATATATATATATATATATATATATATATATATATATATATATATATATATATATATATATATATATATACATATATATATATATATATATATATATATATATATATATATATATATATATATATAATTATTATTATTCGTGCAGCTTATAAACAGCACGGAGTACATTGTTCAGCCATACAGTCTTACAGGCTTTGCATAACTCACATACATTCTAGTATAATCTGGATCTGTAGACAATGCCCAAACAAAGAGCTTTTAGGTACGCATTCTAATGCGTTTAAGCAATGTAATTGTACATTGTCAATAGGTCTTAAGAAATAATTGATACTGGTGTTCGTGTTGAGATGGTCTGTTGCGCTGGCACCCATAACAGTCCAGAATCGCTAGTCTATGGATCGCTAAATTCAACAAATTTGCGAAAATCGCTGTAGCATTGGCTCTGGTAGATTGTGGAATGCTTTCGCAGTCAAAACTCAGGTATTCACAGTCATTTATATCTTGATGACATGTATCAGGGGTGTCCTGCATAGCTGTCGGTTGAGAGTATGTTTCTACAGTGGTCGGCGAGTCGGGCGATGTAAAACACTCAGCTTCTTCGTAATCCTGTAAATCATTAGAATCCAGCGTATCGGGTAAAGTTCGAATCCCGATGGTATTTCTTCCTCTACATGCATAGATGCTTGGTGAATAGCATAATCTAACTCTCTGACAGTCTCTGGGGATACGTGCTCAATACGTGTCTGTATGGCTCTGTCTATTTCAGCATCAGCGTCATTTACATCAACAATGTTACACGGTTGCATAGCCATTAATCCCAGCAATCGAGTCATGCAGACTCTCGAGAATGTGTAGTTCTTAGTGTCTACTATGTCACCCTCTAAAACTGTCTGTAGTTTAAGTTCTTCAGTCATAGTAGTAATGTATAATCCATCCGATATTAACTTTGAGTTAATGTTTACATCACTGCTCAGAGTTCTGTCTATTTCAAACCAAACGTCTTCATCACCCATTAACTTTAAGCTGACCCTAGAGACAGGGAGTGAAGGCCCGTTACTGCATATGCCTATTTGCCTCTGACCATTATACGAGCGACACAAATCAGACATTAATCCAATGCTTAATAGCTGATCACTGTAATCTTTGGAGAGCATTGCATCAACCATTGAGCGTTTTTATCTATATATATCGACGATCGGGTGTAGATTCTTTATCAATATTGTGCAGCCACACTAAGCTTGGTTAGAAATGCAACAGAAATCTTCGGGGATTTTTTCCGGGTATTAAACGCTTACACTAGCATAGAGTTCATTATAACTCCAAGAATTTCGTGCAAGTTCTCCTTCAGAATTCTCCACGAATCATTAGGGAATGCTACGCTCCTGAATGATGTTTTCTGCTTGGTTTGTCCTGGTGGAGTAAAGTACCAAGGTAGCATGACACGGATATTTAGTGCTGATAGTGACCTTTAATTGAGGTTCTAATTTGTAGATGTAATTAATCTGCTCTACTGTGTTGGAACACCTAGCTCTAAGCACAGTTTCTTTGAATGCAGGCATCATAGCAGTGAACTTTCGAAACGTATTACCGTACATAAATACTCCTCGCTTGCTGGGGTAAACACTACCAACACTGAACTCGTGTATGTCTACTACAAATTCGTCATTATGTTTCAGAATGCATACGTGTACATTGTTAGTGAGTGCTATGGGCATGTCAGAACCCATAAAATAGCCTGTATCCATACTTATAATAAACGTTGAACACACCGTTTAAACAAAAATCAAAACCATTAACTCTTAGCGTATCAGATTTTTAAATGTTGCTTTTATACTCTAATGACTATCGATTAACACTCGTCATGCATCATAACACTAATTACCCCTAAGCTCACCTCATTGGATACCTGGAGACCCGTGATTTCACGAGATTGAACGAGTTCCCAGGAAAAGATGTGTCTAGATATGTAACCTTGTCGTCCCTCATTACGTAATATATTAACTCTTGAGCATTTGGCATGGCTCCAAGAGATCATCCTTAATTACACCCATTAACCCTCATCAATCAGCATTATGCTAATTACCCTTAAGCTCGCCTCATTGAATGCCTGGAGGCACGTGATTTAATGAGGGGGTGGGGCTTCACGAACGAATGAGTCCAGACATGTAACCTGTCAATCATCCTTAAGTACCTGTTCATTAACCCTTGTCAATCATTACAATAATTACCATTAAGCTCACCACATTGGATGACAGGAGGTACGTGACTTAACGAGGGAGCGGGGCTTATGGTGACCCTCTACGTCTAACATCCAATCAGAATGGGGGAGAGCTGATCGCCTGTATTCACACCTTTACACAAAGGCGGCACAGATCAAAGGGAAAAAGGTGATAATGATGAAAATTAGTTGGTTGCTCGTACACAGCAACCACATTCAGCAGGCGACCAGCTTGCCCCACCTCTACTCGGCCTATCCCTTTAGGCCTCGCAGCGTGTTTGTGAAAAAGTAGAACTGTATTAGAACTAGGTCTTTAGAATCTCTGTAGCCTAAGGCTTCCAGATTGTTTTGAATTTTCAGTATTTAAAACAAAAAATTCTTGATTTTTTTAACAATTTTCCGGATATTTTTTTAACCCCATCAAAGTTGTAGAATCCATTTCATGTGTTAAAATTTAAGCCAAATGGGACTAGCTGTTAGAGCTTTTCACAGATCCAGAATTTGATCTGGTCAGGATTTGGGTTCTTTTACCCCGATCTCGACCAATGTCTGGAAATCCCCATGCATGGCAAGTTCCTTTGTTGTGCTAAAATATGAGCCAAATCGAATACGCTTCCGTGACTGAATGAATAACCGACCGACCGACCGACCGACCGACCGACCGACCAATTGACTGACTGACTGACGAAGGGACATGGCTATCCACAGCCAAAAGTATCACTGCCTGTGTAAGGTGTCAGAGGAAGTGGCAGCGCTTGATAGTCAGGAAGTTCTGGTATTGATCGATCCCAACACGAACGAGGTGGTAGGTGGAGCTTAGCTAGAGATGCGCAGGGCATAGCTAAAACTGGAAAGGTTCATTAAAGCCCTCGTGTTCCATTAAATATAGACACTTTTGCACGAGATATGAGATGTCTGTTCAATTTACCCAGCGTGCAATGCTACCCGGCAATCAATGCTACCCAGCATGCAATGGCCTGGCACCATTCGTTTAGTCTATTGTTTGCACAAGCCAGGATTTCTCAAACAAAACCAACCTGCTTGCACGTGCAAACAGTCATTCGCCATCCAGCTCTGGAAGCATAAGCATGCATGGCAGTACGTTCGACAGTCTGTATTTCAATACTGTTCAGAGAAAGTGTGTCAATGTCCAGGAGAAAATACGAGAAAGCTTTTATATACATTGACAGTAATTTACGTGAAAGTTGTTGCTATCAATGACAGCACCAACATTCAGTCAAATTTGTGTCAAAATAATTGGTATTTAATGCAATTACTACCTGCTATATATTTGATACACATTTTATTGAAGTGTTGTTGCAACAGCTTTGAGCCTATGTATTCTAAAATAATCATCATAAATTTCAGTCAACATTTTCTATGGGTTTGAAGAGTAATTTGATTGTAAGCTGTTGCTGACTAAGGCACCAACAACGTTATCAAATTGTTGTCCATAGAATCACACGGCGCTCAGTATTACTATCTAAGTAGAGTGAGTATATGGCCAAAACACGCTTTGCCTGCACGAAGGAAAGATTTTGCCTAGCTACCGCGTGTACGTTTCTGTTCGACCAATGCATTTCAAACAAATGCACAAATCTGTCAACGAAACATGCACGCCGTTTACTAAGCATTCATTCTTGGCGAGAAAACGTATATAGGCCTACGCTCACTTTACCTAAATAGTAATGTATTGATTGCACGTGTGTGGATAATAATTCGACAATGTTGTCGGTGCCTTAGAAACAAACAACGTAGTCAAATTTCTATTCAAATCCGTAGCGAGAGTCGACTAAACATTATGGTGATTATTTTAGAATATAGTGACTGAAAGCTGTTGTAGCAGGAATTAGTATCAAATCTGTACCAGGTAGTAATCGTATTACCTAATAATTATTTTGACAATAATTTTACTGAATGTTGCTGTAATTGATAGCAATAACTTTCAGGCAAATTATTGTTAAAATATATATAAGCTTTCTCTAATTTTCTTCTGGAAATTGACACAGTTGAGCTGAACAGTATTGAAATGCAGGCCGTCGAATGCACCACCTTGAATAGCACGCCCTACGCGCATGCTTCTGCTTCCAGAGCCGAAGGAGAAATGACTATTTGCACGTGTGGGCAGGTTAGTTTTGTTTGAGAAATCCTGGCCTATACAGACAATAGACTAAACGAATATGGCGTCCAATAGTTACAACGATTATGGAGTCAGGAAATTGCATGCTGGGTAGAGTTGCGTGCTGTGTAAATTCAACAGAAATCAACAGGCATTTCATATCTCGTGCTAGAGGGACTATACTTAACGGAGCACGAGAACTTTAAGCATGGGTT
The DNA here is from genome assembly GCA_034401795.1 of Chaetoderma sp. LZ-2023a. Classification (NCBI taxonomy): domain Eukaryota; kingdom Metazoa; phylum Mollusca; class Caudofoveata; order Chaetodermatida; family Chaetodermatidae; genus Chaetoderma; species Chaetoderma sp. LZ-2023a. The sequence continues at coordinate 94,314,465 of CM067369.1, forward strand.
ATATTTAGATTACTAATCAAAATTATAGTTGGCAGTAGTGAAAATATCCTAGTAAAATAATTTTGTACTTACTGGCCAACTATTTCCGAACAAAGACTTCTGAGACCATTTGTTCCGGTTTAAAATAAAAATGGTGCACTGTGGTCAAGTAGGCTTACCGATCATATAAGCAACACGGCCTCTATATATCCTTAGGGCCTATATGACGTCATTGCCACACTCTTTGGGTTCTCTATGCTTCTAATAAACTTGCGTAATATATATGATAACATGTGGATGAAATAATATATCCAAGTAGTGTGCGTATTATTATTTCAAAGATTTAACCACGAATAGAGGATACCTAAACTATATAATTAACGTTAATACAACACTAAACTATTTGAATAATATCGAATCACGGCAATAATCTTAGGACATGGTCTCATTATGGAGTTAATTAGGAATAACGCCATACTTCAGTATGGCGTTATTCCTGTTTAAGTCTATAGTGAGAACACGGTCTTACTTTAGGCAGGTAAACATCAAAGCCTAACTATAATTTGTTCTTACGAGTCACTTTTAACAATATCTATTTCGACTGCATCACTGCTAAATATAGCCCATATAAACACAGGTCTAAATCATAAATGACAGTTTTGACACACATAAATAATATAAATGTATTTCTGTCTAATAAATAGCTTTAAGCGATACATCACATAGGCTAAGCGGAGAATGGATGAATGAACTATAAGCTATGCCCACCCATCGCTAGCTTAACTCTGCCTATGCTTTAACCGTGTTGCGATCGATTTATATCCTTTGAGCCCTGAATTAAAAAAAATTCTAAATTCAAGGTATCTGTACAGGTAAGTTGTTGTATATTTTGAAACTAAGGCCGTGTTCACATTAGATTAGGTAATCCGTTTTGCTCGTGCAAGCGTTCACGCTTACACGGTTATGACAAGTTTACGAATATTTGCGTTTGATAGGCATTACCTTGGTCTTACTTCAGATTAGCACTCTAATGTGAATACCGCCTAAATTGACTGGTGATGTTGCTACCTATGTTACGAGCGGCCGCATATGCCTACACGAGCATATATACATACGTGCACGCATATACACACGCGTACGTACAGGCATGTACACACGCGTGTACTCACTACATAGCCTACACATAATTGAAACACGTTGGGGAGGGGATAGGGGGAGTGATAGGGAGGGGGGGTGAGGGAGATGGTGAGGGGGCGTGAGAGAGAGAGAGGAGAGAGGGGAAGGCGCACGCGTAGAGGTAGCGGCGCTGTTGCAAGTGGAAGATAGTACCACTTGTCGTGGGAACACTTTCCCTTAAAACAAATAACGTATTTGGATAGCTCCCCTTACGCACACACACTGTATGTAAAATGGTTGAAAGCAATGCCCCACAACCAAACGATGTTATTCGATTGGCTAAGATCAGGGATGTATGATCTGGTATTTCCCTCACGCGAGGGCAATGCCACACGGTATCCCCCCCCCCCCCCCCACCCAACCCCCACCCACCCCACACACACCCGTGCGAATGGTGTGTTTTAGCATTGCTGCGCGGCTAGCCATAAAGTTCATTATAATAATATGCCCGTCTCTAAATTGGCAGATATGCGCCCGACCCGGCATTTTTGACAATCAAGTATCTCAATTTCAAAACAACTATACGGGAAAGCTGTTGCATATTTTGAACCTAATTTGACTGGGTGCCGTTGCTGCAGCAAGGCTGTACAATCAGCTTCTATAACGAATTTAATACCCGACAGAGCGATGAATTTATGATAGCTATCAAAACGGCGAATTAATTACCACCAAAACTGTTGCACATTTCATCACAACCCGAGAATATTGATCTGCCAACAATATGCCATCTTTAAGCGTGACGAGCGTGTCAATTACAGTAATCAACATATAGATATGAAATGGATTATGCATATCTGTGTAGAAAATCTAGATCAGCTGACAGTTGCAGTGAGTGACGGTATGTTTACAATTAACGAAGACGACCCTGCTTCAGCAAACCAAAGTCCCGCAGCTGCTACTGACACCAACAAATCTGACACTGAAACGTTACATAAACTGGATGCTATTAGGGCTTTTAGTCTTTACTGTCTACACTATAATGGTCCATACTGCGTCAGCTATGGACAGATCTAACTCAGTTTGGCTTCGCTGTCGAGATGTGTAATTCAAGAACTGCTTATCTAAATATCACGTTATGATGAAATATCTCCCTCAGACGTCTGAGGGGCGGGGCTGAAGCCCTGGGGCCCACTGTTTGGGGGCCCCCTAGAATTTGCACTCATTTTTTTTGTCCATTGGAATTATTTTATAATCACAATTATGTGTAACTTTAAAGGCAAGTAGTAGTAGTAGTAGTAGTAGTAGTTGTAGTAGTAGTAGTAGAAGTAGAAGTAGTAGTAGTAGTAGTAGTAGTAGTAGTAGTAGTGGTAGTAGTAGTAGTAGTAGTAGTAGTAGTAGTAGTAGTAGTAGTAGTAGTAGTAGTAGTAGTAGTAGTAGACAACGACACACTGGCACTAGGATATAGCACAGTCGATATTGGAATGTAATTTTTACATTTTTAAATTTTCGACCTGAGTGAGGTTCAAACGCAGCCAATTCTATGGCACCGATTCGCCTAGCGTTTGGGAGCCGAGTAGTCTACCCACAGGCCCACCATACATAGGACAAAAATCCTCTTTCACTGAAAGTAGTAGTAGTAGTAGTAGTAGTAGTAGTAGCAGTAGCAGTAGCAGCAGCAGCAGCAGCAGTAGTAGTAGTAGTAGTGGTGTATATAATTTATCAGTGCCCCCCCCCCCTCCGTACATACGCCCACACACATCGCTTCGCTAGACTCGATATGAGAGCGTTAGTGGGAGGGCGAGACCGGGTGATAGAACAATGCCCCCACCCCGACCATCATTGTTATATCATCTTTATTGTCCGAAATTGATGGGGCCCCAGAAAGTTAAAAGCCCTGGGCCCCTAGTAGGATAAATCCGGCTCTGCGGGCACCCCGCAAAGAAAAGGACCGAGCTAGCGAAGGCACACCGGTTATACAATAATGCTAATATCTTGATCACTTCAGCGTCTGTCATTCTGTTTAAATAACTGCATATGCTATTTTTCTCACGCGAAATAACACCGTCATTGCTAATAGCAATAGCTTCAAAAAGAGCTCCACAGATCTGCTTCACACGTTCAAAGAATTAACGTGGATACTTTAGATAGAGTCACGCCCACGTACAGGTGCATGCCTTCGTCGACTGTAATCTGACACTTATCAGGTTCAAACCGTTGTGGCAAAATGTGTCTTTGCCACAACAAGCCGAGCGCATCAGCATATCCGAGTCTGTCTGGAAGTACGCGTCTGATATTTCTTACGGGTTCCATGCTGGTGTCGAAATATGCCACGTCGAAGAGCCCGGAATCAGTATTCACGTTGTAAATATGGGATTGTCTTGTGGGAAGCCATGACCCCACAGCATGTCTTTTATTTCACGTAAGTCCCCAAAGAAATTATGCTTTGAAAATACCAGGTGAGCTAAAGGTCCAGATGACATCGGGCAATCCGATAAATTGGAATCAGCATAGTAGCTGATAATATTGTTTATTAACATCGGCCATGTACATTTCTGGTAAATGGCTAGATTGCTGGATATAGCACGGTGAAATTAGTATATGCTAATAGATGAAATTAATAATGTACTATTTGGAAATAAGTGAATTGATTGGAAAGGATTATATGGTTCTGAGTTGATGTGTATTTGAAAGTAATTTAGATAAAAGTCCTTGCTGTTCAGTCGGCATTCACTTTTATAATATTCAGCAGTTGTTGGTAATCATAGATTTGGAAATAATCAATGTATAGTAATCCGTGTTGGGATGGGTGAAACTGAACGTGACAAACAGACATAGTTGATGACGTAAGCAATCTAGTCTCTCACACTAGGTTGAAACAACACCACCTGGCAATGAGATTATACAGCTCATGTGCCTATACACCCTAGTATTCTCGAGACTTCTCCATCAATAGGCAATGGACAGGACATGGATATAGTAGCGTCCTTTAGGAACGAATAACATAATCGAAATGTGTATATCAACTATATGTCACTCATTCGATGGCATGCAACAACAACACATTCCGTAATGTTGCTGGTTAGCTAACAGATCATATCAAACCAGAACCGGTCTCCGCCGCTTTGTCTATGTGAGGCGCACTCTCCATGGAAGAATTAGGCAGAGTATGATTGGTTAGAATGACGTCATAACCAATCGGGATTGATCAGACTCTGCAGTAAAGAATAATGAAGAATAGATTTATGCGCCAAGCAAAGGATAGAGGAATCACTGATTGGCTGAGAATACCAATCAGTTATCAGGTCAGAACTTCTAGGAAGAAATAAGCAGAGGTTGATTGGTGGACTGATTGTTCAGCCAGTCAAAGTGTGCTTATGGAATACCTAGAAGAGTTGTAAGAATAGTTGGGAATAGATTCAAGAGAGATATAGTTATTAAAATTATTATAGAACTTGGCAAGAGATCTGAATCTAAGAGTATTTAAGACGAGATTTCGGTCTTATAATTTAATCCATCACCATCTGTGATTCACTGAAGACGTCGTGAGCGTTCAGTTTGCGTAACGAAGCTCTGTTAGAGATAGCCTTAGGAAATAGGTAGAACTCTATAGTTTGTACATTATTTTGTACCAGTTTGTATTGTGAGCGATTTTGGTCTTATTTCAAAAACTTATATTTAATAAAAGTATAATCTTACGTTTATGTAAGACCTGAGTTTGTCAAACCGTTTAATAGCTTATGAATCTAGTAGTGAGCTGGAAGCAACATCCAGTCCTTACTTGGAATAGAGTTAGTCAGATAGGCCCACCAGTCATCAAATCAATATCGTCACTTAACCATCTGTCGACGAGGCGAGCCCGACTGCAGTCATCCTTCGCCGTTACTAGTAGTCATTGTCGCAGCAACGCTAGTCAGCTACCGGTAGCGGAGAAGAATCATCATCGACTAAGTAAAAAGAAGTTCTTGAAGAGAAAACCCAACATCTTCAACGTGAATTTGAAATGATCTAGCTCACATTTCACGAAGTATTACAAAGCCTGGATATCCATTATTATCTAAATACAAAGAAATATAAAGAAAGTTAAAAGCATATAAGAAAAGTGATGGATTTTTAACCGTGTGAAAGGATAGTATCAAAGCAATGTTAAAGTTATCGTGAATCAATAAGACTAGCAAATATTTAGAAAGATTTAGCGACGATCGTCATTAAATCCGCCATTTTACTTTAATATTTGCATCCACCTTTCTTTGGCATTTTATTATCATCATGGCTGCGCAATCACCGACCATTCCAGGAACGCTAATGCTAGTCATTGTGTTGTTGGTTTCTGAGGTGAATTACATGAATTATTTGAAACAAGTGGGAAGATCTTGAGAGTGAGACATTCGTTTTTTTTGCATCATTATCATTGTAACATGACATACACCTAAGACTTGTTGTTGCCCTGCCTATTAATTGCTTAAGTCGTGATTGTATATTATGTCATTTAAGTACATGTCTCGTTTTGATTTAAACACATCAAGGATTCGTGATTCAACCAGAACAGAAGGGAGTGAGTTCCATGTTGTAGATATGGGATTGTCCGGTGGGGAGTCATGACCCTGTGGACAACTTATATTTATGCGAGTAAGACCTAAGTGAAATTAATATTTGAAGATACCAGGTGAGCTAATGAACGGAGTAACACGCATCATGCTATAGTACGTAAAATGGCTGCTGCACTGTTTGACATAGACCGGTGCTGCCGCAATAACAGTTTCGCACGAAACTGATGCGTACAGGATAACCATATTAAGTAAGAATTGGAATATAGTAGGATAGAATAGAGTAGGACCCACGGCTCTGGGTTGATGATATCTGTCAGTGGTGAAGATGAAAGTTGGTGGTGTGGGATCGGCACACACTTTCAGAATATTCAGCAGTTATTTTGGGCAATAGTTTAGAAAATAGTACAGAGACGGTTTAGACGTTACATACAAAAAGAATGGTTAAAAGGTTGAGTGATGGGATCAAAAGGTTGACTGACAAGGGAATCATCAACTCCCGATAGAAAGTAAAACAACACCAGCTGGCGATGAGCTCATACAGCTCAAGTGCTATTAACCATCGTATCCTACAGGTTGATGCGCAATACGCAATAGGCAAGACATGGACAAAATAGCGTCCTGTAGGAGTGATTGACACTAACGAAGTTTGTGTATAAACTATGTGTCAATCAAAAACAGAGTATCCGGTTAGAGACGAATTTGTATATAAACTATATGTCACTCACGAAGTGACATGATACAACAATGGATGTAGTAATGTTGTTAGTTAGCTGACAGATCACATCAAACCCGAACCAGCCCAAACCGGTTTGACCACGTTCAAAGTTGTTATCTGGGAAGTGGAACTCAGAGTTTGATTGGTCAGGATGACGTCACAATCAATGAGCATCCGATCATACTCTGAGGAAGATAAGATAAACGAACGTGGCCGAAAATCTCAGAGAAGTATATAAGGGGGACTTTGATTTTATTCGAGGTTCTCTCTCGGTCCGTGGTGTAAGCAAGTAGTAACTCTGAAAATCGAGTTATGTGTTAGAGGTAGATTGATAAGATAGCAGACCTGTTGTACAGGGAGTAATATCGGTCAATGTTAGATAGGAGTCGTATAGTTTAGATAAGTAGTTAAAATTAGTCAAACTCATATAAGTATTAATATTTTCTTTGTGGCAGTAAAAGTCACCCATAGTATAAGTGTACAGTTAAAACTATTATTAAAGTCATTACCTTGATAACCTCAAGGCAAGAGTTTTGTTGTGCTATTTAATTCTGGAGAATACGGAAGACCACCGTATCTTACCTACGAATTCTGAGATTCAGTCAGATCAGGCCCGGATATCTAATACAAATATCGTACAGTACATCTATTTATGAGGCGAGCTGATATCCATCTTTTGCGTTCTCGGTAAAGCGAGTTGTCGCAGCAACTTAACATACAAGCTTTACCCAAAACGGAAAAGACTTCATAACCGATTATACCAGAGAATCCCCCATAAGTAGTGATAGAATCTTGAAGATAAGAGTGCAAAATCTTCAGTGGCTTCAACTGCCAGGATCCGGAATTAAAAGTAACAGTGAGTACATAAGAATATATGGCCCAAGAACAAAAGAGACGACCAACGACCATAGTGGTTAAAGACGTGGCTGACAGGGTTGCAAATTATTTAGAAGTAGCGCAGCGGTCAGAAGGCTGTCAGGTGATGCAGCATCGGGAGTACGGGAACAATTCGATTTGCAAAATAACAACCGCTATCAGTTGCCCCGAGCATCCGAGAGTGGCAAGGGTGGTCATTAGCATCCATTACCATTAACCCGACGCTACCACCGATAGATCGGCTACCCCCAGTAGAGGGTATGCGTAGCTAATGAAGGCCGACTAGAGGGAATATCCGCATATGTGATAACCCGAGCGGCTCGAGGGCAGTTGTCGAGGGCAATCGACAGTTTCATGGTGGGGAGGATACGAGAAGAAGTGTCCTACGAAGAGTTTGCTGACTACATTACGACCAACTTCGTATCCACCAATGAGCATGAACGGATCAAGTACGATCTAGAAGGCATGAAGCAGCAAGGGAATGAGACGGTGATTACATTCAACCGGAGATATAAAGAAGCTAGCAGTAGAGCGTACCCTACTGAGAACGAAGACAATCGCCATACCATTCTCGGCATTTATTTACGGGCTTTGGGTGACCGAGGGTTAAGCAAATGTATAGTGCGTAAGAAAGCCACCACCCTGGCCCGAGCTATCGAGATAGCCGAAGAGGAAGAAACGTGTAATGATCTATTACGAGCAATGCAAATAGAGGAAAGACACGAAGAAAGAATGGAGGTGAACATGTTGGAGGAGGATGAAGAAAGGGAGATATGGAGTGTAGTAAAAAAAGCTGAAGCAACAGATAGCAGCCCAGTCCAAAATGATCGAACAGCTGTGTGGGCTGGTAAAAGATCTACAGAGGACCGAAGAATCACCAAAGCCGATAAATCAAAGAGAGCAAAGCGTGAAGAAGGTGGTCCAACAACCACCGAAAAGACATGTACCAGCAGAAAGAACAGCATTGTCGCGAAATTTGAGCCACATTACGTGCTACAATTGCGATAAAACAGGACATTATAAAAGCAATTGTCCAAGGTCAAACCGACCAGTACATAACCCGACACGCAAAAGTATCGTGCGACCGCGATCCCCAAGACTACCGATGACTTGCTTTAGGTGTGGCCGGGAAGGTCATATGGCCCAAGAGTGCGTAAATCAAACATACAACATGTTCGGTAATCTTAGAGACACCCCTACAGTAGTAAGATGCTATGGGTGTGGGCAAGATGGGCACATCGTGAAAAATTGTCCGCATGGGGCGCAGGATCAGCGTAGACAACAGCCGGTGGTACCGACAGTCAGACAACCGGAGCGTCAGATCGTGCGTAGAGCGGCAAAACGTGCTGCTAGTGATAACATGGACATAGACGAAGTCGATAACAGCCATAGGGAACAACAGATTATTCCTAGGGACTGTTCAAGAAATGTGAGAATGGATTTTAATAATTCGAGAGCATGTGACAGTGAATACGAGGATCGGGACGGATTTGTCATAACGGGTCCGGGCACTGACGGTGGGCGGGACACATCACCTCGTCGAGATTCGTACGCTGAAGCAGTTAGCGGGAGAAGGAGCCCGTTAAACTAAGATGGAGAAAGCCGTTGGTGCAAGCACCGACCGAATGGTTTTAATCCGTCTACATGTGGATTCTAATGGTCCAACGGATCAAGGTGAGTACCTACATGCCTTAGTGGATACTGGTGCTAGCACATCTTTGGTTCGTAAGGATATATGGCGCAGCATGTTAAAGGCTAGGCCATTGAAAAGGGCAAAGACGCTCTTAGCCGTAAATGGTTCTCCCATAGAATTGTTGGGAGAGACCCAGGTAAAATTCAAGAACGGCCGGCCTATTCCCAGTATGGTAGTAGCACGAATGAGGCATGAATGTTTGCTTGGAGAGGATGCTTTGCACTTGGGAAATGCAAAAATTGATTATCAGGCCAAAGTAGTAGTATGGTTTGGCCGGGTATATCCCTTCAGGTATCCCTATAGGGAGCAGACGAATTATATCTATGAAAGTTGTAAGGAAACGACCGGATATAAAGATATCGACAAGGTCTTGGGGGACTTTGCGGATATCTTTGATACGGCTCGTCCAAAAATGCTAGGACTGGTTCCCAAAGTAAAGTGTACGGTACTAACAGGAGATGCATTTCCTATAAGGCAGAAGGCCTACCGTCTACCGCTAGCCAAGCAGTATATAGTCAAGAACCAAGTGGCTGAGATGCTGGCAGCAGGTGTCATAAGACCGTCGTCATCACCCTGGCCGTCACCCATTACATTGGTCCCTAAGAAGGAAGGGGACACTAGGTTTTGCATAGACTACAGAAAATTGAATTCCGTATGTCGTAAGGATAGTTATCCTTTGCCGAATATATCGGACATTTTTGATTCTATGGGCAGCGCAACAATATTTTCTACTATGGACTTGAAGTCTGGCTATTGGCAGATACCAATGGACAGCCAAGACATAGAGAAGACAGCGTTCGTATGCAGTGAAGGCTTGTTCGAATGGATTCGGATGCCGTTCGGTTTTGCGAACTCAGGTGCCGTATTTCAGAGGGCAATGAATGATATTTTCCGAGAATTCATGGGGAAATATCTGCATGTCTTCGTCGACGATATAGTCGTATATTCGAGAAATCCGACGGAGCATGCACAGCACTTGCTTATGGTCATGCGTAGGATACGCGAGTATAACTTACAAGTTAAGAAAAAGAAGTGCGATTTTGCTAAACCATCAGTTGATTTGCTTGGTTATCGCATTTCCGCCCAAGGAGTAGCTCCTCAGGCTCAAAAGGTCAAGGTCATTAGGGAAATGTCACCCCCACGCGATGTAGGCGAAGTAAGAAGTTTCCTTGGAGCTACCGGTTATTACCGCTCCTGTGTGCAAGGCTATGCCGAAATTGCTAAGCCTCTGATCGAGTTAACTAAAAAGTATAAACGTTTTGAATGGGGTGCGGATGAACAGCAAGCGTTCAAGAAATTACAGAACTTGCTGTGTAGTGAGACGGTTCTCACATATCCGAATTTGAATGCTCCGTATAAGTTATATACTGATGCGTCTAGCTATGCGATAGGTGCAATATTGGTACAGGTAGATGATCATGGTGTAGAGCGAGTAATCCAGTATGTAAGCTCTACTCTTAAAGACAGTCAGTTGAATTGGCCCGTAATAGAAAAGGAAGCTTATGCGGTGATATATGCGTTGAAAAAGCTTTGACCTTATCTATTTGGTGCGCAGTTTACCATGTATACTGACCACAAACCCCTAAAGAGTTTGTTTGTGGGAGAGGTTAAGAACACGAAAGTGCAGCGCTGGGCAGTACTGATTGCAGAATACGGATGTAAGATAGAATACATCCAAGGCTCGAAGAATATTCGAGCGGACATGTTGTCCAGGTTACGTCGTCCAGTGGAGGTCGCCACATTAGATACTGGCGATTTTGTCATACCGGATGTAGATGAGGGTGCATTACCGCATGTCCCTCTAGAGACATTCGATATTCCCTATGACGAGTTGTGTACCGAACAGACCAAGGAATACCCTGAGTTGTTCAAGAACACCCCAGAGGAGTACATGGTCAAGAACGGTATTCTGTATTCTTTAGTTACGCCTTCAGCGTTGGACGCTGAGTACCCCAGAATTGTATTACCTACCCTGTTCTGTGAGAAGGTGCTCCGGATGGCGCATGAACGAGCTGGTCACCAAGGTCTACAGAAGACCATCGGTATGGTAAGGGATTCTTTTGTCTGGAGGTCTTTGAGAAAAGACGTAGTACGTATGCTTGAGCTGTGTACGACGTGCCAGGTCAACCGACCTGTCACTACTCGACCAAGGTATACAGAGATGCCCATGGCCAATTATCCCAGTTAGATAATTGGAATGGATTTGATCGGGCCACTGTTGGAGTCGAGTAAGGGTAATATGTATATTATGACGGTCGTTGATCACTGTTCTGCGTGGGCAGAAGCATATCCGATTCCGTCTAAGACGTCTCAGAATGTGGAAGACAAGTTCTTCAATGAGTACGTCACGCGTCATGGTGTGCCTGAGATCGTGGTAACCGATCAGGGAAAAGAATTTTGTTCTAAATCTCTGGAAGAACGATTTAAGGAACACGGTATTGATCATAGGCAATCGAGTCCATACCATCCTCAGACGAATGGACGTACCGAGAGGTTCAATCGAACTCTTAAGGAGTTAATCCAGAAAGGGGTGAATAATGCATCTCGTGCATGGGAAGACGAGTTGGGTGCAGCATTGACAGCGTACCGCAGTACTCGTCATTCCATGACAGGATATACGCCATTCTATCTGACGTATGGTCGACGAGCAAGACTTCCATTTGCTATTCCTGTGGACGCATCGCAGGATCTTGGAGAGAGACTGACATGTCTCAATAATGCCTTGCTGCGAGCTCGTAGTGAAACAGCGAAGTCTCGCGAGATTCACCGAGAACAAATTGATAAGCATGCAAACGCTGGTATCTTCAAAGTAGGTGATTCGGTGGTTGTGAAGGCGGAGGAACGAATGAAGTTGACCTCTCGCAGTGACCCCGAATATGAAATCTTTAAGATCAATGGGCCAGTGGCTCATGTCCGACATCAGAGATCTGGGAAGGTGCGTGTACTTAACATAGCCAAGTTACGCGTAGTCGACTCAGAGATGTGCTGGGACAAGGTACGACCATGCCCTGTTCGTAACCCCGTGAAAGGTACGAAAGATAGTCATCATCCGAGAATGATGAAAACCACTGAGTCTGAAACCTTGCCCGTAGCTGACAATAATGCGACCCCTAGTAAAATGACTCGTAGGAAGCGACCAGCTGCTGAGGAGGAGCCAAGGGTGAGCAAGGTGGGTAAGGTGGTTGATAATAACATCGGTCAACCTGGTACGAGTATGACTCGAAACCATGAGTCACTAACCGAAACTCACGTGGTTACTCCTAATACGATGATGGACACATCGGAGGAGGTACCCGAGAGCGTGCCGGAGCCAATGGAAACGGTTCCATCATACCCATACTTTCTGCACAAGCGCAGTCATGTACCTGATGTCGAAACTAACATCAAGAGACTCAGGATTGGTGCTTTTGGGCGTGCTCTATATGATGGCTTCATCGATCGCATAGATGCAGCCATACTGCGGCATAACCGCGGATAATGATCATTGTGAATTATGACCTGTACCAGTAAGCATCGCAATAGTATAGCGTCAGTGGTAGGTTTCGATTGTGCCAGAAAACAAGTAACACTAGTAGCTATGGGATCCACGGTGCTCCGTGTTAATAGAATCACCCGGTTTGCGGTGATCCCAACCAGGGGCTCGAGATTCGCCGCCGGGTGCGATTTGTACAGTGCTTATGACTATATAATCCCAGCCGGAGGTCGGAGGGTGGTGCGAACGGACCTTCGGATTGCGGTTCCGAGGGGTTGCTATGGACGGGTGGCCCCGCGATCGGGATTGGCCATTAATCATTGCATTGATGTGGGAGCCGGGGTGGTTGACTCGGATTACCGAGGCAATGTGGGTATTGTCCTGATTAACTTTGGTAGTAATGACTTTCCAGTAAGTACGGGAGATCGTGTCACGCAGCTGATCATGGAGAAGATAGTTATACCGAAGATAAGGGAGTGTACGACATTGGATCCTACCGAACGGGGTGGGGCCGGATTCGGTTCCACGGGTTGGTAAGACCCACGTGCCCTGCATAGTGAGCATACTAACAAACACAACGGATAGAAATTGCAATATTCAACTATCGGAGTCCAACGTAACCGCAATTAAATTATTTGCCATAAGAAAATCGGTGTAGTTTTGCAAACGTTCGGTGAGACTATGGAAATTCATTGTGACGGAAAACTGACCGACCGATGTGATGTAAGTAATGGTGTGTATGCGTTGATGTCTGGAAAAAGTGGTTATAGCGGGAAGGGTTGGCAATTCGAGCCTGTAGCGTCTTACAGTTGGACGTACACTCGCGTTAGCCTAGCCATTGAAATGGCCCACTTGGATGTGACCAGCGTTCTAAATAAATCCATGATAGTAGATCATTTAAAAGTGCAACCTTGGGATCATTTACAGAAATCTAAGTATGTGCCGCTAGCACCATTGTCCGCAATCGACCCAGTGATGGTCGATGGCATTGGGGTATGATCATTTGTGTCCTATTCGACGGGCTCATTCGTGGTTGTGCTCGTGATTATAATTGTGTTATATAAATGTGGATTACTTTCGCGCATGTGGAAATGGATAAAATGCAAGCCACATGCGGCCCAGAGTAGTGATAAACACACCGCCATTCATATTACTGCACCAGCAGTTCAGGCCCAGCGGCCCCGGAAAACTGCAGTGATGCCGGAGCTGCTGAGGTTGGCAACCGGGTCGTCGCCTAATGGTATTCCAAGGACTAAGATTGACCCGACGGCTGCCAACTGGGTGGAAGTAGAACTTTACGACGACGTGGTGGATCCTGATGAGGGTGTGGCTCGATTGGATATATCCATGTGACGTTGTGGGACTAACTTCATTTGCTGTGTGTGGAACATGAAATGGTGATGAACTATTAACTATAGAACAATTATTGAACTATGAAATAAAGAAGAATTATTATATGACCTGTAATGAATTTGCACTGTAGGATTAAGGATTATATTTATCGTTATTGTTTAACTGTATGCATCGCTTTTATTGTTAAGTTACGCGTGAGACGGGTTACGTCCACGGTTTAATGATGCTATTAATGTGTTTCCGGGGACAGTCAGTTGCGCATGATATTCCGTTATCCGGACATGTATGTTTGTATAATTATCAACCATACACTAACCAATTATACTAATGTATTTCCGAGCATTCCGCTACTCGGACATGTATGTATGTACTGTTGTGCCGGGAATGGTCAGTTGCGCATGACATTCCGTTACCGGTGTAGAATCTATTTTCATAAGGTACAATGATTTATTCTTGGATGTAGTGATCGTGTATATAATGAATTGGGTGTTGAATGTTATCCATTCGGGGAGCTGCTGGTATGGTGTAGTTTTGTTGTTGATGCAATACAACGAGTTAATTGAAATCTCTTAAGGCCTTAAGAGGTGGTTAATTAACTTCGGTTGAGGGGCATGTGTAGATATGGGATTGTCCGGTGGGGAGTCATGACCCTGTGGACATCTTATATTTATGCGAGTAAGACCTTAGTGAAATTATTATTTGAAGATACCAAGTGAGCTAATGAACGGAGTAACATGCATCATGCTATAGTACGTAAAATGGCTGCTGCACTGGTTGACATAGACCGGTGCTGCCGCAATAACAGTTTCGCACGAAACTGACGCGTACAGGATAACCATATTAAGTAAGAATTGGAATATAGTAGGATAGAATAGAGTAGGACCCACGGCTCTGGGTTGATGATATCTGTCAGTGGTGAAGATGAAAGTTGGTGGTGTGGAATCGGCACACACTTTCAGAATATTCAGCAGTTATTTTGGGCAATAGTTTAGAAAATAGTACAGAGACGGTTTAGACGTTACAGACACAAAGAATGGTTAAAAGGTTGAGTGATGGGATCAAAAGGTTGACTGACAAGGGAATCATCAACTCCCGATAGAAAGTAAAACAACACCAGCTGGCGATGAGCTCATACAGCTCAAGTGCTATTAACCATCGTATCCTACAGGTTGATGCGCAATACGCAATAGGCAAGACATGGACAAAATAGCGTCCTGTATGAGTGATTGACACTAACGAAGTTTGTGTATAAACTATGTGTCAATCAAAAACAGAGTATCCTGTTAGAGACGAATTTGTATATAAACTATATGTCACTCACGAAGTGACATGATACAACAACAGATGTAGTAATGTTGTTAGTTAGCTGACAGATCACATCAAACCCGAACCAGCCCAAACCGGTTTGACCACGTTCAAAGTTGTTATCTGGGAAGTGGAACTCAGAGTTTGATTGGTCAGGATGACGTCACAATCAATGAGCATCCGATCATACTCTGAGGAAGATAAGATAAACGAACGTGGCCGAAAATCTCAGAGAAGTATATAATGGGGACTTTGATTTTATTCGAGGTTCTCTCTCGGTCCGTGGTGTAAGCAAGTAGTAACTCTGAAAATCGAGTTAGGTGTTAGAGGTAGATTGATAAGATATAGCAGACCTGTTGTACAGGGAGTAATATCGGTCAATGTTAGATAGGAGTCGTATAGTTTAGATAAGTAGTTAAAATTAGTCAAACTCATATAAGTATTAATATTTTCTTTGTGGCAGTAAAAGTCACCCATAGTATAAGTGTACAGTTAGAACTATTATTAAAGTCATCACCTTGATAACCTCAAGGCAAGAGTTTTGTTGTGCTATTTAATTCTGGAGAATACGGAAGACCACCGTATCTTACCTACGAATTCTGAGATTCAGTCAGATCAGGCCCGGATAGCTAATACAAATATCGTACAGTACATCTATTTATGAGGCGAGCTGATATCCATCTGTTGCGTTCTCGGTAAAGCGAGTTGTCGCAGCAACTTAACATACAAGCTTTACCCAAAACGGAAAAGACTTCATAACCGATTATACCAGAGAATCCCCCATAAGTAGTGATATAATCTTGAAGATAAGAGTGCAAAATCTTCAATGTGTTAATAATTCGATTTGGGAAAATGTGCTTACGAATGGAGGATTCCAGTTTCTCCGTCCATCATATGGTGTCATAATCAACTACATGACGTGTAGGATGATGTCATAATCAACGACGTTATGAATGACGTAGCTAAGTTCGCCACGAACTAAACGTTGTTGTACGAATTGTATGGCTTTGCTATTTAATAAACATGCCGTTTACATCGGCCATAGGCAGCAACAGCACTCGATCAAATTAGTTTCGAAATATTCAACAACGTTTGGAAATTGATGGTCAGGGAGTTCAGGGATCGATTGATCCCAACACGGGTGAGGGGTGGGTGGAGCTAGCTATATATGGGCATCGCTAAGATTGGATTCTTCCATTGTGGGTTTGATTAAGCCTCCTCTAAGCAATCTGTGTTTTAGTGACATGCGGTTGAAAGCTTTTTTTTGCCTATCTGTGTAGCCGTACGCACTTCTTTAAAGTGGGACACAAGAAGGGTCACCATAGATTACATAAATCACATAGTTCTATTGTAGAGCCCATATTTAAGTAACTGTGTAAAAATTTCCTGTGACATTTAATTATAGATCCGATTAAAATTGCTTTAAAAAGCGCTATGTTGCTCTAATTTTCTGCGAGTTAATTCAACCTATGATGTCATAGGTTGAATCCTGTCCGAAAAAGACCACGATAACGCTGGAGAGAAACCCCCGATAAAACGCAATTCTCAACGTTATTGCAATAGCGCTGTTGGATGACAGCGAGAAAAACATTCAACCTATGACGTCATAACCTAATTCTCGAATAGAAATTTGGCTAACGTTTCACATATTTAACTTACAAATATATCTACTTCTAATTTGAGCACAGAGCTTATAATTATATCTTTAAAACCGTTATGGCCTCTAGATTAATTTTATATAAAGTAGAATAGGGGTGGTGGGGGTGTCTGGTGATTCCCTTTAGATGAGGATCAAGCTTAGTGGCTCGTCGTTGGACCCTTTCCATTATGCAATATTGTCTTTTAAAACTAGGAGACCGTATGTATGTAGTTAGGCCTACACTATTAAAAATTGTCCGGACCAGTGATTTGAATAATATGGTAAGAGTGGTTTCAGCTATGTAATTGAACACGATGTTAATGGACCTTTCAAGTTTTAGCTATGCCCCTCCCATATCTAGCTAAGCTCAACCCACACCTTACCAGTGTTGGGATCGATAGATCCCTGAACTCGCTAACTATCAATTTTCAATAGTAAAACTATACAGACCAGCTGTTGAATATTTTGAAACTAATTTGACGGGTGCTGCTGCTGCCTATGGCAGCAACAGCGCCTAGTCAAACTAGTTTCAAAACATTCGACATAATTTTTATTAAATAGTAAAGCCATATATTTATGTATTTGGTGATCCAGATCATTCTACATTATCTCCAGTAAATGTGCCGTATCAAACAACATTGGAAATGGTCTGTTTTTTCTCATAAGTTAGAGCGTTTTAAAATAAGGTGTGCAATAAATAATGTTTTGTCTAATATTACAAATTGAGAGCTGTTTATATTTATATAATGTATTGTAGTAATTTGCCAGTATGTGTTGATATTTGTATACATTGTGAATTAAAATTTTTGTAAAAAGCAAGTAAAAAAAGGGGGGGGGGGGGGAAAGAAAAAAAGAAAAAAAAGAATCACGAAAAAGGAGTGACAAGATTTTGCTTGTTAAGAATATTACAGAATAAATCCGGAGATGGGGAGGAGGAGCCGAAAAAAGATTTAAAAAGACAAAAAAGTGGCAACAACAACAACAACAACAACAACAACAACAAAAACAACAACATCAACAACATGAGCAAGCATTAGAGATCTGTTCTAGGTCTAACAAGAAAAAGCTTTATGAGCTAATCTGGAGTGTTCTACAACGCCTACTCACTAAAAAATTTAAGGGTGGCACCTTTCTAAGCCCTATGATGTTCGAGAATCGGCTCCGTTATGCGGTAAATAATTACCATTAGCATACCACTCTCAAGTTTTACCCAGATTAGCTCATCAATAACAGATGAGTAGTGATTTTAAAATATAAGGGTGGGCCAACCATCTAAATCCCAGCAGAGTACTGAATCGAAGATTGGGCTCTGAACTGGTGAGGAGAGTGGCCCATAGAATATTATTCTCAAGTTTTATCGAAATCCGCTCATCAGTAATGGAGGAATAGCGATTAAAAGATTTAAAGGATGGGACGCCTTATCTATCATGCTAGCAGGGTAGTGAATTGAAAATCCCTCTCCGCAATGATATCAAGCTTTACCAATATAACATCCTGCTCAAGTTTCATCGAGACCCGTTCATTAATAATTGTTAAAATTTAAGGGTGGGCGCCCTACTAAAACCTAGCAGGGTAGTGAATCAAAAATCCGTCACCATAATGATGTGATGAGTTACCAGTAAAATATCACTCATAACTTTACTCGAGATCCATCAATAGACCTTTCCACTTTTAGCCACTCATCATATGACGTCATAATCAACTAGGTGACGTGTAGAATTACATCATAATGAATGACGCCATTATGACGTTATCAAGCTTTACCAATATAACATCCTGCTCAAGTTTCATCGAGACCCGTTCATTAATAATTGTTAAAATTTAAGGGTGGGCGCCCTACTAAAACCTAGCAGGGTAGTGAATCAAAAATCCGTCACCATAATGATGTGATGAGTTACCAGTAAAATATCACTCATAACTTTACTCGAGATCCATCAATAGACCTTTCCACTTTTAGCCACTCATCATATGACGTCATAATCAACTAGGTGACGTGTAGAATTACATCATAATGAATGACGCCATTATGACGTTATGAATGACGTAGATGATAAGTACGTCACGAACGCATATTTGAAGACGGACTATGAGCTGTTGTACGAATTGTATGTCTTTACTATTTAATAAATAAAAGAGCTCCGCAGATCTGTTTGGCCCTTTCAAAGAATTAACGTGGATACATTAAATAGAGCCACGCCCACAGTTGCATGCCTTCGTCGACTGTAACCTAACGCTTATCAGGTCCGAACTGTTGTGGCAAAATGTATCTTTGCCACAACAATCCGAGTGCATCAGTATATCCGAGTCTGTCTGGAAGTACTGGTCTGATATTTCTTACAGGTTCCATGTTGGTGTCGAATCCCACCACGTCGAAGATCCCAGAATCAGTATTCACGTGATTTTGAAATGATCTGGCTCATTTTTCACGAAGTATTACAAAGCCGTCCATTATTATCTATTATCGTGGTTATGACGTTACGGCAATATTTCGAAGATAATCAAGAAGAGTTTTCCCTGGATAACTCAGCCATTTCTCAACCGATTTTGAAATGGTTTACAGATCTGGAAAGCCCGTCGAATTCTGGTCTTGATTAATGCCAGATCTACCGGGAACAGGCAATCAATAAGGATTACAGAGTACCATCTCGGTACACCAAAAGCGCTATCCTATCTAGGTCACAACTACGTGCTCCATAGAAACAGCATCCCGGCGCGGACATGCGCATAATGCGTTTTAACGAACTTAGTCGTTTTTCGACACGCTCTCGCTCCCATAGGCCTATATACGCTTATAGCTCTACCCAGAGGGGCGTGTTCAGAAAACAAATCCAGGACGGGCGGCGCGTACCCAGCTTAGCTGGTACGGCCGGTATCCGACCGGTCGATCCGAACTACACCACCCCCTCCTAGTTTGACATCCGTGGCAAACGTTCGCGCATGGCGGATCGACGCGCGGACGTATGCTAGGCGGGAATTATAGACTTCCCAGGCAGGCGCGTGGCCGGAGAGGAGTAGTGACGCATTAGATGCGTATTCAGGAGACAGAGCACATAGGGGTGCCAAGAGGAGGGGGGGGGGGGCGAAACTTTTAATTTTCAATTTTGACCTGGAATTATTTTTCCAGCCCTTTCTTTTTTTGGTTTTTATTACTAATATTACGGTGCGTGCTATAACTTTATTTAGTATATGATTCTAAACAATAGCTCGCATGGGTGTTCCCATTGAGTGCGAATAATCATAATCTCCGCAGAGAACACCCAAGCTCCAACGTTCCACAATTTAAGTTTGTAAATATATATAAATGTATAATAAGAAAAAGACAAGGTATATGGATATATACCATGTAACATACCCTTATGAGGTATGTTTTATTAATCACACCAAATTACTTGCGCACCCCGGTTAAATAAAGGGGTATGCAACACGTATCACCTAGTATTATCATTATATATATATATATATATATATATATATATATATATATATATATATATATATATATATATATATATATATATATATATATATATATATATATATATATATATATATATATATATATATATATATATATATATATATATCTATTTTGCGGCCCGTTATTGCGGGTCCGCGACGGGCAGCTCTCGCTGCCCCCATATCCGTCCTGACATCTAAGACAGGAAGAAATATAATAAGAAAAATAAGATATATAATAATAATTACTTAAAAACTGGTTTATCAGGCAGCCTCAGTGTAGCTGACACTGGATGCCAGGATTGTGTCATTATTGTACTGCGGGATGTTGTATTCTTTACGTCGCACACGACGTTCTTACAACATCAGAGTCCGTAATGCTCATCTTGTGTGAGACACAACCGGGCACTTAAAGTGTGCGGCTGTGTTGGATAACCATAGTCATCCTAAGGACGGGATTCAATTGATCTAACATATGTGATAAGGAGAAACGCATTTAAAAAATAAAGTAATACTTAATACACTTCCACGAATCGCCCATTGATATTTCTGCTGAATTTACATATGATCACACCTGGGTCCCATGACTGACGGTGGTGGGACGCGGTGGGTGCACTGTCATTGCTGAAATGCTTTCATTATTATTGGCACTGTCCGAAACATCTGAAGTGATGGTGGCGGAAAGATGGGCGTCCATAATGTCTCTCACAGTTACCGCGGGTTCCAATATATCCGTCCGTGTAGCAGCGGCGGTATTAGTGGTTGCCAATGTTGCTGATGCTGTGGTGACGGTAGCTGTCATGATGATGGCGGTTGTAGCTGGCGTGTTGGTCGCTGTAGTTGTCATGGTAATGGCGGTGAGCTGTACCGTAGGCTGAAGTTGCGGTGCGGGAATAGATACAGCAGGAGACGACATCTTTCGAAACTTAGCATACTTTAGTATATGACTGGCAGTAATGTTAGGTACGGGATGGACATCCTGTGTGTGGGCCATCCGTCTCCTTCCTGCGTATGGACGTTCCGGTGTGATTCCCTTTCGGGTTGTGGGGTCAGAAAGGCAAGGAGCCGGATGCTGAATAACACAGACCAGAGTTACACTAATTGTCACAGGCTGCAACGGTCTCGGTCCTTCGTCTATGGTAAGTGCAGGTGGAGATGGAGACTGCGGGTAACTTAGAATGTCTATTTCCGAAGGTGCCGTAATTACCACTGAGATCGCTTGACTGGCTAACACTGTCTAAGATACTACGGTGGCGGGTGTAGTGATCGTAGCTGGATGGCTACTAACTGATGCGGGTGCTGCCGAACTGGATTCTACGGGAGATTTTCGCTTCCTACTCTGCTTCAGGACCAGTGTGGATGAAGTGATTGGTACCGGCGTAACACTTCCAGACGTGGCGGCGGGCAGGATTTCACGTCTGGCTGTCGGTACATTGCTTGCTGTAGCCACGGGAAGACGATATCCAATGGGATATCTACGAGTAGTGTACTTCGTGCAGGCGATTTTCTCGGTCGGGGGAACCTTGACCGGGAGCCGAGATTCGAAGCGGGTGGCTAGAATGGCACACTCCTCGTTCTCTTCCCCAGGAACTAATGTCACTTCCAACACACGGTGATGATAACGGAGCGGGTGAGCTATCCCGTAGCGAGTAGCGGTGTAGAGATACTGGCACGTCACACAAAAGGCTGTCTGAAAGAGATGATCCTTATTAATATGGAGGGTGCGGTCTGATTTCCTAGTGAAAGTTCTGGTACATGGCACTCCGCTAGCTAACAACGAGTTACATGGGAACCGCTTTGGAACTGGCACCGATTCTTCTTCTTCGGAATCCGACAATGCTAGATCTTCAAGGAGTGACATCTTGGTTCCGTATGGTAGTTAGTTGCGGGAACCTTATTCAAAACCTAATGCCCTATCTCTTCATGGTTTATGACTTTCCAGGCCAAATATAATAGCGAAATAATTAAAAAAAATCCAGCAGAATTTAGTTTGCAACACGAAAGAAGCCTAATGCTATGCTCTTCCCTGGTGTGGAGTTTTGATGGGAAGACAAAGTTTCAGAGCGCACTTCCTCCTTTTATACTATTTGGTGATGTCACTGGCTGCGGATGACCACACCTAAAAGTTTTAACAGGTGATTCGGTCATTCTTATGTGAATGTTTCCTTGCTTTCCGGCATGGCCATCATAGGATTGATTCCTCCCATATAAAGGGAGTATGGCTCGTTAAACTTGTCTTTATTTTGCACATTTAACAGCCTCCGATCAACGTACATGCTGTTTATGACGATGGTAAAAAAAATGCTGTTGCTGAGGTGTAGTCTGTTGCAGAAGCGAGAGATAGAAATATATATGTTACATCAAGATCTTTATAATGTCCCGTATTTGCGCAAGTTCTTTAACATGCGTCTTGGTAGGTGTCTGTAATAGGTAGTTCTCAGCCCGTGTTGATTATAGACTGGAACGCATGGGAGAGAATGTTTTTGAAATTCTCTCTGTAATTTTACTGCAAGATTTTTGATGCCGCTTTACCGGCCCGTGCTCTAATGATTTGTAGTACGGTGGAGCAGTTGTGCTCCTAATAAAAAATTTAACAGTAAAGTTGTAAGTAATTTTTATGCGTGGTTTAAACATATATCTATTCATGCGGTAGATCAACGTTACTGATCCCGTCAAGATAGCTGTGTTTTCCGAGCGGGAGGGCTGGCCAAGCATTCTCCCTGATGGGTAGAACTAGCTCCGTACCGGCCTGGACCAAACACATTAGTACCATTTTAATAATGGCTAAATTACAGTACAACTCGCAAACATGTGTGGCACAATTTTTACAATTTACAATGCCGTCATTCGGAGATTGTGAATACAGTTAACCTGAGTGTCTGTGTTTCTGTCATGTTAGTGATTTGAATCTGTTATGCGTGACTGGTTCTCTGTGGATGGTACTTTCGCTGTGGTGAAGGTGACGTGTTTATGGCCGCTAGGTGCGGGCAGGGTAAGGGTGGCGGCGTGAATGTCAACTTTATCGAACCCTGAGGGTATTTCACTCTGTAATGGCCGAGCACGTGGGTGGGACAGAGTTACTTTGGAACGTAGATGACCTGCCAGATGCTGCCGTAACTTTGATCAATCCATTGTCGAAGTCAACTTTTCGGTAGCAAAATCCTGCTCGTGACTGACGACAATGTGGGCATCTTGCTCTCTTAATAATATTGACTAATATTACGTGTAGTTGAAGTATGTAGATTTAGCTATTTCCGTACGATGTCAGGGAAAGGGATAGGGGAGGATGATGGACAAGCGTCTCTCCCGTGACGCATACTGTAGATGGCTGTGGTGCATTCCTGATATCCATATGATCAGTTCTCCCGTAACTGGATAAGAAGGTGTGTGCGGGAGATCTGTTGGTCGTTGTCTGTTGATGATAATGCTGTTGTTGGGATGTCCAGGCTGCTGTATGATGCCAATGTTATAAGCGAAGTGGGCGCCTTCCAGTTTTCCAAGCTGGTGAATGCCAAGTCTGTTGTTATTTGTGGGAGGTGTAGTCTGCGGGATGTATTATTTCTCCCGTAGTTTGTGCGGGAGGAATTTGTTGCAGGAACCTTTATGTCTCTACCGGTAATTAATTAAGACCGGCCGGTGCTGCTAAATGCTGTTGTTGCCAATGTTGACGTTGCACTGAGTATAACCGAGCAAGTATGTGATGTATGCGCAATGATGAATTGACGCATCCAGTCTCGAAGGCAGGTGTGTTCTTGTAAGTGTTGACGTTCTGTCTGTGGTGTGATGTCCTGACTGCTCACGGGGGATTATGGTAGGCCAATTGGCTGGGTTGGCCTTTGGATAGGGGAATGTGGTCATCTCCAATTACACGATGGTTGGGGTCCTGTCATAATTTTTAGACACCAGGAAAATTTGAGCTGAGAGTCTGCTGAACAGGCTGCTTCTCCGCCCACCGCGGGAGGTAACGTTGGTCGGTGTGGTGCGGTTGGGTACACCTCATTGTACGGTTCTGCGGTTCTAGACATGCCAAGGCTTCATCCAGCCTCTTCACTTCCATGCTATTCACCACATGTTCCACTCCACGGGAAACATGGCTTGGGTATGCCTCAGCTTCCGCTTGTGGTAACTCTATGATGGGGGGCATAGCATGAAGAGGGTGGGAATGGGAAGAGATCAGAGGAACAACTTTTCCATCCAGTCCCATGGACAAAACAAACACAAAATTCTTCAGGTACAACTTCCCAGATCTAGTAGACCCACGCTGAGGAGGGAGAGGGCGAGTACGTATCTCGTCATCGACGTCAGCATTAGCCGCTTGTTCACCCACATTCTGGCTTGGTAGAACCGGGGTCAAACTAGCACCATGGTGCTCTGCGCTAACCATGGGAATACTAATTTCCATGGGAATATCTGTCTGGGTACTGGTGTCACGAGAAAGGGCCAGTCTGAGCTCTGGTGCTGGGTCGTCACTGAAACAAGGTTTAAGTCGGTCGAAGTGGATGACTGAGGTCAGGCCATCCGAAGCACGGATACAGTACGTCACGTCCGACGTCTTACCTACTACCACATAGGGGCCTTTCCACTGGTAACTCAGTTTACTTGACACGTTTGCAGACCGTCGTGAATCGTGTACCCAAACCATTCTTACTGCTTCATATGGATCTCCATGCACTCTCCGGTCATGCCATGTCCTTTGCCGCCGGTGTGCAGTGGAGAGGGTTTCTCTCACTAACTGATGGGCTTGTTCTATCCTTTGCCGCAAGAGTTCGACATAGAGAGATGGTGAATTTTTCTCCCCTAGTATTCGTCACATGGCCAGGTCCAGGGGTAAGGCTAATTCATGGTCTAACATTAACCGAGTAGGGGTGTAGCCCGTGCTGGAATGTACTGATGTGTGGTAAGCCATGAGTACATACAGGAGCTGTAGGTCCGAATCTCTACAATCAAGGCGTGTTTCCTTGGTAAGCATCTCCGCGAGAGTTCTGTTGAATCTCTCTACCATCTCGTCACTCCGGGGATGGTATGGAGTTGTCCTTGTTTTGACGATATGGAATAATTTTCAGAGCTCTGATATGAGCCGGCTCTCAAAAATACTTCCTTGATTGGAGTGCAAATCGTAAGGCATACCAAAGCGGCAGAACACGATATGGTGTTGGCCAACAGCGCATTTTTGGCACAGAATACATTTGGCAACCCATGCCTTGACACTATCGCGAATCCCGATCCAGTGGAATCTCAGTTTGATACGGGTAACAGTCCTTTCCATGGCCAGATGTCCGGCGTTATCGTGTAGTTGTTTCAATATAAGTTCTCGTTAACTTTCCGGAACTACCAAACGGTCATTAATGTACAGAACGTTATTTATTAATCGACATTCTTCAAACCGTTGGTAATAGTATTTAGCCGTGGTGGATAGAGGTGTCACCGATTCCTTAGAAGGGCGTACGCCCTCCTGAATCCACGAGTATATATTCTGTGTCTGCATGTCTGTTGTTTGGTGGTGTGCGATTTTCTCCGGATTCCACTCTGCGCACCACAATTCGGGGAACTCCGGAGATGACTGTGCTGACTGTGTCATGGCGGCGGCCTCTTCGTGTTCAGCTTCAGTGCCGATTCTGCTAAGGGCGTCGGCATTACCATGCAATTTTCCGGGATGGTGAACAACGTTAAAGTAACAGGCCTGCAGGGATTCCTGCCATCTCGCTACCTGGACGTCCAGATTTGTAAAGTTCCTGAGCCACCATAGTGAGGCATGGTCTGTAACGAGTGTAAAAGGGCACCCGTACAGAAAGTGCTTATAATACTTGACGAAATGGACCGCCGCAAATAGTTCTCGCTTGGTGGTTGCGTATCCTTTCTCCGTTTTATTCAGAGTACATGAACCATAACCCAACAACTGCTCTGTTCTGTCTTCGGTGACCTGTGATAGAACCACACCAATAGCGAAAGCTGATGCATCAGTCTCTAAGATGAAATCGAGATTTGGGTTAGGGTGAGCAAGAATCGGGGCGGTCGTCAAGAGTTCCTTCAGCGCCCTGAAGGAGCCTTCTCACTCACTCGTCCACTCAAATGGTCGATCTTTCTTGGTGATCATGTAGAGGGGTGAAGCAATCTCGCTGAAATGTCGGATGTAATGGCGATAGTACTGGCATAGGCCAAGGAAACTCCGTGTCTCCGTAACTGAATAGGGCCGAGGCCACTCTGCTACTGCCTTGGTTTTTCATGGCTGTGTAGCCACTCCATCACCGGATATGACGTGTCCCAGGAACTCGACGCTCTGTCTAAAGAGATGACATTTTTTCGGTTTGAGCTTCAAATTGGCTGTGCGGATGCTAAATAGTATTAGGGACCAATTCCTAATACTATACACCATTTGGCCTTCCCAGTATTTCCAATTGTGGCCATAGACCGCCTAGTAGTCTACCAGGATGCAGCCTAGGCTTAGGTGCCATTACCATATATGCGTATGAGATTAAGGACTATGCCTATAAGAAGTTATAATCAAAGTTGTAGGATCTAGTCCTACTGAGACTCCGGCTCATCGAAACATGATCGAGAACAAAGTCCACGGGACACTAGTCTAACATGAGATCGAGACCCATGCCCAAGAAACATGATTGAGGAACATAGTTTACGATCTTTTATGTAATGCCCCTCCCACGCATATACCATCCCGCTTCCAAAAGAATCACTTTTCATGATGTCTGATCATGGGAGGCATGACTCGCAATAAGAATGCTTGCCATGGCCTGACTGTACATTGAGCCATCTTGATCACACGGATGAACTGACATGATCAAGACGACCGGTCGGCGACCCAGTCGATAGTGATCACCGTCTGAGCTCATGCTCAGGGGCAACCGATGGTCTGATCTGTACCTATTTGCCAACAGAATACGAACTTTGACCATTTTCCTCGGCCTTGCCTGCAGAGCACCTCCAACAACCCAACATAATTGCAGAGACTTGTGCCCTGGGTGTGGCTGTCATCCACGTACCACGTATGTCCACTTGCTGAGACAGGATGAACCAAAAATCTCAGTAGCCCGAACATTACACCGACTAGACGGTACCACAGTAGGATGTTGATTCATCCTTCTTTAGACATGGATGCCTTCAATACCTCCTCAGCCCTATAGCTTTGATTTTACGTGCCTCCGGACTCTTGCGAGCCCACTGCCACCTGTTCAAGATACCCCTTCGAGGAGCCTATCCCTCTCTGGTATCTCGAAAGCATGGTGTCTAAATTTATTAAGGTTTGCTCAAATGTTGGTCCAAAGACTATTACGTCATCGATGTAACAGAGACAGATCTCCCATTGCAGGGTGGTTAATACCTGCTCAATGATTCGCTCAAAAGTTCGGGTAGCGTTGCACAACCCATAGGGCATCTTGTGGAATTAGAAAAGGCCGTCCCTACAAACGAATGCCATCTTTTCCATATCAGCTTCATCCATGGCTACTTGCCAGTAACCGCTAGCTAAATCAAGGGTACAAAACCACTTGGCTCCAGACAAGGAATCGAAGGCCTGATCTATCCGTGGTAAGGGATAGGCTTCCTTAACCCTAAGATCATTAAGGTGGCGGTAGTCTATGCAAAACCGCAAATTTCCGTCCTTTTTGGCTGCTAGCACTATAGGACTAGCCCATGGAGAAGCTGAGGGTTCAATAATACCCGTTCGCAACATGTCATTTACTTGTTGGTGTGCTTCCGCTTCTTTGTGAATGAGAAGACGTCGTACCGGCTGTCGTACGGGGCGATTATTGCCTGTATCGATGGAGTGTCATACAAGATGAGTCTCTCCGAGATCCATATCTCCAGAGGAAAAACTATTGCGATATTTATGGAGCAGTTTCCGAATTTCTCGTTTTTGTGATTGCAGTAATCCAACAGTGGCACGTAGATACAAATCGTGTAAATATTTGGGTAAATCATCAGTCATTTGTGGTGTTGTGTCAGAAAGTGCAGGTGTTTCCAGTGAAATTATGTCCACTAAATGGCCATAGCGTACGCCTGGTTCCAGAGTGATGGGATCTGCGGTACCATTGAACACTCGAAAAGGTATTTTTTCTTTATCAGTAGTGTCCACTATTGTGCGGGGACTTGCACATTGTGAGGCGATCATATAATCAGGGTCGGGTTCCAGCATAGCGATGTGTGTGTTGCTTCCTAACTGGGGTGCGGTGGCCAATAAGATCTGTTCCTCTCTCAGTTCAACTGTGGCGGTACTTGATAATATTACCGCACACGTACCGTACAATGATGAGTCTGGTCCGAGAGGTATTCGTCGGCCGTGTATGTCGAGTTCCTGTTGTCTGCAGTGTATGATGGCTTCGCTGGCACTGAGGAAATCAGAGGCAAGTAGGGCGTCGTTGTGAATGGAGATGATGACAACTCTCTGTATGAATTGCATCTCCTCTATTTGAACAACTAAATTAAACACACCGGCTACAGGTACATCTGCTCCTGTAGCCGTCTGTAGGTAAATATTCGTAGGCTTAAGGGGAGGCTTTTTATGAGGTGGGATGCTCTCATATAAGCGTTGGTTAAATACTGTAATAGAAGCACTGGTGTCGATGGTGGCGCTGGTGGAAACGCCATTAAACAGACAGGCACATTTGTATATTACCTTGCGATGTACCTGCGGAAGGGTTTCCAATGATGCCATCCGCGATAATGGCGTTGGAGCAGCATCACTCTGTATATATTCTGACTCTTTCTGTATTGCTTCTTGTAAGGTTATAGATGGCTGAGCGAGGAATGGGCCAGCTCGTCGTCTCCTCTGGGGTGTGGACTGTGGTGAAGACGGAGCTTGGGGTAGCAAAGGTGGTGGTGTTGCCATTTCTGTGTGGGCAGTATTGGTATAGATGGCGGCGCGTACGGGATGACGGATAAATTCTACCTGTGCAAGCCATTTCCTGCAATGCTTCATGGGATGATTTGGTGAAGCGCAGAAGAAACAGTGAGGTCGCCAAGGACGTGCGTTTCTCCATCTATGTCGGCGCTTGTGAATCCATGAGGCAGAGTGAATTGTCTCTCCCGAATCGCTACTGTCTGTGGATGCTGAAGATGCTGCTGGTTGGGGTGGTGTTCTGCATACCACCAGAGGGCACCGATAATCTAGTGTCTTGGTGGCGGGACGTGGTGCTTTCAAAAACGTTGTTTCAGCGGAGGTGTTACACCCTACTACTGCCATTTTACATAGAAAAGAAGGTTGGTCGCGTGCGGAAAAAGAAGGGGATGCCCTTGCTGCGGATGGGGGAGGCAACGTAGGCACAGACATATGGGAAGCTGTGCTTTTTGGTGTCGGTGTGTCAGTTGCTTTCTGTGAATGATGCGTGGCCACTGGATGTTGTGCGTGAAAGCTGCTGTTGAGCCGAGAGAGGAATACGGGCACCGAAGTGGCTCGTTGTATTTCGGTACACGTAGGAGTTTGACTGTTTTTCTGGTTGTGGTGTGGTGCAGTCTGGAGCAGGTGTTGTAGAGGGAGGTCGGTTAGGACACCGCTCCCTCCAATGTCCTGGCTGACCGCATCCGAAACAGGTGCTCGGTGGTGGTGCAGTGCTGGTAGTGTTTGCTGATCTAAACTGTGTGGTGGTGAGGTTGGTGCTGAGTGTTGTTACTGAATTGGTGAGTGCAGAGATTTGCTTATTAATCTCTTCTATCCACTCTCTCATGTTGCCATTGTTGTTGTTGTTTCGCTGGTTCCTGCACCCGGGGGCTCCGTTGTAGCCTCCTCTGCGGGCATGGCTCCTTCCTCCAGGTGCTTGAATCTGACTGGACTTCTGCATATCCGGTGGTGGTGGTGTCTGTGTGGTTGGTGTCGCTGATCTGGGGGGAGCACTAGCGGGCGGGACAATAGCTGCACCCTCTATCTCGTTGATAGGATGGAGTTGGCGTCGGTTATTCTTTTCCAGCTCTAAAAAGTTCTCTATGCGAACCGTGGTTGCCGTTAATTGGGCCAAACTCCCGTGGTCACCCAGAAATAGTTTTTCTTTCAGAGCGGATTCACCGCTTAATGCCTCGATGAACGTATCGAGATGCAAATGAATTACGCCCTCCGTATTGGTGCTCGGATATGCGCGGGTGACTAGCCTCCTAATTCGGCTAGCTAACTCGGGAAGAGTTTCTCGTGCGCGTCATCGGAAATTTTTAAGTTGAAGACGACTGGTTTCTCCGAGGGCTGTGTCGCCAAATCACTCCGTCAGTGCCGTTCCAACTGTATGTAGGTGGGTGTGTAATCCGTTCCCAGATCCGCAAGAACTTGGAGGGTTTTTCCAGAAAGCTTTGCGGCGAGATATTCACCCATTGGATGATCGTCCCATTGGTTAGTCCGACTTAGTATCTCGAACTGTATCTTATAATTGGTCCAGTCATTCTCCCCACTAAATTCGGGAGGGAGGATGACTCGGCCAAGACCGCGGGAAGAATGCAGTGGTTGAAATCCGGGTGGTGCAGGTATCTGGTAAGTCGATGATTGGATTGAAGTTGGTCGTGGTGCCAGTGGCGGTGGTGTTGGTGTTTCCCATCGATGCCAATGACGAGGAGCCAGGACACACGTACTCCAATTTAATGAGTCCACCCCGTTGGTTGAGCCATAGACTGGCATATGTCTATGGACGGGAGGCGGATTACGGTGGAGATTGCGTGGTCGTTCCTCCCGAGGTGAAGACTGTTACTCCTCATATGGTGGTGGTGCAATCGGTTGGAGGTCGTGATGAGTTGCATGACTAATATACCGGCGAAATGGTGGTGCTGATTCCTCCCGATAACTCTGCAGCATTCCCCTTGAATATAGCATTTCGCTAGACGGGGGCGGTGTGGGAGGTTGTCTATGTTGTGGATTATCACCCGGCCATACAGTCTCCGTAGATGACATGGGTGAACGATAGTAGTCTGAAGGCCTGTAAATATGTCCGTAATTGGGTCTTTGTCGGAGTCGTCCACGATTCGGCCCTGTTGGTGTTGGCCTGTCGTGCATGTCCGATATGGTTCTGAATTTCAAGGTGCCATCGCTAACAGGAAAAAACAGGTTATGGTGCGGAGTTGTTGATTCCGCTGAATTTCTGGCATAGTCGGTGAGCATGCGTGCCGAGAATCCGTCGTATGAGGCTACCTCTTGATCGAGGGAGTCCTCGCTAAATGGAGATGGTATTGAACTAAGCTCACTATATGGTGTGGGCAAAGTTCGCTGTGCGTTATTACTGATGTTCTTCGTGCCCCAAGTTTGGGCGCGACTTGTAGCTCGCCGGGTAGTGTCGGGCCATTCCAGTGTATCATGTCGACTCACCACGCCGCAAGTGCACAACGAGTGATGACGCTGGTTAGCACCCGGTCTCTGGGTGATGGACCTTGTACGAGACTGCCCTGCGGGAAACAAAAACCGGCTCCTAAGGCCGGTGGAACTCAATCATTCCGGTGGGGCCATGCGACCATCATCGCGAACATTAAACACAACAGTCTCATCCCAAGAATATGTGTCACCTGTATGCCTGTCCATAGCAATTTCGTGATTTGATTTGGTGACCTAAAAATAAAAGTCTATACAATGAGTTTACCTCAACAATTACACATATGCTAGATAACACTACAGTAAGAGCATACGAAGATACGAGACATAGAGGCAGGTGGATGAACTTTTAAGCATGGGGCTCCCAGAGGTACCACACAGACTCGTAGGTCCGCAGAGGTATCGCCGCAGGGGAGGCTCCCGTACACGAGACGTGGCTATTTAACTTAGTATAAGTTATTATACCTCTAAGCAGGAAGGAAGAAGGTTATCTCAGACGATAAAGTGACGTGCCTCACGCGGGCACTACTCCTAGTGCTAGTTTGGGTGAGGAGTATTATCCTGGCGTGGGCCGTCATTGCTGAAGCCTTGCGAGAGGCAAGTGCCTCGCGCGGGCCTCCGTCTCGGGAAGGTGTCGCCATGGCTTAAAGCGGGAGAAGAATAGTAGGCAAAAATGGGCCCACTCTAATATTTCAAACAAACTGCTTTAGAAAGAAAAGACCATACCTAGTGAGATTATGACTATAGGGGTGCGTACTGGTTTACGTGAAGATGTGACGGGTGATTCCCGATGGATTCCCTCATCACCATCATATGTGATTCCTAATATGCTGAATTAGTAGTTGCCGCTTTATTTCTGCGAGCCTTCTGCTTTGCTTAATTCCTTTTAGTTGTTTTCAGACCAGGAATTATTTTAGGCCACAACTGGCTGATATCTACCTAGCTATTAGACACGGATGTCACGGAGAACAGATGCCCTAAGACATCAATAATGTAGACAGCGCTCATACATGTTACTTAGTAGGGTCTCCAAACTGGGTAAGAATCCTGACATTCCACTTCGTAGCCACATAAAACATTACAAGACATGGGTTACATTTCACGAAAGCATTATTAGGCCATTTCTCTTATCGTTATGGTGGGGGTAAAAGAGATGATTACCCACCGTAAATGTCCTTCCCGCAAGGGCATGGCAGATCTAAATAGCATGCTCAGACATTTTAACAGAATTCGGCGGGGATATGTATCTCGCCCATCGCCGGGTCCTATGGAACTAACCGTTTAACCTGTCGTTAGGTTTATATATACAAGTTGACAGTTTTGCACTACAGTGCAGGGGGATTGTCAGTAAATAAAATAGTAATTAATACATGTGTTTTCGCAGTGCTTTCCTACATTGGCTTAAAGTGCTATCCGAAGTATCCAAAGATACACGGGAGTGTGTGTGGTACCGCACCCTAGCCATCACCGCTCGGAGCAGCCCATGGTGTGGATAGGGACGTCCAAACAATTAAGAAGCCACAAGGCTATGAGGAGCACGAAGGGAGACAAAATCTTACTTATGAGTCCTACTGGAGTGCGGGGCTAGATTATCGCACTACTGGAAGAGAAGAAGAATATATTATACAGTATGTAATGAAGACGGTGTCTCTAACCGTTTTGAACATATCCTATTAAGCTGCATATAGAACAGGTTAGTCGGAAGCATGCCGTGCTAAACAGAGTTATAGCACGGACAGCGACCTCAGTGAAAAAGTGTTGGTGGAGGGAGAAAGTGCTGCATATATAAATGTTGCTGTATAGTGTTTCGTACGTGCACTGCAGTCATATATTTTCTATAACTAAGCAAAACATGTGAACGGATGGCCACTGGGCATATATATATATACATAATCTAACCAGAACAAACAATACGGTATCAAACGATTAAGATATATATATTAATACAGGTTAAGGAGCCTACTATAGTGCGGTTAGCAGCACATTGAGTAAATTGATAATAATTATTAACAAATACAGAAATTATAACTTTCGCTCCTAAGACCGGTACGGTTCGTTTTAGTCATCGGGACCGTTTTTACGGATACAATAGAATTAACAAAACCTATATAGAGAAATAATTAAACTGTGAAGTATAGTTACTTGAATACTTGGTAGTCATTCCCAAGTTAGGCTACCGTGTTACTGAAATTGATACGTCAATCCATGGTCGACGTGAGATGATGCGCTTTCTGGAAGCTGGAAAGTTCCCGCAGGCTGGCTCCTGCAGGTTGGTTCCCGCAAGCTGTTGTCCGCAAACAAGATTCCCGCAAGAACACTCATGGCGGGTGAAGAACATCGCTCAGCACTGTAAGCCTAATAGAATGTCTAACGAGCAGTCAGTAAAAGATACGATAGTGCGACGTGGTGAAGAAAATTCCCATACACCGATGGTACGGATGGAAGGTGTAAACAACCCGATCACTAGAGGGGGTTGTTAGAGGCAAATGAAGATACAAAACAAGGCTTCACGGTGCTGGCTACGTCAGCCAGCTCTGAAGACGCACTGGGCAGAGTTTACTTGCTGTGGGTCGAAAGTCGAAAGAACCTACACGATTGGTTCAGCATCGTTTGAAATACCACTTTTAGGCGTGGCCGGCAGATCCGGCGAGTCATCCATCAAAGATCATCCTGCCTCTACATCTGTAGACTCACATATTAAGGCCGCAAAGGCCTCACCGCAAATTTGTGTTCCGAATGTGGATGTTAGTATTCGTGAACGATTATCAAAAGTTCCAAATTACTCCCGCAGATAGGGAGTTACAAAATTGGCTTACTGCGGTGGGTTGGAAAACTGCACTCTACGGGATAAAAACCTGACACATAGCGAAAGAAGACGCGTATCGTGCTTATTAGTAGTTGGTACAGATCCAGCCTGTTCGGCCCCTACCCGAGGATGCGCTCGAGGATGCGCTCGATCACTGGATCGCTTCTCGTTTTATACTCTCCATGACGTCACAGGCTCAGGCTCCATCCAATAATCGTTCGAGCAACAGCCAATCAGCGCGTAGCTAATAATAGCGTAGTCGAACGTTCTAGAACATTCTAGAAGCTTTCCGTTCACGTGGTTATGACGTCACGGCAATATTTTGAAGATAACTCAGCCATTTCTCAACCGATTTTGAACTGGTTTACAGATTTAGAAAGCCCGTCGAATTCTGGTCTTGATCAATGCCAGATTTAACGGGAACAGGCAATCAATAAGGATTACAGAGTACCATCTCTGTACACCAAAAGCGCCATCCTATCTAGGTCACAACTACGTGCTCCATAGAAACAGCGTCCCGGCGCGCGTATGCGCGTAATGCGTTTTAACGAACGTAGTCGTTTTTCGACAAGCTCTCGCCCCCATAGGCCTATATACGCTTATAGCTCTACCCAGATGGGCGTGTTCAGGAAACGAATCCAGGACGGGCGGCGCGTACCCAGCTTAGCTGGTACGGCCGGTATCCGACCGGTCGATCTGAACTACAATTATTTGAAACAAGTGGGAAGGTCTTGAGATTCAGACAGTTGCTTCTTTACATCATCATCTTGGTGGCAGGACATAACTTCATTAGCCCAAGACTCGTTGTTGCCATGGTTGTTATTTGTTTAAGTCGTGATTGTATATTATGTCAATTAAGTGTATGTCTAGTTTCAATTTAAACATATCGAGAGTGGCCACTTCGCCTGTGTTGGGATCGATCGATCCCTGAAGTCTCTGACTATCAAGTTCCAGAAAACTATACAGGAAAGCTGTTGAATATTTTGAAACCTGTTTGACTGGGTGCTGTTGCTGCCTATGGCAGCAACAACGCTTAGTCAAATTAGTTTCAAAATATTTGACAGAATGTTTATTAAATTGTAAAGCCATACAATTTGTACAACGTGTTGAACTATTAAACATTGAAGACGGACTAAATCTAGTGATTCATGCTGTAATTGATTATGACACCATCCTACGCATCACGTGTTTGTTTATGACATTATATGATGGATGGATAAACTGGAAAGGTTCATTAACTCAACTATGATGTTGACCTCTGGAAACAGTTGCATTAATATGGGTTTCAACTATCTATACCCCGAGATCCATTTCACATGTGGGTAGTATGATTTGTGATTGACATGAAGCGTACCTGTGATAATACTGAATCCTAGGATTGTTTGAATTAAAGTGTATTACACGTGTTTTTTTGCATTAAAATAAAAATGCCAAAAACTATGACCAATTACATACATTGCCTATATGATCTTGGAAGTTGTCACTGTCACGATGTATTGAGTTTCCGAATTTTTCTTGATTTTCTAGATTTTTGGATCACGCCCAAGGTAGTAGAATCCAATAGTGTTCAGCTACGCCTTATCTTTAGTTAAAGGAAATCTCACCTTATCTTATGTTAAACATTCAGGTGGTGGAATTTGCCACCCATAGTTCATTCCTGACATTCTAGCTTTTAATCATGCCGACAATGAAAGATCTTCAGGCTTTAGTAGCTAAATGTTGATCCATTTCTACAGCCTATGGCGGCTGTCATGATTTACTTTTCAACCCATCAGAAAAACTTAGCGTATCTGCCGCGGTATGTACGCTCAGTCATTGAGCTGCCAGTTATAGAGATAAAGAGGAGGCGGTAGCTCAGGCGGTAATGAGCAGAAGCTCTGTGAAACCGGCGACCCCGGGATCGTGCCCCCGATCGGCCAACTGACAATCGCTGGAAACATAGGCAATCTCCTTCACTTCTCGTCGCTTTTCTCCACCCAGGAGTATAAATGAGTACCAGTGTAAAAACAGAGGAAGTTACCAATAATAGACTGAAATAAAAAAAACCCAGCCTAGAATGGGGCCTGGAATCAGGGACTCGATAGACGCCAACCAAACCAATAACTTCTTTTCTGCCAGTTTGGCAATGTGGTATAAAAACATTTATACAGGTGTGTAAGCAGCAACAACTTCCTGTCAAATCAGTTTCAAGATATTCAGCGAGATGAGTATTACATAATAAAGAATGTAATGCATTGGCACTAATATGACATCACACAGCATTGGTTGAGGAGACAAAATGGTGGCGATAGCTGTTCAACATTTACGCGATATTACAAAGCAGATAATTGTGATACAGATAAGTGAATGTGACAGGATATGAATGATATGGAATCTAGGCACCATAATCTATCAGTACAATACAACATAACATTTGAGATGAGATTAGCATCGCTTTAAGATTTGACCCAAAACGGATCTGTAGTTTCCGAGAAAGCCGGAGTTCCTGAATTTGCTCCAATGGAGGAATCCAGCATAGAGCCTGCTTTTCGAGTAATTGCCCCTTGGGTTTCTAGAATGGGGATGCACCCTTAAATTTTAAAATTGCTACTCTGTTAAAAATGAAGAGATTTTTAAAAATAAAACTTGAGAATGGTATTCTAAGGGTAATTCCGGCTCGACATCATTACCCAGCCCGATTTTCGATCGTTTTAGAAGGGTGTCTCACCATTAAATTTTAAAATCGGCACTGCTCTGTTATTAGTGAACGGATCTTGATCAGAGTGGGGGGGGGGGGTGTGTGTGTGTGTATTCTAGCGATTTTCGGTTAAACGCATGATAGAGTTTAGAGGGGCATCTGCTCTTAAAATCTTTATATCTTTTTACAGTTTATGGAGAGTTCCGGATATTATCTCGTAAAGTTCTTCTCTAGTTTAATTGTGACTCAAAACTAGTATAAGCCTGCCTGCCTGCCTGCCTGCCTGCCTGCCTGCCTGCCTTCCTACTTTCCTGACTGCATGACCGTCCTGAGCTGTAATTAAAAAACCTGCTTATCCAATGGCCGTGATCCGAATAAAATAACCCGGAAAAGAATGGAGTATTCCAGTTTGTCCATCAATCATATGACATCATAATCAACTATGGGACGTGTATGCTGATGTCATACTGAACTACGTCTTGAATGACATGAATGCCATAGCTAGGATCGTCGCGAACGCTTAACCGATAACGGACTAAGCGTTGTTGTACGAATTGTATGTCTTTACTATTTAATAAACATACTGTTGAATATTTTGAATCTAATTGGACTGGGCGCTGTTGTTGTCATAGGCAGCAACAGCACGTAGTCAAATTAGTTTCAAAATATTCAACAGCTTCCCTGTAGAGTTTTCTGGAAATTTATAGTAAGGAAGTTCAGAGATCGATCGATCCCAACACGAACGAAGTGTGGGTGGAGCTTAGATAGAGATGGGCGGGGAATAGCTAAAACTGGAAAGGCGTATCGATTATAGAATTTAACGGTGGGGCGGCCTAGTGAAAACCAGCGGGTCAGTGAATCGAAAATCTGACTCCGTAATCATGTAAACAGTTACCCATAGAACATCCCTCTCAAGTGTAATCGAGATCCGCTCATTAATAACAGAGCCGTTGCAATTTTAAAACTTAAAAACAAAAGTCCACATCTCCAAGAAGACGAAGAAGAAGAAGAAGAAGAAGAAGAAGAAAAAGAAGAAGAAGAAGAAGAAGAACCAAGTGCGAATCTAAATTTGCATCAAGATTATGATGAACTTGACCTCAGAGGTCTAAATGCTTTTGTGCTGCTCCTACTGTTTGAGGTAACCATACGTAGTTCCAATAATTTAGCCAATTCTGAAAGAAAAGCAAAATAAACTAAGTAGAAGAACCTAACTGTATAAATTTTATCCAAGTCAAATTTTAAGTTCCCTTGACCTTTGACCTCTATATCACTGTGCTCTTCCCATTGTTATATGGAAACATGCGCCCAATTTTAGGCCCAATAGGGTGAAGCCATGCCAATATATAAGACGATATAGTAAGCGAAACCAGAAACTTGACCATAAAAATAGACTTTTATACTAAGGTCACAGTGACCTTGAACTTTGACGTCAATATTACTGTGCTTCATTCCATTGATATAAACAATTAACCTTGAAAAATAGATTTTTATACCAAGGTCACAGCGACCGTGAACTTTGAGCGCATGGATGCAATATCATTGTGCTCAAACCCATTGATATATGTAAGGAGACATGCGTCCAAGCATAGACCCAATAGGGTGTTGCCACGGCAAGATATAAGATGATATGCTGAGATAAACAAAGAAGTTATCCATAAAAATAGAGTTTTATGCCAAAGTCAGTGATCTTGAACTGTGACTGCATGACCTCAAGCTCATTATACCCGAACCCAGTCATGTACGGAAGCATGTGTCCAAGTTTAATCCCAATAGGTTGA
Source organism: Chaetoderma sp. LZ-2023a (assembly GCA_034401795.1). Classification (NCBI taxonomy): domain Eukaryota; kingdom Metazoa; phylum Mollusca; class Caudofoveata; order Chaetodermatida; family Chaetodermatidae; genus Chaetoderma; species Chaetoderma sp. LZ-2023a. The sequence goes on from CM067369.1 coordinate 94,353,167, forward strand.
AGCCATGCAGAGATATAAGACTATATATCTTTGGTTAAGCTAAACCAAAATCTTAGCCATAAAACAGTTTTATATCAAGGTGATAGTGACCTTGAACTTTGAGCTCATAACCTCAATATCACTGGGCATAATCCGCTTGATATAAGGAAGCAGGTGTCCAAGTTTAGTCCCAATACTGCCAATAGGGTGAAGATATGCCAAGATATAGCACGATATGTTGAGCTAAACCAAAATCTTAACCCGAGTGGATGGTGACAGACGGACAGACAGACAGACAGGCAGGCAGGTAGGTAGGCAGGCAGGCAGGCAGGCAGGCAGGCAGGCATGCAGGCAGGCAGGCAAGCAGGCAGGCAGGCAGGCAGACAGACAGACAGACAGACAGACAGAGAGGCAGACAGGCAGACAGGCAGACAAATGGACGGAGTAACCGAACCGATCAATATATTGGCGAAAATTATAATTTTTGGCAATAATATGGACGCATGTGTCTAAGTTTGGTCCCAATAGAGTGAAGCCATTCCGAGATATAAGACAATAGGTTGAGTTAGACCAAAAACTTAACAGTTAAAATTGATCTTTACACCAAGGACACAGTGACCTTGAACTTGGACCTTATGATATCAATGTCATTGTGCTCAATCCGCTGGATGTAAGGAAGCATGTGTCTAAGTTCAATCCCAATAAGGTGAAGCGATGTCGAGATATAAGATGATATGTTGAGCTAAACCAAAAACTTAAGCGTAAAAAATTGAGTTTTATACCAAGGTCCCAGTCATCTTGAAATTTGATCTCATCACCGCCATATCACTTGTTCTCAATCCACTTGATGCAAGGAAGTATGTGTCCAAGTTTGGTCCCAATAGGATCAAGCCATGTCGAGATATAAGACAATATGTTGAACTAAACAAAAAACGTGTGTTTGGTTGGGATTGTCAGAATTGGAAGAACACTTTGATGGAAAAGGCACCGAAAGAGTAAGGCCTGTATTCTTGCCTCATAAAAATATATAGTAAAACAACTCACATTCGTGAATATTTTTGGATATTTAGTAGCAGTTGACGAAATATTGAAGTGTGAAAAATCCGTTATCTCCGCACGTCGGCATGACTTTTCTACTATGACTGGGATAATGCAATGTGTCTTTTAAATACAAGGTATTGCACAGTTAGAAGATACAGTCAGTTGTTTGGGTGTATTTAAATGGGGTTTCACTGTTCTTAATGGGTACCCGACGATATCTCTCAGTTGTAAATGTTCTGCCAAAATTATGGGAGGACGGATAGCTAGCTAAGATTTGGCCACTTTGACGCTGTAACAGATAGAGCAATTTTGTGAATTCTGCTGTTCTATGAACCGATTTCCGCGATTCTGATGGCCGGTTGGTTGTGCACGTATAGCTCAAACCCCACTCAACGTGATTCCGGGATTACGCGTAGCTCTGTTTTCGCGGCAGCTTGCACACGGGCTTGGCTTATGTAAATCCTGCTCAGATTGCTGTAAAATTAGAACCTGCTATTGACCAGGTTCAGACCTAAGATCACTGTATTAAATGGCGGATTATTTTATTATAACTACAATTGACTGCTCCTGTCGCTGCTACTGCCGCTAACGATACTACTACTACTACTACTACTACTACTACTACTACTACTACTACTACTACTACTACTACTACTACTACTACCTTTTGTTGGTGAAAATCCGACTCTGACGCAGTCGGACAAACTTCACGGAGGAACTCGTTTAAAAAGGCTCTCAAACCCCCAGAAAAAACCGTGGTGCACTAGTAAGCCTGATTAATATTACACCAAACAAAAAATAAATAACATATCTAACTAACGACCATTAATACAATCTATAAATACATACAGCGTAAACGGTATAGATACAAAACAATAAGCTGATAAAGATCTGATAGCAAAACAAAACTTAACAAAGGCATTACTATTCAATCCAGGTGTGGTAGTAGGCCCATGTGGCGAGTGCAACTGTCCAACAATTGAAAAATGACTCGTCAATCAATGACAAATAAGTCAATCATTGACGCCAGTGGGCTGATTCTTTAAAGATCAGCGGGGGTAGTAGCATTTGGGTAGTATAACACATATAATTGGCAGAAAAATTACAGAAACATAGATGGCGCTCTTGTTTACATTTTCGATTTACTTTGTTGTAAGATTTTGTAAATTACCCGGGAACAAATAACCTTATAAAACCCTGTGCAAGTTTCTAAAATTACCCTGGACTATTTCATAATTCAATGGCAACATACTTTGTCGATTAATTATTAAATTACCCCAGTCTGTTTATTTGTTAGCATGAAGTATTAAACATAGCAATATCAAAATGCAGACTAAAATAAATTACAAGACACAGATTAATTAAAAGACACAGATAAAACAGTTATAGTAATTGAATGATTTACGCTAGTGCAGGCTCATTTATTCTTACAGTTCCCAAGTTTATTGAAACTATGTTGGTTTTGCACCATATGTCCTTGAATACATTTTCTTTACCATGCTGCTTTAATCTAAAATATTCGCAAGGAATATGATTCAGCAGCAATGAACGAAATATTGCCTTTATTGCTCTATTGCGATTGCCCATAAATGGATTTTTCGTCAACGACACCGATGTTTCTAAATGGCCCAAACACCTATGGTTAGCATTGTTATTAAAATAGTCTTATCAGACGTTGCGATATTTACCCCGCTTGATCCAAATTCTCTAAATAAGATTACATGTGTTACTAGAACAATTGGCTTAGCTCCAAATTGTGACAAGATTTGCCCGAAATACTCCCAAAATTGTGACGATATTGGACATTCTGCAAATAAATGCTCGATTGTTTCCTCGTCTGTTTGACATAAGTAACACCTATCAGCAGTCGTTATATTGCACTTGTATGTTAAGTGTCCCACCCATAGCTGTCGATGTAGTAATCGCCACAATAAATCAAGAGCCATATTTGGTATGTATGGAGAATGTAAGATTTTCCATACATTTTTCAAACTGGGTGGTTTATAGCTTGAGTCATCCCATCTCTTAATTGCTAAGGGAGGTGTTACTTGTTTTCGTCTCATAAGGTGGTACCATTCCTTGGATCTCATTTCGTATTTTAGCATCTCATCATCAAGAACCAGTGCAGGTTGCGGAGTCAAACTATTATGATCTCCATTTGGCAGACGAAACTATTCAATTGGTACAGCATGTTTTATTTTATTTAGCAACCGCTGGACATCTATATGCTTCATATATGTTTTCTAGCTACTTCCTGCATTGAAATACATCTCCGTTTTTGGGGGTGTATCATATCAGACACACGTTGAATGCCATATTTTGCAAAGGACAACAGGACAAATAAAGTACTGCATTGTTATAAACATATATTACTATTGCCCCACAATTGCTGTTCTAGTACGTCCTTCCAACACATAGGTGGAGGCATGTATCTGTCAAATATTTCTAACTCCTTAACTTGATCTTTAAACACATCTGGTATCATTTGGCTAGTCGGAGGTGGCTTCTTTGAGGTAAAAACACACTCCACCAGAAATGGTTCTACAATTCTCTCCACAAGAGCTCGTGAAACATATGCCCACGTCGCATCTGATGTAATAAGATCAATCAATAATTTTCACTGTAATATCAATTAACTCAAAGTCCTCCTTCTAACTTAGCATTATTGAGAACATGATGGGAAACTAAATGACTCTTTTCTTCCCATATGAATGACAATATCAACTCGTTAACCTCTTTTTCTACATGTTTTGGCATGTGTACAACAGATGCTGTATACCATAGCCCAGATAATGCCAAGTTGTTGACAACAAACACTCTACCAAAAATCGAAAGACGAAGACGCTTCCAATGTGCTAATATTCTCTTAAGCTTAGATACGCGTTCATCCCAATTTCGTGTTGTATTCGGTTTCATGCTAAAATAGATGCCTAAAATCTTTATGGTATCATTAGACCAATTGATTTCAGGTGGCTGGTCATTCCACTCTTTCCATGGCCCCAAAAATAATCTTTTGGATTTTCCTTTATTGATTTTCAAACCAGGCACATTTTGGAACTTTTCTAGTACTTGGTTTGAAATTGTAAAATCATTGTTTGAACTAGCAAACACAGTTGTGTCATCAGCATATTGTGACAGCTTAAGTGGTCTTTCTGCTATGCCAAGGGATTCCATCACAATAACAAATAATAATGGCGACAGGGAATGCCCCTGTCTAACACCACATTCTAAGACAATTTCTCTGGATAATTGATTGGTCACTAAATAGCTACTCTTGATATCCGTATATAAAATCTTAACCCATTTAATAAAGTTTGTGCCTAACCCAAACCATTGCGAAGAATTAAAAAAATCCCATTCCACACGGTCAAATACCTTTTCATTGTCCAAGGCAATCACAGCTGAGAGGATGCTATCCTACTCAACCAATTGTATAAGGTCTAAAGTAATAAAATGATGTATACAGCCGCCATTATTAAGCTAATCTATTTTCTTTTTCTGTAGTACTTAGTTCAACTTTTTCCAAATGTTTATATTTTAATATATATGAATCATGACGCAGATGCCTATATTTAACCCCTTTTGCCGCCACATATGGAACTAGCACCTCTCCTGCCTCTGACCTGTACATGATCATTTCATCGGGTGATCTAGAACTCTGTGTTTGAATGGATATATCGGATTCAGCCACTGACATCTATATCACTTTCCTCTATTTCTGATTCAGAACTGTCTCCATCTTTCTGTCGCTTTGTTCCACTCAATCGATCCGAGACACCAATTACTTTCTCTATATTATTTAAATCGTCTAGATTGAGTATACTCAGCGGAAAATCAGAGTTAGTTTCAGTATCTTGCGACCTGAAATTTACTTATCCTAAATTAAAACTTTTTTCAAGAGGGTATTGATCATCATCTTCAGCTTGTGTGTAATTAACCTCTCTGACGTCAGACTTGGATTGACTTGTTACTGGAGTAAGACTTAGCTCATCATCTAGAACCTCTATTTCATCGCCTGTAACTACAGCGATTGGATTCTTAGTTTTTTCACCATGCTTCTCATTAACATGGACTTCAGCTACACTCTCAGCAACTACCGGTTCTATGACATTTTCTTTAGAAACATGCTTCTCATTAACATACCCTTCAGCTACAATCTCAGCAACTACCGGTTCTATGACATTTTCTTTAGAAACATGCTTCTCATTAACTTGGACTTCAGCTACAATCTCAGCAACTACCGGTTCTATGACATTTTCTTTAGACACAACTTGTTCTGCACTTTTATAAGCACCCTTTTTGACAGATTTGTTCTGCGGGCATCGCCACTTAAAATGATCAGATGATCCACAAACTAGACATTTGTTTTTGTTAGGGCAATCTGTTGCAAGATGTTCTGTGCTTAAGCAGATTCTACACTCTTTGCTTTGCCCCCTGTACCATAATGGCAAGATAAATCGACCATCTACCGTGACCTTACTTGGGATAGGTTGTTCTACCTTTTCGAACCAAATTCTTCTGATGCCATTTTCTAAGGTTCGATCAAATGGATAGGTTTCGTGTTCTACTTTTTCTACTTTGCCATACTTGATCAATTCATTGATAACCCGTTCATCTGGGATCTCTAACGGAACCTTCATCTTAACTAATAGACGATCAGATTCTATTTCCTCCATATTACACACCTTGTCCTTCACGACAACGACCTCATCGAGCAACTTTCCCTTCACACTTTCATTAACCACAGTGGCATTCCATACAGATTTGGAAACGTTAATGAGACCTTGAAGGACTTGTGGGCCTGCCCCAACTACTTCCTCCAACCCATGATACACCTCAATTGCCGAAACACCCCAAGCCTTTGTCGTGATTTTAAGACTCATGGTACGCTTATAGGAGGTTGCCATGGTGTTTTTAAAAAAAGAGGAAAACCATACTACTACAATATATAAAGGGGAATAATACAAATATATAATACCAAGACGTCAGGGAAAGAGCTAAACACTAAATAAATAGTGTCCCCTTTTTAAACCCTGACGCCTACCAACAAATATACGAATAGAAAGTACAGTATCATATATGTTAGTTTGAACCACTTATTAAGTGGTTCACTAACACCTAACCGATTAAAGTATACTAACAAATATATGAATAGATAGTACAGTCATATATTTGTTAGTGTGTTCGAGTTGACCGGGGACAGACATCCAACTGACTATACAATTTTTATAATTAAAGAACTAGGCTTGCGCTTACAAATGACAAAGGAATTACATCTACTCACTCGAGCGATCTTGGCAAATATAATGCGCTAGCCAACGAACTATAGAAATAGCATACTGGCGCGGAGAGAAATGTATTGCATTGACCACAGTAAGAGGAGACCTATTAAATGGCAGAGACCGACAGCTAAGAGGAGTGCCTTTAGAAAATGGAGACACAAAATCCGCTCCAACCAAGACACAAATTTACAAATTAAACATAAAGTTTGAAAGGAAATACTAATACGAAATAGATGTATACAATTTATCTACAAAATCGCGCTAGAAACTAACAAATTCGGGCAGCAATTGCAGAGCTAAATAAACGCGTGCGTTTACTTCGACTACTACTACTGCTGCTATACTGCTACTGTTACTGCTGCTGCTGCTACTGCTACTGCTACTGCTACTGCTACTTCTGCTTCTGCTGCTGCTGCTGCTGCTGCTGCTGCTACTGCTGCTGCTGCTGCGACTGATGTTCCTGCTGCTGCTGATGATGATAATGCATCTACCGAATATGATCTGCCATCAATGCCCTCAATAGAAGCATATTTGACTTTATTAAAGCAATTTGTTATTGTGGCTGAGCATACGACCACGACCCATCCTACCCAACATACATGCACCACCACCTCCACCAGCATCATTATCATCATCATCATCATTAGCAGCAGCAGCAGCATCATCATCATCATCATCATCATCATCATCAGCATAATCCGATCATATGGATAAGGCAAGTGGATCTGGTGTAATAAGCGTTATTCAGAGGTTTCAGTGCCATTTAACTAGTTTACGTGATCTATAATGTCTTCCCATCTCCACACAAGCTTGCTCTGTAAAATTGGACGTTTTGGTTTAGAAGACATTGTGAAAATGACTGAATCAGAAGCGAAGTTGTGTTTGAGCTTAGTTCCTGACACTCCCCCCCCCCCCCCACTCCCGTCATCAAAGAGTCAATTAGAACCATTGCTCTAATGACTGGTGATCGCCTGATGCGAGCCATCTGTTATAGAGAATGCATTTTGGGCCACAGGATTGCAGTTTCTGTTTAGTAGTAGTAGTAGTAGTAGTAGTAGTAGTAGTAGTAGTAGTAGTAGCATACATCATGCTCAATTCTAAAATTAAGATAATATAATATAATGGTTGATCGCGTGACGTGACAGTAACGAGGCTCTTTGAAATTGTTTTGGACCACCGATTCTACGGATGCTGTATCCACCACCTGTTAAAGAACCCCCTTCTTATGGCCTCAAGGGACATGAAAGATATATTCAGATTTAACTGTAGGCCGACGTATTTGTTATTAGTTGTAACGTTATGGGGTCTAAGTGTAATACAGTTTCGGGTGCCAGTGGATTTGAATTGAAACGACAATGTTTACGCTTCGGGCCGATATTAGGGATAATAAGAGCTGCATAAATATATTAATACATTTTGTCCAAAACACCGAAGCGGTGGCGTAACCTATTACTAACTCACCTAGTCGCATCAGAATTTTTAGAGGGCAGAGACAGAGTACTCTGGACTATATCACTCAGTCAATCACATTACTAGAGATTCCATAGACACACGCGCGCCCCTGCGATTCAAATCTTATGGTAGATTACTCTTATTGCGCGTTACTGTCACTTCTCGGCAGAGTACATTCCCCTTCGTAGTATAAAGCCAGACAGAAAGCTCGCTCGCGTTGGTGTCGTGATTATCACTAACGTCTAGGTGTATGACTCTTGAAATGAGGAAAAATTATATTTAGTTTTCCCGATTCTAGTGTGTCTAGAAATAAAGCCCACGTCTTGGCCTTGGCAAACTTTTTTTCGAGCAGTTAGAAATCTGGGCTTTATGCGCTCATTGAAATTTAGGCCTGGCCAATTTGTGTTTTTCGACACTTATGATGTTGCTGGGTCAATTAATATTAGCAAAAATTTATTTAATTACGATTTTTTATTTAGGTCATAATAGCGGCGCTGCGTGATGACGTCATCGCAACGAAATCCGGCTAAATGGTGTCAATTTTTTCTTGGTCTGCTTCGACTTCCAAGTTTACTCTAAATTGTTTCGGCCAAGAATATTAAATTTATCTTTCCTTTACTTTTCCCCTCAAAAGTCCATGTTTCTAATTATACAACATGACAACTTTTCTATAAATATTCCTAACATTTGACCAAATATTCATTAAAGCTATTTAGGTTGTTGCCACCAAAAGGCTAATGCTCGGTGTACACCGTGATGCCTTGTGTACACTTTAAGATATTTTGTACAACTAGTCGGCAACCGTTAACTTGTCGTCAGCCAGTTGTGTTTTGAGCGTACATATTACGACTTTTGAGCTAGTCTTCAAGTATTCACCTGAGCTAAACCTGGGTGGGGGGGGGGGGGGAGTGTTGTGTTTTATTTAATGGAAATATTGTTATAGGTAGTGACAATCTGTCTCCATCGTGTCACTTTCTAGTTCATTTTCCTGAAATAAAACAAAGATATGTATATTTGAAAGAGAAAGATGGGTTAGGGAGGTTGGGGGTTGGAGGGGGTTGGGTGGGGGGGGGTTGGAGGGGGTTAGTGAGTGAGGGAGGGGGTAGAGAGAGAGAGAGAGAGAGAGAGAGAGAGAGAGAGAGAGAGAGAGAGAGAGAGAGAGAGAGAGAGAGAGAGAGAGAGAGGTGGTGGAGGGGTGGGGGGCGTGGGTGGGTGGTGAGAGTGTAGTGACAGTGATAGTCATCAAGACGATATGGATGTGGTTAATAATTTTATATTTGAATATTTCATCACACATTCTTGCACATGCCACAGTATTAGATTACGTACAGATTCGGTGTTTCAGGTCTGGTACCTTACAGCGATGGAACCTTCAGGATTGCATTGGCGCTGTGGATGGGAAACACATCAGATTGTGTACTGCATTTTGTATGGGATTCCACGTAGCCATATACAATGGCTGTGTAACAACGCACCTTTCCGATCACTAAGGATTGGTCACTAATGTCCGCGTGGTCGCATGATGCAAGTTTGCTGCATAGAAATTCGGTCTTTGTAGCCCCAAGTGTGTGGCTCTATAGGACGGGAGTCCGTAAAACAGATAGGGTGTACTAAAAATGTGCATGATCGTTATGGACAGGGTTGACGGATGTTTTCTTCTTACAAATTGATTGCTACAGTTTGACAAACGTTGAAAGAATGTCTGATAATTTTATTATTGTGATTCTTACATCCATTAACAGGTAACATGTGTCTCAATACGCACTCCTGGATGGTTTATAATCGAACAACTCCTTTTAACTCGCAACTGACCGACGTACGCTAGTTGAAAATATTATAACTTCCTCGGCAAATAGTCACCAACTAGTCGTATGCCAGCGTACATCTTACGAGTGTACACCTTACAACTCCAAACAACTAGGAACAACCAGTCGCCAAATAGTTGGGTCTTAAAGCTGAAGGGTCATTATGAAACTAAGAAATTTTTTTGGTGAAAAAAAAGGTAAGTGAATTATTTATTCATGTTTGCAATTTGTATCAAGTAATCGTCTGCAATTTTGTTTTGCGGTGGCCATTTTCTTGTCCCTCACACCTCCAGCCTAATAAAAGGAATCGATAAATCTAAATTCGCACCCATTCACTTTTTGATGCCTCGTGTTTAAGACATCTAGCGCGCACCGCAATAACAAAATTTCTTCACATAATATACAGAGAAATCACGAACTGAGGACTCAAAAATGAAATAAATATGTTTATAATTACGTTCTATCCCATCCAGGATAAATACAAAATTGGATATAAATGTGTAGTTATTCTCTTTTAGACCTGCGTTTCGACCTTGCACGAATTCCAGGACATTTTGAAAATGCCAACAACGCCGACGTCATCGATCTGTGTGTAAATCAATTCAATTAGTTTATTTGCATATCAAAGATACTCGTGCTACGCAAATCGTAAGCTCTAGCCTTTGTAATCCTCACCGAGATTTTATAAAATCGCACGGACTTTAATTCCTAATATAATAGGGGAGCATAGGGCAATGTATAAGCATTTTCATATACTATGCGTGATTTTAGATATAAAAAATTGTGGTTGGGTGGGAGTGGACTAATAAGCAAATATACTATACCCCCGTCCATCGTCATACACACACACACACACACACACACCATTTCCGCGACCATCGCTCCAGACACCGCGGCCACGGATGCCGCTGTTAACAACGACAGAACCACCAACAGTAATAGCTACGACCAGTCATGGCGCTGAAGCTGTTGTAAAAGACACAGAACCACCTTCATCGCAATAACAATTTCAACCAGCAACACAACCAAAAGAACACCCACAATAGCAAACACCACCACTCCTGCAAGAATCACTATCAGCACAAACACCACCACTACCATAGCCACCATCCGCACCACCGCCACTATCACCACCACCGCCCACTGCAACAAGGAAAACTAAATTGCGTCATCGGAAATCCCCACGCTGTTGACGGACAAGATTTTGACGAGCTGAATTGCTCCCCCGCCCCTCGTCTCTGAGATAATGGTATGGATAACTCATATAACAAACTCGCTTGAATTTCACTGAGAGATTTTGGACCACATATCGCAAAGACCGAGTAAAACGTTGATCACGGCCTAGGCCCTAGGATACACGTTCCTAACAATGAGAGAAAATTTGTCATACGAGTTATCTTCCTCTAGTTGTTGCTTTCGCCGTCTCACTGAGAGAGCTATGCGACTTAGTGGCGCTGCCAGTTTCCCTGTAGCTGACCATTTAACCATGAACAACACAGACATGCGAATATTCACACTTTCAGCGGTACCGTTTGTTTCCCGCCATACGGAGTCAAATATAAATGTTCTCATGTAATCTGCCATCATATGGGCAATTCACAAAACAAATTTGTTTGAACTCCACCAAACGGTTCTGACCGACAATCAGCAAGACAGACAGTGAGACAGACAATAAGACAGCAGGACAGACAGACAAGCAGGCAGGCAGGCATGCAGCCAAACAGACAGACAGACAGACAAACAGGCAGACAAACAGGCAGGCAGGCAGGCAGACAGACAGACAGACAGGCCGACAGGCAGGCAGATAGTATATCTTACAGGTGCTTAGCTGCAGATCGCAGCTCAATAAACCACCATCTCCTTGGTCAGTTAGTCAATCACAAAAGCATATTTCGGGAAATATCTAAAACCTACTCGATTTGGCTAAAATCTTAACACAATGAAGGAAATTGCCATGCAAGAGGATTAGCAGACTTTGGCCATATTCCAGATAAAGGAATCCGGATCCGGATCAGATAAATACCGGATCTGTGGATATCTCGGAAACTAATGGTCCGATTTGACTCAAACTTTAACACAGAAAAAGGCGTGACCTTACACCAGGATGACAGCGCCTTGCGTGATGCGAGGAAATCCGTTAAATATGGCAAATAAACAAATCTGGAACCTGAGGCTACTGAGATTATTTCGAGCTTGTTCCAACATATGGGAGATAACTATCAACCACACCCAACCTCAAAGCAATATAACCACGATCAGAACAATAAGGTGATGATAAGACTGTGAAAAGATAAAAAACACTCGGAAGAACAGGTGGTGAGTGATGGTGGCGGTGGATGGTGGTGCTGGTGGGACTGCTGCTGCTGATGATACATGGTAGTGGTGGAGGTAGCGGGGACGACGGTAGCGTCAACAACAGTGACGATGATGAGGATGATGCTGATGAGGATGATGAACAGGAAAAGGGCGCTCTGTAAGTAAGGAGGGATTTCGATACCCTACGTCTTTCGAACGCTTGGCTCTGTCTCTGTCGTCATCATCATCGTCATCGTGGTGCTTGCGGTCATGGTCGCCATCGTGGTACCAAGATAGTACTAGCAGCAGCAGCAGCACCAGCAGCAGCAGCAGCAGCACCAGCAGCAGTAGTAGTAGTAGTAGTAGTAATAGTAGTGGTGGTGGTGGTGGTGGTGGTGGTAGTAGTGGCACTGTCCTGTCAGGGTGGGGCAGGTGGTAGGCAGTAGGAGTCTTGTTGTTGATGTTGTTGTTGTTGCTGGTGGTGGTGGTGGTAGTGGCGGGGGTGGTGTTGGTTGTCCTGGTGATGTTGCTGGTGTTAGTGGAGCGATATTGGTAGTCGTAGTGGTACTGGTACAGAAGCTCACCCCACAGGAAACCAGCTCATTTTGCATTTTTACCAAAATCGGCCCTTGCCAAATATAATATATGTGTACATATTACCCTGATCTCCCCTACATTACTGTGAATTCTCATCAGCGGCTTGGTGTAAAAACCTGAAATCATGCATCCTATCTCTGTCCTATCAGATATACACAACGTTTACAGGTAGTATTTCCGCGACTCTATTGTTAAGGGCTCATTCGCTTTGATATGCAAATAAACTAATTGGATTGAATTGAGTTGAACTACACGTAGATAAATGACGTCAGCATTATTGATATTTCCAAAATGTTCTTTGTTTGTGCAAGGCCGGATAGCTCGTCTGAGAGAGAATAAGTACACATGTATATCCAATTTTGAATGGATATTTATCCTGGATGGGATAGAACGTAAGTATAAACATATTCATTTCATTCTTATGTCATCGGGTCGTGATTTCTCTGTATGTTATGTGAAGAAACTTTGTTATTGGGGTGCTCGCTAGATGTCTTACACATGAGGCATCAAAAAGTGAATGGGGACGAATTTGGATTTGGAGATTCCTTTTATTAGGCTGGACGTGTGGGGAAAAGAAAATGGCCGCCGCAAAACAAAATGGTGGACGATTACTTGATACAAATTGCAAACATAAATAACTAATTTACTTACTTTTTTTTACTAAAAAAATTTCTTAATTTCATAATGACCCTTCAGCTTTAACCGTCTAGAGGCCAAGAATACTTATAGAACTAGGAACAATGTCATCATTGGCCATGTGAGTCCTTGTCGGCCCTATTATACAATGAACACACACTTTCAAATATATTTACCTTTTGTCCTACATTTTGTGTTAGGGTCATATTAATAAACAGTATGTTGAATATTTTGAAACTAATTTGACTAGGCGTAGTTGCTGCCATAGGACCAATGCTTTACCCGTGTTGACATGGTCAGCAACAGCACCCATAAAAATTAGTCTAAAAATATTCAACAGCTTACGTGTACCTTGATATTAGGATTCCGGAAATTCAGGATTCGATCGATCTCAACACTGACAAAGCATAGCTAGAAATTCCTCCATATATTGTCCATATATACAGTGTGGTTAAAATTGACCTTTCCAGTTTTGAATATGCGCCGACCATCTCTAGCCAAGCTCCATCCACGCCTCGCTTGTATTGGGATCGATTGATCCCTGAACATGCTGTCGATCAATTTTCAGAAAACTAAACAGGTAAGCTGTTGAATATTTTGAAACTAATTTGACTAGGTGCTGTTGCTGCCTATTCAACAACATGTTTATTAAAGAGTAGGCTAAAGTCTGTCACGAATTATGCGCTCGTGACATACATATCTATGTTATTCACGACGCCATTGACTATCACGTCATACTACCTGTCATGTAGTTGAGTATGCCGTCATATGGTGGATGGATAAACTGGAAAGGTCCATTGGCCTGACCAAGTGGGGTCATTTTAGCGCATGACGACCTGCCGAATATTAATCACACTGCATATATGAGCGAATAACCCATGCCACACGACTGCGGCGTCACAATTCACAGGAACTCTCAACTAATCGGAGGTTATCCCGGAGGTTATTACGTTATGTTACTACGCCACATATTGCAATTCTGAATAATGGTTGTTGTGTATGGAAGGGACACATTAATCAAAGAACGTGTACATTTGCAGACCAAGAGAAGATTAATTATGAAAATTAAGCACTTGGTTGACTGGCTTGATTATCGAGTCGGAGTTTCTAAAACAGTCTCCTCCCGTTGCGGTGCAAATGCACGTTTCTCCAGACCACATACAGCAGCCGTTTTTGGAATTTGGACATCTTGACTGTTAAAGGGTTAATAAGAGAGGGGGGGGGGAGGAATAATATGTTAAACATGTTGCCCCATCTATTTAGGCGTTAGCCATTAGTATAATGACACAGTGTTCCGTAAAATCCATCTCTCATAACTACGTCTATTCTAATTGTGTCTGGTCTCGAGACCGATCATGGGCATCATTGACGAAGTATATCTAACGAAATACGTAGGCCTGTATTACATTGACAGAAATTGGTCAGCGGGTGAATGCCGACAAACATATTATCCTTTTCAACTCTTCAACGCAGACAGCCCGAGGTCGTTATGGTATTATTTGTATAGCCACCAATTTGATAAATAATTTACAAATAATTTAATTAAACGCGTATTTATATTCATAACTTAACCACGTTCAAACAAATTGCTTGTCTAATATTCATCAATTATCTACTCCGGACTTACTGTTGCCATGGCATTAACGAACTATGGCTTTGAGGGGGTAGTTTAGCGAGATGTCACGCGTTAGTTTTATGGATAGCTAATCCGGAAATAACGCAATTGCAATGTTCTCGGGCGACTGGCAAGGAATCGTTGCCCGGATTAAATGTTCGCTTAACGAAGATTTACTTACGGCGGTTTCAGTCGCCTCTACTGGTTCAATTACCAGATTTGGCTTTTGTACAATAGAGAAGCCAGTTGATTGCATAAATTTACGTTATTGCATTCATTTATCTTGTATTAAATCACCGCGAGGACGCTAGATGACTGGCGGTACAAAGACTTGTATCAGTGGAGGGAAGATGACTGTTAGTTTGTAGATGGCTAATTCTGTGTGGGAGACTGGTGTTTTTCACCCAATGTTGCACAATATTCATGTCGATCGATCGTTTCCATTCTTGATTTCCAAAAATCCTTATGGGAATGGATGAATCTGATCTTTTGATCAAGAATATGACGTCATACTCGATTGCGTCATATGTTTGGCTGACCTCAGGGTCATACTTGATAGTAAACACTCCATCATGAAGCTAGAGAAGTCCGTTAAGTATACGAATTATGTCATTGATGGATTCACTAGTTAATAAATATTCTGTTGAAAATTTAGAAACTTATTTGACTTGACACTGTTGCTGCCATACGCAGCGCCATAAGCAGCGACAGCACCCAGTGAAATTAGTTTCAAGATATTCAACAGCTTGCCTGCATAGTTCCCTTGATATTGAGATTATGAGAATTCAGAGTTTTATCGATCCCACAATGGGCAAAGCGTCTCCACGCTTTGCCCGTAGTGGGATCGATCAAACTTTGAATTCCCAAACTCTGAGCTGACCTCTAAATGGGTGGGTCATAGCTAGAAATTGATCCCCTCTATTACACATATTACACGAATGTTGTATAAACAACTTGACTCGCTGTTGCATAGACCATTACACACAGAGACAACCCCAGAGACCAACCGGGAACCAGTCTATCTCCTTAGTGGGTCTGTAAATGCCCACCATTTCTGTAAACAAATAAATTGACAGATTATGAAATTCAATGTCATACTAGTAACATAACATTGCATTAAACTCGGTTTGTGATGGTCAGAGCAAGACTGTAAACAACCTATGAAGCTAAGTGGGGCTGACTGGAAGACAGATTCTATGGGGCGTGGGGTGTGTGGTGGTCTGGTGTCCTCCACAGGAGAATTGTGAAATCTAGATGCTCTGAGATATACCTGACATTCCTTTCATGGACGGTTTTGGAAAATTATGGGACAAAAATCATCTAAACTTCTATCTAGCAATCACAGATATTATTCGAGAGGGGGGGGGGCAAATATTATATGCACTTTTCACTTTTAAAACCCCCAGTAAAAGTAGTTTCAATATATTCAACAGCTTAACTGAATATTATTCTGGAAATTGGGATTCAAGGAGTTCATATTCAATTGATCCAAACGTGGACGAAGCATAAATTGGTGAGGCATAGCTAAAAGTGGATTAATCCATTCCATCATCCTCTAAATCACAACCCCCATGCCAGCAACCAGCTGTCCACCATAAACCATCAGCTCAGTCTCTTTACACATGTCTACCATCGGCTACAGAAACCATGGCCAGATCTATCACTGCACTAGCTTTCCCTGATGAGCTGCTAGCTGGTACTATTTTCACTATCGGTGTATCCACCAGCTTGGAGTCAGCATCCAATCACACCACTCGTGAATCCACCATGGATAAATTGCCTTTTACACACACCATGGTCCTCATTACCCGTGTATCCATTCATGAGATGGAAGCAACCTATGTACTCAGTCAAAGCATCCACAAATAAACGTAGAGACAGACAATCTGGCCAGTGCATTAGACTAATGCAAACTCAAGACCATGATGTAGAAGGTGGAAGGAAGACAACACAGTATATGTATAGTAAAACATATAGACCAGCAACATTTACACACCATAACATCATCTGCCAACCTACTACTCACTAGCATCCGCCAGCTATGGTTCATTCTTTATCGCAGGTCATCTACCCAGGAACAATGCCACATCATATTACAGACAACAAAGAGCAAACACAATGCATTAATCTGGCATTTCTACAAGAGTCTTAATGGTTTGATTACTCAACTGACTTCACTCACTGAATGGGGTTCAGGGGTCAATCGATCCAAACATGGGCAAACCAAGAGCGGAGCTTAGCTAGAAATGGGTGAGGTATAGATCGAAATCGATCCCTCTATTGCCCGTATATATACAGTTTGTGGTTAAAATTGTTATTTTACCCCATGATGACCTGGTCATGCCAATGTTAACCACACTCCATATATGCACAAATAACCAATGACACATGACTGCGATGTCACAAATCACAGGATCTCTCGCCACTAATCAGAGTCTATCCTGTGTACTATGTACCAACGCATTTTGCAATTCTGAATAATGGATGCTGTGCATAGACAGGACAAATTAATTTTGATTTTAATTATTGTTAGCACTTCAATGTTAAAATTTCTACCAATCTTCTCAAACAAAATGCCAATTTGCAAACCAAGAGAAGATTAATTTTGAAGATTAGGCAATTGAATGCCTGGCTTGGTTAATTTCGAGTCAGGCATTTCACTGGAAAAGTTTCTAATATTTTCCTTCTCTTAGATCTGCAAATGCACACTTCTCGAGACCAATACAGACGCTGTTTTTGGACATCAGTGTTAACCCTTTCATGACGAAACCGGCCAAAACCGGCCTCTGTAGTGGTTTTGAGTAATGTCCATTTACAAACCAAGAGAAGACTATTTTTGGAATTTTACCACTGAAATGACTGGCTCGGTAACAGAGCCAGTCATTACAGTGGTAAATTAAAAAAAAAATAGTCTTCTCTTGGCCTGTAAATGGACATTCAATAATTAAATATTTTAATTTTTTGAAGAAATTTAGTCATTAAAGGGTTAAATGGTTAGTAAGAGGGGGTGGGTGGAACAATGTGTTAAGAATGTTGCTTCATCTATTTAGGCAATAGCCATAAGTATAATGACAGTGTTTCATAAACTCCATCTCTCATAACTACATCTATTCTAATTGTGTCTAGTCTCGAGACCCGAACATGGGCAACATCATTTACGAAGTACCTAATGAAATGTGAAGGCCTACATTACATTGACAGGAATTGGTCAGCAGCCGAATGGCGACAGACATATTATCCTCTTCAACTAGACAACACAGACAGCTCGAAGACGTTATAGTATTATTGAATAGCCAGCAATTTGCTAAATAATTTACAAACAATTTCATTAAATGCGTATTTATATTCATAACTTTACCACGTTCAAACAAATTACTTGCCCACTATTCATCAATTATCAACTCCGGACTTACTGTTGCCATGACATTAATGAACTATGGCTTCGAACTGGTAGTTTAGCGAGATTTCACGTGTTACTTTTATGGATAGCCAATCCGGAAATAACGCAATTGCAATGTTCTCTGGCGACTGGCAAGGAATCGTTACCTGGATTAAATGTTGTCTTAACGAAGATTTACTTACGGCGGTTTCAGTCACCTATACTGGTTCAATTACCGGATTTGGCTTTCGTACAATAGAGAAGCCAGTTGATTGCATAAATTTACGTTATTGCATTCATTTATCTTGTATTAAATCACCGCGAGGACGCTAGATGACTGGCGGTACAAAGACTTTTGTATCAGTGGAAGATTACTGTTAGTTTGTAGACGGCTAGTTCCGTATGGGAGATTGGGCGTTTTTCACCCACTGCACAATATTCATGTCGATTGATCGTTTCCATTCTTGATTTCCAAAAAAACCTTATGGGAATAGATGAATCTGATCTTTTGATCAAGTATATGACGTTATAATCGATTGCGTCTTATGTTTGGCTGACCTCAGGGTCATACTTGATAGTCAATACTCCATCATGAACTAGAGAAGTCCGTTAAGTATACGAATTATATGGCATTGATGGATTCACTAGTTAATAAATATTCTGTTGAAAAGTTGGAAACTAATTTGACGTTGTGCTGTTGCTGCCATAGGCAAAAAGAACAGCACAAATTAGTTAAAAAAAGTTCACCAGCTTAGCTGTTTAGTTACCTTGATTTCGTGATGCTGGAATGCAGGGTTTGATCGATCCCACCACAGGCAAAGCTTGGGCGGAGCTTACCTATATATGGGCGGGTCATTCCTAGAAATTGATCCCCCCTATTAAACATATAACACAAATGTTGTACAAACAACTTGACTCGCTGTTGCGATAGACCATTACGCATAGGCCACTCCAGAGACCAACCAGGAACCAGTCTATATCCGTAGTGGGCCCCTAACCCCCATTATTTTATGTAAAAAATAAATTGATAGATTTCTTGCGAATTATGAAACTCAACGTCATACTAGTAACATGACATCACATTGAAATCCAGTTGTGCTGGTCAGAGCAAGGCCATAGACAACCTATGAAGCCAAGTTGTGGTGGGTGGTGGGGCTGCTGAAAGACAATTCTGACAGGGAGGGAGCGATGGTCTGGTATCCACCACATGAGAATTGGGAAATCTAGACACTCTGAGATATACCTGACATAACTGTTATGGAAAGTTTTGGAAAACTATATGACAAAAATCATCTAAATTCCTACCTAACAAACGCAGATATTACTAGGGGCCGAATATTACGTGCACTTTTCACTTTTAAAAACAATTTCTGTATTTTCTTGCAATCATTTTTTCATAAAATTTGGTATAGCATCATAATCGCTCCCATCCCAAAGCACGTATGCACGCACGCACGCACGCACGCACACACGCGCGCAGGCAGGCAGGCAGGCAGGCCGGCTGGCACGCATGTACGCACGCACGCACGCACGCACGCACACACACACATTTGTAGTTTCAAAATACTCAACAGCTTAAATGTATAGTTTTGTGGAAATCTAGATTCAGGGAGTTCAGGCTTAGATCTATCACAATATGGGCACAGCATGGGCGGATGCATAGCTATGAACGAGTGGGGAATAGATAAAAGTGGATTCATCCATTCCACCATCCTCTCAGTCACAAACTCCATGCCAGCAACCGGCCGCCCATAATAAACAATCACCTCAGTTTGTTTCCACATGTCTACCATCGGTCATAAAAACCATGGCCAGATTTATCACTGCACTAGCTTTCCATGATCAGCCGCTTCCATTTTCACCATCGGCGTATCCGGAGTTACCATCCAATCTCTTTATTTGTGGATCCACCATTGATAAATCGGCCTTCACGCGCACCAAGGTCGCCACCACTTGTGTATCCATTACAGGGATGCTAATCTCATCTTAAATGTTGTATTGTACCGCTAGATTCTGGTTTATAGATTCAGTATAATTGATATTCTGTCACATTGACTTATCTGTATCCCACTTATCTGCTTTGTAATATCATGTTAATGTTGAACCGTGATCGCCACCATTTTCCACCTGAAGCGATAGTGTGTGTCGTAATGTAAGCGCCAATGCATTACATTCTTTATTATTTAATCCTGATCCCGTTGAATAGTTTGAAACTAATTTGACTGGTAGTTGTTGCTGCCTATGGCAGCAACAACTTCCAGTCAAATTCGTTTCAAAATGTTCAACAGCTTACCTGTATGATTGCGTTTATACCACATTGCCAGACTATACATGGCACCTCTATGACTGAGAGTATATACCGAGGCAAACACGCTAGGTTCTTTCTGATTCGTTGAACAGTAAATCATGGCAGCCATCATAGGCTGTAGAAATGTATCAACATTTACCTACTAAAGTCTGAATATCTTTCGTTCTCGGCATGATAAAACGGTAAAATGTCATGGGGGGATTATGTGTGGCAAATTCTATCACATGAATTGTTACTATAAGATAAGGTGAGATTGCCATTAATGAGGAAGCAACCTATGCACTCAGCCAAAGCATCTTCAAAGAAGCGCAGGGGCAGACAATCTTGTTAGAGCATTACGGCCAATGAAAACGCAACACCATAATGTAGAAGGTGGAAGGGAGACAACGCTGTATATGTATAGCAAAACTTATAGATCAACAACGTTTAAACACTGTAACGTCATCTGCCAACCTACTACTCATGGCATCGGCCAGCGACATCCTTCACCTCAGGTCGCCTATCTTTAACAAATCACGAAGATAAATCTAATGAACAAAAATCATGAATGAATAATATTGCAATTTGTCCTGGGTTAGGCCATTTATTGCGTTAGGGCGTCTGGACTGTTGAGCAGGAAAACTGTTAGGAATTAATGTCAATCATGAACCTTGTATAAAACGGAACACTAAATTCTCCAGTTTCCAATTTTCGCCAACATGGTACATAATCAATGAAATTTGAGCTCAAATGAAATCCGAGAAGATTGTCATGTATCGTCTACGTGGGTTGCCCGTTAACTGATAATCAACAGACGATGGCTCTTAGGGCGGGATAAGTTGCTGGAAATGGACAATTCATGATGGTTAAGACTTCATTATTCGCTACTCTTTCTTTCTGCCTGGTCCAGAATATGTCTGAAGAGGACGTTTCGCTATTGGAAATGTTCCTCATTAAGCGGACAGCGAGTTTGTAACTGGTCATCATGGACGACTATAGATTCAGGCAAGAGAACATAAACGATTTTTAGTATCGTCTTTTAACGCATACACGAACGCACGTAGGCCTACAAACGAGCGCACAAACGCACGCACGCATGCGGCGCTACATGGGGTGCGTGTCCGTCGTGAGTACGTACGTACGCCGTGCGTGCATATTTTTATTGATATGTACATTATATTGTCACTGTTGTCAGTGCAGCGGCGTTGCCCAGAGTCGGATTAAGGGTTTCGTAGGCCCTAGGCACCTGTTAACCAAAGGGTTGTCGCCAGACGTGAGGTGTGGGGGTCCTCCCCCAGAAAATCTGGATGCTGTCAGACACCCCGTCCGCATTTCTGGATATAGTTAAGGATGATCAGTTGATTGTTGCGGAGTGCCTAGTGTGCATAATGGACCCCCTGCCATGGCGCAGCCTACACTAAATAGGCATGTGGGTTATCAATAAAAAGTAGGAGATGGCTTCTCAATGCATCTAATGTTCCCGGGGAAGGACCCAAAATCCGTTCAGTTCTTGGGCGGGTGTGGGGTCTGTGGGTGGGGGTTGGGGATGAGGTGAGCGTGTATGTGGGATTGAGGAGGTGGGGGGGGGGCGTGGTGGCTGGTCTCTGTCAGACCCTCTATCAAAGATCCCCACAAAGGCATGCGTGTACCTCATTATCAAGCATTTCCATACAGGTATATAAATGGGATGGACGATCTGAAGACTGGACTCGTGGATTTGACTCAGACCAAATATTCTCAGGAACCACCATATATGGCAATGTCGTTACTACTAATTTGAGAAGATAACATTCCTGGAGTTCGAGTGCAAATATACATTCAATTAGCAAACATTTCAATTTTCTTTAAAGATCTAAAGCATAGCAAACTGTTTTAATTTATTAAAATATTCAGAATATCCGGGGAAGCATGACCACGGGGACTGATCTAGGAATTGTTTAGGGCAGGGGTGCATGAAAAGGGAACCTCTCAAACACCCGGACCAGCGGTAGCCAAACTAGACGGGGCGGTGGGAGGGAAGGGGGCACATCCCCCGTGAAATTTTGAAATCTAGGTGCTCTCAAATCGTCACCCCTGCATTTCCAGAGGTAAATATGGACCCTCTACTAGTGCAACAGTTGAAATGTGTTGGGTGGAGAAAGGGCACACAGGGCCGGTGCAGGTCACCCCTCCCAGGGAATGGGGGAGGGGTTGAGGGGTTGTAGACTCCATGTACTCTTCTGGATCTGCCATTGCAAACAACACACCACCCATTAGAGGCAATGGACATCCTGCGCCGTTAATAGTTGTTTTACTCCTTTCAACGCTGAGATCGCAATAACATTTCAAGCCTTCATAGATACGCCTAGACTAATTTGACTGGAAGTAACTCGCCTGGGTGCTACTGCTGACGACTCCGATGCCGTTGACATGCTTATATTGTAGATGAGTAATTGTATTTATTTACTTAAAGTTTTGCAGAGAAAAGTCCTGAGTATGCCATCCCGATAACGCATGTTACAGGGCCAGTATTGGGCCAATACCGGGCCCCATTGGCCGTGTACTGGCCCACCCAGTCAAGTTAGTTTGAAAATATTCAACCCAATGCTTATTAAGTAGTACAGACATACTATTAGTACACATGCCTGACTTTTACAAGTTCATGACGGGCGTAGCTGCGTCATTCCTTACGCATTTTGATTGTTACGTCACCCTGCATGTGACTTATTTCATTATGACGTCATATGCTTGAGTGACAGATCGGATTCATCCATTGGCCAATGAAACAACAAAAGCTTACATTGAACAGAAGCAGAAATGTTGTATCAAAACAAGTAATAGAAAATGTGAAGAGAATTAATGCCCTGGTTGACTCGAAATTACCATCCCAATGTGAGATGAAAAATATATTATGAATTTATTTGGGATCTGTAAATAAATCATAAACAGTGGCATCACTGCGAAACTGAGAAAAAATATTTAGCCTAGTTCATAAAATCGCCTTACAATAGTTTGAGAATAAGAGGAAGTGGAGCTGAAGGCAGGCATCTGAAGCTGTGTGCGGAGTATAGGGGAAGATTTACGTCATCATAGACGAGGGTGTTTTATCAAGGTGTAAGCTATATGTAACTCCTTACATCCAAGAAGCTGTTATATTAGCGAATGACGAATTAATATCGATAAGTTGAAGTTTTGTTAAAGAGATGTTAACCCGTCTTGTGTCTTGTGTCAACTTAACCCTTTAATGGTCAAGTTGGTAAAGAACGATCTCTGCAGTGATATTGAGAAATGTTCATTTGCAGACTAAGAGAAGAATATTTTTTGAAAATTTAACACTGGAATGACTGGCTCGGTAACCGAGCCAGTCATTTCAGTGGTAAATTTTCAAAAATACTCTTCTTGGTCTGCAATTGGATACTGGCTAAGGGAGATTTGAATTTGCTTGACCATTATACGTTTGATGAATGTCCATTTGAAGGATAACAGAAATCAATTTTTTTATTGTAAATTTTCGTTATAAATTTACAAAAATACTTTTTTGAAAAGTTTTGAAAAGTATTCGCAATTAAATGGTTAATTGAAGTAAATAGTATTTTGAACGCTTTAAATTCGCTGTTGACACAAGGGGGATTAATCTCATCTCAAATGTTCTATTGCACCGATAGATTATGGTTTATAGATTCAGAATCAATAATATCCTGTCACAATCCCTTATCCGTATCACGATTATCTGCTTTGTAATATCGTGTAATTGTTGAACTGTGATCTCCACCATTCTGTTTTATCAAGCGATAGTGTTTGATGTCATGTAAGTGTCAATGCATTACATTCCGTATTATGGAATAATCTTTTGAAAACATTTTGAAATTAATTTGTCTGCCTGTGGCAGGAACAACTTCCAGTTAAATTAGTTTCAAAATAGTCAACATATTACCTGTTTATACCTCATTGCCAAAATATATATGGCACCTCTATGCCGAGGCAAACAGGCTAGGTTTTTCTGATTGGTTGAAAAGTAAATCATGACAGTCATCATAGCCTGTAGACATATATTAACATTTAGCTACTAAAGACTGAATATCTTTCGTTGTCGTTATGATAAAAAGCTAGAATGTCATGGATGAATTATGGGTAGCAAATTCTATCACTTGAGTGGTTAATATAAGATTAGGTGAGTTTTACTTTCAGCGTGACAGTAGGGGTCCATGGTGTTAGCGTAGTCGACTAGTAATGAGCCGGGCAGGGTTCAAATCCCGTTCGATTGGCAGGCGATTATGTGGCTGACGAACAATCGATTGAAACATAGGCAATCTCATTCACCCCTCGTTGCCTCTCCAGACCCAGGAGTAAAAATGGGTACCAGTGTAAAAACTGGGGAAGTTACCAATAAATAGACTGAAATAAACCCAGCCTAGATATGGCGTGAACGGAACCTGGAATCAGGGACTCGATAGATGCCAATCAAACCAATAACTTCTTTAAGCGGGATAGTTTCTCGACAGGCTTGATTGTATGAGTATAGAAGATCAGTCTTAAATATATTGATCAGAATCTGAAAATTAATACTGATAATTCGTGAATAAGCAATGCGTCATCATATGTGAAATCAACAACATCACAGTGGTCAATGCCATTGAAACCAAGTAAGAGAACGTGGTAGACCTCTACTCAATAGAATTCTGACGTAGCAAAATCATGTTTAGAACTTATTTATGGCTATGCAGCGGCCATCTTGAAATCCAATATCGCCGCCATTCAGTCAATTTGATAATGACGCCATCTAAATCCTTGCACTCAAAAACCTATCTGTAACCACTGGAATAATGTTCATAACGTGGATAGGAAAATAGGTCTGGTTGGCAGCCATCTTGAGATCCAAGATGGCCGGCATTCTATCGAAGTTATAATGGTATTATCTCAGCGAGATGCCGACAACAAGTGTTTCCGAATGGCGGCCATTTTGGAATCCAAGATGGCGGTTATGAAGGTTAATGGAAAAAATGGCAAACATAAAATTTGTCATCCCTGGACTACTTAGAGTGGATTAAGCCTATTTGCCAAAGAGCTAGCAAAAAAATTGATTCTCCAAAATTGTTCTCACTGTCAAAAAGGAGAACAATGGCTTTCGCCAAGACAGTGACTGCTTCTATACTGCAAACAGCTCAGTTAATATGCATACAGTGTTAATTTCGCTTGAATTCAAATGGACATTTATATTTAAGAGTTCTTAAACGCGGTCCACAGACGTGGACGGTTTACTTGCATCAACCATCTAAACATAATGAAAGCAGAATCGAAGATATAGGACAAAAAGGGATCAATAGCGCGCTTTCTTCTTATCTTAAGCGTTGCAAAATGAGATATAGCGCAAATTGCTCCCAAAATCGGGCACCTGCAATACAAATTAATCTCTTGAACATACCCTTGGCTAGTTTAATTTTTTTTACTTTGTGACAAAATAAATTGAACACCGCTAGTATAGAGGATCTCAAACTGGATGACATTTTCTATTTAATTTATCACCCATTTAGCAAGCTCTCAGTCGGAACGCATAGTTACCTTGAAATCGAGGTTCTGAGCATTCGGAGGGCAAGGAGTTAAAATCGCGCGTGTACAAAGAGTCACTAGAAATGTGTGCGACATAGGTAGAAATGGGTGGGATATAGCTAGAAATGAGTGGGATATAGCTAGAAATATGTGCGACATAGCTAGAAATGGGTGGGGTATAGCTAGAAGTATGTGCGACATAGCAGGAAATGGGTGGGTCATAGCTAGAAATGGGTGGGATAAAGCTAGAAACGGGTGGGATATAGCTAGAAATGGTGGGGTATAGCTGGAAATGGGCGAGATATAGCTAGAAATGTGTGCGACATAGCTGGAAGTGGATGGGATATAGCTAGAAATGAGTGGGATGTAGCTAGAAATGGTTGGGACATAACTAGAAATGGGTGGGATATAGCTAAAAATGGGTGAGGTATAGCTAAAAATGGGTGTGACAAAGCTAGAAATGGGTGGGATATAGCTAGAAATTGGTGGAACATATCTAGAAATGGATAAAGTATAGCTAAAATGGGTGTGACAAAGCTAGAAATGGGTGGAATATAGCTAGAAATGGGTGGGACATATTTAGAAATGGGTGGGGCATAGCTAGAAATGTGTGGGACATAGCTAGAAATGGGTGGGACATAGCTAGAAACGGATGGGACATAGCTAGAAATGTGTGGGACATAGCTAGAAATGGGTGGTATATAGCTAGAAATGTGTAGGATATGGCTAGAAATTGTTAAGATATAGCTAGAAATGGGTAGGACATAGCTAGAAATGGGTGTGATATAGCTAGAAATGGGTGGGATATAGCTAGAAATGTATGGTATAGCTAGAAATGGGTCGGATATAGCTACAACTGTGTCCGACATAGCTAGAAATGGGTGCGATATAGCCAGAAATGTGATGGTCATAGCTAGAAATAGGTGGAACATAGCTAGCAATTGGTGGATATAGCTAGAAATGGGTGGGATATAGCTAAAAATTGGTAGAACATAGCTAGAAACGGGTGGGATATAGCCAGAAATGAGAGGGTCATAACTAGAAATGGGTGAGATATAGCTAGAAATGGGTGGGATATAGCTAGAAATGGGTGAGATATAGCTAGAAATGGGTGAGATATAGCTAGAAATAGGTGGGATATAGCTAGAAATGGGTGGGATATAGCTAGAAATGGGTGGGATATAGCTAGAAATATGTGGGACATAGTTGAAATGGGTGGGACATAGTTGAAATGGGTGGGATATAGCTAGAAATGGGTGAGATATAGCTAGAAATGGGTGGGATATAGCTAGAAATGGGTGGGATATAGCTAGAAATGGGTGGGATATAGCTAGAAATAGGTGGGACATAGTTGAAATGGGTGGGACATAGCTAGAAATGGATGGGGCATAGCTAAAATGGGTGGGACATAGCTAGAAATGGGTGGGACAGCTAGAAGTTATGTGGCCCTAGCTAGAACCGGATCCCTCTATTTTGTTAGCTGTGAGTGCTACGTCTTCAACTCTATGCTTGATACCTTTTCCAAGGATAGCAAATAGCCTTGGTCATCTTTTTAATACCGATTAGTATTCGAATATGCTGGAGTAAGCTTTACGAAATATCAGGGTTCAACCGTTCAAGGCGTTGACTCCCGCGCAGTTAAATCATGTTTTAGCTAGGCCCCACCTATCTATAGCTAAGCTTCACCCACGCGTTGCCCATGTTGGGATCAATCCATCCTTGCACTCTATGAATCTCAATTTCGAAAATAACTATACAGGTAAGCTGTTGAATATTTGTTGACAATTTTTAAACTAACATGACTGCCTATGACAACAACAACGCCCAGTCAAATTAGTTTCAAAATAGTCAACAGAATGTTTATTAAATAGTAAAGCCATACAATTCGTACAAAACTGACGGGCTATTAAGCGCGTATGACAACTGAATCGCGTCATTCATGATGCAATTGATTATGACGTCAGCATACATGTGACATAGTTGATTATATATATTTATTAATTATATGCCCGGTTTATAGTCTGCTTCCACCTGCCTGCTCAGCCGACTTTCCAACGTTACCCCCTGGTCATTGGCCGTTTTAATTCCTGCACAATCTCAACTCCCTTTTTGGGAGCATACTCCCATACTACGGCTGCCGTTTATAGGCGCTCGATGGCTTTTTTGCCGACATTCCGTATTGACGACACTTCCTCACAGGCACCTATCTTACAGACAGGTGTACTGGAACAACGCAGAGTGAAGTGGCTTGCTCAGGGACACAACACGGCTGCCTGGCCGGGAATAGAATCCGTGACATTCGAGTCACGAGCTGGACTCCCTAACCGCTCGGTCACTGCAAACTGGATCCTTCTATAGGCAAACATAGTATTATGTTTGGTAAACGAATATGGGCAATATGTGTATGTTAGATATTAAAAAGTGAGTAACCTATAGGTTGTGACACTAACAGCGCAACAATGTACAGATGTAGGACGCACTGGGTCCCTTGAATGGTACTTTTACCACATCGAGTCTTTCCAAATACGTGCTAATACACTTCCATCTCTGAAATACATTTTCAAAAGGTCACATCTTTGTATTCCGTCTCACTACAGAGAGAATTAAAACCGCAAGATTTGGACATTGTGTGTGATGAATGGGCGGGTAGAAATTAAAGTCCGCAAGATTTGAACAGTGTGTGTGATGGCGGGTAGAAATTAAAGTTACGCAGTAAAGTGAATATTGCATTTTCAAAGCGCACTTCAATTGCAAATGCTTTCTACCGCTTGTGCGTAATAAAGCAGCTGATTGAGTTATTTGGAAATTCTGAATTGACAATAAATGAGAGCAGCAAATGTAGCAATGTGTCAGAATTGAATTTGTTAGCAAATGAGGGTGGCGAGAATTAGGAGAGGATTGAATTCAGAGATTGCATTTTTCCCATTAAAGCCAGCTCTTCTGTTGTTGTTATTATTGGAAATCCTATCTGCGGTACTTTTGTTGCTAACAAAGTGGGCCCAATGCTGGCCTGGTGGTAGACATATTCACCAAGTAAGATACAATCACTTTATATTTTTACAAAATGGCTCTAACCAGGCAGGGGTCAGACGGGTGGCGGGTGGATGGCTGGCAGCCACAATGACGACGACGGCGACGTCGATTCCGCCGATGCTGGTGCCACCGACGACGATGGCGACGACCGCATATTTTGAAATCCTGGGGCATACCTCTTTGAAGGGTTACTAGATCATTTTTACACGAACTTCGTGTCTGAAAGAGAAACAGAATGACAGAAGTGAACAATTTAACACGAAAATACTTACAGCAGTTCAATACGATATATATTTTAATAAAACGCTAACCGAACAAGTGATGATAAACGATATGTGCACAATCCCTCTACGGATCTTTGGAGATTCCATACCATTCCATACTATTCGTGGCCAAATACAGTTCTATATTTATATCATAATAATTTGCTGTTTCAATATCAGTTTAAGGCTGGCTCGTGGGCGCCTGCATTTTCTCTCCTTAACCCTTTAATGACTATATTTGTTCAAAAAATCTAACTATTTACTTATTGAATCCCAATTTGCAGGCCAAGAAAAGACTATTTTTGAAAATCTCCCACTGGAATGACTGGCTCAGTTATCGAGGAGCGAGCTAGTCATTCCAGTGGTAAATTTTCAAAAATACTCTTCTCTTGGCCTCCAAATGGACATTACCCATGACCACTACAGAGGCCGGTTGTGGCCAGCTTAGTTGAGAGAGGGTTAAACGATGGTCTCTCGATGACATCATGTATATTTTGAAACTAATTTGATTAGACGCTGTTTCTGCCTCAGGCAGCAACATCATCCAGTATTAATAGTTTCCAATAATTCACCAGAATACCAGAATGCTTGCTTTTACATCGCGCTGTCAATCTATAGTTTGTACCTATATAATTGACCATAAGCCTATAAACATATGCTAACAAACTACGCGCTTTCTGATTGGTTGAAAAATAAATCATAAAGTCCTCCGTAGACTGGAGAAATGTTTCTACATTTACCTATTAAAGATTGAGAGAAATATAAAATTACCATCCATAGGCTAGTTTATACATGGCGCATTGTATCACATGTTAACTAGTAAAAGATGAGATGAGTTTACCTTTAACTGTAATATCCCAGCACCAGAAGACTAAAACAAATACTGACTATAGTGCGTTTTCTTGTTAATTAATTTGCTGGTAATGCCTAAAATGCGTTCCCGCTGACCAAAGATTACCATCCACGTCTGACAGCCAATTTGAAGTGTGAAATCATCACTAACTCTGCAGGGAATTTTAAACAAGCAAATGCGGGAATTGGCCAAGGATAAGTAGCGGCAAAATAATTATTTTAAACGAATGATTTTCCTGAGTATAAAGCACGGTTATCCTGGTGGGATGTGAGGGGACTATGCTAAGTCGGATTAGTTTAGGTTGTGAAATACACATCCTTGTTGAATTCTACTAATTAAAGTATTGGAGAAGATGTGAGCTGTATTTACAATGTTCGTCGTACTGAATGAACCCAGTGTACGTGAGCGAGTGTTGATACAGATGCCAAGCACCAATATCGAATTTAGGTCTTTGACCAATGGCGTGGACCTATATCAAATTCGACATTGGCACGCCCGTGAGTTAACGGTGCATGCCGCAGCGCAGAGGACCGATATCAGTTGCTATATTTGAAGTAATGTCAAATTACACATATTTCTGTTTGTCTGCTTATACCGAGTCTTATTAATGGTAAAATCTAGCTATGGTGTTTACTCAAGGGTTAAATAAAGTGGTATTGGCTCCATAGTTGTGAGAATATCAAAGAGAAGTGAAATAAATTGATGCAAGCCATTGACAGACACAATAAATAAGTAAAATCATGATAATTCCTAAATGTTAATTCTTTAATAACATAGTAACATAAACATTTTAAATCCTGAAATCCACAACACAACAGTACACATGGATAAAGTACAGGATAGATTAGACTTTTGTAATAATAATTAAACACAGCACAGATAATGTACAACATGATCTGAATCTCCGAGCTCCTGCATGTAAAGTTGCATCGGAGACAAATAATACTGTGGCGAGACAATTTTATATAGGCTAACACATGAGTAAACAAACACACATATAGGCCTACTACTAGCAGGGAAAAAGAAATGTTTGTACTTAATCTGCGATGCGCTATTACAGAAAATATACAATGATTGACATCCCTGACCGTGACATGACCATCATATCGATGACATAATCTAAAAACTAAGAGTGATGTCCCCTGTTGGACGTAACCAGAAAAGGGATGCCCTTTCATCAATGCAATCAACGCCCATCAATTCTCCGCCAGCCGCCAGCAGCTGCATTCAACTGGAACCGCACAATTATAAGATGACAACAAAGAATTCATTTACATAATACACTGTGATAAAGGCAACCATTAGATGTTTGTTCGAATTTATAATATACGTGGAATTTCTAATGGAGGCTTCCAGTTTCTCAGTCAACCATATTACGTCATAATCAATTATGTAGGATCACGTGATGACGTAATAATAAATTACGTTATGAATGACGTAGCTAAGTTCATCACAAATGCGTAAATTGATAGTCAGTGAGTTCAGGGATCGAGCGATCCCAACATGGGCGAAGTGTGGGTGGCGCTTAGACAAAGATGGACAGGACATAGCTAAAACTTACTGGATTCCCCCATTTCATTTTTTGGTCGTATATTTAAGAATCGATGTTAAAATGGTAGGGTTTCCCACCCCCAGCCGTCCATGAGAAGCGCATTATGGAAAGCACTCAGTATATAGCTCTATCAGCTATTTTATCGTTAAAGAATAAGATCGTTTCTGTCCCAATTGATGATCTCATAAAACATGTAATGTGTTTCCTTTGGGATATTAGTAACCAATATCGCTGCCTATCTAGTGGTGGCATATGCACATATTGTGACGTGTTACAGTGGTCATTAATGCTCTTGAAAAACTTTTCCAGGAAATTGAACAAATAAGTTCATACATTTTAGACGTTCTTTACATGTGCAGTACAGCTCAGAAATAAGTTCACATGTTTCCAAGACAAAATAAAACGTACTGTTGAATATTATGTCCCTAATTTGATTGGAAGACACTAAGACCAAATACTCAGCAGAATATTTAATGCCTCAGTTCAAAATAGTACTAACATGTTTTTGTTTTGCAAATGTGTTCACTTATTTCTGAGCTGTAGTTACAAATCTGGTTTTAAGAATCTCATTCCCGTTTTTTCAATTCCCGAATCGTAAAAATTTTATGTTCAGGGAACACGAATTCTATGCAATTGAGAATCGAATTTATAGTTGTCGGATAGTATTTTTTTATGCATGCAATTTTTACAATCAAGCTGATTGCTATAAACCAAGAGAAATCAGAAATTTCACACCCATGCATTCCCCATTGTTAATTTGTTTTCGGGTTTTCTATATTTTGAAAACAATTTGACTGAAATTTGTTGGTTTCAGTCAAATTGTTTTCACGATATTCAGAAGGTAACGGGCTATGCCCCTTAGAAAATTATGTCTGCAAGAATTCAGTAGTCATATAGATAATGTTAATTGTTTGCTGCTCTTGGACTGCAACATGCCATTACAGACGCTTCACCAGAGGTGCATGAACATGGCCTATCATGGAGAAATGCACGTAATAATATTAGAAACAGCAATAACCAGGTCATCTCAGTTCTTTAGGAAGTGTTTTAAGACACACATTTGAAGGTTAACTATACATTTTCATATGATACTTGCATAGATAGTTTATTTTAGTTATGATAATTTTATATTTATGTTTATATGCCCTATTAATCTTTAATATCAATCGTGCATTAGTTGTGGGTTAGTCAATCTATGCACATCCACATTTACACTTTCCCCGCCGAGATGGTTACGGCGGGTATCATAGATTTACGATAGCAATAGATTGTCCCCCTCAAAGGGGGAATTTCAGAGTTTAGTATTTTATAATAGCCTCCAAACGCTATTTTTTTTTGTTAGTAATTCTATTATGTTGTTGAATCAAGTCTCAGATTCATATAGCCAATACAATTTTATTTCTGATAGAAATATGAAAATTTGAGTCACCAGTGTCTGTTCCATTTGTCTTCCAATTACCAAAACTGAATGGAGAGCCAGTTAATTATACCAGAACATGTGCACTTGTGTTTTTACTGAACTCACGTCATAGCGCATCCAACAATGAATGTATCTAGAGACTCTGTTTATAGCTATAATAACTCTATGGGTATTGTATTATGGCACCATCCACGTCTGCTAGCGAGCATGCGTACAACTGAGTGGGAAGGTAGTAGAGTTGTTTCCGGACGCTAATTTTACTAAGATTTCCCGGATTGCTTTGAAACTTCATATGTTCACTTTCGAGTACATTTGCAGATGAGACTTATTGATAACCTGAATTTCAATGAGCACCACCCACCTTGAATATTGCTTTCCGAATAATAATGCTGTTGCTGTTTATCTGATCTCTTTGCATCGTTATAGGTTTTCTTGAAACTGATAGGTTATTGATAAAAAATATCGGTGTTTGCTTCAGAATTTCTATGTCTATTGACATACTCCAATAGACTTAGAAATTATGAAGCAAATACGCATGGTGGGTGGAAAAACCAATCGAAATCAATTGTGATTCAAAATCCAAAATGGCGGCTAAACTCATGAAATGGCGCGATGTGATATTTAGTTATAAATCCTGAGCACATGTGTAGGTATGAACTAGATTACTGACTGCTTTTTCCATGACTCATCATCAGGGCTGGGTATGGAGAGATCTGATCTGTCATACAAGTGTCTGATGTCATGATCAAATATGTGACACTTTATGTGGCATCACAATCAAAATGGTGTATACATGCATCATGAAGTTACTGATAGTCTGGAGGTGGTGAGAGTCCATAACAAATCTGACTGAATTGATTGCCATTAGCAATGAATTTACAATGTTATAAAGATTCTGTTGAATATTTTAAAATCTGACTAGGAGTTGTTGCTCCAAGTTAAATTAGTTTTAAAATATTCAACATCTTACCTGTTCCATGTACCATGAAATTTAAATTCTGAGAATTCAGGTTTCAAAATTTCAAATCGATTCCATCACACATACAAAGTTGATGGAGGTTGGCTTGAAATGGGTGGGCCATAGATGAAAATAAACCACTGTAATTTGGGCTGTTTGTGGAGCTCTTGTTTATATTATAACATATGGCAAACTATCTTTTTAAAGAACTGAACAGCTTTTCATGTAATTTTTTTATTTTAGTCTTTGCGTACATATTTAATTCTTTGGTTATATCAGAAAGAAATGCTAATTTAATTTGTAAAGTGTGTGTATTATGTCGTGGATAGTCGAAATTGAAAATGACAAAATTAGAAAATTTTCGTGGAATCTTTCTATTTCAATTCCTCTGTTATTTCCCATGTTTACAATGTTTGAGAACGAAGTTGATTGCATCTCAACAATATTGTATATCCTGGCTTTTGAGAAAGTTTCATGGCATTATTTGATTTTATGAAATCTTTTAAGAGCAACACATGTTTTCAAAAATGTTTCCAAAAACAAAATTTCCTGTTTGTGGATGACAATTTCCTGTGTTATTGATATTGATTTGTAACCATGATAAGGAGAATAGTTCATATTTGTAGCTTGTAAATGACGCACATTGCTTCAACTGTAGTAATCATGGTTCTCGCATTATATGTGCACATGAATTTCACAGCATACAATTTTCGCTAACATTATGTTGACTAAATTGTAGCGCTTCACCTGCCCCGGATTTCAAATAAGCAATACACCACAGACGGTAAGAAAGTAGCTAGCTCTTAGCAAAGGTTAATGTAGCTCGCGGGGGTATGCGCTGGTCCGTTCGACTGCTCCACTCCGTTGTACTGCATGTACAGGATGTACGGGAGGGCTGGTTAGCTACGGTTCTCGGGATTCGCGAAGTACAAAGACTGACTTCTAGAGCCACTGGAACAATAACATTCCAGTGGGGCCGTGCGACCATTGCCGCCGAGATTGAACTTCATCGTCTCGTCCCAACTATTAGTGTCACCGGTATGACGGCCCATGACTCAATTTAGGAGCCCAAACATGATAACTAAGAAATATATATACTATACAATGGTACTCGTTTGTTAGCACGAGAGAGAAAATATACAGTACATAGAACCAAGTTGGTGTCTTGTTCACGTGGATTCGTCAGAGGTACCTCACCGATCCGTATATGTCCGTGAGGTATGCCTGCAAGGGAGCCTCCTAACGAGGTAGCTTATGTAGTTTAATATAAACCATTATACCCCTAACAAAAATATTATTGTTGCGAGAGGAAAGTCCCTCGTGCGGTCCTCCCTCCCAAGAAAATGCCATAAACGCCGAAGCGGAGGAAGAGAGCTGGCAAAAAGGGCCACTCTCTTGTTCAAACATATGCTAAGTATAGTGTGAGTCAACCTAGTGAAATTATAATTAATGTGATGCATGCTGTTTTACGTGAAGATGGGGTGGATGATTTCCATAGAATTCAACACCGTCATCTTATGTAAGTCCAAGATACTGTATTGGTAGTTGCCGCTTTTGTTTATGCAGTCCTTCTGCTAAATCTTAAACTACCGGTTATATGTTAGATTTGCATACTAGCTTTGGCCGCAAGTGGCAGGAATTTCTACCTAGCTTTTGACACATGAGCCTGACTGGCGTAGATGCTCGGTTTCTCTAAGGTCACCTTCCGGAGCATTTCCCTCAGAAAGGCAGCGAGCGGCCATGTTGCGGAGTGACAGCTTCAGAAACATATAATGATCTGGTTACATATCACACCGCAACCATATATACCATCACTAGGACAAGTCAATATTACACAAGCAATTTGAAAGGCGCATAACAGTTTATTGTGGGGAATAAGAGGCAGGTATCCATCTCCAGTGACCTTCCCGTGAGGGCTTGGTGGGTTCCAAGACCACACCCAGTCACTGTACTGAGTTAGATGGAGATCTGCGTCCCATCCGTCACTCGATGTGTCTGGGGCGGATCATTTCGATATCCGACTCCGGGGAACTAACGTTTGCCTATCGTTAGGTTTAAATTCCAGGATGCCCAGAGATTCACTGCTGGCCAGTTAAAAATAATATCTTTTCGCAGTGCTTCCTATTTTGGTGGGGTTATCTATGCTAACTGGTATCCGAAGATCCAGAGGAGGTATGTCGAAATCAACACTTTTGTCTTCACCGCTTGGAAACCCCAATAGTTTCCCAAGTCGGATCATGGCAACGTGTCGATGGGAGTTCCAGACAATTAATAAGCCTTGCAGCTGGAGGAGCATAGAAAGAGTCAATCCCTCAATGTAATAAGAGGCCCTAAGGTAACTGGCCAATTTTACACAATCTAGCCGGTGTGCGGTGTTATATATCTGCTACACTCGGAAAAGAGGCTTACACATATGTCTCCTAAGGAGTGGTTGTCCCTAATTACTTTTACACCTATGCTACCGAGGTAGAATAGCCAGTTTAGTTAATCACATGTCAGGTTCGCGCAATGAGAACATGAACAGTGACCTCAGTGTAAAAGTGATGCTGGGGGAAAAGTGATGCAGATTTATTGTTGCTGTATAGTATAGCCTAGCGTACTACGGTCCTAGTGTTTTATATAAAATAAACAAAACAGATAACTAGGATGGCTGCTGCCATATATAACTAACTATCATAGTATTGAGAATAAACCAGGACATAGGACCTTGCGGTTCTTGATAGTCATAAGCTAAAAAATAAAGATAATATTTACAGTAAAAGATATAAATTATAAAATACAGTCGCAGACGACCGGGCGGTACCTATTAGTCATCAGTATACCTGTAAAGAAATGAATGAATAAAATAGCTAAATGAGTACCTATTAGTCATCGGTATGGAAAAAGTTCATAAACCACTGTAGATGCTACATTACAGATGAAGCACGCGAGATGGCATGATTCTGGAGTTGCTGGGAAATCTCCGAAGGCAAACTGTTGATGCGGCTCACTCTCAAAGACGCTGAAGAAGAACGACTGTAGTCAGATGTGCATTAGATAGTCATAATAACTAATACAAATAAATAAGCATAATGTTAGAAAGTTCCGTACTATATCGGAAGGTTGCCGTAACATGAAGGGCTATTGTTGAAATTTATAATTAAACAATGCATGCACATTCCTGGGTACACCGTACATGGTGCACCACATAGCTCTTGAGGCATACCAGTCAGAGCCCTACCAGACCACAGCCCAAAAGTTAATTAACACACGACATGCTTCGCACAAGCTTGATCCCCACTTTTGCGTGGTTCGGAAGATCTGACGAGTTGTCCACCAAGATTCACCACTCGTTCTACATAGTGGAGAAATTACATCAGGGCCACGAGGCCCATCCGCAGGAAGGCTCCTCTGATGTGTTCGTAGTGAGGGACTCTTCTATTTAATCAGTTGCCCCCGGATGGCCGTCCAAGGGCTTACAAAAACTTAGATGCGGATGCTCCGATAGCGGGCCAGAGACTAAGAACTGAAATCCGAGAGGCACTGCTGCAGCTAATAGGGAGCCACAGTCAGTAAGCAGTTGCTCACGTCTTGCACTGCTCTGGCCACACAACCTGCCACTTGTTCTCCCTCGCCGAAGTGTGGTCTCGATTCTTGATTTCTCGCTCCTTTTATACTAATCGTGACGTCAGAGGTAGGACGCCCAGCCAATCAGCGGGCGATCTGTAGCCAATCAGCCTGCAGATAGAAAGGGTGATGCCACTATCACGTGCTAGGCATCTAACCCATTCATTTATAGTACATACGCGCTTACGACGTCCCAGTAATATTTTGAAAATAATTTAAATGAGCTAAATTAGGATAACTCGGCCATTTCTGGTCCGATTCTAAAACGATGGTCCGATTCTAAAACGACATGTAAGTTTTGGAATCCTCGTCTCATTCCGGCCCTGATAGGTACCAAACACGACGAGAACAGTTAAATTTAAAGGGATTACGTGCACCAACCCGGTACACTTTAGTATGCATTCTCTCCCAACGCTGACACGTGTTGTCGGGGAGGCTCTGACGAGCGCACATGCAGGCTACGCGATATCACGGACTTTCACAGAAACCTCTCTCATATGGGTTTATACACGCATACTATCCTACTCAGTGGGGTGTGTGGGGGGGGCATGCTTGGAACATACCCGGAACGGTCGCCCCGTACCAAGCTAAGCTGGGACGGTGCGTACCCGTCCGGCCGATCCGCGCTACACCAACACTCATATCCCTGAAATTCCAGAATCTCATAGCTAAGGTATGCTGTCGAATATCTTTAAAACTAACATGACAAGAACCTGTTTCTGCCATAGGCAACATGTCCTTGCTGCCTATGGCAGTAACAGGTTTCGGTCAAATTAGTTTAAAATTTCTCAACAGAATAGCTCTTCAATTGTTGATGGTTTTTCGCATATGTTCCTTTGTGTGCAAAGCGTTACGTTGATGATTGATAACTCACGATGTCTGCTAACTTCATTATTTGGTACGTCATCCCGCTGTATCTCTAGCAAATACGTCTCAGGAGGACACCACTATAGTAAACCCTGTCAAACCAGACAATCTTTTGCAAGTTACTCAATATTATGACATTTTCCTTCTTATTTAACTTATGGTTGTCGGTGCTAATAACAGCATCGGATGCCAATCAATGTAGTTTTAAATATCCAAATATTTCACCTGCACTATTGGTATTAAATTGAGATTTCTAGACTTCGGGCGTAGCACCCATCATTAGATAGACAGACTTTTGGGGCCTGCCTCTAGCTGGCCATGACAGCTGTCGATGGTGACGAGAGCAGTCGACAGTTCAAGTTCTCTAGTATCTGAATTTTTAAAATTCACCCACACTATTTCAAAACAACATTATGAGGGTAATTTCTGTCATACAGTCTGGCAATAGAGTAAATTATTATACACACACCAATATGCAAGCACAAACACATGCATAAACGCACATACAAGCACGCACGCACGCACACAAATGCACAAATGCAGATGTAAATATCTTTCCTTTCCTTATGAGACGGACACGTTTCTAGTCATGTTCCGCCCGCTTCTAGCCAAGCTCCGCCCACATTTTACATGAGTTTGAATTGATTTGAAACTTTGAAACCCGAATTTACAGAATCTAAATTTCAAACTAAATGTACAGGCATGCATTTTGAACTTACCTTGGCTTGGTGATGTTACTGTCTGTTAGTTTCAAAATGTTCAACACAATACTTAATAAATTGTAATTTCACGAAAGACATAAAATCGGATATTTCATGACGGACATTTCCAGTTCGTTACAGTTATCCGTCGTTTTGACTAGCAAGTAACATATTTTTAATCAATCTTTCCAGTTTATCCATCCATCATGTGACGTCATGGTCACAATAAATTACACCATGAGTGGCTCTATTTAATCCGTCTTAAACGCTTAACAGTCAGAGATGTTCTACGACTTGTATGTCTTTGCTATTTAATAAACATGCAGATGAATATATTGAAACTAATTTGACTAGCAGCTTACCTGTATAGTTT
This sequence comes from Chaetoderma sp. LZ-2023a, assembly GCA_034401795.1. NCBI lineage: Eukaryota > Metazoa > Mollusca > Caudofoveata > Chaetodermatida > Chaetodermatidae > Chaetoderma > Chaetoderma sp. LZ-2023a. The sequence continues at coordinate 94,392,687 of CM067369.1, forward strand.
TCTGGAAATTGATAGTCAGGGAGTCCAGGGATCGATCGATCTCATACGAGCGAGGTGTAGGGGTGGAACATAGCTAGAGATGGGCGGTGAATAGCTAAAACTGGAAAGGTCCATTACGACGACAGGTAGTTGAGTAACAGATAATATCTCTCCATTATATTTATTTAGTAAGTTGTATATTGAAGTAAATGCAAATACATATTATATTACTGAATATGTGGGAGCGTGTAAACGATATGTTTATGTAACCGTAATATTCTATGCGCAGACATGAGTTATCTATTGTATTCAACATTTGTATCAATTTTGACAATAGAATACAGAATTTGATCTTGGACTATTCTGTTTTGTAACTTGATATCATGTAATTTTCCTGTGTCAATGAGTCCAGCGTGTATAATAAATCTCCGGGATCGCATTGTTCTAGTTACAGCTACCTCCATAGCATCCACTTACAGCATACCATTCATTATTGTGGACACATCACATTGGCACTAATTAAATAAAGAAACGATACGCTCCACAATCAATATATACTGCACAGTTAATAAATAAGTTAACATGTCTCAAAAACAAAAACAAAAACAGTTTAGTTAGCACAATTTTGACCACGATGTAAAATATTCTGTTGAATATTTTCAAGGTATTTGCATTGGAAGACAAGGCAGCCATATCCGCCAATCCAATGGACCTTTCCATCGTTATCTATTCCCCGCCCATCACTAGCTAAGCTCCACCCACACCTCGCCGTGTTGGGATTGATGCCCTAGCTATCAATTTCTTGAAAACTATACAGAGAAGCTGTTTAATATTTCGTAACTAATTTGACTGGGTGCTGTTGCTGCCTATGGCAGCAACAACGCCCAGTCAAATTAGTTACAAAATATTCAACAGAATATTTATTAAATAGTAAAAGCAAACAATTTGTACAACAACGCATAGACCGTCTTCAAATATGCGTTCGTGACGTACTTATCGACATCATTCATGACGTCATTCATTATGATGTCATTGTACACATCGGGCAGCTCATTATAACGTCATATGATGGGTGGGTACTCTGGAAAGGTGAATTATGTTCAAAATATTCAACAGTACGTTTTATTTTATTTTGGAAACAATTTAAGTTATTTCTGTGCTGTACTGTGGGTTATATGTAAGCATACGATCTATTTTCCATTGTCAGCCGTTACTTTTGCAATTACATTTGGAGCCAGGGGAGTTCAACTTATTCTCTCATATTACATCTTTGAATGATTTCTACCTAGCTCCAATAAATGACATCAACATCCAATTTATCCACCCATCATATGAAGGCATATTCAACTATGTGACATGTAGGATGATGTCATAATAACTGACGTCATGATTAACGTAGATAAGTATGTCTTGAACGCTTAATTGATATCAAACTAAGCATTTTTGTGCGAATTGTATGTCTTTACTCTTTAATAAACATGCTGTTGAATATTTTGAAACTAATTTGACTGGGCGCTGTTGCTGCCATGCTGTTACCTGTCCATTTTTCTAGAAATTGATAGTCACAAATTTCACGGATCGATCGATCCCAACACAGGCGAAGTATGGGTAGAGCTTAGCTAGAGATGGGCGGGGAATAGCTAAAACTGGATTCATCCGTGCTACTTTCATTTTAGAAACAAATTTTCAAAAACTCACATCTTTGTATTCCTTCTCACTACAGAGACAAATTTCTCCACAAGATTTCGACATTGTGTGCAGTAAATGGGCGTGTAGAAATTAAAGGCAAGCAGCAAACTCAATACTGTATTACCCTATAGCACGTGTGTAATAAAGGAGCTGATTGAGTTATTTGGAAATCCCGAATCGACAATGAATTAGAGCAGCAAATGTAGAAATGTGTCAGAATTGAATTTGTTAGAAAATGAGAAGAAAATGAGAGTGGCGAGCATTAGGAGAGGATTGACTTCAGAGATTGCATTTTGCCCATTAAAGCATGGTCATTTGTTGTTGTTGTTGTTGTTGTTGTTGCTGCTGCTGCTGCTGCTGTTGTTGTTGTTGTTGTTGTTGTTGTTGTTGTTGTTGTTGTTGCTGCTGCTGCTGCTACTGCTGTTGTTGTTGTTGTTGTTGTTGCTGTTGCTGTTGCTCTTGTTGCTGCTCTTAGAAATCCTGCTCTGCCTTTGTTGCTAGCACAGCTGGCTCAATGCTGACCTGATGATTGACATATTTACCAAGTACGATACAATAATAATAGTAATTCCATATGTTTGGTTTTTGCTGATATCGTGACCATATAAATGGAATAGTAGGTTAACAGATCCTAATATTTAACTTCGTTTAGATAAAATATGCAAAAGTAACTCAATTCCCTTGCAGTTAACATATTGCTAATCATCAATTCACAGATGCAATTCGCATCATTACATGTTTGAACTTACATGTAGATGATTATTTTAACATTTATAAATCGATAATGGCCCGGTTTTATCGGCAATGAGGACTTCAAACAATTTCAAAATAAACGATCATAGGAGACAGTGCATGGATATTACATCCACGTCCCTCTTTAATTCATAATTATAATGATTATGCAAGTAGTTTGCTTTTTAAGTATCAAAATATGTATCCAGTGGTCAATAATACCAGGGGTGAGACATATGATGCTTTAACATTCTTGTTATAAAATCGTGGTGACTAGGCAGGCGGGCGGACAGGCAGGGTGTGTGATAGGCGGCAGCCACAATGACGATGACGGCGATGCTGACGCCACCGATACTGATGTCGCCGCCAGTGATGGTAATGATGACGGCACATTTGGGAACCTAGGACATACATCTATGAATGGGAAACACAACAATTTAACACAAATTTCGCGTCCGAAAAAGAAAGAGAATGACAGAGAAGTGGAAAATTCAAAACGAGAATACTTACTTATTATGTAACATTTACCTTGTTGAATATTTTAAAACTGATTTGACTAGAAGCTGTTGCTGTCTAAGGCAGCAACAGCTTTCAGCAGAACTAGTTCCAACTAATTCACCGGAATACCAGTCCTATATTTATATCATAATAATTTGCTGTTTTAATATTGCCTTAATGTTGGCTCGTGCACGCCTCCATTGTGTCTCCTTAAACGATAGTTTATTGATGATGTCATGTAGGTGCAAATACAACACGCTCCTTATTATGTAATAAGTACCTTTCTGAATATTTTGAAACTAAATTGACTGGCAACAGCTTCCAGTACAATTAGTTTCAAATAATTCACAAGAATACCAGAATGCTTGCTTATACATCACACTGTCAATCTATATTTTGCACCTATATAATTGACTATAAGCCTATATACATACGCTAATAAACTACACTTTTTCTGATCGGTTGAAAAAGAAATCATAAAATCCTTCGCAGACTTCATTTACCTATTAAATCATGACTAACGTCCTTTTACAGATTGATAGAAATCTAAAATTACCATCATGTACATAAGCTAGTTTATACATGGCAGATTGTATCACGTGCTGAATAGTATGAGATGGGGGTGAGTTTTCCTTTTACTGTAACATCCCAGCACCTGTAGACTAAAACAAATACTGACAATAGTGCGTTTTCTTGTTAATTAATTTGCTGGTAATGCCTAAAACTCATTTCCGCTGACCAAATATTACCATTCACGTCTGACAGTCAATTTGAAGTGTGAAATCATCACTAACTCTGCAAGGAATTTTAAACAAGTAAATGCGGGAATTGGCCAAGGATAAGTAGCGGCGAAGTAATTATTTTAAACGAAGGATTTTCCTGAGTATAAAGCACAGTTATTCTTGTAAGATGTGAGGGAACTATGCTAAGTCGGATTAGTTTGGATTGTGAAATACTTATCCTTGTTGAATTCTAGTAATTAAAATACTGGAGAAAATATGAGCTGTATTTACAATGTTCGTCGTGCTGAATGAACGTGTACGTGTGTGTGTGTGTGAGTGTTGATACGGATGTAAAGCGCCAATATCGAATTTTCTTCTCTGACCAATGGCGTGGGACCAATATCAAATTCGACATCGGCACGCCCGTGGGTTAACGGTGCATGCCACAGCGCGGAGGACCAATATCAGTTGCTATATTTGAAGCAGTGCCAAATTACCCATATTTCTGTTTGTCTGATTATACCGAGTCTTATTAATTGTAAAATATAGCTATGGTGTTTACTCAGGGGTTAAATAAATTGGTATCGGCTCCATACTTGTGAGAATATCAAAGAGAAGTGAAATGGATGGAAGGCATTGACAGACACAATAAATAAATAAAAGCAAAGCTAATTCCTAAATGTTACTTCCATAGTAACATAAACCGTTTAACCCTTGAACTCCACCAACACAATAGTACATATGGATAAAGTACGCTCGTACAGGATAGATTAGACTCTTGTAATAATAATTAAACACATGACAGATAATGTAAAACAGGATTTGAATCTCCGAGCTGCTATATGTAAAGTTGCATCGGCGACAAATAATAATGCGGCGAGACAATTTTATATAGGCTAACACCTGAGTAAACACATATATAGCCATACTACTAGCAGGGAATCAGAAATATTTGTAATTTGATATTGTTTCATATCTACAGAAATACATCACTTGATATTGATCCTCTGCGCCGTCGACACACGGACGCACTTGCATCTAATTCTATATTATTCCTCTGTAGTAATGACCTATGAGAACGTCGAGATCATCGATATAGTACAAACCTGCTAGATCGCTCATGACCATTTCAAAAGCGACATTTCCGAGTTCAGTATGTTCTCACCGGATGCATCGTCTCCAATATAATATTTTTTTCCCTAAACCTATTGGGTAGTTGAATAAAGTATCAAATTTATATAGCCAATGCAATTTTATTTCTGATAAAAATATGTAAATTGGCTTCAATTTTTCTTCAAATTACCAAAAGATAAATTAGAACTTATTGGTTTGATCGGCGTCTATCGAGTTCCTGATTCCAGGTCCCATTCACGCCATGTAGAGGCTGGTTTTATTTCAGTCTATTATTCGTAAATTCCCCAGATTTTACCTTGGTACCCATTTATACTCCTGGTTTAGAGAGGCAACGAGGAGTGAAGGAGATTCCCTATGTTTCCACCGATTGCTCGTCAGCCACCGGATCAAATACAGTTTTGCTGCGTTGGTGTGGTTGAGGCGTTTGTGGTCTATGATTCTCGGTGCTTTCGTCAGTTGTGGGGTCAATGGCATAGCTATTCAACAACTTTACTGCATAATTGTCTTCAAATTTTGATATTAGTACCTCGAGGGTTAAATGATTAATCTGACAATGATGTCAGGGTAGAAAGAGCCACATTTGACTTAATGTAACTAATAGTCCCATGCTTATTACCATATTACTTTGATTGCAACATGCTGTCCTTGAGAAAGCGGAGTTTAAAACGTATTCCTTATAAACAATTATTTTCTAGCACCTCTTACACGCGACATTACTTCTTCTCTTGAATTTTAAAGTAAGCCTTTTACCCGTGTGCTATATTAGCTCAGTTTCATTCCTTTCATTCAACGTTTTGTTTGCTCGACAGAAGCTTGTTACACTAATAGCGATATTTTCTTTCAAAATTTCATTTCTGATTAGTGGCAGCTGCATTCGAATTCTAAAAAGATGGAGAGCAATCCAATATTCCACTCAAGTATATGACGCCATAGATAAATTAAGTAATAGGTAGACTGGCGTCACAATCAAAATACTAGCGAATGCCATGTCAAAATCCGTCATGAATGTTTAATAGTTTGTCAGTTATATGAATTGTATGTCATTACTATTTAATAACCATTCTCTTGAATATTTTAAAACTAATTTGATTGGGCACAAAGACATCTGAAAATTGTGATTCAGGGATTCCAGTGTTTGATCTATTCCAGCATGGGCAACGTGTTGGCGTAGCTTAGCTAGAGATGGGCGCGGCATATCTAAAAGTCGACTCATCCATTAATCCATCTGTTCTCTCACTTATTTTATGTATGAGTGTCACAGACTCATGGAGAAAAAATATGAGGGCGCAATATGCACCGCCCACTATTTTATGTATGTATGTATGTATGTGCTAGAATCCATTTATTTACCTTTAATACCTGACTTCTCAGTATCTCAATTTCAAGGTAATTATACAGGTAAGCTGTTGGATATGTTGAAATTAATTTGACTCAGTGTTGTTGCTGCGCATGGCAAAAATCATTGTATAAGCAACCACTCCATATATTTCTTCGCCTACTTTCCCACATAGTTAGTTGTCTTGTGCTACCTACATGTGAAGTAAACAGCTCCCAGTCAAATTAGTTTTAAGATATTCAACAGAATGTTTCTTAGACTGCAAATCCATCAAAGACATACAGTTCGTACACTTGATGGACATTTCAAATATGACAGAGTTCTAATGATTGTGACGTCATGTGGCACAGATCGCTTAGTCGGCTACGAACCGACCCAGGTTGGCTTGGTACGAAACGACCCGGTCTTTGATGCTCCAACCTCACCCCCGCTGGTTCTAAAGGTCTCCATGTGTAGCCACAGAAAAGAGAGCCTAGATTGATAGATTCCGTGAAAACCCCGCCAACTGCGCATGCGCGGCAATAAGAGATAGCCTACCCACGCTGCACAGAGTGTGTGGACTGGCATTCTTATGTATATAGTTGCCTGTATTTTGGGGAATCGTTAATACTAGGACCTTTTCAGTCATCTTGGTATGAATCATTATCAGGATTCGTTGAGATAAACGAATCCGTTTACAGAACTGAAATCGGTCGGGGAATGGCAGGGATATCATAAAGTTAAAAATTGGCTTTTTAATTCTTTTAAGTTAGTTTAGATTGCCATCGCACATGTGTTGATAGGATGAAGGTAACGTGCCGTCACGGACACGTGTTACTCTCACGCTATCGCTCCACGAAGTGCGCGATGATTGGTCGAGCCTTGCTATGGTCACCGTATAGTATATAAGGAGTAAGACTGGCAATATTCCTCAGTCGGATCGGGGCATCTGCCCAGTACGGAAGACATTCCTATAGCTCACTATGCAGAGCTCGTCTAATGCAGTCTAGACCAGCATAAGTTGTATCAGCTGAATGAGGCCGGGCTGGGAAGACGCACTCGACGGAACATCGCCAACGCCAATTATTGGAACCCCTGTTGATGGGTAAATAAAACAACTGAAAATCAGGTCACCCTCGCCAACTAAGTCGCTGGGACCTGTTGGTGACGCCGTCTCTTTTGGTCAATAACACCTGAATTATCATGTGAAAGGATTGGCCTGTTCTGATTTCTCGCTAAATCTGCTGTACCACGCCAAAAAGTGGTAACTAGAACCATGCACGTACCCAGTGCTTTTTCAATGTTTTGACCGCCATTCTTATGGCGAACATTGCTTTGGTTGCCGCTACTGAGCTAAGTGGCGCTGATCGCATACCGCCATAACAATTATAAACTCAGCCTTTTCACCCTATAGAGGCATCTTCACCACCGCACCAAGTTCTTGCGTGCATCAATCACTGCAGTAAATTAGATTGTATAATATTTGTGCTATTATTTTTGTAATAATGACTATGAAGGGCCAACTACATCAAATACCGCACCATTCCTGAATACCGCGCCAACAGCATCAACTCCTGCACTGCTTCCTGAGGACCACACCAACGGACTGCTGTGCCAACATGCGCTGATGACTAACAGGCGCCCACAAACTAGTGTACCATAAATGAACATTGCGCTGATGACTAATAGGTGCTCATTTTTTAAATTGTAATATAGTTATTTTCTTTTTACTAGCGCTGATTATAAGTAAGCGCCGTAGGTCAGCTAGAGCTAATTGTACTGTACAGAATGTAATACGGTGAGCATCGTTTAACCACTGTTAGATACATTTTCATTTTGTTAAGTTAAATAGTTATAAATATATTAAACTGCGCAGACGCTTTAACTTATACTATACAGCTTCACTAAACTGTACCACTTACTTTTCTAAATACAGCAAAACATTTTCACTAGAGCCGTCTCTCGTGCCTGCACCAATAGACTCACGACATGATACGGCGAACAAACCTAACTAGTATTAGCCCAGATACTTTGTTAGGATAAAATAGTTAGGGACAATTGCTCAAATGAAGGAGCGCTGTTTATTGCAAAGCCTCTTTCCTGGCTCTGCTGCCGTCAACATATCAAGCCGTGATTAATTGACCACTAACTTTACAGCCTTCTCTCTTGCCCTCTGGCCAACTGGCCAATTAATTGTTTGGTAGTTCCCTCCGCCTGTTTGGTTAGAGCCGACCCGGGAAATTGCAGAGGGTTCTTGATGGCTAGAATCGAAATGGCGATGTCTCACACACTTACCCTGTGCCCTCACTGCTACTTCTAGGACTTCTATAAGCCAAAGTAGCATTCATTGCGAAAACATTAATTATAGTAGGAATGGCCTAGCGGTGAAGCTCAGGGCAGTTACATAACCCTAATGCAGATAAACGTTAGCTCCGAGAGTATGAATCTAATACTGTTCGTTCTTGACACGATTGGGGACGGAAAAAGACGCGGATTGCAGACTAACTCTACGGTGACTGGCTGAAGCCAATCAGCTCTCCACGCCTTCCAGGAAGGCCACCGTAGTCTGCCATCTGCTTCTTCAGACCCACCATAAATAGATGTGTTGCTTATTCAATGTTTTTGTGTGTTATCCAGTCCTTGTCTTGTTATTTGTGGTTGCGCTGACATGTGGTTAGAAGCCGCTCATCAGCTTCGGACTTGTTGTCCAGGCAACATGCACACACTGTCGGCCTGAGGGAGTAGTCCAATGGGTATATTCCGAGATGGCTACCCGGGCTCATCCGCCAGGAAGGCAACCAGTTCTCACAGTTAAGTAGGCCTAAGCCATTCGAGGCATAAACCATATGTGTTCGGACTCATTAACTAAATATTAGCCTAGCTCCTCAAGAAGGACTGCCAAAATAACGTGGCGCTGACTAAATCAGCAACCAGCATAAGAGACGTCGGTGCCAGATTCTGATGCCTCCGCTTCGCGATTATATATAAGCTGGCACCGTCGTCTCTTATATATATAATGGATGAGCCCAGGTAGCCATCTCGGCATATAGCCATTGGACTACTATATATATTGGCCCACTTGAGGCAATAGTTTATGTTAAACTAGTTAGCCACGCTAGGACTCCTCCTTTACAGGGGTACCTATTATATAAATAAGAATAGGTTCGGTATCTTTGGCAAGATACAACACAGACGGCGCCAACACATCACTTCGTTATATTATCACAGGAAACGATCATCATTGTTAAACCAGCGTACATTTTCTAATAAGAAGCCAGCTTTTGACTCGCTGGGCTTATATATACTTATATTACAAATTAATGAACTAGTAATGCAGAGACACACTGGATACACAAATAGTCGAGACGACAGTGGTTGTTGGGGGCAATGGTCGCCCGGCCCCACTGGAACGTGAACGTTGGTCTAGAGGTTGGTCTTTGTAGTCGCCAGCTGCCCACAGTCTTCTGTCTCCGTCCACGATGCCAGCTAACCAGCATCGTCGGGTCGGCGAGTATCTTTGGTACGAGCCAGAATCCGAGGAGGAATTGGCGGAACAGCGCAGCATCAGAGCTACAGTCAGCCTACATGTGGCATACTGGACATTTCCAGTCAATTTAACTATGCCCCACCCATATCTAGCTATGTCCCACCGACATCTCTCTCATATTGTGATCGATTGATCGCTAAACGCCCTGACCATAAATTTACTATAAAAAATATACAGGTAGGCTGTTGAATATTTATATTAATAACATCGCCCAGTCAAATTAGTTTCAAAATATTCAACAGCATGTTTCTCAAATAGAAAATATATACAATTCGTACAACACCGCATAGTCTGTCACCAATTTTGTGCTCGTAGCGCACTTATCTCTACCACCATCATTCATGATTCCATTTGTTATGACGTCATCATACACGGCACGCAGTTGATTATAACGTCATATGAATGATGGATAAACTGGAAAGGTCTATTGATGACGACGTCATTTACTTGAATGACAGATCGAGATGGTTCCCTACATTCTTAAATCAGCGCTAAGTAGGAATCATTCAAGCCTGTGACAGAATAAATTGAACTCCCATCTTACGTAATATAGTCGTAATATAGTCGCGGAAGTAACGACTGATAAGTGAAGATAGATTAGATTCCCTCCAGATAACCTACAGTACAGTACGAACCTAAATAAAACGTATTTGTGAATATTTTGAGCATAATTGGATAGGAAGATATTGCTGCTATGTCTTCCAATCGAAATACGTTCAAAAATATTCAAGAGAACATTTCTTACATCGTGTTTTGTTTTTGAAACATGTTGGCTTATTTATGAGTGGTACTGTACGTATCGATTGTGGGCTTATTTATGAGTGGTACTGTACGTATCGATTGTGGAGTGTATAGTTTCTTTATTTAATTAGTGCCAATGTGATGTGTCTACAATAATTAGTGGTATGCTGTAAGTGGATGCTATTGAGTTAGCTGTAACAAGAACAATGCGATCCCGGAGATTTATTATCCATGCTGGAATCATTGACGAGGGAAAATTACATGCTATCAAGTTACAAGACAGAATAGTCCAATATCAAATGATGTATTCTGTTGTCAAAATTGACACAAATGTCAATTACAATAGATAACTCATGTCTATGCATAGAATATTACATGTCGCTTACATACAGGTTACAGAAACATAAAGTTTACAAGCTCACGCATATTAAGCAACATAATATGTATTCGCATTTACCACAATATATAACTTACTAAATAAATATAATGGAGAGATCTGATCTGTCACTCAAGTGTCTGACATCATCATTAAAATACGCCACTTGCCAACCGAGGGCACATTCAAAATGATATATATCTATTATGAAACTGGAAAAATCTATCATGAAAATATCCGAATTGTATGTGTTTCGTGAAATTAGTTTTTAACGATTTTGCTGAATAATCTGAAACAAATTTGACTGGCAGCTGAAATGTAGATTCATGAAATTAAGGTTTCAGTGGTTAAAATCCATCTTAATACACGCAAAAGGTGGGCTTAACCTAGCTAGAAATGGGCGGGGCATGGCTAGAAATGGATTCAACTGGCAAAGCTGGTCACTTTACAATGGACGGCTTGGTGGGCGAGAGGGTGGATGGGTGTGCAGGTGGGCGGGTGTGTTGATTAATATTACAAAAAGTATATTTTTATATGTGCACTATATCTAGCACATTGGCAAAATAAGTGGCACATGTAATGAAATGTGTAGAACATTGTTTGAACATTTGTTTGCCAGATACAATGTGGAACCAAAGGGTTGCAAGGTATATGATACTGATACAATTTTAGTTATAGGTTTATGTGGCATCTAACGAGCTCTTTTTGTATCCATGTACCATTCATGCCCTATCTAGGCGGGGTTTTTTCAGTCTATTATTAGTAACTTCCCTAGTTTAGCAAATTTAGGACAGATTACCTTTATTCATACAAGATTGCCAATTTCATAAGATGAGTTTTCGCAATGCATATTGAAATTATATTACAGCATAGAAGTATTTTGAGGGATGATAATATTTGGATCACAGAATTGCCTTCAGGTATAGAACTGTTTACTGAGCAATACGCCCAATCGACTTATTCCTAACACAGACTTAAATTAAGCTATTAAATAATGTGACATAGAGTTGTGGGCTGAATATTTATCATTAAAACAGGCGATTGTGCAACCTAATTATCAAATACATTGACTTACTGTAGACAAACAGTAGAATAAAAGTTGCCCTAACTTGTCATGGTATTTATTATATGCAATAGATATAAGTTGTTGAGCCTACATTGGCTCAACAACTGTAACCGAATTGTAATTTCGCAACTGTTAGGCCAAGCTGGCCCAACCATTGTATATAACATTTATAAAATACATTGACTGTAAGTAAGAGAACCGATACTGGCACAGCAACTGCAACACAATTGTAATTGTTATGCTGCTATGATAACATTGACTATATCTTCTTTGGCCTGCATTGGCCCAACAACTGTAACACAACTTTAATCTCGCCACCCTTTTACCAACGTTGGCCCAACCCAAATATATAACAGTTATTATATACATTATCTAATAAGTTGTTGGCTCAATGTTGTCCTAACAACTGTAATACCATTGTAATTTTTCCACTGTTATGGCAACGGTGGCCCAACACTTTATCGCGAACAGTAATGGTGCCAACCAATTACCAATGTTGGCCCAATACACATTAGACAACGGCGACCATGCCAACTATTGGATTTTGGAAAATCACTGATTTTGTCTCTGTTCTTGTTTAATAAATGTAAAAACTATCAAACTCACTCGATATGCAGTAACTATGCTATCGTTCAGAACCTCATTTTCAACATGGCCATACTAGATGTTGGATCAGAATCGATTTAGACGAGTTTCTGCAGAACTTGTCCATGCAATGAACCTATGGAGTGTCAAACTGATCAAATAAACGGTGATGGATGTATCATCCAGAAGGTGCTACTCAAGATGGCCGCTCGTACTCATGATCATATTGAATTTCAGGCCATCCATAGGTTGCTTCCTCAGAAGTAGTCCAATGAACCTCTTAAGTTTTCAACCCATTCCAAAAGTCTCTTCTGGAAACTGCCATGACACCTTCCAGCCCACCTTCTGCACACCATCACATCTGGATGGCTCATCACATAATTTGGGGGGGGGGGGTGCACAATGTGAATACTCGCAGATTTGCCACATGCACAATTCAAAATAGAGTTTTAATACAACATATAAGACTGAAAATTAACTTAGGTAAATATTCTATGTACGTTTATATAAAAATGCATAAAAAAAAAAATACCGTTATTGTATAGGCCAATAGGGTGTACCCGTATTACTAGCTGATGCATTTTCAAGCAAATCATTGTAATATTCAGTAATAGTGCTTTGAATCACTATTACAAAAAATGTATGATGATTGATATCCCTGACCATGCCCCTGACCATCATATAATCATGTTTCGGTTTATGATTATTTATAAACAATAATAGTAATCTCCCCTATATTGGATGTGACCAGCAACGGGATGCCCTTCCATCAACGGATTTGACGTCTGCCATTGTCAGCAGCTGCATTCAATTGGAACTACACAATTCTAGGATGACAACAAAGAATTTGGCTTCATAATAAACGGTGATAAAGGCAACCATTTGATATATGTTCGAATTTCTAATATATGTAGTATTTCTAATGGCAGATTCCAGTTTCCCAGTCAATCAGATGATGTCATAATCAAATTACGTCCTGAGTGAACCAATTAAGTTCATCATGGATGCTTAACTTGATAGTGAGGGAGTTCAGGGACCGATCAATCACAACACGGACAAGGTGTTGGTGGAGCTTATCTAAAGATGAGTGGGATTCCTCCATTATATTTTTATGGTCATGTATTTAAGATTCGATGTTAAAATGCTAGGGTTGCTCCCATTAGAAGCATATTATGGAAACAGTTCCGAATATAACATTTCTAGATCTATCAGATATTTTATTATTAAAGAATAAAAGGATTTCTGTCCCAATTGAATGATCTCATAAGATCAGTAATGTGTTTCCTTTGGGAAATTAGTAATCAATCTCGCTGCGTATCCAGCACTGGCATAGTCACATACTGTGACGTGTTACAGCGGACATTAAATCAAAGTTCTTGAAAAACATTTCCAGGAGATTGAACAAATTAGTTCATAAATCGTAGACACTTCATGTAAAGTACGGCTCAGAAATAAGTTAGTGTGTTACCAAAATAAAATAAAACGTACTTTTGAATATTTTCTCCTTAATTTCATTTTAAGGCATTAAGACTAAATACTCAACATAATATTTATTACATCTGTTCAAATTTGTACTAACATGTTTTTGTTTTGGAAACGTATTCACCTTTTTTTAGCTGTATATTATTCACAAATCTGGTTTTAAGAATCTCATCTCCGTTTTTCAATTCTGGGATCATAAACATTTTCTATTCAGGGAAAACGATTTCTATGCAATTGAGTATCGAATTTATTGTTGTTGCATATTATTTTTTTATGCATGAATTTATTTTACAATCAAGCTGATTGCTTTTAAACCAAGAGCAATCAGGAATTGCCCGTGCATTCCCATCTTTTTTTTTTTTATCACATTGTACATTTGTTATCGGATTTTCAATATTTTGAAAACAATTTGACTGAATCCCTCAGTCAAATTGTTTTCTAAATATTCAGAAGGTGACGAGCGATATCTCCTGGAAAATCACGAGTGCACGAATTCAATAGTCATGTAGTTAACCTTAATTGTTCGCCTCTCTTGAACTGCAACTTACAGTTACAGATGCTTCTCCGGAGCTGCACGAATATGGCCTATTATGGAGTAATGGGCTTAATAATATTAGAAACAGCAATAACCTGACCATCTGAATTCTTTAAGACGTTTTTTATGACGCACAATTTAAAGTTTACTACTAGCACTATAACAGTATTTTAATGTTTTATGCATTTTCATATGATACTTGCATAGATAGTTTATTTTAGTTATGATAATTTTATATTTATGTTATATACCCTATTAATCTTTAATATAAATCGTGCATTACTTGTGGGTTGGTCTATCTATGCACATTCACATTTACACTTGCCCCTCTGAAATAATTGCTGGGGATATTATCATAGACCTATTATACCCATAGACCGGCTATGACCTTCTCAAAGGCGGAATTTCAGAGCTCAGTACTTTATAATAGCCTCCAAATGCTATGCTTTTGTTACTAATTCTATTAAGTGTCAGATTAACATAGCCAATGCAATTTTATTTCTAATAAAATATATAACTTTGAGTCACCAGTTTCTGTTCCACTTGTCTTCCAATTAGCAAAACAGAATGAAGTCTCGTTTGGAGTCTATATATGTTGGTGATCATCAGCGTCAGCCAGTCAACGATACCAGAACATGTGCCCCTGTGTTTACTGAACTCACATCACAGCTCGTATCATAATGAAGGTATATGGATACCGTGTCTATAGCTTTAATAATGCTATGGGCATTATGTTGTTATTACACCATCTGGTCCTGCTGGCGAGCATGCGTACAACCGAGTGGGAAGATGGCAGAGTTGTTTCCGGATAATAACGATACTAAGATTTTTCGGATGGCTTTGAAACCGCATAAATTCACTAGTTCGACTATATTTGCAGAAGAAACCTATTGATGACCAGAATTTCAATGTGACTTCCACCCACCAACGGCCTTGAATTTAACTTTCTAAAATGATAATGTGTAGCTGTTTATTTGATCTGTTTGTAAGGTTATAGGTTTATTGAACAATTTCTGATGACGAAATTGATCAACATTGATGATAATCCAATATTTAGTATGGCTATCTTGAAAATCTCTATCCGAAAGGTAGCTACACTACTGTTTATCGAATCATTTTGAAACTTCTCATGTCCATTGAACGATTTCTGAGGAAGAAACCTGTTAAAATCGAGTATTATCGGAAATCCAACGTGGGCACAAGACACTGGCGGATATCTTTGAAAACCTCCCTCTGGATGGTAAATCAGCAACAGTTTGTGTGATCAGTTTGAAACTTCATGGTTGGACTAGGTCTGCAAAAGGAAACTGTCACAATATACGATGATCGGACAGGCTCAGACTGCCAGGTATTGGCGGCCATCTTAAAGCATTTTCCGGCTGACTTTGCAAGAATTGGTCAGATTGATTTGAAATTTCAAATCTTTATTGGACAACGTCGGAGGAAGAACCTCATCAAAATTTGCCATGCTCCAAAATCCAATATGGCCACCAACCAAGGCCGACAATCTAGAGAAAATCAGTTTCCTATAACTTTACTAATGTTTATCAAATTGATTTGAAACTTCAAAATCTCATTTGACTATTTATGACACAGGAAAAAACGTCCAACGCGTTACGTTGATAATTAACAATTCATGATGTCTGCTAACTTCATTATTTTATGTGCCATCTCGCCGTATCACTAGGAAATAAGTCTCAGGAGGACACTTCTCTATTGCAAATCCTGTCAAAGCAGATAATCTTTTGCAAGTTAGTCAATATTAGGAAATTTTCCTACTTATTTAACTTATAGTTATCGATGCTAATAACGGCATCGGATGGCATTCAAAGTCGCTTAAAAATATCCAAACATTTTACCTGCATTATTGCAATTAAATTAAGATTTCTAGATTTCCCTTTCCTATGACAGCTGTGGATGATGACGAGAGCATTCGACAGTTCAATTTGTCAAGTTTCAGGCTGTTTCAAAATAACATTATGAGGGTAATTTTTGTCACAGTCTGACGGTAGAGTAAATTCTAATTATACATCTATATTCGAGGGCCTGCACGCACGTATGCACAAACCTACGCACAAATACATGAGCAGACACTCATACGCAAACAGACGCAAATTTGCACGCCCAAATATATGCATAAGTGCACATACAAACGCACACAGATATGCACAAACGTGGATGTATATATCTTTTCTTTTCTTATGAGACGGAACTGTTTCTAGCCATGTCCCGCCCACTTCCAGCTAAGCGCCGCCCACATTTTACATAAGTTTGACGCGATTTGAATCTTGGAAACCTGAATTTACAGAATCTAAATTTCAAAATAACTGTACATGTCAAAAGTCATACAATTCGAATACTTTAATGGTAGATATTTCTAGTTCGTGATGGATATATGTCGTTTTGAATGTGCAGTTGTCTAACAAGTAACATATGTTAATGGACCTTTCCAGTTTATCCCTCCATCATATGACGTCATAATCAAGTATGTGACGCATAGATGACGTCATAATCAATTACAGCATGAATGACTATATTTAGTCCGTCTTAAATGCTTAATAGTCCGACACGTTGAACGAATTGTATGTCTTTGCTATTTAATAAACATGCTGTTGAACAGTTTGAAAGTAATTTGACTGGGTGCTGTAACCTTTATAGAAGCAACATATAATATTCTATGTATGCGCATGTGTTATCTATTGTATTCACTGCGGCAGTTTTGACAATAGAATACAGAATTTGATCTTGGACTATTCTGTCTTGTAACTCGATAGCATGTAATTTTCCCACGTCAATGATTGCAGCATGGATAATAAATCCCTGGGATCGCATTGTTCTTGTTACAGCTAACCCCATAGCATCCACTTACAGCATACCATTCATTATTGTGGACACATCACGTTGCCACTAATTAAACAAAGAAACGATACACTCCACAATCGATACGTACAGTACTGCTTATAAATAAGGTAACATGCCTCAAAAACAAAAACATGGTAGTTAGTACAATTTTGAACACGATGTACAAAATTTTCTGTTGCATATTTTGAACGTATTTGAACTGGAAGACATGGCAGCAATAGCGTTCAATCATATTATGGTCAAAATATCCAACAGTATCTTTTATTTTGTTTTGGAAACAATCTAAGTTATTTCTGTGCTGTATTGTGGGTTATCTGTGGGCATGCGATCTATCTTCACTTGTCAGCCATTAGTACATTTGGGACGAGTGGGTGGGGGTCGGGGGGGGGGGGGTGGCTCAACATATTGTCTCACTTATTATTGACTTATTCCTACTTATCTCAAGTAAATGACATCATAATCAATCGCGTTTTCCAGTTTATCGATCCATCATATGATGGCATATTCAACTACATGACGTGTCAGGGATGATGTCATAATAACCGACGTCATGAATGACGTGGATAAGTATGTCATGAACGCTTAATTGATAATGGAGTAAGTGTGGTTGTACGAATTGTATGTCTTTACTAGTTAATAAATATGCTGTTGAATATTTTGAAACTAATTCGCCTGGGCGCTGTTGCTGCCATTCCTTCTTACTGACGAGACATATTTCTCAACAAGATCAAGCAGTAAAGTCAATACTGCATTTCCATATAGCATGTGTGTAATAAAGCAGCTGGTTGAGTTATTTGGAAATTCCGAATTGACAATGAATGAGAACAGCAAATGTAGTAATGTGTCAGAATTGAATTTGTTAGCAAATGAGAGTGGCGAGAATACACCTTTTACACATTCATGTCATTACGCCAGCTTTTCCATAAATCAACGCTCAGAGCAAAACTGCTGGCTGGTAACGCCGCCAACAAGCAGCTTATCCACATTGAGTTACTATTGCACTAACATACACTGTAATTTAAACCGTTGCTATGATAAACTAAAATCACTATATTATTTAATTCATGCATCATTGGAAAGCACATTCAATTACCTAATCATTTATGCATTATTTTATATATTTTTGTAAATCTTTCACTTGGTTATTTTCGTATATAAAATACACCATTATACCTAGATTCATTATATCCAGTAATTGGGGCTTTTTAAAAATTACAATCAACTGTATTACATTTTACAGAACTATAAAAACGAACACAGAAACTTATAGAAACTTGACGTAACTTTCCAGTGATGTGTACCTTCAATAAAATTATGAAATTAGTTCTTCATATAGACTACTTAAAGTGTGTTTTACCTGATTCCATTAAAGCCAAACTTTTGTTATTGTTGTTGTTGTTGTTGTTGTTGTTGTTGTTGTTGTTGTTGTTGTTGTTGTTGTTAGAAATCCTGCTCTGCCTTTGTTGCTGACAAAGCTGGCTCAATGCTGACCTGATGATCGACATATTTACCAAGTACGATACAATCACTTTATATTGTTGTCTCGCCCCAAAGGGAAAAGCAAGACATACGGATTACAAATTCCTGTATCGTCGGCGTCGGCGGAGGCGTCGGCGTCGCCGTCGGCATTGACGTCGGCATGTCATTTGTGTTAAAGATTTGTTATTCAACACTGGCTCATCAGATTGTTGTTGTTTTTGTGTAAATCATATCTGCTGTGCTTTTGTTGCTAGCACAGCTGGCTCAATGCTGACCTTGTGACTGACATATTTACCAAGTACGGTAAAATCAATTTATATTGTTATACAATGGTGGTGACCTGGCAGGCGGGCAGCTACAACGACGATGACGCAGACACGGATGCCGCCGATACTGATGCCACTGCCGGCGATGGCAATGCCGACGACCTATTTTGAGATCCTGGGACATACATCTTTGAAGGGTTAACACATCATTTTTACACGAATTTCGCGTCTGAAACAGAATAACAGAAGTGGATAATTCAGCACGAAAATACTTACAGCAGTTCAATACAATACATATTTAAGTAAAACGCCAACAGAACAAGTGATGATAAACGATATGTGCACAATCCCTCTACAGATCTTTGTCAAGTTTGTTAAATAAATTTACGTTCTTTGGTGTATTAATAAAAGACTCTTCTATATCATTGCAATTGCATTGGCCGTCTCCAATCTCATTACGCGCCATTTATTGTTATAGTTATTAAATAGCCATTGATTCCTCCCAGAGGGTATAAGATTAAAAGCTCATAAAATACATGCCATATTTTAGCGATATAGTTTGGCAGAGAGAATCCATACCATTCCATACTATTCGTGGTCAAATACAGTTCTATAGTTATATCAAAATAATTTGCTGTTTTAATATCGGTTTAAGGTTGGCTGGTTGGCGCCTGCCTTTTGTCTCCTTAACCTTTAATGACTATATTTGTTTAAAAAATTAAAATATTTACTTATTGAATGTCTATTTGCAGGCCAAGAGACGAGTATTTTTGAAAATTTCCCACTGGAATGACTGGCTTGGTTATCGAGCTAGTCATTATCAGTGGTAAATCTTCAAAATTTCTCTTCTCTTGTCCTGCAAATGGACATTACCCAAGACCACCAGAGAGGCCGGTTCTGGACAGATTAGGCCTGAGGGGGTTAAACGATAGTCTATCGATGACGTCATGTGGGTGCAAACACAACACATTCCTTATTATGTAATAACTACCTTGTTGAATATTTTGAATCTACTTTGACTAGAAGCTGTTGCTGCCCACGACAGCAACAGCTTCCTGTAAAATTAATTTCAAATAATTCACCAGCATACCAGAGTGCTTGCACATCACACTGCCAATCTATTGTTTGCACTTACAAAATTTACCATAGGGCTACATATATACGCTAACAAACTACGCTTCTTTTGATTGGTTGAAAAATAAGTCATAAAATACTTCATAGACTGGAGAAATGTTTCTACATTTACCTATTAAAGTCTGACTAACGTACTTTTGACAGCTTGATAGAAATCCAAAATTACCATACATAGTTTATGTGTGGCGGATTGTATCACGTGCGTGGATACTGAAAGATGAAATGAGTATTCCTTTAACGGTAATGTCTCATCACCAGTAGACTAAAACAAATAATGACTAGCATGTTTTCTTGTTAATTAATTTGCTGGTAATGCCTAAAATGCGTTCCCACTGATCTGAGATTAACATCCACATCTGACAGTCAATTTGAAGTGTGAAATCATTAGTAACTCTCAAGGATTTTAAACAGGCAAATGCGAGAGTTAGTCACTGATAATTAATGGCAAAGCAATTATTTTAAATGAAAGTCTTCCATGAGTATAAAGCACGAATATCCTTGTGGGATGTGAGGGAACTATGTTAAGTCGGATTAGTTTAGATTGTGAAATACTCATCCTTTTTGAGTTTCTAGTAATTAAAGTACTGGATGAAGACGTGCGCTGTATTTACACTGTTCGTCGTACTGAATGAACCCCGGGTACGTTTGCAAGTCTTGATCCAGATGTAACGCGCCAATCTCAATTTAGCGTCATCAACCAATGGCGTGGGACCAATATCAAATTCAACATCAGTATGGCTGTAAATCAGCAGCGCATGGATTACATATTGATTTTGTTATCGATGCACCTTCAGAGGACCAATATCATTTGCTATGTTAGAAGCAATGGCAAATTACCCAGATTTCTGTGTGTCTGATTATACAGAGTCTTATTAAAGGTAAAATATATCTATGGGGTTTACTCAGGGGTTAAATAAAGTTAAATCAGCTCCATCAACACTATATTACACATACAATAATGTACAGGATAGATTAGACTCTTGCGATAATAAGTAAACACAGCACAGATAATATAGGCTACAACAGGATCTGAATCTCCGAGCTGCTATAAATAAAGTTGCATCAAGCGACAAATAATAATGTGGCGAGACAATTTTATATAGGCTAACACCTGAGTAAACAGACATATAATCCTAGTACTAGCAGGAAATCAGAAACGTTTGTGATTTGATATTGTTTCATATCCACGCAAATATATCACTTGATATTGACAAATGGACGCGCTGACATTGAATTCGATATTATTCCGCTGCAGCTTTGACCAATGGGAGTGTTGAGATCATATATATAGCATAGGCTATAATTGCTAGATCGCTCACGACCCTCTCAAAATTTCAGAGTTAATTACTTTCTCCAAAATAATATGTTTTGGTTGCTAGACCTATTACGTAGTTGCATAATGTTAGATTAATATAGACAACACAATTTTATTTCTGATAGAAATATGTACATTTGCATCTGTTCAATTTTTCTGCAAATTATCAAAAAATAATTTTATTCATTTTTGAAGGCTATATATGCAGCTGAGCATCTGCGTCAACCAGTTAGTGAATATCTGATCATTAGCAATTGCGATTTACTGAACTCACGTCACTCTTGGTCGCGACAACTATCCTCTTAGTGATGGTATATGCATGAGCCATCTAGCCAATATATCAAAATCAATGGTCGCGATCGATTTCGATATTGGTCCTATGTGCCATTGACAAACTGGAGCACCGTGACCACTTCAATAGAGGTCCTCTGTGCCATTGACAAACGGGCCCAGTGATACCATTTCAATAGTGGTCCTCTGTGCCATTGACAAACGGGCGCACCGAGACATTTCAATAGTTGTCCCCTGATAGTATCTTAATAATTTGATTGTAACTTGCTGTCATTGAGAAAGCGTGGTTTAAAATGTATTCCTTCTGAAAAATTATTTTCTATCACTTCTTACATGCTACATTCCTTCTTCTTTTGAATTTCAAGGTAAACCTTTTACCTTAGATTCGGTTATTTAAATTCCCTTCACAACGTTTTGTTTGCTCGACAGTAGGTTCTTACACTAACATCGATATTTTCTTTAAAAGTTAATTTCTGATCACTGGCAGCTTCATTCCCCTTCTCCGAATATGGAGAATAAAGCAATCCAATATGACACTAAACAAATTATGTCACAGCTAGGCTGACGTCACAATCAAAATACTCGTGAATGGTATATCAAAGGCCATCATCAGCGCTTAATAGGCTGTCAGTTGTACGAATTGTATTGCTTTACTACTTAACAACCATTCTGCTCAATATTTTGAAATTAATTTGACTGGGAACTGCTGATGCCATAGGCATGCTACATTCCTTCTTCTTTTGAATTTCAAGGTAAACCTTTTACCTTAGATTCGGTTATTTAAATTCCCTTCACAACGTTTTGTTTGCTCGACAGTAGGTTCTTACACTAACATCGATATTTTCTTTAAAAGTTAATTTCTGATCACTGGCAGCTTCATTCCCCTTCTCCGAATATGGAGAATAAAGCAATCCAATATGACACTAAACAAATTATGTCACAGCTAGGCTGACGTCACAATCAAAATACTCGTGAATGGTATATCAAAGTCCACCAGCAGCGCTTAATAGGCTGTCAGTTGTACGAATTGTATAGCTTTACTACTTAACAACCATTCTGCTCAATATTTTGAAATTAATTTGACTGGGAACTGCTGATGCCATAGGCAGCAACAACACCCAGTCAAATTAGTTTAAAAATATTCAACAGCCTACCGGTATAGTTTTCTGGAAATTGTGATTCAGATATTCCAGTGTTCGATGGATACCAGCATGGGCAACGTGTGGGCGGAGCGTAGCTAGAGATGGGCGTGGCATCGCTAAAAGTGGACTCATCCATTACTCCCTCTGGTCTCTCACTTATTTTATATCTCAGCATCACAGACTCTTGGAGAAAATCTACGAGCGCAAAGTTATGGCGAGGAATACAATAGAGGACCCATTTCTAGCTATGCCCGCCCATTTCTAGCTAAGCTCCGCCCATTTTTTTATCTGTCTGTTGGAATCAATTTATTTACCGTTAATACCTGAATTCCCAGAATCCCAACATCAAGGTAATTATACAGGTAAGCAGTTGGATATTTTGAATCTAACTTGACTCAGCGCTGTTGCTGCATATGGCATGCTAACATCATTGTATAAGCAACCACTCTCGATATTTTTTGCCTGCTTTCCTGTATATTTAGTTGTGTTGCAATGAACCGTTCCAGTTTTAGCTATGCTCCACCCATCTCTAGCTAAGCTCCACCCACACTTCGCTCGTGTTGGGATCGACTGATCCATGAAATCCCTGACTATTAATTTCCAGAAAACTATACAGGTATGCTGTTAAATATTTTGAAACTAATTTTACTCGGTGCTGTTGCTGACTATGGCAGCAAGACCGCCCAGTCAAATTAGTTTCAAAATATTCAACAGCATCGTTATTAAATAGATCCGTACAACAATGCTTAGTCCGTGATGTACTTATCTACGTCATTCATGATGTCTTTTATTAGGACGGTATCCTACACGTCACGTGGTTGATTATGACGTCATATGATGGATGGATAAACTAGAAAGGTCCACTGATGTTGACGTCATTTACTTGAATGACAGATCGTGATGGATCCCTTCATCCTTAAATTAAAGTTAAGTAGGAATCATGCAAGCACGTGACAGAATAAATTGAACTCCAATCTTACGTAATGCAGTCACAGAAGTAACGGCTGACAAGCGAAGATAGATTAGATTCCCTCCAGATAACCTACAGTACAGGACCGAGAAAACTCAAATTGTTTCCAAAACTAAATAAAACTTACTGTTGAATATTTCGAGCATAATTGTGTTGGAAGATATTACTGACATGTCTTCCAATCCTAATATGTTTAACATATTCAAGAGAACATTTCTTACACTGTGTTCAAAATTGCACAAACTAAAATGTTTTTATTTTTGTTTTTGAGACATGTCACCTTGTTTATGAGCGGTACTGTACGTATCGATTGTGGAGGGTATCGTTTCTTTATTTAATTAGTGCCAATGTGATGTGTCCACAATAATGAATGGTATGCTGTAAGTGGATGTTATGGGGTGAGCTGTAACAAGAACAATGCGATCCCGGAGATTTATTATCCACGCTGAAGTCATTGACGCTGGAAAATTACATGATATCAAGTTACAAGACAGGATAGTCCAAGATCAAATTCTGCATTCTTTGTCAAAACTGACAAAATTGTTGAATGCAATACATATCGCTTGAATAAAGGTTACATAAACATATCGTTTACACACTCCCAATATTCAGTAATATGATATGTATTTGCATTTAGTTCAATATATAACTTACTAGAGATATAACAGAGAGATCTCATCTGCCACTCAAGTGTTTGTTATCATAATTAAAATGATCCGCTTGCAAGACGACGGCACATTCAAAATGACGTATATCCGTCAGGAAACTGGAAATGACCGTCATGAAAGTATCTGAATTGTATGTTTTTGGTGAAATTACAAGACATTAAAAACTTTGCTGAATATTTTGAAACATATTTGACTTGCAACTGAAATGTAGATTCTGAAAATTAATGTTTCAATGTTTAAAACTATTTTAATACACACAAGATGTGGGCTTAGCCTACCTAAAATTGCGCAGGAGATGGCTAGAAATGGATCCAATTAGCAAAGCTAAGGTCACTTCTAGAGTTTATTGTACACAACATATAAATTTATAGATGGATGGACAAATGGGTGTATGGACGGATGGTCAAATGGATGGGCGGGTGGTTGGCAGGTTGTTGGCGGGTAGGTGGACGGGTGGGTGGGCGGGTGGGCAGGTGGCAGGGTTATTGGGTCAGTTGGTGGTCTGGTGGTCGGGCGTGTGGGCGGGCGGGTTGGCTAGTTGGGGTGGGTGGGTAGTATACAACCAATGAAGTATCACATAATGAAGTTATCCAGAAACCACGTCACATGGCCGCTAGTAGCTGGTGCCCAGATAACAAAACTACATTAGCCCAATGTTGGCCTAATCTACATTGTAATATTGGCCCAACCTTGGCTGCCTATGTTGGCTCAACATCATTCTGTCCGTTAGTCTAATGTTAGCTCGCCATGGTGGGCTCCAATGTATCCACCCAACGTTGGCCCAGCATACATCATATAAGATTGACCCATCATTGAGTGTCTAGACCCAACATCATTCTGCTCACTGGCCTAACATAGGGACAGCATATTTAACAAATATTGGTAACATATTACAAAGTGTTTATTTTTTACATGTAAAATATATTTAGCAACTTGGCAAAATAATTTGTATATTTAATGAAATGTGTATAGCTTGTTTGCCTGGTACAATGTCGAACCAAAGGTTTGCAAGGTATATGATAGTAATACAATGCTAGTTATTGGTTAGTTTGGCATCCTGATTCCATTCACGCCATATTCAGTTCAGTCTATTTATTCATACACCATTACTGATTTCTTAAGATGTTTTTCAGGTAAATATACTATGTATGTTTATATGAAAATGCATAAAATTAAAAATACTGTTATTGTCTAGGCCAATACTGTGTACCCCTATGATGAGCTGAAGCCATTTCAAGCAACTCATTGTACAAATTCTGTAGCAGTGCTTCCGTGTCCATGACCGTCATATCAATGACATAATCTAAAACCATCATGTTTCAGTTTATGATTATTTATAAACAATAAGAGTAAGTTCCCCTGTCGGACGTGACCAGAAAAGTGATGCCCTTTCATCAATGCAATAAACGTCCATCAATTCAATTCCCGCGTTAGAAGCTGCATTCAACTAAAACCACACAATTCTAAGACGACAACAAAGAATTCGGTTAGATAAAAAACGGTGATAAAGGCAACCATTAGACATATGTTCGAATTTCTAATATATGTAGTATTTCTAATGGAGGATTCCAAGTCAATCATATGACGTCATAATCAACTACGTGACGTGTAAGATCACGTGACGAAATCGTAATCAATTACGTCATGAATGACACAATTAAGTTCATCACGGATGCTTAAATTGATTGTCAGGGAGTTCAGGGACTGATCGATCCAAACACGGGCGAGGTGTTGATGGAGCTTAGCATATTTTGTTGTCATGTATTTAAGAATCGATGTTAAAATGTTTGTGTTGCACCCATGAGAAGCGTATTATGGAAAGCGTAACTTGTTTTTAGATCTATCAGCTATTTTCTCATTAAAGAAAATGAGTGTTTCTGTCCCAATTGGATGATCTCATAAAACATGTAATGTGTTTCCTTTGGGAAATTAGTAATCAATCTTGCTGCCTATCTAGTGCTGGCTTATTCACATATTGTGATGCGTTGCAGCGGACATTAATCAAAGTTCTTGAAAAACCTTTCCAGGAAATTGAACAAATTAGTTCCTAAATCTTAAACGTTCTTTACATGTGAAGTACAGCTCAGAAATAAGTCAACATGTTTCCAAAACCAAATAAAACGTACGTTTGAATATTTTGGAATTCATTTGATTGGAAGCCATTACGACCAAATACTCAAAGAAGATTTATTACCTCTATTCAAAATTGTACAACATGGTTTTGTTTTGTACACATGTTCACGTATGTTTGAGCTGTATAGTAGTCACTGATCAGGCTTTAAGAATCTCATCTCCGTTTTTCAATTTTGGAATCATGAAAATTTTATGTTCAGGGAAAACGAATTCTGCACAATTAAGAATAGAATTTATTGTTGTTGGATATTACTTTTTGAGGCATGCATATTTTACAATCAATCTGATTACTTTTAAACAAAGAGCAATCAGAAATTGCATACCCGCGCATTTTCGTTTTTCTATCACATTGTAAATTCGTTTTTGGATTTCCAATATTTGGAAAACAATTTGACTAAATGTTGTTGGTGGCTTAGTCAGCAACAACTTTCAGTCAAACTGTTTTCAAGATAGTCAGAAGATGACGAGCTATGTCTCCTCGAAAATCACGTTTGCAAGAATTCCGTAGTCATATAGTTAACCTTCATTGTTCGCTGCTCTTGAACTGTAACACACGGTTAGAGATGCTTCACTAACGCTGCACGACTGTGGCCTATCATCTTTAATATCAATTGTGCATTACTTTTGGGTTTGTTAATCTATGCACATTCACATTTACACTTGCCCACCAAGATAATGGACCTTTCCACTTTTAGCTATGCCCCGCCCATCTCATTCTAAACTACACCCACATCTTGTTAGTGTTGGGATCGATCGATCTCTCAGCTCACTGGCTATCAATTTCCAATAAACTATACAGGCAAGTTGTTGAATATTTTGAAACTAATTGGACTAGGAGCTGCTGCAGCATGTTTCTTAAATAGCAAAAACATACAATTCGTACAACGTGTCAGACTATTAAGCGTTAAAGACGGGCTTAATCCAATCATTCATGACGTAATAAAAATATAGTTTTGAGTCACCCGTGTCTGTTCCAATTGTCTTCCAATTACCAAAACAGAATGGAGTCTCTCTTGGTGTCTATGCTGATAATCGCCAGCGTCAGCCAGTCAATGATGCCAGTACATGTGCACTTGCGTTTTACTGATCTCATGTCACAGCTCATCCCATAATGAAGGTATCTGGACACCCAGTCTATAGCTATATGTTGTGCTGTCTATGGGTATTATGTGATGGCACAATTCTGGACAGCTGGCGGGCATGTGTACAACATAGTTGTAGGGTCATTGAGTTGTTTCCGGATAATAACTTTACTAAGATTTCTCGAATTGCTTTAAAACGTTATAAGTTCACTTCGACTACATTTGCAGAAGAAACATATTGACGACCTGAATTTCAATATGACCACGGCCTTATTGAATATCACTTTCCGAATGATTATGCTGTTGCTGTTTATCTGATCTGTTTGCAGCGTCATAGGTTTATTGAACACTTTCTGATGAAGGAACTGAACAAAATCGATCATGATCCGATATCTACCATGTCTATCTTGAAAATCAGTATCTGTGTCAACGAATCAGTTAATATCTCGTCATGCACAGTTGCGATTTAATGAACTCACGTCACAGTCGGTCGCTTCAACTAGCCCCATAAGGATGGTGTGCGCATGAACCATCTAACCAATATATCCAAATCTATGGCCGAGATCGGTATTGGTGCTCTGTACTATTGACAAATGGGCGCACCGAGACAGATTTCGATATTGGACCCACGGCGTCAACAGCAGAAGTTGAGAAGGCACTTAAAGCCCTGAAAAGTGGACATACATCTGGACCTGATGGCATGAACAATGAACCATTCAAATATGCAAGCGACATTATCTCAAAACCGATCATACACCTAATCAATTCAGTTCTTATGCACCACCTTCCCATCGACACTGTAGGCCAAGGCACCCTTATCGCACTACCCAAGCCCAAGAAGCCATCTGAACCCAGCCAATCTGCGGCCCATTGTGCTTCTCAACAGCATACAGAAAATCCAATCCAATATTACTCTATGCCGCATCCAAGACAAGATCGATGACTTCACCGAATCATGTCAAAGTGGTTTCAAACGTGGACGCAGCTGCGCAGACATTGTATGGGCTCAACGCATGCTTGTGTCGGTAGTCATGTCCAAACACTGGGATTTTCACAAAATAGGCATTAACATGTTACGAGCCTTCGACACAATTAAACACTCAAAGATCCCAGATGTACTACGCCAGGCCAATTGCAATGAACATGAGCTACGACTAGTGAGACTACTGCCTGCAGACACCAAGCTGAGAGTACGAGTCAAGTCAGCAAAATCTGTAGAGTTTGAGACATAAATAGGCTCCCCACAGGGAGATGGTCTATCTCCGGTGCTTTTCACCTGTTACCTTGTTGCTGCATTGAAATACGTGCGGGAGAATTCCACAAGACCAAACGCCCAGTGTCAATACTGGGTATGCCACTAGAAATGGAATATGCCGACGATGTGGACTTCATGGACGAGGAAAAGAAATCCCTTGACGAACTTCTTCCAATAGTTGCAGGCAAACCAAAAATTGAGAATCTCTTTATGAATGAATCCAAGAACAGAGTTCATCAGTATATACCTCTCTACAAAGCATGAAGCTAAAGAAAATGGCGATCCACTTCGTGGCGATGAACCATGGAGGAAAAGTAAAATTCTGGGCTCACTGCTTTACAGTACTGCTGATATTGCTGCACGCTGTGTCATGAGGAGCCAAGCGTTCCAGTCCTTCTGGAAGCTATGGGTTCGTAGATCAAGGATGCCCTTGATAAAAAGGCTACGTTTATACAATGCAACCTGCGTATCCTTGATGCTGTATAACTGTAACAGCTGGACAGCTTCAAAGGCAGCTCTAGCCAAACTCTATGCCTGCCACCGCAAACACCCACGCACCATCACTGGACACCGATGGCCAGACAGCATAATTTCCAACGATGCATTATACAAGATGTGTAATACATCGCCACTGTCTGTAAAAGTCGCCCATCAAAGATGGTCCATGTTTGGCCATGTGCTAAGGATGCCAGAAGAGACACCAGCACAGAGAGCCTTGGAATTCGCCCTACCCGGAGCCAGCAAATACAAAGCCAGAAGAGGATGTCATTGCATACATCTGCTAAGCGTGCTGAGAGTTGACCTCAAGAAAGCAGGACTCGGTACACTCAAGTCAAGAATGGACCTGAGGAAGCTGAGGACAAGACAGAGTGGGCAAAAGCTAAGAGGGACTGATTGCAGCTGTAAGATGTTTCTGCTACTACAGCCGCAGAATACAGTAATCATACAATAGTCCCCTGATTATTATCTTAATATTTAATAATTTGATTTCAACATGCTGTCCTTGAGAAAGCGAGGTTTAAAACATCTACCGCTTAATAGTTTGTCTGAAAAGTTATTTTATATCAATTCTTACATGCTACATTCCTTCTGCTTTTGACTTTCAAGGTAAGCCTTTTACCTTGTGCTCGAGTCGCCTATTTTCATTCCATTTTTTCTCCAGAATTGCATTTCTGATCGGTGGGAGCTTCATGCACCTTGTCCGAAAATGAAGAATAGAGCAATGCAATATCCCACTCTAGTATACGACGTCATATAAATTAAGTCACAAGTAGGCTGACGTCAATTTCAAAATAATAGGGAATACCGTATCAAATTCCGTCATGACCGCTTAATAGTTTGTCAGTTGTACAAATTATATGTCTTTACTACTTAATAACAATTCTGTTGAATATTTTGAAACTAATTTGTCTGGACGCTGTTGCTGCCATAGGCAGCAACAGCTCCCGGTCAAATTAGTTTCAAAATATTCAACAGCTTACCATTACAGTTTTCTGGGTTTGATCTGTCCCAGTACGGGCCACGGGCGGGCGGAGCTTAGCTAGAGATGGGCGTGGCATACCTAAAAGTGAACTCATCCATTAATCCATCGTTTCGCTGACTTATTTTATGTCTGAGTATCACAGACTTTTGGAGAAAATATACGAGCGAAAAGCTATGGCGAGGAACACAATAGAGGACCCATTTCTAGCTATGCCCGACCATTTCTGTATAAGCAACAAATCCAAGATATTCAACAAAATGTAAAAAAAAATGCAAATATATAAAAAAACCAGACAGTTTGTACACTTGAAGGACATTCCAAACCTCACTACAGAGTTATAATGATTGTGACGTCATCCTACATGTGGCATAATGCACCTTTCCAGTTTTAGTTATGCACCGCGCATATCTAATTAATCTCCAGCCACACCTCGCCCATGTCGGGATCGATCAATGACTGATCTCCATGAAATTCCAGAAAACTACAGGTAAGCTGTTGAATACTTTGAAACCAATTTTACTGGCTACTGTCAAATTAGTTTCAAAATATTCAACAGCATTTTTATTAAATAGTAAAGACATGCAATTCATACTACAACTCTTAGTCCGTCACCAATTATGCGTTCTTGACGTACTTATCTACGTCACTCATGACGTCTCATGACGTCATTGATTATGACGCCATCCTAAACGTCATCTAGTTGATTATGATGTCATATGATGGATGGATAATCTGGAAAGTTCCATTGAGGAGGACGTCATTTACTTGGCAGATTGGGATGAATCCCTTCATTCTGAAATCAGCGTTAAGTAGGGATCATTCAATCCCGTGACAGAATAAATTGAACTCTCATCCTACGTAAGGCAGTCGCCAAAGTAACGGTTGCCAAATGAAGATAGATGAGATTCCCTCCAGATAACCTACAGTAAAGCACAGAAATAACTGATCTTGTTTCCAAAAACAAAATAAAACGTACGCTTGAATATTTTGAACATAATTGGATTGGAAAATATTGCTGGCATGTCTTCCAATCCAACTGTGTGTAAACTATTCAAGAGAACATTTCTTCGTTTGTGCTAAAATTGTACAAGGTTGTACAAAGTAACATGTTTTTGTTTTTGAAACATTTTAACTTATTTATGAGTGGTACTGTACGTATCGATTGTGTAGTGTATAGTTTCTTTATTTAATTAGTGCTAATGTGATGTGTCCACAATAATGAATGGTATGCTGTAAGTGGATGCTATGGAGGTAGCTGTAACTAGAACAATGCGATCCCGGAGATTTATTATCCACGCTGGACTCATTGACGCGGGAAAATTACATGCTATCAAGTTACAAGACAGAATAGTCCACGGTCAAATTCTGTATTCTTTTCAAAATTGATACAAATGTTGAATGTAATAGATTACTATGCCCTCGCATAGAATATTACATATCGCATTATAAAGCTTACCTAAACGTGTCTTTTACACGCTCCCACATTTTGAGTAATATAATATGTATTCGCGTTTACTTCAATATACAACTTACTTACTAAATATAATGGACAGCTCCGATCTGTCACTCAAGTGTCTGATGTCATAATTAAAATAAGTTACTTTGTTAGCCGATGACACATTGGAAATGACGTATATCTGTCAGTATATCTGTCACGCAACTGGAAAAGTTTGCCATGAGAGTATTCGAATTGTATGTGTTTGGTGAAGTTATTAAAGATTTTGCTGAATATTTTGACTGGCAGCTGAAAAATTGGAAATTAAGGTTCTATGATTAAAACTATTTTAATACACGCAAAATGTGGGCTTGGCCTAGGTAGAAATGGGCAGGGCATGGCCAGAATATGGATCCAACTAACAAAGCTAAGGCCTCTTTTCGAGTGTATACACATTTATTTGGAACATAGAGATTGACAAATGGATGGACATATCGATAGGCAGGCAGATGAATTGGCAGATGGGCAGGTGGTTTGGTGAGCGGGTAGGCGGGCGGGCGGGCGGGTGGGTGGGTGGACAGGCGGTTGGGTGGGTGGGCGGCCTGGCATGTGGGCGGGCGGGTGGGATGACTGGTGGGTGGGTAGCATACAACCAATGAAGTATCAAGTAGTGAAGCTATCCGTAAACCACTTCATATGGCCGCCAGTAGCAGGTACCCAGATAACAAGACTACATTTTCGCAACGTTTTACTAATCTACGTTGTAATATTGACTCAACGTTAGCTTCCTAGGTTGGCCCAACATCATTCTTCCCATTAGTCTAATGTTGGCCCGACATAGTGGGCCCAATGCATCCACCCCACGTTGGCCCAGCATACATTATATAAGATTGGCCCAACATTGAATGTGTACGTTGGCGCGAAACCATTCTGCTCATTGGTCTAACATTGGACCAATAAAATTGAACAAATGTCGGTAAAATATTACAAAATTTATTTTTATATGTGCACTATATTTAGCCAACTGCATGTGTTGCAAGGGGTACATTTAATGAAATGTGTACAACCTGCTTGTCATGTACAAAAGTTTGCAAGGTATATTATAGTAATACAATTTTAGTTATTGGTTTATCAAGTCCTGATTCCAGGTTCCATTCACGCCACATCTAGGCTGGTTTTATTTCAGCCTATTATTAGTAACTTTCCCAGTTTTGCAATTTTGGGACAGATTACATTATTCCTACACGATTACCATTTACTTAAGATGTTTTTTCGCAATGCATATTGGAATTATATTACAGCATAGAAGTATTTTGAGGGAGGATAATATTTAGAGAACGAGTTGCATTCAGATATAAAAAGAACTGTTTACTGATCAGTAAGCCCAATCGACTTATTCCAAACACAGACTTATTTTAAGCTATTAAATAATGTGATATAAGGCTGCGAGTAGAATATTTATCAATAAAACCTGGTGTTCGTGCAGCTCAATTATCAGCTAACTGGCTTGTTGATTACAAGGTATTTATTGTATGCATTGGATATCAGTTGCTGGGCCTGCATTGTATTTAAGAAAATTGTTGATCTTGGTTCTCAGACCTCGTTCAATAAATGTAAAATGTTTCAAACATTCTCGATGTCCAGTAATGATGTTATTAACTCATTCTCAAGATGGCGATACTAGATTTCGGATCAGAGTAGATTTCGACCAGTTTCTTCCACCGAACTGGTCCATCCAATGATCCCTTGAAGTTTCAAAATGATCAAATAAACTACGATGGATGTACCATCTAGAAAGTGATACTCAAGGTGATACACTGGTGGACATATCGAATTTCAGATCATCCATAGGTTGCTTCCTGAGATGTAGTCCAATGAACTTCTTAATTTTATTCCGATTCTGGAAGTCTCGCTATCATCTGGAAACTGCTTGTACACCGTCCGGTCTGCCTTCATGCACGCCATCCCACGTGGATGAGTAGTCACATAATTTTCCACAAAATATTTTGGGCATGGCGGGGTGGGGGGGGGGGCGTGCGAAATGTGAATATGTATAGATTCACTAAATGCTCAATTCAAAAGAGTTTTAATATGACATATAAGACTTAGCTACATATACTTTCTATGTTTATATCAAAATGCATAAACGTTAAATAAACTGTTATGGTCTTGACCAATATCGCGTACCCGTATTATTAGCTGAAGGCATTTCAGGCAAATCATTGTACATTTTATGTAAAAGCGCTTTGAAGAAAATGTACAATGATTGATGTCCCTGACCACGCGCCTGACTGTCATATCAATGATATAATCTAAAAACATCATGCTTCAGTTTATGATTATTTATAAACAATAAGAGTAATCTCCCCTGTTGGACCTAACCCGCAAAGGGGTGTCCTTGCAACAATGCGATCGGCGTCCATCTATTCTCTACCAGCGTCAGCAGCTGCAATCAATTGTAACCACACAATTATAGGACGACAACAAAGAATTCGGTTACATAATGGGTGATTCCTGTTTCTCAGTAAATGATATGACGTCATAATCAGCTACGTGATATGTAGGATCACGCGATGACGGCATAATCAATTATATCATTAATGTCGTAGTTAAGTTCGTCACGAGCATTAAATTGATAATCAGGGAGTTCAGGTTTCCATCACTCCCAACACGGAGAAAGGGTTGGTGAAGCTTGGCTAAAGATCGGCGGGTCATAGCTAAAAATGGATTTCTCCATTATATTTAGTGGTCATGTATTTAAGAATCAATGTTAAAATGCTAGTTTTGCCCCAACGATAAGCGTGTTATGGAAACTGTTACGTATAAAACATTTCTAGCTGTACCAGCTATTTTATCATTAATGAAAAAAGCGTTTCTGTCGCAATTGGATGACCACATAATATCAGTAATGTGTTTCCTTTGGGAAATTAGTAATCAATCTCGCTGCCTATCTAGTGCTGGCAGAGTCACGTAATGCGACGTGTTAAAGTGGACATTAAATCAAAGTTCTTGAAAAACTTTTCCAGGAAATTGAACAAATTAGTTTAAAAATCTTAAACGTACTTTTCATGTGCAGTACAGCTCAGAAATAAGTTAAAATGTTTCCAAAACCAAATAAAACGTACTGTTGAATATTTTGGACTTAATTTGATTGGAAGCCATTAAGACCAAATGCCCAAAGAACATTTATTAGATCTGTTCACAATTGTACTAACACGTTTTTGTTTTGTACAAATGTTCACCTATTCCTGAGCTGTATAGTAGTCACAAATCTGGTTTTAAGGATCTCATCTC
The DNA here is from genome assembly GCA_034401795.1 of Chaetoderma sp. LZ-2023a. NCBI lineage: Eukaryota > Metazoa > Mollusca > Caudofoveata > Chaetodermatida > Chaetodermatidae > Chaetoderma > Chaetoderma sp. LZ-2023a. The sequence continues at coordinate 94,427,897 of CM067369.1, forward strand.
CATTTTTCAATTCTGGAACCATGAACATTTTATGATCAAAGAAAACGAATTCTGTACAATTGGATATCGAATTTATTGTTGTTGCATATTATTTTTTGATGCATGAATTTATTTTACAATCAAGCTGATTGCTTTTAAACCAAAAACAATCAGAAATTGCATACCCGTGCATTCCCATATTTTTAATCACATTGTGCATTCGTGATCGGATTCTCAATATTTTGAAAACAATTTGACTGAAAGTTGTTGGTGGCTTGGTCACCAACAACTTTCAGTCAAATTGTTTTCATGATATTCTGAAGGTGACAAGCTATGCCCCCCTGGAAAATCATGTCTGCATGAATTCAGTAGTCATATAGTTAACCTTGATTGTTCGCCTCTCTTGACGCGCAACATATGGTTAGGGATGCTTCACCAGAGCTGCACGAATATGGCCTATCGCGGAGTAATTGGCTTAATAATATTAGAAACAGCAAATAACCTGATCATCTGAATTCTTTAATAAGTTTATTAAGAGACACATTTTAAACTTTATTACTTTCACTAATAACAGTACTTTAATGTTTTATTTTAGCTACGATAACTTTCATATGTCCTATTACATTTTAATATCAATAGTGCATTACTTGTGGGTTAATCAATGGGTGGGTGGGTGGGTGGGTGGATTGGTGGGTGGATGGATGGGTGGGTGGATGGATGGGTGAATGGATGGATGGGTGGATGGGTGGATGGATGGGTGGATGGATGGATGGGTGGATGGGTGGATGGGTGGGTGGGTGGCTGGATGGATGGGTGGATGGATGGGTGGGTGGATGGATGGGTGGATGGGTGGATGTGTGGATGGGTGAGTGGATGGGTGGATGGGTCGATGGGTGGATGGGTGGATGGATGGATGCGTGGATGGGTGGATGGGTGGATGGGTGGATGGGTGGATGGGTGGGTGGCTGGATTGTGGCTGGATAGTTGTTTGCATTGAATAATGGATGGATAGTTGTTTGCATTGGATAATGGATGGATAGTTGTTTGCATTGGATAATGGATGGATAGTTGTTTGCGTTGGATAATGGATGGATAGTTGTTTGCATTGGGTAATGAATGGATAGTTGTTTGCATTGGATAATGGATGGATAGTTGTTTGCATTGGATAATGGATGGATAGTTGTTTGCATTGGATAATGGATGGATAGTTGTTTGCATTGGATAATGGATGGATAGTTGTTTGCATTGGATAATGGATGGATAGTTGTTTGCATTGGATAATGGATGGATAGTTGTTTGCATTGGATAATGAATGGATAGTTGTTTGCCTTGGATAATGGATGGATAGTTGTTTGCATTGGATAATGGATGGATAGTTGTTTGCCTTGGATAATGGATGGATAGTTGTTTGCATTGGATAATGGATGGATAGTTATTTGCATTGGATAATGGATGGATAGTTGTTTGCATTGGATAATGGATGGATAGTTGTTTGCATTGGATAATGGATGGATAGTTGTTTGCATTGGATAATGGATGGATAGTTGTTTGCATTGTATAATGGATGGATAGTTGTTTGCATTGGATAATGGATGGATAGTTGTTTGCGTTGGATAATGGATGGATAGTTGTTTGCGTTGGATAATGGATGGATAGTTGTTTGCGTTGGATAATGGATGGATAGTTGTTTGCGTTGGATAATGGATGGAAAGTTGTTGGCGTTGGATAATGGATGGATTGTTGTTTGCGTTGGATAATGGATGGATAGTTGTTTGCATTGGATAATGGACGGATAGTTGTTTGCATTGGATAATGGATGGATAGTTGTTTGCATTGGATAATGGACGGATAGTTGTTTGCATTGGATAATGGATGGATAGTTGTTTGCATTGGATAATGGATGGATAGTTGTTTGCATTGGATAATGGATGGATAGTTGTTTGCATTGGATAATGGATGGATAGTTGTTTGCATTGGATAATGGATGGATAGTTGTTTGCATTGGATAATGGATGGATAGTTGTTTGCATTGGATAATGGATGGATAGTTGTTTGCATTGGATAATGGATGGATAGTTGTTTGCATTGGATAATGGATGGATAGTTGTTTGCATTGGATAATGGATGGATAGTTGTTTGCATTGGATAATGGATGGATAGTTGTTTGCATTGGATAATGGATGGATAGTTGTTTGCATTGGATAATGGATGGATAGTTGTTTGCATTGGATAATGGATGGATGGATGGATGGATGGATGGAATAACGAATGGATGAACGAACGGACTAAGTGATTGTCAGACAGACCAAACAAACGAATGACTTTATAAATGAATGACGCATCGGCCAGTCGACAGACCAACTGAAAGTATGAATGCGTGTACGAAGGAATCAACGAACTGTAAGCCTGAATGGACAAACAGACGAACTGGCAAATGGCTAAAGGACCATATGAATGAATGAACAAATGGACAAGAAGACCAAATGAATGAGTTCAAGAATGAACGAAAGGAATGAATGAATGAATGAATGAATGAATGCGTGCGTGCACGGATGGGTGCACGGATGGATCGATGGCGGTATGAGCAGATGGATGGAGGGATCAATGGGTGGGTCGGTGGATGCATGTATTGATTGATGAATGTGGGCCGGACGGACGGACGAATTGGCAGACAGTCCAGTGGATGGATGGAGAGTCCAACCTTCGCCTACCTTAAACCAACCTTAACTTTGATAACTATTATAGTTGAGCCTAGATTACCCAGCTATAGCCTAGCGTAATACTAGCCAGGCATAGTCTAGTCATATCCTGGATTGGCCAGCCAATAGCCTAGGCATCGCTTAGCCTATCATTAGCCAGCCATAGAATATCCTACCGTTAGACAATTATAGCCTAGCCGTTTATAAACCAATCATATCCTAGCCTAACCGTAACCAGTCAGAGCCTAGCCATAGTCTAACCACAACCTCGCCATTGCCTAGCCAGTCAGGCCTAGCCAGTCAGGGCCTAGACATCACCTAGCCTAAATTTAGAAAGCCATTTACTAGGCAGAGCCTAACCGTAGACAGTTATAATTTACCCATATCCTAGTCTTAGTCAGTCATAGCTCATCCATATCTTACGGTACATAAGCCTAGTTATTACCTAGTGTAACCTAAACCTAGTTTAGATTAGCCATTAGGTTGACTAATCTTAGCCTACCATAGCCTCGCCTTAGGTGTAGTCTTAGCCTAACTTGGCCTAGCCATGCGCTAGCATACACTTAGTATATCTCTAATACACCCCCATAATTTTAGGCGCGCGCGTAAGTGTCTGTGTATGACATAGGGGCGGATCTATATGTTTTCCTTGGCCTTCTCTCCAAACAGGGAGTCCGGGTGTCCTCGCCCTAAAAATTTAGAAAATTAGATGATCTGAGAAGACATTTCCTGCATTCTGGATTATAAATTATCCATAGCCTATATTTTCCACTTTAATATTGCAAATAATCCACACAACCTAAATCTTACTCACATGGCAACATTTCCGATTTCAATAACGTCATTATACTCTAATCAGATGACAATCCAAGTCTAAGTGTCATAATGCCATATTAACAGTAGTTAACACCTCTTGTGTCAATAACGCCTCCAACCGCCCAACATGATACTCATAGCACTAATACTTTTATTGTTATCATCTTTCAAGAAAATCATAATGTTTGCAGGCCAAGAGGGGGATACTACCTCTTGGCCTGACATTCTTAAGACTATTGCAGGTGCATTTCCTTGTTGGCTTGGCTAAGTGGATACAGCAAGGGTTAGGTCGATTTGAAAAGCTTATATACTAATAAATATTGTTGTATTGACCTATATCATTTAGAATGTAATATAGTAGCCCAATAGCATTAACAACAAGAGCAATCAGAGATGGCAGACCCTCGCCCTCCCGTGTTTGTCACATTGTAAAAGGTTTTAAAATATTCCGGCTATTTTAGGATTTTTCTCCGATGTTTTTATTACGGTGCGGTGAGTGGACTGGGGTGGGATGGGTAGCGGAGGGGGAAGGGGGCGGTGGAATGAATACAGTAGCTGTTATCATAATTAAATAGTATATACTTACAGTTTCACAGTTTGCTATGTGATCAGAAACATCCAAAAGAAATGCGCATGCTCTAGACATTGCCCTAAAAGTCGACATTAATAGGCCGACGCAAGAGGCGACGTGCGCGACGTCGTGCACGACGTTGCCCGTTATAATAATTTTAACTTTTAAGAAATATAAAATATATGCACGACGCACGATGTTAATATTAATATCGTGCGTCGTGCGTCGTGGGCGACGCACGACGATTATCATCGCGTATTTTTCGTCGCCACGACCCGCGACGGAAAATGGCAATTTTAGAACACAGTGCTATTCTGTCTTGTAACTTGATAGCGTGTATTTTCCAGCGTCAGCGTGGATAATAAATCTCTGGCATCGCGCTGTTCTTGTTACAGCTCACCCCATAGTATCCACTTACAGCATACCATTCATTATTTTGGAGACATCACATTGGCACTAATTAAATAAAGAAACGAAATACTCCACAATCGATACGTACAGTACCGTTCGTAAATAAGTTAACATGTTTCAAAAACAAAAACAAAGACATGTTAGTTAGTACAATTTTGAATACGATGTAAGAAATATTCTTGAACCTATTGGGCCTGGAGATATGGCAGCGAAATCTTCCATTCCAATTATGTTCAAAGTATTCAACAGTCTGTTTTTATTTTGGTTTGAAAACAATCTAAGTTATTTCTCTGCCGGACGGTAGGTTATCTGTGAGCATGCGATCTATCGTCACTTGTCAGCCGTTAATTTTGGAAGCACATTTGGGACGAGGGGAGTTCAACTTATTATATTACAGGTTTGAATGATTTTTACTTACCTCAAGTAAATGACCTCCTTATCAATGAACCGTTCCAGTTTATTCACCCATCATACGACGGGATATTCAACTACGTGGCGTGTAGGACGACGTCATACTAACTGACGCCATGAATGACGTAGATAAGTAGATCAAAAGGCATAATTGATGTACGAATTGTATGTCTTTACTATTTGATAGACAGGTTGTTGTATATTTTGAAACTAATTTGACTGAGCGCTGTTGCTGCCATAGGCAGCAACAGCACCCAGTCAAATTAGTTTTAAAATACTCAACAACTTACCTGTAGAGTCTTCTAGAAATTGATAGCTTAAGAGTTCAGGGATCGATCGATCCCAGCACGGGCAAAGCGTGGGTGGAGTTTAGCTAGAGATGGGCGGAGTATAGCTAAAAGCGGAAAGGTCCATTACGTCATACATAGGTTAGCTTCACAACATATAGTGACGTATTTAGCTCTTGTGCTGAATATTGAAAAGTCCGTCAAGGTATAAATTCATGTTTTTGATGAATGTACAATTTGCTAAAGATTCTGTTAAATATTTTAAAATTAATTTGACTGGACGCCTGTTGCAAAAGACAAATTAATATGGATAAGTTTGAATTTATTATTATTTAGCCGCGGAGTTAAACATTTTAACATTTATAAGGCTCACTAAAATCAGGCAATCAGAAATATGTGTAATTTGATATTGTTTAATATATGCGCAAATATAGCCATTGATACTGGTCCTCTGCGCCGTCGCCCAACAGGGGTGATAATAACAAAGTAAATATTGGTGCCATGCGCCGTTGAACAATCGAGAGTCCATCAGGTTGGACCCAAATTCTAGCCAACTGGTACCAAAAAAGCTGACCAAGGTTATTTGGTATCATTGGAAAGGTTATCATGCCAGGAGTTCATTTTCGCATGATAACAATCTGGAACTGGTAGCTTAAGTCCTGTCTATCAGTTTAATTGCACCCCACCTCCATCCCCCCGTCAAAATTGCATAATCTACACGGATCCCTACATACAAATGCATATCAAGAGGGCATATACTATTAAAGACTGTTTAAATATACATATTTTGCGAGGAAGCATGCAAACACCGCCCCTACATTACGCAGCAGGGTAAAAATATTAATTAAAAGACGTCTTTGTTGAGAACCCTTGTACACTCTCATAGAAGAGAAATCAATGAACCACCATTGTGCACGGCAAAACTGGCAACCGGGGAACGTGATATTGGTGTCTCACATAATATTCGACCACGTGTGTTGACTACGTTGGCATGGATAATATTGAGAGATTGGAGGAGACTTTAACTGGTTGAGGTACATCCCATAGGGTTAGAGGAATAGCTGTTCAACCCAGAGTGTTTGGAGCGCTACCTTTCAAACCAGAGTTCCCTAAAATCATGAAATAGACCAAACGTAGTATCGCTAAACTGGAATTTCCGTAACCAATCTATGTCTGTGGAACGCAGATTGGCCCCCAAACTTTAGAAACCGTTGACGCAGATGTAACAAGTGCGATTCCAAATGGTCAAAAGAAGAACATGATGTGGTTTCTTGCTCGAGAACTAGAACTTCCCCTCAACGTGATATTAGTTGGACAGGATTTAATATGTTGCAGTCTCACAGGATATGACTTTAGGCTGGTTGCTCGAGCAAAGTATGTATTAACTGTTTACGAGATACTCAACTAATCTGTGAAAATATGGAACGTGTACCAATTGCAGATTATTATGCTAATATGCAATCTGGTCGTCTACGCTAAAATATTGGAGATTATCTGGAAGAATCGAGAAAAATTTGATACCATTATTGTGAAAATGAAGAAATTTCATGCTATGAGTAATGCTTTGTCATTTATTGGCAAAATACCAGGATGCTGGCCTTAAGAACGTTCTTATAGAAGCTGGTGTCATCTCAGAATGATCGATGTTTGCTGTAATAGAGGTTTGTTAGAATAACATAGTAGTACTTATGCATAAATGTGTGTATGAAGCGTTTCTCCATTTCGCTTGGAAGACATTTAGCATCCAGAGCATATTAATCAGATAAACGAAGGCGTCGAAGTGATTAAATGCCTCGATTATGATCTATCAGCAGAAAGCCTTCATGTCACAATACAGAAATAACTGTTGGTTGATCTGTTGCCGTATGCTTCACAATATACGACATTTCTGAAAAAGGGCAATGAAGAATTATCTTCATTTGTGGTCAACTACATGGATATGGTAGCAGACATTGTTTTGGGGCTGATATGTGCATCTTCCATGGTGCTACGCATGTTGCTGCTTGTTGCCTAAGTGTTTATTATGCTGAGATGTCTAGCGCTGCCAACAAAACATTCAGGTATGTACCAAAACCTTCAACAAGACGCATTTTCTGTTCAGATAGGTCTATTTAACCCCTTTGATAAGAGAAGATACCAGGTCTGTGGAGATACTGTAAATAAAGATACTGAAACACCAGATGCTGAGCTAAATAAGGCAAAATTGTGAAAGCTGTTGCATCTACAGTAGATGTTCTAAAAGGGGTTGTTCATCCATTTACTGATTCGAGTGATTTACAGATCATCTCGATTGCTGGCCTTGCACAATCTAATGACTTGGTTTAAAGTTTATAGACTGGTGGGTGATCCTCCTGTAAAGTTTAATGATTCACTACCCAAAGAAATGCTAAAGACGCTCTCATATACCAAGAAAGTAACACCCAATGGTAAGTTATAAAGCGTAGGACAACCACCGACCTGTTTGGCACAGCCATGTGATCTCGACAAGAGTTCTACAACACCCGCTTGGAGCAATTCCATGGTCTCTATGCACAGCAGATGGGATATTTGGAAAAACCAGCAAATCAGTTCTTAGATCACTAAATTGCTATGGACAGGCATACTGGTGACACAAACTCTTGAGATGAGACCGTTGTATTTAATGTTCCCGACGATGGTCGCACGGCCCCACTGGAACGATTGAGTTCCACCGGCCTTAGGAGCCGGTTTTTATTACCCGTAGAGCAGTCTCATACAGGATCCGTCACCCCGAGACCGGATGCTAACCAGCGTCATCATTCATCGTGCACTTGTGGTACGGCGAGTCGACATCACACACAAGAATGGCCCGACACTACCCCGTGAGCTACAGCACCAAAATCCACAACTACATCAGTAAATGAGCTCCACTACCGGTTATTCTCAGCAAAAATTGACATATCTACTCTCATCAACTTCTGCCATGTGCCAATGCACTTAGGAAGCACACAATGTGAGCCAACTACTAAGCAGCCATACGGAGAAGTCTTCAAGGTAATTACGATGTACCAATTTCATGTGGTAATGGATGGAAGGTAGAGGTGATTGGATCCACAGTGGAGCTAATCATTGATTGGATGGATGGTGGGCTTGCTCCAAACTCAGTCATAGCCATGGTAGCATGCAAATGTTCTCGTTCGTTTACTCTCTTATCGATGATGCAAGATAGTAATGACGGTGATTTAGTTTATGATCTCAATGAATGAATACATTTTGATATTCAGTGTCCCATTTTAGTAATTGAAAATACATCGACTATGAGAACTCTAGTTTATTTTTAAAAGGCTTTCAAGCTTAGACGGCTGTCCGCATCGGTGTTATCCGAAATCCACACCAGCCTTTCGTCTATTGACTTTATAATGATTACCCGTTTGACATAAGTTGCATACAAGGTTGTTCCGCAATATTCGTGGACAGTGGTGTTGATCCCTTGTCACAAATTTGCATAAGATGTTTCTTATTAATAAATAGTAATTTGAGGTTTAGCATCGGGTTTAGACATTGCATGTTGTCAAATATGTACAGTTGATGAGTTATATATACATGCTGTGCTCTATGTATGATCATAATAATCATCGTAATACAGCATTGCCAACGATTTTCCAGAATGTCATACACATTTGCAATAGTTCATGGTGTGGTTATTGTTGTGATAGTAATGAGGAGGCAATTCATGCATACATGTACAAGAAAATAGCAGCACCTGTATCTATTGTAGTTAAATGCCAAGACCCAGGGGAATTACATGGAATGATTGCACACAATTGCATGTAGAATATAGTTATATTCCCTTAACGTGCGTCGAATCTGAGATCTGTAGTAGCTTTTATTGATACTGATAGGGTGTGCACTTAAGTGAGGTACAAAGCTTAAGCTACCAGTTCCAGTTTGTTATCAGGCGGAAATGAACACCTTAAATGTTCACCTTTCCAATGATACCAAATAACCTTGGTCAGCAATTTGGTACCGGTTGACCCCTGTACCTGATGGACTATTGATCCCTCGCCTTATTAATTGGTCAATGCCACTAATTCGATATTGCTGCATTACATCTGCATCAACACTCACATATGCACACGAGGTTCAGTCAGTATGATGAACAAATTTAAATACAGCTCAAGACTTCTCCGGTACTTTGATTACTAGAAATTCAAAAAGGATACAATTGGGTATTTCACAATCTGAACTAAACCGACTTAGCATAGTTTCCTTACATCCAAAAAGGATATTCGTGCTTTATACTCATCAAAATCTTTCATTTAAAATAATTACTTTGCCGCTACTTATCAGTGGTCAGTTCCCGCATTTGCCTGTTTAAAATTCCTTGCAAAGTTAGTGACGATTTCACAATTCAAATTGACTGTCAGACGTGGATGGTAATCTTTGATCAGCGGGAACACGTTTTAGGCATTACCAACAAATTAATTAACAAGAAAACGCACTAGTCATTATTTATTTAAGTCTACTGGTGATGGGATATCACAGTTAAAGGACAACTCATCTCGTCTATTCACGCCCGTGATGCAATCCGTATAAACTATGCATGCCATTTCAATATGCATCACTAGACACAAGGGTTAATGCAAGCATGGAGTGATCCTTCTTCTTCTTGTTCTTGATGCATTTTTCAATTACTCTGGCTCTACTGGAGGGATCTTCTCAAAACTTGGTTGGAAGCTTACCCAGTGAGTTCCCAAAAACCCATTCTCCCCAGGCCAAAGAACGTTAATCATGCTTTAATAGCTAAATGTTGAAACATTTCTCTATTCATCATTTGCTTTTCAACCAAATAGAACAAGCATATATTGACAGAGAGATTTAAAAGCAAGCAATCAGGTAACTTGGGGACTTATTTGAAACAAATTCATCTGGAAGCTCAGTATCACAACAGCTTCCAGTCAAGTTAATTTCAAAATATTCAACAAGGCAGTTATTACATATGTAAATTCGTTTATTTGCACCTACATGACGTCATCGATAGAATATCGTTTAAGGAGACAAAATGGAGGCGCCAACGAGCCCAAATTAATGCGACATTAAAACAGCACATTATTATGACATAAACATAGAACTGCAGTTGACCACGATTAATATGGAGTAGTATGGAATCTCTCTGCGAAAATCCATCAATAAAACACGACATTTGAGATGGGGTTAGTATTTTATGAGCTTTTCATCTTACGCTCTGGGAGAAATCAATGGCTATTTAATAACTATAACAATAAATGGAGCGTAATGAGATTGGAGACGGCCAATGCAATTGCAAAAAGATAGAAGAGACATTTACTAATACGGCAAGGAGCATTACTGGAGTCACTTAAAAGCACATTTATTTAACAAACTAGACACAGATCTGTAGAGGGATTGCGCATATATCCTTCACTTGTTCTGTTAGCGTTTTATTTAAATATATATCGTATTAAACGGCTTTGACAAATCTTGTGTTTGAAATATCCATTTATGTCATTCTGTTTCTTTTGTAAACCTGTGTGAAAATGATTTGTTAACCTTTCAAAGACGTATGTATCAGAATCTTGAAATATGTCGTCGTCGTCGTCGTCGTCGTCGTCGTCGTAAACGCAAGAGATGCTAAGAGCACCAGATTGTGTGCTCTTGATTACCTCGGATTCTTGGAAGTATATTAGCATTTTTGAAATAGTTCTTATGGATCTTAAAGTCCTTAAATCTTGGACCCGTGAATTCCCAGAATTTAAATTTCAACCGTAATGTGTAAGCTTTTGACTATGTTGATGAATTTGACAGGAAACCTTAGGCAGCAACAGCTCCCAGTCTAATTACGTTAAAAATATTCTACAGAATTTTGAAGAAGTTGTCAATGAGGTTTCGGCCTAGCATAATCAATGGACCTTTCCAGTTTATCAATCAATCATATGACGTCATAATGAACTACGTGACGTGTAGGATGCCGCCCTAATCAATGATGGCGTGAAGGACGTTGATGAGTTCGTGACTAACACTTAATGACGGACTACGCGTTGTTGTGCGAATTGAATCTCTTTACTATTTAATAAACATGCTATTGAACATTTTGAAACTAATTTGACTGGACACTGTTCATGCCATAGGTAGCAACAGCACCCAGTCAAATTAGATTCAAAATATTCATCAGCTTACCTGGATATTTTTCTGGAAATTGATAGTCGAGGAGTTCAGGGATCGATCGATTCCAACACGAGCCAAGTGTGGGTGGAGCTTAGCTAAAGATGGGCGGGGCATAACTAAAACTGGATTCCTCCATTTAACTATCAAATGAGTAGAGTGATCCGAGCTGTCACTCAAGTATCTGATGCCATAATCTAATAATCACTTGTTGACTGACGCTACAATAAAAGAAATCCATCACAGTCTGTCACGAATGTGTCTGAATTGTATGGTTTTTTGTTTAAAAAAAAAATTTATTTGCTATTTAAATTAACATAAACAGCATCTCCCCCCCCCTCACCCCCAGTCAAATTAGTTTCAAATTATTCCAAATCATCCTTGTATGGTTAGCTTGAAATTGAGATTCCGGGAATTCAGAGTTCCGAGTGCCAAAATCTATTCCAACACTGGAACAAAGTTGGCAGAGCTTGGATTGAAATGGACGGGACATGAGTAGTCGTAGATCCATCTATTTTATTAGTTGGCCCGTGTCTTTTGTGATCATTTTTGATGGTAGATAGGTTATTCGTGTTGTGTATCGACGGATTTGAACGTATTTGGCTATTATGAGCAGTAGATGAATCTAGTTTTAGTTATGCCCCGACCATCTCTAGCTAAGCCCTAGCTAAGATCAATCGATCCCTGCACTCTCCGAATCTCAATTTCCATAGAACTATACAGGTAAGGTGTTGAATATTTTGAAAGTCATTTGTCTGGATGCTGTTGCTGCCTATGGCAGCAAGAGCGCCCAGTCAAATTACTTTCAAACTATTCAGCAGACTGTTGATTAAATAGTAAAGACACAATTCGTACAACTTGGTGGACTATTAAGCATTTATGACAGAGTAAGTCGCGGCATTCATGACGTAATTGATTAGGACCTCCGCCTACACGTGACGTAGTTGATAATGCCGTCATATGAATGATCGATAAACGGGATTCTTTCATGGGCTCTATGATATGGTACGGTAAGCATCATGATAATGCTGGTTACTAGGCCTGTCCTGGGACAATGTCGCGTCATAATAGCACGGTATTAGTCCAGTACCGCCCAGTGGCCTGTGTTATCAGTTATCAGGGTGCTATGTCTGTATTTTATAATCAAGTAGACAGCTAAATAAAAACGAGTGTGAAGCAACCGATTTCCATGAATATGTTTCATGTATGACGACGATTGGAAGAGTGGAGATATCCCATAATCCATCAGTGCAATGCTACATTTGAGATGCGCAAGCCTACAACTTTAAATATCCCTTTACGATTTGCATTCACCGTTTGACTAGCAGATGGAAGATTCTTCTTTGAGAATGTTGCCCGTGCAAGTCATTTCCCTTCACAAACAGGACTGACTGACCCTATAACTTTGTAAAAATATAAAGTGATTGTGCTTGGTAAATACGTCAACCACCAGGTCGGCATTAAGCCCGCTTTGTTAGCAACAAAAGCACCGCAGATAGGATTTCCAATAATAACAACAACAAAAGATCTGGCTTTAATGGGCAAAATGCAATCTCTGGATTCAATCCTCTCCTAATTCTCGCCACTCTCATTTGCTAACAAATTCAATTCTGACACATTTCTACATTTGTTGCTCTCATTCATTGCCAATTCAGAATTTCCAAATTCAATCAGTTGCTTTATTACGCACAAGCGGTAGGAAGCGTTTGCAATTGAAGTGCACTTTGAAAATGCAATATTCACTTTACTGCGTGACTTTAATTTCTACCCGCCCATTCATCTCACACACACACAATGTCGAAATCTTGTGGAGAAATATATCTCTGTAGTGAGAAGTAATACAAAGATGTGACCTTTTGAAAATTTGTTTCGAAGATGGAAGTGGATTAGTACGCAATGGAGGAATCCATTTTAGCTATGGCTCGCCAATCTTTATCTAAGCTCCACCCACGCTTCGCCCGTATTGTGAACACGGACTATCAATTTTCAGAAACTATACAGAGAAGCTGTTGAATATTTTGAAACTAATTTGACTGGGTGCTGTTGCTGCGTATGGAAGCAGTCAAATTACTTTCAAACTATTCAACAACATGTTTACTAAATAGTAAAGACATACAATTCGTACAACATCGCTTTACTCCCTCATCAATTATGCGTTCGTGACGAACTTAATTACGCCATTCAAGACGTCATTTATTATGACGTCATTATACAAGGTACGGAGTTGATTATGACATCATATGCGATGATTGATGGATAAACTGGAAACGGGCGTCCAATGGGCAAAGTCGCAATTCAAGGGACTTAGCAATCTCACATTTGTGCTGTTAGTGTTACAACGTAGATTTTACTTTTTTTAAATCAAACATACGTCATGTTGCAACACCGATTGTGAGTGTATGGCAAACCTAATCGCCCTGAACGTCACTAGTTTCAGGTTCATTTTCTATTTCAATTTCATATTTATTTTCACGTTTATTACACGCAGGACACTGAGCTAGCATATGATGACAAATATTTTGAACTAGGGTGAGAGTGAGATTCTATTGTGTTGTCTGCAAATCAGTAGAGTAATGGACCGTTCGAGTTTTAGCCAATATCTATCTAAGCTCCACCCACATCACGCTCGTGTTGGGATCGGTCGATCTCTGAACTCCCTGACTAACAATTTCCAGAAAGCTATGCGTGTAAGATGTTGGCAGAAACAGCGCCCAGTAAAATTAGTTTCAAAATATTCAACAGCATGTTTATTAAATAGCAAGACATACAATTCGTACAACGTGTCGGACTATTAAGCCAGTTTTGGTCGATCAACCTAGCCAAAATTCCAACATAAGAATTTTTGTTGTCATCCGACGAGTAACGTTACCCAGAATGACGTACTAAAATCCCCATCGATCCCTTTTAGGCGAAAATTTTATACGGGTTTAAATTTGAGAACCATTCTTTTTACATATTGGGCGAAATATCATAAGGTGGTGGGGTAGCAGAAAACGGTATCGTCTGCTATTTTCCAACCAAATACAATGTTCAACAATTGGAAATATGGACTCATACCAGGTAGGTGTGTCGTGAGCTGTACACGACCTATTTACCGGCATCACCAATAGCAAAAGGGAAAGAGGGCTATTCTACATATCGTATAATTGCTAACGAGAGTGAGAAAATGAACAATCAATTGTCATTATTTAAAAGTCTAATCATTGTCACTCAGCAGCTGAGATGCATAGATGCTAAGGAAAATACAAACAAGTTCATCACCGAGGATAGCATAGAGATGCTCATCAGCACATGGTATACTTTGAGGTCGAAACCTTTAGTTTCTTCATCAAATATTTACCATATGGTCGATGTTGCTGCAATTCTGACCTCGGCACCGTGCCGTCACATATTTCAATACATTTTGTTGCATAAAGCATTGCTTGGTGCTACACAGATTCTTTGTTGCTGCTTTACATTTGCAACGAATGAAGTTGAGCACCTTCGATGGTTCACCATAAAAATCCGTCATTATTGGACATAAAGAGACATTTTTCTCTTTCCATCCTCGTTCATTGTGGTTGAGTTCATCAGTGCTAAGAGTTAGCTATCTGAGAACGTGAAGGTGAACACACAGGCTGTGGAAATAAACTGCGCGCACAGTTGTTGCGTGCCTATCTTAGTCCCTTTCGCAATCATATGCATGTATTCGGGCGTATGTCAAATAAGTAAGCGCGTCCTTCTCAGTGACATTATGCAGGCAACAGAATAGGCTAAGTCCTACACACCCAAACTCTTCCTCTTATTTGTCAAAATTCCCGATTATGTCAGACAGGACCTGCACCTCTTTGGACTTAGCCATGGCCTTCAGAAGATTTGTTTTGTCATGGCAGAACGTGGAGCACTCACTCATTCCAAACATGAATTATCAGAATACTCTGCCGGTACCACATCAACAGCTTCTTTAAGACCCTCGCTTCGATCATTTTGCTTCCTTCTTCAGGAAAATGACAATCTGTCGTCCCAGTGATCCAGCAACAACATCAAGACGTAAGCGTACTCAGCAAGAAATATTTAATGGCTGACAATCACTAGCATTGTCCATTGCAATCGATACTATCAGTGTATCTGCGGCTCCCATACTTATCTTCGTGACATGGCCCCATGATTGAAGATGACCTGATAGAAGGCAATTAGTTTAGTCTCGCTACCTTTTGAGAGGAATGTCTCCTGGTCACCATAAGCCTTGGCTCTATCTACAACACTACACCAGGAGAGATCTTGCCTATTTGCTATCGACCGCGCTTATCGTACATCCTAGAACTGTACTGTTCAAGCACCTGAGCATGTGTTGCTTTTTGCCATCTTATATAGTGTAGCAGCCAGCCACCATCTATCACAGGCATGTTATGCATTGGTAACTGGGACTTAGCGTTGTCGTGGTTTGTCAGACCGTCCTGCATTGTTCTGGCCAATTCCGGTTTATCCACCTTCCTCGTGAAGAAATCTTGGAAAAAGGATGCAGAGACTGCGGCCATTTCGCATCCAAAGTCAGGAAGAATATCCTCGTCCTTTCTTTGCGTTAATGCGGTACATCGCATGAACAAAACCGATGGATCAATTCGCGCAGTTTGCTTATCGATCTTGATTCCAGTACCATCTGAGACCTCTTCATGATTGTGCCATTTACAGATTTACCATCCATGCTCTGTTGTAACTCTTCACTGACTTTCTCGGCTCGTCCTAGCTGATGTCATCCTCTTTGCATGCAGGTCGATCACTGGCAAGAGGTCGCACTTGCAGAACATTGGGATCTAAGTATCTATGCACTTGAAACCAGCTCGTTTTCTTTCTCTTCAATCATGTTCACATCTAACTCTCCCCGTGTCCACGTGCTGATCGCTTTTAAGGTGTCGCTTCCCACCGGACAGAGTTTGAAAGAGTTGTTGCTGCCTTAGTCATCAATGGCTTTCATTCACATACCTTCTGAAAGTAATATTACATTGAATGCAATGCTGATTATTTTGAGAACAGTTCGATTGAAAGTTGTTGCAACAGCAATTTTCAGTAAACTCGTTTTCAAAACGTTAGTCAGTTACACTTGTATATTCTGCTGATTTTTTTGCGAATAATTTGAAGGAAAGTTGTTGCTGTTAAGAAAATATCAAGCCTAACGTGTTTCAACTCTATGCTAGAAAATACACAATTAGAATGGACCTGCTTTATACTTGCTACGCACTGTCGAGGTAGCGTTCCTCACCGTGGAGGCTACTAAGCACTGCCCTAGAGCGAGAACAATAGAATCCCAAATAATGGCAGTTACAAATATCAAAACTAAAATTGTGGTTCCAAAGAGGATGATTGTCACCAAATTTTCACAAATCTTTCCTAATGTTATTACTTCAGAATAACTTTAAAACCCGATTAACCAACGAAAAAACACATTTTCTGTCAAATGGGGAAAGATTCTGGGCGTTGAACGGTCGAATTGCCAAGAAAATAACTAAAGCCTCCCATCTTATACCACCCATATCCCATTAATTTGAATAGTAAAACAGCCAAAAATAGTCCTTGACTTCAAACCCCTGGAAAAATTCAGTCCAAAAGTAATCGATAGGGGAATTTTAGTATGTTATTCTGTGTGACATTATACATCGAATGACACCAAAAAATCTTATGCTGGAATTTTGTCTAAGTTCAGGCCCCTCAACGATTAGGCTAATTATTGCAAAGTGAGTATTAGAGAGAGAGAGTCAGACAAATCTATAGGGCAACTGTTTCTTTATGCCATGGCCTATTGCTACTATCACAACACACTATTTTTTTTTTAAAAGCGGGAAATACAATTATAGGATACTGAAAAATGAAAGTAACATAACACCACGTCTACATAACCTGGGGCAATGATTGACGGCTCAAAATGTTCCTTCCAGTAGCCGCTATAATTCCGTACATGCCACATGCGAATCAGGTCTGTTGAATATCTAGGCCACCAGGGTTCAAATGATCACCAATTTTGTCCGTTGCCTAAAATCACGCTACTCTACATTGTTGTGATTGGCAAAGTGCTAATAAAAGAACATTTCGATATTAACGTCTTGTAGATTGTGTATTAGACAGACTATGACAAATCTAATGTACCAATGTTTATTTATTTAATAAAATCTTGTTACTATGATAAAGAACCTTTCCAGTTTCAGCTATGCTCCGCCCTCTCTAGCTAAGCTCCACCCACACCTCGCTTGTGTTGGTATTGATCGATCCCTAAACTCCATGACTATCAATTTCCAGAAAACTATACAGATAAGCTGTTAAATATTTTGAAACTAATTTGTCTGGGTGCTGTTGCTGCCTATGGCGGCAACAGCGCCCAGTCAAATTAGTTTCAAAATAGTCAACAGAATACTTATTAGTAAAGACATACAATTCGTACAACGCATACTCCGTCTTAAATTACGCGTTCGTAATGTACATATCGACGCAATAATAATGCCATTGATTATGATGTCATTCTACACGTCACGTAGTTAATTATGACGTCATATGATGGATGCATAGCTGGAAAGGCCCATTAACAGAATGGCCATTCTTGAGAATAGCATATAAATGAAACTATGGGATACTGAGAAACGATGTGATCATTAGAGACCACCTTCCAAATTTTAAAGGGCTAGTGTTAGTTTATTTCATGAAATTTTGTTACTACGACAAATGACAGACTGGCCATTATTGAAAATCTTGAGAAAATGCAATTATTGGGTACTACAAAATGAAATAAGCGTAACATAAAGTTTCCATACGCTAGGGTAGTGGCTGAACGCTGAACGCTCACGATCAGCCTTGTTATGGTGCCCACAATAGCATACACGGTGCATCAGTAGAGTAATTCACCAGAGTATCCATTTATCATATGACGTCATAGTCAGTTAGGCGTGTATGATGACGTCATCATCATTATGTCATAAATGAATTATTTGGCCCGTTTTTAACTTAATAGTTCGACACGTTGTACGAATGAATATTTTGAAACTAATTTGACTGGACGATGTTGCTGCCATAGGCTTACCTGTATGGTTTTCTGGAAATTGATAGTCAGGGAGTTCAGAGATCAATCGATCCCAACACGAGCGAGGTGTGGGTGGAGTATAGCTGGAGATGGGCCCGGCATAGATAAAATGGAAAGGTCTATTAGGTCGCTAGATGTCAAAAGATCAACAATATTGTCAGCTGTTTAGAGTTAGCCAACTGCGCATTGTTGCGAAGGACAAAATGCTAAAAGCGTTGGTGTTACCCTAAAAAGTAAATGCTAGGTACCATGTGACAAATCGAAATTCCAATGCTCTTTTATTTCATGGAGCTGTATTACTATGGTAACTGACAGGAAGTGCCTATTTGAAAGCATGAGAAAAGTGTAATGGACCTTTCCAGTTTTAGCTATTCCCCGCCCATCTCTAGCTTTCCCATGTTGGGATAAATCGATCGCTGAACTCTGTGAATCTCAATTTCCATAAAACTACACATGTTAGCTTTTGATTATTTTCAAACTAATTTGACTGGGCGCTGTTGCTGCCTATGTCAGCAACAGCGCCCAGTCAAATTAGTTTCAAAATATTCAACAACACACTTATTACATATAAAAGACATACAATTCGTACACCGTGTCGAACTATTAACTAAATCGAGTCATTCATTCTGTAATTGATCATAAACGTCATCCTGCACGTTACGTAGTTGATTATGACATCATATGATGTCATACGATGGATGGATGAACTGGACAGGTTCATTCTAATGACGTAGGCTATTATAACTCCATCATGAAAATTGAAAAGTCCGTTAAATGTACGAAATGTATGTCTTTGATGGATTTTCAATTTAATAAATATTCTGTTGTGTATTTTGAAACAAATTTTCTGGGAACAGCTGTAACAGCCACAAGTAAAATTACTTTCAAACTATTCAACCGCTTACCTGTATAGTTAGGCGTCTACATTGAAATTTCAATTCTGGGAACTGAGGTTTCAAAGTTTTTAATCGATTCCAACACGAATAAAGATTGGGTGGAGCTTAGCTAGAAATGGCCGGGCATATCTAGAAATAAATCCCTCTATAAACCACAGTAGATCAGAAATGTAAGCACAGAGATCTGCTTATCCAGATAACGCAGCTTACTGGGAAGATGCTGGGAAGATTCCGCTCCGATACTTTCAGTATCACCCAGGTATCGGCCCAGTAGGCTGCGTTAGCAGGGTAGTAGTTTCAATATATATATCCACACCTACAGGTCACGAGAAGTACAGAATTTATTTTGAAAAATAATGTACAGTATAGCTCATTAAGAAGATAACACCTTTCCAAAAAAGCCAGAAACATGTTACTTAGTACAAATTTGAACACGATGTAAACATGATCTCTCGAACATTTTGGACTTAATTTGATTGCAAGCTGCCTTAGGCAATGGCTTCCAATCAAATGTAGTTAAAATATTAAACAGTACGTTTTATTTTGGTTTGGAAAAATCTCAAGTTATTTCATAGCTGTACTGTAAAAAGGAATTTGTCTCAATGATTAATTATGGCTCCATTGTACGCAGAACGTTATTGGGGTCATTTTAGTTATGGGGTATAAAAGATTTTATTGGTCGACACATGGTAAATTAAAATTAGCATTTTCCAGAAATTCCTTTTTATTATCATTTTTCACAATCGATTCTCCTCACCATGTCAAATGCCTGCTTGAAATCTATAAAGCAACAATACAATTTCAGTGCATGAAGTGGGGCTAGTGGTGGTGGTGGTGGTGGTGGTGGTGGCCAATGGGTGTTGGGGGGTGGTGGTGGTGGAGCTGGGGTGGCTGGGGTGAGAATGGTGGTGGGTTGCGGTGGTGGGGTGGGGTTTGGGTGTGCTTGTGACGATTGGCCGTCGTGGTAGCGAGATCGCCTGGTAATCAGTCGGGTGGGGCAATCGGTGGAGAGATACGCAATCTCAGTCACCCCTGATGCTGCGTCATTCGCATGCCACGTCCTAATAGAGGGGGCGTAAAGCCGTCGTCCCGGCAACACATTGGGGGAAGCAACTCATAAGATAGCCATGGCTAAGATACACCTCGGTTTAAGCGGCCAATAGCACCAACTGAACAACAACATATTCATGGTGATAGGCGTTTTGTGAATATATTATATATGATCTGATATTGATCTACACTTTCTGAAATCTGTCCCTGTATCAACACTGTATCTTTTTTTTGGGTTAAAATAGGAAATCAGTGTGCACCTCATGACTCCGATGTAAAAGCACCAGAAATCAAAACCCGCAGCCATATAGGTGGTGCCTGGAAAAGACATCAGAGCTTAATGCCATGTTGTAGCTCTTCCGGAACCCAATACGTTCAATGGCAGTACATAATGCTGCTATCCATCAAAAGACGGCGGAGACAAACAATAAAAAGTAATAACTAAATTTAACATATTTCAGTCCGGCAAGGGAAACGACTCCAAAAACAAATCCTAGCATCATGGTTATCTACCCTGATCCATAGTAAACTAATGTAAAAATTCTTCCGACAAAATTCTGAAAATAGCTTGACAGATAGTTTCAATAATGGATCCGGTGTATGGGAGAAGTAGCTGGAAAATAAATAATCACACAAATAACGTCACCAGAGTCTTCACCGTTGCCACCAATGACGATGACGACGACGACGACGACGACGACGACGACGATGGCAACGACAACAGCAACTAAATAAGGCTATAATGTAAAATATTTCTAATAGAAAACAGAAGGTCTACTCGAGTCGTGTTGCGGTCGTATGTCGGACGGTCGCAGGCTCTGTCCCAGCAAGCGAGCGGCGGCTATTGAAGGTGAGTGGCTGCGGGCGTCGAGTGGCCGGCGTTGACGTCATGGTAGTCACAGCGGTGGGCGTCGAGAGGTCAGTGGAAATTAGCATAGTCTAGGCCGTCGGAGATGCTGGTCGGAGGATGACACCCGTCAGTTCTCACGTGTGCGGGCCTGCTGCTCGTCGCTTCCGTCCCTACAGATGTTTGCGGGCCGGAAGCGGCTGCTGCATCTATGGATGCACGTCGGTCCTCACGTATATGAATGGAGCCGAGACATTTCCAGGGGCTGAACTAGAGCCTGCTGTCTGGATCATCTTGATGAGATGCCATGTTGGTTAATGGCGGCTCTCTTTTCAATTCCATTATTCCAAAGAGATCACAAGGAAGTTTCCAATCAATTGATTCCAACGGCGGGATGAGTCTGCTTGCCAAAAGCCTGGTCCGTGTGCTGGCGTGTTCCTCCTAGTGTCGGGATGCACGTTCCAGGGGTCATTAGTTTGCAAATTCCATGATCCTAGTGTTGGGATCTACGTTTCAGGGGTTATTAATTTGCGTACAAGAGGTTATAAGCACATTTACGTAGAATAAATACAAGAGATGTTCCTTCTTTCCTAAGTTGACCATGTAAATGTAGAACTACCCTTTATTAAGTATACAGAACATGCCCTTCAGCGTGACGCGAGTGCGTTCCAAACTGTGGCCTATTCTATGCACAGTTATTAAGTTATCCCTACTTTATATCTGTATTCAGTTATAGCTGACTTTAGGCGTCTCTCTCTCTCTCTCTCTCTCTCTCTCTCTCTCTCTCTCTCTCTCTCTCTAAAACAGGGAATACTATATAAATATATTTACTAAACGAAAATGAGAGAGCTCGCGGGAGGTGGGATGCTCTAAGGCGGGATGATCTCAGCTAACATTTGGCATTATTCCTAGTCGTGAGCGAAAAGAAAAAAAGAGAGTTCCATTCCGGGTAGCACCCATTTGACAAGATGTTTAGAGCACTACTTTAGACATGTTGAATTTGCGAGCAGTCGTTGTCTACCCGAGGTTTCCAAGATGGTATAAACGAAAGAGATGGGAAGATGATCGTATCTTTATGTCTTGCCAAGAATTTAGGCTGGATGTCCAAAAGCGGAGGACAAAATGTTTCCTATTCAATTGGTTGCATATAAACCAGATAGCGGGAGAAAGCAAATCTGTTAGTCGATGCCGCTTGAAGAGGTCTTGTGGTGGTCCTTATAGACTACAGTTCGCTGACTGCAGACCTTTGTGTGCCTAAACTAACAGTTTTATCTGATTTAGCCTTTGCGTGTGTTTTATGCCTCACGGGCTAGCGCTATCCTACTTATAGGTTATGTTAGTAGACGTGACGGTTAGTAGGAACAACACTCCAATTATGTGAGACCGAAACCAACCCACAGCGGCAACAGAGACACTGCACTCTTCACAACGGCCGGCACCATAAAGCGGCACAAACCGTCAGCAAGAGGAACAGATATGGATACAGGGATGCAAACAGTAAGTGCATGCATTAACGGAAGGTAGGGACAACAATCCAATTATGTGTGGCCGAAATCTACCAACTGCCACAGCTAAGACAACGGCGCATGCAGAAGGCAGCCAACAACACTCCAATTAAGCGACGAGGACAACTGCCAGCTACCTCGTCTAACTAATATTTAAAGACGAATATATACACCTGTGCAAAAGTTAAGCACCACCCTATTTTTACGCACATGCGAGGGTATATTCATGTGCTATGAAGAAAGCAATAGCATAAACATTTATGTACCCATCCATCTTAGTGCAAGAGGTAATAATGCAACTAGAGGAATGCTGATTATGATGGTGGGGAAACACTGTATGTTTTTGTTTGAACTTGAAAACGAGGCCTGAATATGGTTACGTTGACACAACTGACAACTATTGCCCTACAGTTGACACACGTGGCTAGATTGTCATTAATGGTGTCTGAAAACGAAGTTTAACATCTGTGCACAAGTTTGAGACTGTCATTATTAATACCGGGTATATCCACCTTGTGCCTGGATGACGGCCTGGACACGACGTCTCATGCTGGTCACCAACCGACTGATACGCCATTGTGGTATTCGTTGCCATTCAAGATGGAGTGCGCCTGTTAATTCCTGTAGGTTCTGCACAGGAGGATCCCTCCTTCTCACCATGTTTCCCAGAATGTCCCAGATATGCTCAATAGGGTTCATGTCAGGGCTCCTTGCTGGCCATGGTAGTGTTTCGATGGCATTCTGGCGGAGGTATTCATGCGCAGCTCTAGCACGATGTGGTCGGGCGTTGTCATCCATGAATATAGGGTGGGTTCCAGGTGCATGATTTACAAAATGAGGGACCACAACTCTATCCAGTATGGAATCTTGATATCTTTGTCCATTTAGTGTTCCAGGTACAGTCAACAGATCCAGCTTACAATCAAATGAGATGCACCCCCATATCATAACGGAACCTCCACCAAATGGAACTTCTTCCATGATGTTACGTTGGTCGTACGCCGTGCGTCTGGACCTCCATACACGAGTTCGACCATCTGTGGCATGAAGCAGGAACCGACTTTCATCGGACCAGTGTATCCGTCTCCAGGATCTCATGTTCCAGTGTCTTCTTTCGTTGCACCACCTCAGACGCTCCTCTTTGTGGTGTGCAGTGAGGAGAGGACGTCTGACAGGTCTCCTAGCTTTCATGCCAGCAGCATACAGTCTCCTTTTGACGGTAGACATTGACACTCTATTGCGCGTTTCCCATTGCTGGCTGAGCACTCTGCTGTTGGTGAATGGAGATCTCCTAACAAGGCGTACTAGGGCTCGATCATCACGGGCAGTAGTCTTCTTCGGTCTTCCAGATCTAGGCCTGTCCTTCACCTCGTTAGTTTGCCCATGTTTTGCAATCAAACGACTGATTACAGTATGGTTAATGTTCAGCTGTCTGCCAATCTCTCTGCATGACATACCAGTGGTATGCATGCCTATGATTTGCCATTTCACACGATCACTTAACCTTCGTCTTGCCATAGCGGTTCACAATCAAGAGCTAATTCTCTCTGTACAAATAAACCACGGTCATGAACACAAAATTCCTAATCTTGTCGCCTAAATCTGTTTGTAATGTTCTACACCTCAAACTGGACTTTTACATAACTGAACACGTGTGCTGTTTCCCGCCACGCACGGACATCAAGCGGCGTGAAGTCATGCATGCATGTGCATTTCGTACTTGGAATTATGTCAGCTAACGCGGGGACAAAAAGTATGGCAGCCTAGTTGTACCATTATGTTTCTACGTTCTATTGTTTTTGCTGGTGCTTAACTTTTGCACAGGTGTATATATCTAAAATAGTTATTTGGCAAGATAGCCCATGCATACGAACAGTCCAATACTAACACAACTACAGAACTGGTACGACAGAAAAAAAGCAAAATAAAAAGTTGCAGCGCATGCACCTGTTTTATTCCTGACTCCTTGACGAGCGGGCAGAGTGGCGTACGTCTTCGCCAAATCAAGACGCCGTTATGCGGACTTAAGGGAGACCATTTTATTTCTACCTATCTAACATTTTCGCCAGGACCTGTTTGCGACCAGTCAGGGAAGGAAAGGGTCCTATCTGCCTGCTCGTGGTAGTTATTCGCGTGGAACTGCTCAGTACGATGGCGGTTTATACACACAAAGATGCTGATGGTGCAAGCATTCGCCTGGCAGTCTGAAAGGTTCGGACATGAGCCACGCCGGTCAAGAGGGGCGTGCACTGTTTCCAAGTGTGGGCCTGAGAGTGGTCTAGCCGAGGGAGCAGTGAGGACGGAGTGTCGTATGTTTCCTTCACCCTACGTGTAATATAAAAGGACAGTAAAGTCGATGTTCCAGAAGCTACCGCTAGCTGCACTTATGGCGGCACTGGTAGGAGAGTGGCATTACTTTATCTCTATCTAACCATTGCAGTATGTGTAGACAGAGATGTTTCAAAGTGAGCTGCGTCGTAGTGAGTTTGTTTCAAGTCTGGATGCTGGGCGAAAGCTGGGATAGGGGCTGAGGATAAATGAGGATTGCAAATACGATTTAGCTGATTTACGACCTTCTATTACAATATGCACTTTAGAAGGCAGCCGTTATATATGCAGCATATAATGGTAAGAAGCTGATCTACTCTAGAAATGGAGAGAGAAGGGTATCATGCAAATAGGTATGGTAATATCAATAATTTATCATCCCGCGTAAATGGATCAACGAACACAGGATCTGTAATGTTAATACCAGGAGGAGGACTCCAAAATATTCACAGTTTGTTAACAAGTTACGCGTGCCGTAGAATGTTTGAAACAGATGCGGACGTTTAGGGCACGTTTTAACATGAATAGCGGAGCGCAGTCCCGGAGATGAAACAGCAAATAAGTACAGTTACAGTCAAATACGGAGGATTGTGAAAATAACAACAGTATCGGCGCATATAACTACAGCGACGAATATAAACACAAGCGGAGTAAATCTTGTACGTTAATTAAAGGAAAGGAACAGGGAACTAACAGATGCACGTGAATGAAAGCTTTATATAATAATCAACCTATAGCACCCAGTAATAAACCAGAACAAATCAGAATAATTAGAAAACCCCAGCTAAATACCATTTATGTCACTCTGGCGGGAACCAATTAGTGACAAAGCTGGAAGCTGATTAGCCACTACTTCCTGCAGGTAAAATACGGTCTAGTTTTAAAACAATTTGTCTGAAAGCCGTTGTTTCTAGAGACATTCTGTCACACGAATTTCAAAATATTCAGTGGGCATCATATTGCGACATTGGAAACCCGCAGTGTATTTTGAAATCATTTTGACCGAAACTTGTTACTTCACCAGAACTAGTGACTTTCAAATAAAACGTTTTCAAAAGGATCAATAGTGAATTAGCAGTAGCGAGTTAATCGCTCTACATCGGCGCCGATAGAGAATACTATTCATACCGCTTAGAAAACTATATTCAAGTGCGCTTTTGTTATATTCAGGTAGGCCTATGGGGTATACCTGACACACAGATAACGCACGGCGGAGTGCGAAGCACCAGCGCGCGGTCACTAATTGGCTCCAAGTTAAGCGCTCCTAGATTTAGATAGATAGATAGATAGATAGATAGATGTTTATTACACCCAGATCATACAAATGATATAAGGGGAATATGATTAAACAGGGTTGGCAGTGGTGAAGTATTTACAGTACATTATAATTTGTACATCTTACCCATATTATCTTATTATAATTATTATTAGCATTATTAGCATTGCCATTGTCATCGTCACAGTCGTCGTCGTCATCATCGTCGTCATCGTCGCCGTCGCCGTCATTATTGTCTATGTAGCATGGTGAGTTTGTGCAGGGGTCTACCTTGCGGAGAATTGGCCTGTAATAATGCTGATGAATGAGCATAGTTTTATTAAGAGCTTCTTTTTTTCTGTGGAAAATAGCTTAAAGAACTTCGAGTAATTTCGTCTGTTATAATAAAATAAATTTTGGCAAATACTTTAGCCTGTCAGGTTTGAAATAGTCGCAAAAAAATGGTATTCATCACCAATATCGTTTTTGTCACATAATTGGCATGTTCGCTGTTCTCGAGGGACTCTCTCCCAACGACCCTTCTCAATAGGTAAATGGTAATTACCGGTTCTAAAGTTTGTGAATGTTATTCTATTCCTATCTCCAAGCTTGAGTAGATATGGCTCCATTTCAAGGCTTGTTTTAAACGCTTTGTATGTTTTCCCTTTCAAGATTCCCCCATTTGCCCTTCCCACTTCTGTTTAAATTGATCCACGAGGTTTTGCTTTACGTAGCATTTTATTTAATTCACACTGGTTACTGACTGTGCTTCCCAAATATAGGCCATTCCAGTTTCTTCTAGTATGTTTTAATGCAGTTTAACCATTTGTACTGTGTGTTGTTCTGGTGGTAATCATTCAATGCGTATTTGTATATTTGGACTGATAGTTTGGTCTGTTATCCAGTGATTAGCTTTAACCAGAAATTTACCATGCGCGGTTTGATCTTTCATTCCAGTGGCATTTCCTTTGTTTCCCCATACAACATGTACTTAGGCGTACTTCGTTTTACTTTCAATACATATCTTAGGAAAACTAACTTAGTCTTTTCAAGCATGTTGATGTTCTCGATACCTAGAATTTCACTACTATATAAGAGTATTGGTTCAATTGTCCTCAGGAATAAAGTGAGATGGCAATCGAATATTTAGCTTCCATTGGTCTACGTATGCATCAAATGCGTCAAGTGACGTCTGTAGATCAGGTGCGCTCTCTGCCATTATAACTGTATCGTCAGCACATAGGAGTATCAATAATTTAAGAAATATAAATAATTCATCCTCTCTTATTTTAAGTTCTACTTGCCTACAATTATTATTTTCTAAGAAATTTTGCAGGTCATTTAGGTATAGTGAGAATAGAACTAGTTTTCGCCCTGTCTTACGCCTAGCTTACAATTTATGGTTTCAGAGAATTCATTATTTAGTTTTATCCTCGACTTGCTATTTTTATTCATACTTTTTATTATATTAAAAACTTTACCAGTAATTTTATGAGATGCTAATTTTCCCCAGAGACCTGTTCTCCAAACTGTGTCAAAAAGCTTTTTCAAAATCTATGACGGCACAGTATAGTTTTTTCTTTCTTTGTTGTATTATTTATAATAGTTGGGATCTGCTTTTTCTCAAATAATCCCGATTCATTTCCATTTTTACCGATGGTAGTTTATTTAATATTGTATGAAATTACCAATAAACACCATTTGTTATTTCCCTTTCCCTTCCTTTAATATAGTAAGAGTTCTATGCTGGAGCGCGGTAAGCCTACGTAATGGACCTTTCCAGCTTTAGCTATGCCCCGCCCATCTCTATCTAAGCTCCACCCACGCCTCGTCCGTGTTGGGATCGGTCGAACTTTGAATTCCCTGACTATCAATTTCTAGAAAACTATACAAGTAAGCTGTTAAATATTTTGAAACTAATTTGACTGGACGCTGTTGCTGCCATAGTCCAGTCAAATTAGTTTCAAAATATTCAATAGAATATTTATTAAATTGTGAAGACATACAATTTTACAACGTGTCGGACAATTAAGCGTTAAAGACAGAGTCTATATCGAGACATTCATGACGTCATGATTATAACGTCATCTTACACGTCACGTAGTTGATTATGACGTCATATGACGTCATGTGACGGATGGATAAACTTGGAAAGGTCCATTAAAGCACATGATGACCACAGTCAATGGTGATGAGGATGAAGATGAAGTGAGAAGAGAACAACCTATGTAGGCCCATCAATGGCATATGAGGGTAAAATGTACAAAATGAATGAATATTATCAATACAGTAAATTGCATGTATATAAAATTTATAATTCTATGGCGGTAGCAGCAGGAGCAGCAGCAGCAGCAGCAGTACTAGTAGTAGTAGTAGTAGTAGTAGTAGTAGTAGTAGTAGTAGTAGTAGTAGTAGTAGTAGTGGTAGTAGTAGTAGTATAATTTGAACTACTGCTATCTTCGTTATCAAATCATTATTTTATCATTCTCATATTGTCATCTCATCTTTATCATAGTAGTAGTAGTAGTAGTAGTAGTAGTAGTAGTAGTAGTAGTAGTAGTAGTAGTAGTAGTAGTAGTAGTAGTACTGGTAGTAGTACTGGTAGTAGTACTGGTAGTAGTACTGGTAGTAGTACTGGTAGTAATAGTAGTAATAGTAGTAATAGTAGTAGTAGTAGTAATAGTAGTAATAGTAGTAGTAGTAGTGGTAGTAGTAGTAGTAGTAGTAGTAGTAGTAGTAGTAGTAGTAGTAGTAGCAGTAGTAGCAGTAGCAGCAGTAGTAGTAGTAGTAGTAGTAGTAGTAGTAGTAGTAGTAGTAGTAGTAGTAGTAGTAGTAGTAGTAGTAGTAGTAGTAGGTAGTAGCAGCAGCAGCAGCAGCAGCAGCAGCAGCAGCAGCAGCAGTAGTCGCTATCGGTGTCTGCTGTTAAACCTTTGGCTTTTTTGAAAATACAAAAAATTTACAGTTTTATGAGAACAGGCACACTGCATAGGGCTAATAAATCTTTTGTTTTGCCTGGGTTGAACCTTGCGATAATGTACTGCGGGATGTATTTTGATCGCTCATCATCGTATTTTCTGCAGGTGTAAAGAAAATGATTTTCGTCGTCTATTTCATTGCATATCCTACACAATCTGTTATTTCTTTTAATATTTTCCTATCTGCCCGTTTCAATTTTTAGTTTGTAGTTTAGGGTCCGGAAGTGACATAAGGCAACAGCTTCCTTAAATGGTAGAATCGTAAGATAACTTTCATACCCAAAGTATTCTTTAATTGCTTTGTAGAAGGTTAATCTGGTAGAAGCATCAATTTCCCGTCTCCAGCGTGCTAGGTATTGATTTTGCAATGTTTCTTTTGCGACTTTAACAATATAACTTTTATCAACATAGTCCTCACTCATTAACTGTTCTTGACCTATAGCTTGAAGAAGAGAGTTGATACATGCTAGCTACTTACAATTAAAAGTTGTATTATTATCGAGCTCTCTATATAAAAAGTAGATGGTAGAGGAGAGTTTCCCATAGCCAGAATTCACGAGAGTAGCCATAAACCTAATCATATTACATTTTACGGTAATACTTAATTGATATCGCCCAGTCTCTCCGTATATCATAGAATTTGGGGTACTTTTCTTTCCTCTCAAACCATGCTTTAAAAATCGGAGGTGACAAGTTTCGAACATTTCCAGATTTTTTAATCCACAAATCTCAGAGGCGTATAAAGGTACAGGTGTTATCATTGTGTCAAATAAGGTGTATTGCAGGTCGAATGGGAGATCAATTTCTGTTATTTTCTTAATTAGTTAGAACATAGGTTTTGTACCTTGTTTTAAATTTCGGCACCTATAAGAATAAAAACTGCCACTTGTTTAAAAATCGTTCCCAAATAAAGGTACTCATCCACTATTTCAACTTCTTTGCCTCCTAGATAAAATATGTTCTGTTTATGTCGTTTACTATTTGAAAAGAGAACATGAATTTGAACTTGTTTGACTGGCATAACAGTACATGTTCCTTACTAATCAGTGAGGGCAATCATCCTTCGCAGGCCAGCATGCACGCCTTTGTAATCCGACTACACTAGGTTCTATGTTCCGACCAGCCCTTTCCTGGTCTCCCACATGTGTGTCATGTAACAGGTGCGGCGGAAGCATATTGGTATTGGCTCGCCATAGACAAGTCAAACCAGAAGCGGGCGTCTGGTGGTGGGTGGGGTGGTCACCCATGGCAAAATTGTGAAATCTAGATGTTATCAGATGGCTTCTCGCACATTTCTGCAGCTAAATAGGGGCATTCAATTGACCACTAGTTTTTTCTATTTTAGTCAAATTTTTTCGAAGAGAGTCTATATGTCATTACTCAGAATAACATAAATTCGTAAAATAATATTGTTGAAAATCACCAATATTTATAATTAGAAGACATTATGCTATTAGTCAATTTTGTTCATGTTTCCCTATAACCTTGATGGCTTTCTGAGCAAAAAGAATAACAAAGCAACATTTTCTAATGATATTTACCGTCAAATTTTTCAGAACATGTGAATTGAATGAAGTATTGGCGTTAATTAATAAAAGAAATTGTGTTAACCGTGATGAATATTTTGAAATATATTTAACTGGACGCTGAACGCACAAACATTTAGTGAATAAAAAAATGAATCTGAACTTGGATATGTATTTAAGCTGATTCTTCTAATCAATCATGTGCAATGTGAGTAGGTTATATTATATTCATATCCTCTTGACAATTACCATAACTGTTGCAAAACTGCTTAACAATAAATGGTCCTCCCCCCGCAGGTTTGAAATCTAGATGCTCCAAGATAAGGGCTCGCGCATTTGCAAAGGTAAATCTATACACTTAGCTGTCTGTGAATTCATCTCTATTTTCCACATTTCTCCCGAAAATAAAAATAGTTTATCTCAGGGACGCATTGGTCAATGATCAACCGGAACGTTTTTGTGCATCATCCACATCTGCGAAGAACATTCAAGGCAGTGTGCAGGGGTGTGTGTGTGTGTGTGGATGGGTGAGGATGGGGATGGGTGGGGTGTGAGTGTTGAGGGGTGCGTGTGTGTGATGAATTATTTCAATTTTTATATCAAGGAAAAAATATGTGTTCAAACATAGAAGAATCAACTAGATTGCTTCGCAGTCTCATTTAGAAAAAATACGTGACTAATAGAGTTGGCAGAAACAATTGAATGTGAGTCTCTTTGAATATTTATTTCACTGATTTAATTTTTTTTCCAAATGTGGTGGGGTGGGTGGGGTCGTTCGCACCCAACGACTACCACCACCACCACCACCTCCCTCCTTCTAGCGACGCATATTTATCATGTTTAGATCCGAAATTAGCCTATAAGACAGAATACTTTCCAGTTAATAAATGATATACAACAACAACGATATAAAGTTAGTAGTATATCATCCCCTGGACGTGCAGCTGAGGTGGGTGTGATTTTAAACATTTGAAATCTAGATACTGTTTGAGTACATTTCCAGCATTTCTGGAGGAATTACCATCCTATTGACGTTCAAATGGCTGCCAAATTACAGTTTTCTGTTAACCTGCAGGTCTACACTATCTGTGCAGTTCCAGAAACAATGTCCAGTTCTAGTAAACACAATGTACAAGTCAAAACTTCTGAAATATGTGTTTATTGCTGAATACAATACGAATAACGAGGTGACACATAACAGAAATTCAATCACTTTGAAACGAGTGAGCCTATAAGTAAAATTAACATATTAAGGTGATGGAGTGGACTGGCACCAAATTAGCACCCGACCGACCTCTAACATCCCCAGCTCGCTTTAATCGCCTGTTTATGCAGTGTGAAATTCTTCTTAAAGGAACGGGTGTCAATTATTATATTCTAATAGAGGCCGCCGCCATTTTTAAATCTGTATACTTTCGGAGGGCTCTCCAGCATTTTAGAGGGAAATATAATATGGGCTGTCAGATGATTGTCGACTTATTTTATTTCACAAGGGGTGGAGTGGGGGCTGAGTTGATACCATCCATCATTTGACGCCCCGACCGATCGCCACTCTCACCACACCAGCTACATCCCTGGCAAGAATCCCCTATTTGGGCATAGACATGTTCAACTTTTTCACACTCGAGAGCCCCTATCCTGGTATGGGTGGGGTGGGGTTGCTACTACTACTACTACTACTACTACTACTACTACTACTACTACTACTACTACTACTACTACTACTACTACTGCTGCTGCTGCTGCTGCTGCTGCTGCTACTACTACTACTACTACTACTACTACTACTACTACTACTACTACTACTCCTACTCCTACTCCTACTCCTACTCCTACTCCTACTCCTACTACTACTACTACTATTTCCGCTGCCGCTCCTACTGCTGCTGCTGCTGCTGCTGCTGCTGCTCCTTTTGGCTTAAAAATTTACAAAACTGCCTGCAACATATCTCCCGAACCCAAGAAAATACAAGCGCCAAACTAAGTACCTACAATAGTATATTGTAGCTGTCTTGGGATGGTTTGAGCTTTCTGGGGTCTGGCACACGACTAGTAATAATGGTTCCAGTGAACCTAATGAATATCATTTTGGCATTGGATTGGGTGAGATGTGTGAGGGGCGTGTGAGGGTAGGGGGTGGGTGGTGGGTGGGGGCTCGAAAACTTTGTATCGTGGGATATCTCTCTACATCCCCCAACCACCCCACACTCGGCAAGCTCCACTGAATTGATAGATCCAATCTGTCACTCGAATATATGACGTTATAATAAATTATAGTCACGTGTAGGGTGACTTCACGCTCAAAATGCGTAATTAATGACGCATCTAGGTCCGTCATGGGCGTTGAATTGAAGATTGAGCATCATTCGTTGAATGGTATGTCTTCACGTTTTAATAAACATTCTGTTGAATATCAGCTAATTTTTATAGCAAAATTGAAAATGTGCTTCGAGAATTTCAATGTTCAATTTATATATTAAAGTGTATTTAAATCGATTCAAAGAGTGGAAAACGTGGGCGGAGCCTAATTACATATGGGCCGGGCATAGCTAGGAATGGCTCTGTCTATTCTCCAATATGGCGATGACGTGCATTGCGGAACGCCAAATTATCAAATGGCATGAGGTGAGGCTCGCACGACCAGTGGCCACACGAAGTGGGGAGGATCTGCTTAGTTACGGCGAGATGGGCTTGGGGCATTCTGCCAAACCATCAGTATTCGCCTCAACCGTCACGGCTCGGCACAAGTTAATTCGACCGGGTATTGTCAATAATAACGTTTCAAGTCAAATCAGTTTCAAAATACCCAACAGCTTATGAACTGATTATCTTCTGAATGGGGAACTACTCAAGTGCCAACTCATCACCGATTAACGATGATATATGACATATATTTGAGCAATAATTTACGAAACAAGGATAATTACAAACTCGCGTATCATTTAATGACAAACCACATATGAATAAAGACTGAAAGTAAATAACGATTACGTAACTAAAATATAATAACGTGGAATAAATAGGCGGTAATGACGAGAGTATAAAATAAACTTGGAAGGTCGGTATTCTTACCGGCCTATGAAAAATAATACCCGATAGTATATATGTAAGATAAGTTCCTCTGTGCAGACCTGATTTGTCGGATGAACGTCCGCGAAAGTGACAATACGAATTCAAGAGCTGGAGAAACAGTATATTATCTAGGATGCTGATCGAACGTAAAAAGTATTTCATTAGGGTTAAAATAATGCGATGACATGGAGAAGAACAGAGGCAATATAATCGGGGATGAGCAACAAATAACCGGTTAAAAACCAGAAGGTAAGGAACGTCTTCTATCAATTAAAAGACTATCCGCTGTGCATAAAAATGGACTAGGTAAAGAAAATAGGGGAGAGAGTGAAGATGAGCCAAATGGCCAACAGGATCACTCATTCACTGGAAAGGTCGAGTCCCAGGAGGGGGTGGCCAAATGCAATGTACGTTACTGACAGAATTATACAAGCAGAAAACTCCACTACAAGATAGTAGTACTACAATATAGGCGGATGCAGATCCGCACGACAATACTTGAGTGGCAGACGTCCCCCTAAGGATGGTACTGCAATAGTGGACATATAGATCCGAGCGACAATATTTGAGTGATGGAGATTTTTAAGGGCAGTCTCGTATGCCAAAAGGCTAACGAAGAGCTATTACTATAAACTACTATCGATTCAACTCTCTAACATTAATCTTCGAACTATCTGAAATCGGGACCTAGGGTCTTGAGTGGTAGTCGATTCATTCTGGAAAAGTATCAAATGGGGAAACCGTCTACTTGTACACATGGCACGGAGAGATACGATCCAGTGAAGACCGTCCTGTTCCGGATAAGTCCATTGACCTATACCACGGAAACGCACGTTCCGGCTGGGAGGATCTATGCAAAACGGACAGTAACTAAGAGATAAGACAGGTTCTGAGAAAGGCAAGGAAAGAGGAATATTTCAACGTATAGCACCCCCACCCCACCCCCTTAGCAGTATGAAGAACTTAATATAAGCTTACGGTTTGCGGATCTCGGGACCCTTTCTACGATCAGTTTCAATGGCTAAATTGCTTAAATACAGACTAACCCAGGTCCTATCATGTAAAATGGACACAGTTCTGCTCGGATGGAACACGAGCCAGGCCAAAAAGGGGAAAGATCTACCTCGGTCGAATTGTCAGCACGTTCCGTCCATCACAATAGTGCCTGGTATCCTCACCCAGGCAGTGGTTGAAACATCCGAGCTAGGCCAAAAAGGGAAAAGATCTACCTCGGTCGAATTGTCAGCACGTTCCGTCCATCACAATAGTGACTTGTATCCTCACCCAGGCAGTGGTTGAAACATCCCCTAATTGTCGCCACGGAAATCAGTATTTGAACTTATGGAAAACTCCCACACTGTTGTATAATGGAGGGAGGCTTGCACCGTTGGTGCCTATACAGTTTCAAAGAAGTATCTTGATTTAGTTAATCTAATTTGAAACATGGGCAGGAGTGCCCAAACTAGCAATCCTAATACTATGGAATGGAGTCTTACAGATTATTGTGTTAAAATTACAATTCCACGACAGTAAATAACTCTTCCCAGAAGAATAGTGGTATTAATTCTGGTATGTGTTAAACACTTACGGTTGACGTAATATAGTAATCCGGTTATAAAACATTAATTGAATAATGAACTAATAATTGAACACCGTGTCCGGTATATATATACGTATAAGTATACCGTGTCCGGATACAAATTGTTCTGGAAAAGGTATGTGTCATCAAGGAAGATAAAAATGACTAGGTCTAGTGAGGTGTGGGGTGGGTGGCTGGGTGGGTCGGGTGGGCGTGGGTTTGGGTGGCCGTGGTGTGTGGTGTGGTGCGGTGGGAGGGGGTGGGTTGTGGGGGAGGTACGGTTGGGTGAGTGGAGATGGGGTAATGTTCACTTTACTGGAATCACTTGGAGTCCTGGAAAATAGGAATCACTCTGAGCACCAGGTCCTCCGGCAAACCAATTACTATTCGTCAACAGCTCGATGCCTTTGGGTCTGTTGATAATATCATCCGCTGAACATGAACATGTATCATACACTGGGCTGACAATGTAAGCACAATGTGATAGAAGAAGGTCCCATACTACTTCGATGTGGTGGTAACAACCGCTGGTCATCTGGCTCTGGAAAGTCTCTGGGAACAGGATGTTTGGATTCTTGGACTCTCAGGTGAGCGTCCAATCTCTTTAAACTATGTTTCATATACGGAAGTAGACCACTGCCGAATCTGACGAAGACAAATACTGGAAACGAGAACTGACGGGTCTCCACATACTCAGGATCCAGTACTTCAGGATAGCAACTCAATAACGGACAGTTCGATAAACATAAACTTAATGAAGCGAAGGGAATTCCTTGCTTGTTGGAATCCATGGTTAAATCCGTCAATTCAGTTTTATCAGGATCAGGTCAACAGCAACTATGTCGCTATATGCGACAGACTATGGTAACCAGGAAAGTTCTACCGGAACGTGAGATAGTCTAATTCAAATTAAAGAATGTCTGGCAAACAAATCTTTTGCAGTTTCTGATGTCTTGATCGAATAATGGCCAAAACGTGCCTAGTAAATTCAGGTGCGCGTAACGAGTATGCAGAGAAGCCAATGTGACATCTGGAATGCACATTGCCAAAAGAACTATAAACTGTGAAACGTTCTTAGCACAATACAGTTATTTCCTCCATTTGTAATGGAAACTATATAGCTCTTTGGTACTAAGCTTCTGACGTGTGCGGTTGATCATGATAGGGGGAGGCGAGATGGTGTCCGCATAACGAGATGGCTGCAGTCTGACGCAAATGAAATGGAATGCCTATTCCGCACTGTCGGAAAGTCGTCAACTCTCCAGACACGCACTGACAATCAAACTTAGGCAAGAAAAAGCACGTGAAATTACTGAATCAGGTCTATTTATAATAGACGCATCTCAGCTTCTAGAAAAAGGGGGTAATTTGAGACAAAGACCCAATCTGATACCAGGAACGAACCAGCCCAAGTCTGGCACGTCCAGGCATCTTCCACAAAATATCTTCTCAAAGTGGAGTCTGGGAACTTCAATCTCGCATAACTCCCTAACTACTGCACCGACTGAAAACAGTTGCAGATTCAGAATTCCCAATAAATTCTACATGAAAATGTCTACGCGCGCCCTTCAAAAACGCAGTTTTAAGGAAATGCTATTTAATCATTTATACCCTAAGTTGGTACAGTTTCAAATACATCCGACATGTAGATTAGATGAGAGTAGCAGCTGCCTCGTGAATGAAACGATGGCGTGGAATGCGCGTGGGATGTCCAATCCGGTCACCAGGCCGAGAAAGGGGCGCACACGAACCGATTCCCGTCCGACCTCCACCCGCAACATCCGTGCGGAAGACTGACAGACTCCGAATTTCATTACAAACTTCCATCAACATAGTATTTTGTATGATTTCTAGTATTCCATTTTCAAACGGTTAAAGAAAAAATATTCTCGTAGAGAATCGATTTTTTCATCACAAACCCACGTCTTGCACCTGCTGACTCGACCTGGGAATTAACAATGATCGATGGCGCCTGTTGTCAATTAATTGTTTCCGACATTGACAAAGTGAGTGCGCATAGAACTCTACCGGCAACATGCCATTAATAAACTAAGTGCCTATGACATGCGTAGAGCAGATGGTGCTCTATATGACAGGTGTATCTCATGTAGACAAACAAACATTTTTCTCCTGTCTCACAAACTAGCATAAACTAGTCCGTTGGTTTTCCTCTGTCATTCTGTCATGTTGTTACTGCTGCTAACATTTTTAGTGCCATTGCCAGAATTTTGGTATTGGAAGAGAAGGGACAATGCTGGTTTTGGATGCCAGATGTTCCACTGGGGTCGATAGGTGGGGTGAGGTGGGGATTGTAACCCCGTACGTCAGCAGTCTGGTAGCTCCGCGTGTCCTCAACAGGGAGATCATTGACGATTAGAGCCCGCGGAGCAGCCACTTAATGTATTAACACACCTAAAATTTACATTGTAGCAGATATGAATATTGGTCAACCTGGCCGCAGTTACAAACACATTGTTCATTCTACGTCCATCCCTGGTAAAGGGGCTTGGTCAGCGTCTGGATAAATCACGTAGATAAGTTCGTCACAAACGCTGTTGGATATGAGCTGTTGGATATTTTCAAACCACTTTAACTAGAAACTGATGCTACTACGGGAACAAAAGTGGCGGTATTTAATAAATATTTAATATTAAAATAACGACCCACCCACGCCCATCCCCACCTCCATGTAGCAACAGCGTATACACAAATCAAATCCTAAAGCAACCAACACGACATCTACAGAAAAAACCTTTTCCTACAGTAGTTTAAATCACATATGGACTCATGCCCATATATTTGAAATAATTGAATTCTCAGAAAGAATGGACCTTTCCAGATGTATCTATGCCCCGCCCATATCTAGCTAATCTCCACGCATACCTCACTGGTATTGGGATCGATCGATTCCTGAACTCCCTGACTATCAATTTCCAGAAATCTATACAGATAATCTGTTGAATATTTTGAAACTAATTTGATTGGGTGGTATTGCTGCCTATGTCAGCAACAAAGTCCAGTCCAATTGGTTTCAAAATATTGAACAACATGTTTCTTAAATATTAAAGACATACAATTCGTACAACAACGCTTAATCCGTCACCAATTATGCGTTTGTGACGAACTTATCTACATGATTTATGACGTCATTGATTATGATGTTGTCCTACATGTCACGTAATTAATTATGACGTCATGTGATGGGTGGATAAACTGGAAAGGTTCACTGGCAATGCATATGACTTACATCACATACAGTACAGCACAGAAACGTCACATATTGTCCTCACAAATTGTCCTCATGTTTTGTTGAATGTGTTGTACCCAATAAACCTTTCCATTTTAGCCATGCCCCGCCCTTCTCTAGCTAAGCTCCGCCCCCACCTCGATGGCGTTGGGGCCGATCGATCTCTGAACTCCCTGACTATCAATTTCCATCAAACTGACAGCTTAAGCTGTTGAAGATTTTGAAAATAATCTGACTGGGTGCTGTTGCTGCATATGGCAGCAACAGCGCCCAGTCAAATTGGTTACAAAATATTCAACAGCATGTTTATTAAATAGTAGAGACATACAATTCTTACAACGTGTCGGACTTTTAAGAGTTAAAGACGGTCCGTATGGAATCATTTATGACGCAATGATCATGACGTCATCCTACAAGCCACTTAGCTGATTATGACGTCATATGACGTCATTACTCTGGAAAGGTCCATTGGGCTGGAAGACATCGCTATCCAATCAAACCATGACCAAAACATTGAACAACATGTTAAGAAATTGCTGGGCTGCACTACATTTTGTAAATTAGTCTTTTTCGTCTTCTCATTATATTTTTATTGTTGTAACCCATTCTTATGCGATCTTCAAAATATCGAATTGCCCTGATTCAATGGAGACCATTTCACCTCTACACCACATAACGTCAAATCAACTGAGGGTACTTCAGGGATGTATGGTATTCACATTGAAGACAATACGTAAGTAAAAAATTAAAACTATGTTTCAATTTCGTAAGTGGTTCGTGTTAGAATCATGAAGTGGCTCGTAGGCTCTAGAGCAACGATATTTTCATATGCGCCAGATGGCTAAACTAAAGCAAAATGATGCGCTTATTTTAGCATCATTATTCACATTATATCCGGAATGGTCATGAAACAGTATTTCGGTAGGCGCAATTTGAAACTGATGCATCAAACTTAATTAAAAAACGCGTAACGTATGCCCAAAGCCTGCGCGATACCTGGGAAATTCACAAAGAAATGGACGAGTGTTTCACCTGTCGGTACGCATAAGAAACACGTGTCACGCCCCCTAATTCCTACTTTCCTAAGGAGAGAGTCCACCCATTGCCCTGAATGGATTAATCGCCAAACAACATCTCA
Source organism: Chaetoderma sp. LZ-2023a (assembly GCA_034401795.1). Classification (NCBI taxonomy): domain Eukaryota; kingdom Metazoa; phylum Mollusca; class Caudofoveata; order Chaetodermatida; family Chaetodermatidae; genus Chaetoderma; species Chaetoderma sp. LZ-2023a. Next base: position 94,467,672 of record CM067369.1, read on the forward strand.
CGCTCTATTAGGGATATGTGATGAATGGTTTATTACAACACACTTCATGCCAATTTGCAGGGAAATACGTTGAATTTTCCCATGCCATAATTGCCCTTTGTATCGTAGAATGTTGTAGCATTTACACGCGGTACTAATACTTACATCTTACAGAACATGTGAAAATTGTATCCCTATATTATTAGAGGTTTTGGGGTTTCATGATTCATAGATGCCATGGGTATGCGAAACCACTCCCTCAGAATTGCTAACTGCAACCGCTTTAATAGACGTTGTACATCGATTATCAGAAGATTGGTAGCCTGTGTTATCTCGTTGAGGGATTTCCATTCACATACGGCCACATCAACAATATCAGAGAAGTATTTTATTCCTTGTCTGACTAACGAGAAATAGTTTAAAACTCCACCATTATGCAGTATTTTATCATTCTCCCAACGTTGTTGACGTACAGCATGTTCCCTGTAGAGTGGCGAGTCTTCCATTTTCATAAACACATCCAAAGCTTTTCTAATCTCTAGATATGGACTAGGAATATGCCTGTCATTTGGATGAGGTTTAGAAGATCAAAACAGACTTTGCTGAAAACGTTTCCACATATCTTTTCAATAAGACTTCGAGATATCAGCTCCAATATAGTGTTACCATGGAGTAAACCATTGAAAAGTTCAAACGCAATAACCTATATTTAGTTCTTCGTTTGTACATATTTTTTATGAGACACTATGTGCATTTCCTTCCAACAAAATATCAAGCACAATCTTATTAATTTCCTGTTCAATATGTCTTGGCATAAACACAATAGAGAACAGCTACCATACTTGTGTGAAGATTAAACTATTTAATACTAAAGCTCGTTCAAAAATCGTCAGGTGTCCATGACTCTCCTTTGCAATTTTTTTCTTAAGTTTGACAATTACCTCTTTTCAATAACGAGAATTAAATTCCTTTTCACTAAAGTGGATTCCCAGAATTTTGACTGAATCGCTTGTCCAAGTGATATCCAGTGGCTGGTCAGTTCTCTGTTTCCCAATGACCTAGAAATAAGCCTACAGCTTTTTTTGTTTATTTTCAAACCGGATGCTATTTGATATTTTTGCAAAATGACATTCACATTAAGAAAATCACTAGCTTGACCTACTGAGACGGTGGTATCGTCACAATATTCAGATACCTCGGATGCGCAGACCGTGAAAGTTGATATCTCGTCTTAGCCCTTTAATCCTCGAATTTTTTCAAGAAAATCTAAATTTTCTCATAGAATATGTCCATTTGCAGACCCAACGAAAACTATTTTAAACGATTTACCACTGGAATGACTGCCAGTTCAGTGGTAAATCTTCATAAATAGTCTTCTTTGGTCTGCAAATGGACATGTCTCAACTCAACTGCAAGACCACTATAGAATCCGGGTTTGACCGGCTTGAGTGTTAAAAGTTAAGGTTTGCACATAAGGATTCCATGGCTATCACAAACAAAAGCTGTGATAGAGAACAACCTTGGCGAACACCTGGATCTAATGTTACGGGCTGATCACAGTAATTATGTACGATATATCTGCTGGTAATATTTCTGTATAATATTTGGACCAATTTCTTTTTTATCAAAGTAGTTCAATGACAAACATAAAAATCCCCATACTAGGCGACCAAATGCCTTTTCATTATCTAATTCGACAATTTCTCCATGAATATTATCCTTTACATCGCGGGTTATTATTGCATTAGTTGATATAGATCTTCATGGGATGGAACAAGTCTGGTCAGGATTTGTTGTCGCATCTGCCAGCACACCACCAAGTTTTAATTAGAGAGCTCTGGACATAATTTTATAATTAACACCAAATATTTTTTGCAGATCAGTGCGATCACCCTTTTTATATGTTAACCATACACATTCTTGAGGGATTGTTTCAGAAAGCTGGTCTCGCTGAAAGATTTCACTGACAACTTCGTGGAATGTAGTAATAAGATGCCAATAAGATGCCATAATGTTTGATGCAATTCGACACAAAGCCCATCACCCCCCGCCGATTTAACAGCTTTCATCGAATTAAGGAATTTTGCTATTTCACCAAAGCTTAGGTCCTGCTCACTTACATGTACATCAACCGATGAAAGATGTAGCTTCTCTTCGAGATTATTAAGCAGATCTTAAGCTAGTTGCTCATCAATAGGTTATGATCTTACAGAAACTGATAGAAGTTCCGTACATCGTCTAACATTCCTGAATTGGAACTAACAACTGAATGATCTATTGCAAGCTTCTAATCAATGGACAGTTCCAGTTTTAGCTATGCTCCTATTCCTAGTTAATCTCCACCCACGATTCGCCTGTATTGGGATTGACCGATCACTGCATTATCTGAATCTCAATTTCCAGAAAACTATACATGTTACCTGTTGAATATTTTGAAATTAATTTGACTGTGTGCTGTTGCTACAAATGGCAGCAACAGCGCCCAGTCAAATAGTTAAAAATATTCGACATGTTCATTAAATAGTAAAGACATACAATTCGTACACCGTGTCGGACTATTACGCGTTTAAGACTGACTAAATCGAGTCATTCATGCTGTAATTGATTATGACGTCGTCCTATACGTCACATAGTTGATTATGACATCATATGATAGATGGATAAACTGGACAGGTCCATTGTTCTACACCTCTAAATCGTTCGAGATTGCGGAAACATTGTGTTTTTCTCCTTCTTTGGGGTCGAGATCTTCTCTTTGCGCCTTCAGCACTTTGCTCTTGGATTGCACGTGGTTTACATTTTATTTCATTCAGATATTCGATTAAATGAGCTGCTCCATTTGTGTCCTTGCGGGCAAATAGGAACAATAAGCGTTCAAGTGCTTTCTTATCTTTCCGCAATTCCCTCGCTTTTTAATTGAAAATGGACCTTCCAGCTATAGCTATGCCCCACCCATCTCTAGCTAACCTCCACCCACCCTCGCTCGTGTTGGTATCGATCGATCCCCTAACTCCCCGACTATCAATTTCCAGAAATATATACAGGTAAGTTTTTGAATATTTTGAAAATAATTGGACTGGGCGCTGTTGCTGCCACAGGTGTCCTAGCACTAACCTTAACCAATATCAGGAAAGATTTACAGAAATGTGTGCAGAATAAAATTTCAGGCGGGTGGACCTTGTAAGTAATCCAATGGACGGCTGCCTTTCTCCAATGGTTCATCATCGTCTGGGAGCCCACTGTTAATTTAATTAGACATTTGAGAACAAGATGTTTGATGGGGGTAAATTTAGTTAGGAAGCAGTATTGAGATAAAAATGGACATCCCTTAAACCTGGTTTAATCAAAATTTAACGTATAAGCTTAATCTTTTTCAGAATTGAACTTAGTCACCTACTTTGCAAAATTGTGTAACCTAAGAATGAAAAAAGCTGGCGCAGAGTTAATTAAAAACGGCGTTTATCACTGTTAATTAACACTTTTGATTAGATATTTGAGCACAAGTTTGAAATTAAGTTTACTACAACATAGCTAAAACGGGAAAGGCCCATTAGCAAGACCTACAATCCATTGCTTAAAGCTCTCATGTCCCGTTAAATAAATACACTTTTGCGCGAGATATGAGATGACTGTTGATTTATGTTCAACTTACCAGGCATGCAATGCTATCCAGCGTGCAATGCTACCCAGCATACAATGCCCTGACTCCGTAATCGTTGTAACTTTTGGACGCTATATTCGTTTAGTCTATTGTCTGCACAAGCCAAGATTTCACCATCGTACTAACATACGCCCACTCAGATAGTTACGCTGTTCAAGGCCGTACTTGAAGACCTTTGATATCTCGCTTTGTTGACTGCCGGTTTTCAAGCCGCCAATCAGATTTCTGCCTACTTCAATCTAATTAGCAATAAAAAATAGAGGCGTGGCTTCGTGCCAATATCGATGGAGAGCTCGCGAGACACGAATGTCATTCTATGTGATTAACAGTATATCAGTAGGATGATAACAACCGGGAAATTTCGTTGTGTGGAAGTTGACTGACCTCGTTTAGGACGTTTTGTTAACTTAGCTTGGATATCATATCACGCAAGCACGGTACCCAATACGGGAATGGAGTGGGAGGGTGAGGATCGTGCAATAGGACGATGGGATTTCACAAACAAAACCAACCTGCTTGCACGTGCAAATAGTCATTTGTACGCCAGCTCTGGAAGCGTAAGCATGCGCGTAGGGCGTATTCACGACAGTCTGCATTTCCATGCTGTTCAGAGAAAGTGTGCCAATTTCCTGGAGAAAATACGAGAAAAGTTTTATATATTTTGACAATAATTTGCATGAAAGCTATTGCTGTCAATGCAGCAACATCATTCAGTCAAATTATTGTCAACATAATTAGTAGGTAATGCGATTCGTATCTGTTACAGCAGATTTGATACTAATTTGAACGATCATTGCAGCAGTGCTCAGTCTATATATATTCTAAAATAATAATCATAATTTTCAGTCAACACTCGATGCGGATTTGAAGTGCAATTTTACTGTAAGTTGTTGCTGACTAAGGCTGTTGTCCATAGAATCCCAAAATACGCTTTGCCTACACGAAGGAAATATTTAGACAAGTTAGCGTATGGACGTTTCTGTTCAATCAATGCATTTCGAACAAATGCGCAGTCAGTCAACGAAACTTAGAAGCTGCTTGCTAACCATTCATTCTTGGCGAGAAAGCGTATATAGGCCTATGCGCACTCTACCTATACAGTAAGATATTTATTGCGTGTGCGTGGCTAACAATTCTACAATTGTCTAATCGAGACGAATTTGTACAACGTGATACACATTTGTACCACGTGATACCGTTGTCCGATTATACTCTTGGTCGTTCGGATATGTTGTCGAGGTACCCTGCTTACCCTGACAACATACCCGAACTTAGCCTGGATTAAACTCATATCGAATCCAATAGTTACACAGATCATGGAGTCAGGGCATTACACGCTGGGTAGCATTGCATGCTGTGTAAATTGAACAGAAGTCAACAGACATCTCATATCTCGTGCAGAAGTGTCTATATTTAACGGGACACGAGAACTTTAAAAACACATTTTATCGTGCATTCTCTACCAAAGAATATGGCTACGGTCAATAGGCACGTTTTTGCAAATCAATGGTATAATTAAAAGTATTAATTTATCATTTATGTGTCTGTTGTTGACCTTTGACCGTCGCTTTTGTATAGAATGCGCGATAAAATGTGTTCTTAAATAGTGTCCTTGGTAACCCAGGCTGTCATCTAAACATAATTTCAGACTTATGCACTAAAATATCATTAAAATTCCAATTAAACGGTCATGTGAATGGTGACCTTTAACCTGTTCATAGGCATAGAATGAACCACAAATTTGTTCTTGTGCAATGGATTTTGTTTCTTGGCAAGTTATGCTACATTGTAAACTTAATTTCAAACTTGTACTCAAAAGTCTTATTACGTGTTGATTAACAGTACACCAGCTTTTTCATTCTTAAGTTACACAATTTAGCGAATTCCGTGATCATATTCAATTCTAAAAAAAGTAAGCTTGTTCAACAAATTTTGATTAAAAAAGGTTTTTTTAAACATTAAAACAGGTTTTTTTTTCTTGGGTGGGTGGAGGGAGCGGGGGGGGGTGGTGGAGCGGTGTGTGTGTGTGTGTGTGTGTGCGTGCGTGCGTGCGTGCGTGCGCGCGCGTGCGTGCGTGCGTGCGTGCGTGCGTGCGTGTGTGTGTGTGTGTGTGTGTGTGTGTGCGTGCGTGCGCGTGTGTGTGTGCTGGGGTGCGTGTTCTAGTGGTGCCTTAAGCACCAATTCTGAAACTTATAAATGCTAGTTTCATCCCAGCACTGCTCCATAACTAAATTTCTGCCATCAAACATGTTTTTCTCAAACATCTAATTTAATGCAAGTGGGCTCCCAAACTATCAGTAGTTTTCTTCGTGAAGTCAGTAAATTAAAGATTTTACGGAGCAGCTAAAGAACTTCATGCCTCATAAAGCTCTTCGTGGTTGACAATGGTGTATACTCACGCACGCACGCACGCACGCACGCACGCACGCACGCACGCACGCACGCACGCACGCACGCACGCACGCACGCACGCACGCACGCACGCTATATAATGAAGTATGCCACAGTTTATGGACTGACGTTGCGGCGGAAATTGACCTATCCAGTTTATCCATCCATTATATGACGTCATAATCAACTATGTGGCGTGTAGGATGATGCCATTTATTAGTCCCCTACCGGTAAAACCGGGGGTGGGGGGTGGCGGGGGGCGGGGGGGGGGGGGGTAACTATAGGTTTGCACTCAGTCTGTCCGTCTGTCCGTCCGTCCGTCTGTCGCAGTTGGTTGTCCGCAGTTTTTTTCGCAGTCCTTCAAGGTATTCAACTGAAAATTGGTATATTGCTTTGTTATGAGAAGTTACAGACCAAGTTCTGGTTTCACGCGTATGCGTCAATTTTTGATGGAGTTATGCCCATTTTCGACTTAAGAAATACGAAAAATATCAGCTTTCCGCTCTTTTTTTCGCACTCCTTCAAAATATTTAAGCGAAAATCGGTGCATCGCTTTACTATAAGGCGTTACAGAGCAAGTTTGAGTTTCAGACATTTTCGTCAATTTTTCATGGAGTTATGTCCCCTTTCGACTTATGAAATACGAAAAATATTAGTTTTCCGCACTTTTTTCACAGTCTTTCAAGATATTATACTGAGAATTGAGACATTGCTTTGTTATGGGAAGTTACAGACCAAGTTCGAGTTTCAGGCGTATGTGTACATTTTTGATGGAGCGATGCCCCCTTTCGACTTAGGAAATATGAAAGATATCATCTTATCGCACTTTTTTTCGCACTCCAAGATATTTAAGGAAAAATCGGTACATCGCTTTAGTATAAGGGGTTACAGAGCAAGATCGGGTTTCAGACATTTTCGTCAATCTTTCATGGAGTTATGCCTCTTTCGACTTATTATTAGTTTCCGCACTCTTTTTCGCAGTGTTTCAACGTATTATACTGAGAACTGCTACATTGTTTTGTTATGAGAAGTTACAGACCAAGTTCGAATTTAAGGCATATGCGTAAATTTTTGATGGAGTTATTCCCCCTTTCGGCAAAAAATCTTAGCTTTCCGCACTTTTTCCGCAATCCTTCAAGATATTTAAGGAAAAATTAGTATAAGGAGTTACAGAGTAAGTTCGAGTTTCAGACATTTTCGTCAGTTTTGCATGGAGTTATGTTCCCTTTCGACGTATGAAATACAAACATATCAGCTTTCAAGACTTTTTCCTTCTCCTTCACCATATATAACTGAAACTTGGTTTATTGCTATGTTATGAGAAGTAACAGATCAAGTTCGAGTTTCAGCTGCTTCTGTCAATTTTTAATGGAGTTTTTCACTGTCACTCTCTAAAGATTTATATCACCAGGTAGGGGACATGTATTGCAAAGCAATACTTACAGAATGCTTGTTTAAACATATTTTTATTATTCAAGAGACAATACGGATTGAGTCACAAGATGTCTCCGAAAATTATACAATATATTAAAATAATGACGAATATGTGCAGTTGATAAGAACTTATACACATAATCAATATAAGATTTAAATAGAAATTAATAAAATAATTAAAATAAGATTTAGAATTGTGTTCATATATGCGTGTATATGCATGTATTTTAAAGCCCCTTTGTGTTTTACAAGATTTTAGCAGCTAAGTAGTTTATAGCATTGTTGTGATCCGTGCTTGAATATGCGTATGTAGATGTGCGCCTGTTTGCGTGTTTAAAACAATAAAGTACTTGTGATGATATATCTACTAAGTATTCGCGTGTGCTAGGAATTTGTGCGTGCGTGCATTCGTTCGCGCGCGCGCGCGCGTGTGTGTGAGCGTGCGTGCGCGCGTGCGTACGCGCGTACGTACGTACGTGCGTGCGTGCGTGTGAGCGTATATTTACGCAATTTAAGCAATTTCATATGTGCTTGCCTATTGATCTGTTCCAGTATGAGTGTGTGTATACGTGCTCATGTCAACCGCCTAAGTCGTGCGCCCAGGTGCATAATCATGATGTCATAATCAATAACGTCATGAATGACGTCGATTAGTACGTCACAAACGCATAATTGAGGACGGACTAAGCGTTGGTGTACGAATTGTATCGAGGTCAATTAGTTGAAAGTAGCAGATTCTAACGGGCATGATAAGTTCGTTAAAGTACAAGTAACACCTCGTAGGTAACAGCTCTACCAAAGTCAATTTTGATTATCATACTACAATAAAACGTGACATTGACTATGAGTCCGGATTTACCGTTAGAATCCAAGGATCACAGACGTGCTGCGATTATCCTGGACAGATAACAATAGCACTAACAGGATCGCTAACAAACATGACAAGTATCACGACATTTGCTTGGCGAATTCGTCCAGAAAATGTACCCTAATCCGCAACGTGATTCAATAATAATTTGCACCACTATTGCTTATCACTAATTCTGACAATGGATATACTGTAGAAACTATTTTTATCCTCTCTAAGAATACTAAGTATCCCGATGATTCAATAACATACGGTGGCTGGTAAGTAACATTCATATACTTTTCAATAATCAAATTTGTTTAATTTCCACCGCAGTACAGGCTTTAACTTGTTCACATTTCAGACATGCGTTGCATATTGCAATGACGCTGTGAAATGGTAGGTCTACGCGTTTAATATATAAAGATGTTACGAGACTATTGCAATAGCCATGTGAGTACGTGTGTGCGCTCACACCTGCGGGTATGTGCCTGCGTGCGTATGTGCGTGCATGCATGCGTCTCTATGTGCGCGTGCGCATACGTGCGTGTGTGTATGCATGCGTGCCTGCCTGTTTGTGCGTGTGCGTGTGCGTGGTGTGTTTGTGTGTGTGTGTGTGTACGTGCGTGCGCGAGTGCGTACGTGCGTGCGTGCGTACGTGTGCGTTTGCGCGTGCGTGTGCGGATGCGTGTGCGTGCGCGGGACGTGTTTGTGCTTGTGTGTCTGTTTGTGCGTGCGTGCGTGCGTGCGTGCGTGCGTGCGTGCGTGCGTGCGTGCGTGCGTGCGTGCGTGCGTGCGTGCGTGCGTGCGTGCGTGCGTGCGTGCGTGCGTGCGTGCGTGCGTGCGTGCGTGCGTGCGTCCGTGCGTGCGTGCGTGCGTGCGTGCGTGTGTGTGCATGCGTGTTACAGACTGCATCATGGCCTCATCTGACAACACTGTTCAGCTTAGCTTAACCCGTCCGCCATAAATCTGCACACGAACCTTCGTGAACTAATGTGTACAGCCAGATACTCCGATAACCAAGAAACTGGCAAAAAAGTAGCTCCTGTTAACTAGAGACGACCTTTCCTGTTCTGTCCATACAACGTAAGAACATGATACAGATCGCAAAAATGATCCCTTTGGATTGAGTATCTTAAAACACATTGATGCCAGAAAGGCCCACATTAGTGAAACTCAAAGGCCATAAGTATGTTAAAGATCTGCCAACTTCCAAGTCGTTTGCTTAAAAACTATAGGAGAAAACATTGTTTAAATATTGCTCCCACACATACCAAATCAAGTCAAGCCCGAGAAGATGACAAACCTTCAAGTCGATCGTGGAGAAAGATTTCGGCGTCCATTTTGAAAAAGAAATTGATTTCAACTTTGCCCTGAAGGGGAAGTTCATTTCTGCCAAAACTAAAATTGGTAATTTTGACAAAAATTTGGGTTTCTGTGTAGCGAGATGGATCATCAGGTATCAACTAATATGCCTTTTGGATGTATATAATTAAGGTGATTCATTCCACGTAAGATGGAAATTGGTAACGTTGACACAATTTAAGGTGGGGGGGGGGGGGGGGGGGGGTGGTAGTGTTCCTCATAAAGGAAGTTTCATTCCGATTATGGGGCGACTTGGGGTGTACCTTGTCATATGCCCATTGAGCTGCACTGAACAAGGTGTGTTCATTTCTGCCAAAAACTAAAACTGGTAACTTTAATTACTAAGTACTTTGCTTCAAGGGGAACATCTTACCCAAGTGATGTGCTGATGCAACTAAATCGCGAGGCCTAGTCGGAGTACAAATCTCAAGATACTAAAAATCCATATATATTTCCCATGGGTCATTTCGGCCAGAGAACGGAGGGTATCTCAAAAATCCTTCGGCAAATCGATGCTCTTTTCCTCAAAGAATACTAGAAATTGACCAAGTTTGAAGTTGATCGGATGAAAGTTGCAGGAAGAGTTGAGGTGCTTATCAAGAACAAGAAATACAAAAGGCAGGAAATTCCTGAGTAATTAAAATAATCTGCGTTGCCACGTTAATAACAACGAAATAAAGCAGCTACAATGACATTGTCAGTTACGGACTCTCAACTAGCAGCTATTAATGAGTTTATAAATCAAGCTCCTAATATAAAGTACTAAGCGAGCAGCGCCGGTTGTGTGACGTCATCTGACCGTTATCTTCAACACACTTTGATAGATATTTACACGCTGCTTATGGGGGTGGGGGGGGGTGCTCTCGCAAATGCAAATGCGTACCAGTAAAGAAAGTAATGTTTTGCTCAACTGGTACCACCGCGACCCCTCCTGCGGACGCCCACGATTGATATTATGTCTTCGCATGCACTCCTTTGTTTTGATATGATAAATTACATAGCGGTAATGTGGAGTAGCGAGGAATGGCACGGTAATCTTGTCAATTTTCCATTATCAGATCTATTTAGCCGTTAGTACAATTACACCACATCGAAATCTAAATTTATGGACTATTTATTTTAATTACGTCTAGAATCGAGACCCGGATGCAGACAGTATGACAGTATTTACAAAGAATCTAAGCAGACACATACATCTTAATTTGCTAGGAATTAATCAGTAGGCGATAGTCGTTAGATATATTAATCATTTTACATCGTATGCATAATTCGTTTCTCTATGGGTGTACTCAATGCGTTTCTAATGAAGCGATCCGATCTGTCACTCAAGTATCTGACATCATGGTCAAATAGGTCACACATTTGCTGACCTGACAATCAAAATAACGTATGTCCGTCACGAATGTGCCAAGAACCCTTTACGAGAGTGATTTGTATGGCTTTGATCATTTCACAATGTATTTAACATTTTGCTAAATAGATTGAAACTAATTAGACTGGGAGCTGTTAGGTTCAAAATATTCAAATGCTTACACGCACAGTTACATTTATATCTAGATTCTAGGAATTCAGATTAAAAGTGTTACTGTAAATAGCAATTTCAACACACGTCTAAACTGGGTAGAGCTTAGCAAAAAATATGCGGGTCATAATTCGAAATTGATCGCTCGCTTACATTAAAATACTTATAATCAAAGTTATGTAATGTTAGTGTATAACTCAGATTACACTTAGTCCATTCGTCAATGGACCTTTCCAGTTTTGGCTATGCCCCGCCCATCTCTAGCTAAGATCCACCCACACCTCGCTCGTGTTGGGATCGATCGATCTCTGAACACCCTGACTATCAATTTCCAAAAAAACTACACAGGTAAGCTGTTGAATATTTTGAAACTAATTTGACTGGGTGCTGTTGCTGCCTAAGCCAGCAACAGCGCCCGGTCAAATTAGTTTCAAAATATTCAACAGCATGTTTATTAAATAGCAAAGAATTACAAAGACATACAATTCATACAACGTGTCGAACCATTTGCGATTTGATGACGGTCTCTATGAAACCCTTTGTGACGTAATGATTGTGACATCATCATACACGCGCTGAGCAGATTATGACGTCATACGAGGTCTGATGATGGATGGATACTCTGGAAAGGTGAATTAACTAGTATAGCATAGCATCGCTTCTGGCGGTAATTAGGAGAAATATGCATGTATACATAATCAAACAAGGCCAATCGGAGAGTGCAGACCCTCCTCGCCTTCCCGTTTTAGTCACTTTGTAAAAAGTGTTAGGATTTTCCGGATTTTTTCCTTGACTTTCCGAATATTTTTTATTGTTTTTTATATTCCGGATTTTATCACGCCCAACATTGTAGAATCATAGTGTATGGGCACACGCTTTCATGTGCTAAAATAAATTTAAGCCAAGGCTAAACAGTAGTTTCCAATATTTCCATAGATCCAGAAATTGATCCGCTCCTGATCTGGGCACTTTTATCTAGATCCCCGCAACAATCGAGAAATCCTCATGCGTGGCAAGTTCGCTCGTTGTGTTAAGAATGGAGACAAATCGGATCAGCAGTTTTGAGATAGAGCTCCGGACAGACAGACATACAGACAGACAGACAGACAGACAGACAGACAGACAGACAGACAGACAGGCAGGCAGGCAGGCGGGCGGGCGGGCAGGCAGGCAGGCAGGCAGGCAGGCAGGCAGGCAGATAGACAAGCAGGCATGCATGCAGGCAGGCATACATGCAGACAGACAGGCAGGCAGGCAGGCAGGCAGGCAGGCATGCAGGCAGGCAGGCAGGCAGGCAGGCAGGCAGGCAGGCAGGCAGGCAGGCAGGCAGGCAGGTAGGCAGGCAGGCAGACAGACAGACATACATCCATGTAGGCAGGCACGCAGGCAGGCACACGATTGCAATGCCCTCTTCCGCATTCGTGGCGAGGGTAATTAGCTAGCATAGCCGTACTTCAGGTGGCGATTTGGAGAAATGTTCATGTATAAATAAGTGATCGAATTAACTATGGGGACATGTGTTGTTTGGATCCATATTCTGAATAATTATAATATAGGACGGAATGCGACGATGCAGATTACAGCGTGATCGAAGTTACTAACGAGGTTTTAATAGCGATCATATTAACTTGCTTCCAGTGATTCAATTTGCTAAGATGGCCACATGCTTGAAGCGCAGAGGAAAAGCTCGACTATTTCTAAAGATTTATTGGACCCATTTAGTGTTTATCAAATAAAGGCGAGGGAGTTAATTGATTATTGCACACTCAGGAGCAATCAGAGATTGTAGACCCTAGCTATACCGTTTTTGCTATATTGTATCTTTCGGATTTCTTCTTATTTTCCTGATTTTCCCGATCACTAACCAAAGTTGTGGGACCCTAGTGTACGAACCCAGCTTTTACTGTGCTAGAATTTGAGACAAATCCGACCATAAGTTTCCAAGATATCTATCGATGTATAATTTGATTCTATGCAGATCCGGATTTTCCGGATGAACAAAAATGAGACTACAAAACGTAGAAGAATTCGGAATATCAAACGAACTAAGGCAGTTTAGGACTCAAACTCTGTACCAACTTCTAGTTTTGTACACGGCATTCTTGGATGTGATAATACCTCGCGATTATATATTGCATTGGTAAACGCGCTGCCCTGAAAAAGATAATGGAGAATACATATTTCCGTGAACAATCTGATGGTTTTCGGCCAACACATTAGTAACACAGTTACAAAGGAATGAGCATTCAACAAGGAAAAAAGACATTGTGTTTATGATATAGAGATCCCACTGAGAAAGTGGCTATAAGCAACACATGTAATCATGTATACAGGCTCAAAGCTTACCCACCCCCCCCCCCCCCCCCCCCCCCGCCCCCCACATCTGCATCTGTCAGCTATCATAGTCTGCATGTGTATTTCCAAATATGCTCTACAATGATAGGTCAGCCACAGAAGTGGAAATAGTTCGTCAGCAACAGGCAGCCTGAATTAACCTTTTCAGTTTGTCCATCCATCATATGACATCATAATCAACGACGTGACGTATGGATGACGTCATAATCAACTACAGCATGGACGACGCGATTTCGTCCGTCTTAAGCGCTTAATAGTTCGTCACGTTGTACGAATTGTGTTTTTACCATTTAATAAACATTATGTTGAACAGTTTGAGACTAATTTGACTGGGCGCTGTTGCTTCCATAGACAACAACAGCACCAAGCCAAATTAGTTTCAAAATATTTAACAGCTTACATGTATAGCTTTCTGAAAATTGATAGTCAGGGAGGTCAAGGATCGAGAGAAAGAGAGCGAGAGAGAGAGAGAGAGCGAGAGAGAGAGAGAGAGAGAGAGAGAGAGAGAGAGAGAGAGGAGAGGGAGTGGGTGGGTGGGGATGGAGGGAGAGAGGACTGGAGGGTGAATATGAGGACAATGATGCCTGAAAGAAACCATCAATGAGAGCTTTATTCGAAACGTGCACGCCGTTGAATAACAGCTCTTCGGGGATGTCACGTTCGCGCCTTAAGGACCAACCAACGATAATTCTATTCTGCATGATTGCACCTTCACTAAACATTCCATTAGTCAAAAGTCACTTGAACGCGATGGAAATTTGATTTGTGAAAAACGTTTTTTCTATAATTCGCACTTCGGGAACCTCTGGTGAATTTAGTCTTTAATGAAACCACTTCCGGCTGAATCGCTGACTTGTTTGGTTTGACAGTTGCTGCTTAACCGTAACTGGGTTTCATTTTCAAAGGAACGTTGATGTTAGCTGTTGTTTTCTAAATCAACCACGGGTTAGAACAAAGTTGTTTCAACTCAACATCACCTCGATATATAACGCAGGTTACTGGGCCGCTACTGGACCATTAGTTCGGTATTGACCCAGTACCGGTCCAGTAATCTGCGTTACCATGGAAGGGGTTAAATCGTTAACGTATTACTCGAATATAATATCGTTCTGTTAAATTCTCACTCAACCGGGTCTAAAATGGTTTCATTCAATCCGGGTTAAATACGCGGTGTCTAGTATAATGCCCTGCATTTTTACGAGAATAAATTGACTATAATTATGCCCTCCTTGGTAATCAACTAATTTTCCTTCCCTTTTCTATCACACGGTAATAACTGCTAGTGTCAGTTCTATCTTCCCAGTGTGTAGTACTCTGAGGAATTTAATAAAACATTCTGGTCAACATTTTAAAACTAATTTAACTGAGAGATGTTGCTGCTATAGGAGGCAACATCACTCGATCACATTATTTTCAAAATATTCAACAGTTTTTCTATATACCTACCTTGGAATTGAGATTGTGTAAATTCAGGTTTCAAACTTCCACGCCGAGTCCAGCAAGCATAAAAAGTTGGCGAGGCTTAGCTAGAAATGAGCGTGGGATAACTAGAAATGTGCGTGGCATAACTAGAAATGAGCGTGGCATAACTAGAAATGTGCGTGGCATAACTAGAAATGAGCGTGGCATAACTAGAAATGTGCGTGGCATAACTAGAAATGTGCGTGGCATAACTAGACATGTGCGTGGCATAACTAGAAATGAGCGGTGGCATAACTAGAAATGAGCGTGGCATAACTAGAAATGTGCGTGGCATAACTAGAAATGTGCGTGGCATAACTAGAAATGTGCGTAGCATAACTAGAAATGAGTGTGGCATAACTAGAAATCTGCGTGGCATAACTAGAAATGTGCGTGGCATAACTAGAAATGTGCGTGGCATAACTAGAAATGAGTGTGGCATAACTAGAAATGAGTGTGGCATAACTAGAAATGAGCGTGGCATAACTAGAAATGTGCGTGGCATAACTAGAAATGTGCGTGGCATAACTAGAAATGAGTGTGGCATAACTAGAAATGTGCGTGGCATAACTAGAAATGTGCGTGGCATAACTAGAAATGAGCGTGGCATAACTAGAAATGTGCGTGGCATAACTAGAAATGAGTGTGGCATAACTAGAAATGTGCGTGGCATAACTAGAAATGTGCGTGGCATAACTAGAAATGTGCGTGGCATAACTAGAAATGTGCGTGGCATAACTAGAAATGTACGTGGCATAACTAGAAATGTGCGTGGCATAACTAGAAATGTGTGTGGCATAACTAGAAATGAGCGTGGCATAACTAGAAATGTGCGTGGCATAACTAGAAATGAGTGTGGCATAACGAGAAATGTGCGTGGCATAACTAGAAATGTGCGTGGCATAACTAGAAATGTGCGTGGCATAACTAGAAATGTGCGTGGCATAACTAGGAATGTGCGTGTCATAACTAGAAATGTGCGTGGCATAACTAGAAATGTGCGTGGCATAACTAGAAATGAGTGTGGCATAACTAGAAATGTGCGTGGCATAACTAGAAATGTGCGTGGCATAACTAGAAATGTGCGTGGCATAACTAGAAATGAGTGTGGCATAACTAGAAATGAGCGTGGCATAACTAGAAATGTGCGTGGCATAACTAGAAATGTGCGTGGCATAACTAGAAATGTGCGTGGCATAACTAGAAATGTGCGTGGCATAACTAGAAATGTGCGTGGCATAACTAGAAATGTGCATGGCATAACTAGAAATGAGCGTGGCATAACTAGAAATGTGCGTGGCATAACTAGAAATGTGCGTGGCATAAGTAGAAATGTGCGTGGCATAACTAGAAATGTGCGTGGCATAACTAGAAATGTGCGTGGCATAACTAGAAATGAGCGTGGCATAACTAGAAATGAGCGTGGCATAACTAGAAATGTGCGTGGCATAACTAGAAATGTGCGTGGCATAACTAGAAATGTGCGTGGCATAACTAGAAATGTACGTGGCATAACTAGAAATGTGCGTGGCATAACTAGAAATGTGCGTGGCATAATTAGAAATGTGCGTGGCATAACTAGAAATGTACGTGGCATAACTAGAAATGAGTGTGGCATAACTAGAAATGTGCGTGGCATAACTAGAAATGTGCGTGGCATAACTAGAAGTGTGCGTGGCATAACTAGAAATGTGTGTGGCATAACTAGAAATGTGTGTGGCATAACTAGAAATGAGCGTGGCATAACTAGAAATGTGCGTGGCATAACTAGAAATGAGTGTGGCATAACTAGAAATGTGCGTGGCATAACTAGAAATGTGCGTGGCATAACTAGAAATGTGCGTGGCATAACTAGAAATGTGCGTGGCATAACTAGGAATGTGCGTGGCATAACTAGAAATGTGCGTGGCATAACTAGAAATGTGCGTAGCATAACTAGAAATGAGTGTGGCATAACTAGAAATGTGCGTGGCATAACTAGAAATGTGCGTGGCATAACTAGAAATGTGCGTGGCATAACTAGAAATGAGTGTGGCATAACTAGAAATGAGTGTGGCATAACGAGAAATGAGCGTGGCATGACTAGAAATGTGCGTGGCATAACTAGAAATGTGCGTGGCATAACTAGAAATGAGTGTGGCATAACAAGAAATGTGCGTGGCATAACTAGAAATGAGTGTGGCATAACTAGAAATGAGCGTGGCCTAACTAGAAATGTGCGTGGCATAACTAGAAATGTGCGTGGCATAACTAGAAATGAGCGTGGCATAACTAGAAATGTGCGTGGCATAACTAGAAATGAGCGTGGCATAACTAGAAATGTGCGTGGCATAACTAGAAATGAGTGTGGCATAACTAGAAATGTGCGTGGCATAACTAGAAATGTGCGTGGCATAACTAGAAGTGTGCGTGGCATAACTAGAAATGTGCGTGGCATAACTAGAAATGTGCGTGGCATAACTAGAAATGAGTGTGGCATAACTAGAAATGAGCGTGGCATAACTAGAAATGAGCGTGGCATAACTAGAAATGAGCGTGGCATAACTAGAAATGTGCGTGGCATAACTAGAAATGTGCGTGGCATAACTAGAAATGTGCGTGGCATAACTAGAAATGTGCGTGGCATAACTAGAAATGTGCGTGGCATAACTAGGAATGTGCGTGGCATAACTAGAAATGTGCGTGGCATAACTAGAAATGTGCGTGGCATAACTAGAAATGAGTGTGGCATAACTAGAAATGTGCGTGGCATAACTAGAAATGTGCGTGGCATAACTAGAAATGTGCGTGGCATAACTAGAAATGTGCGTGGCATAACTAGAAATGAGTGTGGCATAACTAGAAATGAGCGTGGCATAACTAGAAATGTGCGTGGCATAACTAGAAATGAGTGTGGCATAACTAGAAATGTGCGTGGCATAACTAGAAATGTGCGTGGCATAACTAGAAATGTGCGTGGCATAACTAGGAATGTGCGTGGCATAACTAGAAATGTGCGTGGCATAACTAGAAATGTGCGTGGCATAACTATAAATGAGTGTGGCATAACTAGAAATGTGCGTGGCATAACTAGAAATGTGCGTGGCATAACTAGAAATGTGCGTGGCATAACTAGAAATGTGCGTGGCATAACTAGAAATGTGCGTGCCATAACTAGAAATGTGTGTGGCATAACTAGAAATGAGCGTGGCATAACTAGAAATGTGTGTGGCATAACTAGAAATGTGCGTGGCATAACTAGAAATGGGTGTGCCATAACTAGAAATGTGTGTGGCATAACTAGAAATGTGCGTGGCATAGCTAGAAATGTGTGTGGCATTACTGGAAATGAGCGTGGCATAACTAGAAATGTGCGTGGCATAACTAGAAATAGATCCTTCTAGAGATGGATTTGATTGACAGTTCAAATCTAAAATACGTCTGTATTTCTGGATTCCATGGGAAAGAAGATTATTGCCTTGTTTTTGTCACGAGAGAGCATTGAAAGCTTGCTCCATATGTATCATAATATAAGTGGTGGGTCAAACTCTCACTGAATCAGTCTGGTTTTTCGTTACGCAGCTGGATCATTTCCTCCCCTCAAAAGTGATGTAATTGACCCTTCCAGTTTATCCATCCATCATATGAGGTCATAATCAACTACGTGACACGTAAGCTGACGCCATAATCAATTACGTCATCCATGACGTGATTTAGTCCGTCTTAAACGCTTAATAGTCCGACACGTTGCACGAATTGTATGTTTTTACTATTTAATAAACACTCTGTCGAATATTTTAAAACTAATTTGACTGGACGTACCCAGTAACATTAGTTTCAAAGTATTCAGCAGCGAACCTGTATAGTTTTCTGGAAATTGATAGTCAATGGAGTTCAGGGATCGATAGATCCCAACACGAGCGAGGTGTGAGTAGAGCTTAGCTAGAGATGTGCGGGGCATAACTAAAACTGGAGAGATCCATTAATCATTTGCGTACCCTTAGATCTAATCAATACCAGAATAATGCGATGGAACGTTAATAGCATTATTCCAAACGAAGAAGAACTAAATTAAATTAATAAGTTCTCGATGACAATCAATATTTATTCAAGAACTCTGATTACCGCACATGTAGCAGATGGTAACTGTATTAACAATTTGAATTACTAACTTAATCATTGCAGTGGTTGATGAATCAAATTATAGCTATGCCACACCCATCTCTAGCTAAGCTCTACCCACGCTTTGTCTGTGCCGGGATTGATCGAAACCTGAGCACTCTGAATCCCATTGCAATGACTGGCGTGCATCTCCTACAGTTTTCATCCGATCACCTCCAAACTTGATTAACTTCCAGTACACATGGAGGAGAAGTGGGCTATTCAACTGAATTTGGATTTGCCCAAGAGTTTTCTAGCTACCCACTTTTGCGTATGAAAAAAATGTTTCATAGGAAATGTATGGGGATATCATTATTATTAATATAGCTGGCGTTATCGCACAGTAACGTTATTAGTTATGGCAATTCATCTTTCCAGAGTATCCATCTATCATCTGACGTCACAATCAACTAAGCCGCGTGTAGGATGATATCATAATCATTACGCTATAAATGATTATATTTGACCCTCTTTAACTCTTAATAGTCTGACACTTTGTACGAATTATATGTCTCTATTATTTAATAAACAATCTGATGAATATTTTGAAAATAATTTGACTGGACACTGTTGCTGCCATAGGCAGCAACAGCGCCCAGTCAAATTAGTTCCAAAATATTCAATAGCTTACCCGTATAGTTTTCTGGAAATCGATAGTCAGGGAATTCATCGATCGATCGATCGATCGATCACAACACGAGCGAGGTGTGGGTGGAGCTTAGCTAGAGAAGGGCGGCGCATAGCTTAAAATGTCCATTAATGCGAGTGTATGACGTCAAATGAACGCAAATGAACATAATAGCAAAACAGAGGGCTCAAATTTCAACGGAGGGCATTAATACATAATAATCTTCCGCCAATGACGTCACTCTGCGTGGTTGTGAAAACAGCTGATTCATGTGTCCAATGAGAATATTAGTGTTATTAGTATACAAGTGTTTTACACAGGCTTATGCCATATTATAGTCATCAAAATGATGTACATTTCATTACGACGAAGCTAGCATATTCTTCTTCTTTTCGATCGCTGGTATCACACTTGGAGAGCCGTTCTCAAGCTGAAATCTGTGGTTTTCTGCAGTTCTTCCACAGGCCCATACAGCTTTTCAAGAAAAGAGGTTGACAAAGGCCAGATCTCTTCTCTCAGCAGCTGATACGTACTGCAACATTGAAGTATGTGCTCTGTGGTCAGTTCTGCTTCTCCACAAGGACAAGCGGGCGATGTCGTAAGGTGGAACCGCATGTACATGTGTTGGTTTAGTCTGTTATGTCCAGTTCTGAGACGAAAAATGGTCACTTGCTCTGGCCTCGAGAGATGATGGTAGGCATCTTCTGATTGAGGTGTTCTATAGAGTGACTTGATGATAGTCTTCATCTCTGTATGCGTAACCATGTTTTCTGTCTGATTCTCTTCTGCACCCACCTTTGCCATCTTGTCTGCTTCCTCATTTCCTTGGACCCCACGGTGTGAGGGGATCCACTGCAATGCTATCCGAAAGCATTTGATGGTTTGTAGTGCTTCTTCAAGTTGTGGCAGCTTACCTTTGGTGATAGCCTCAAGGACGGAGCGGGCATCAGATAAAAAGACAATCTGTGCAATAGGGTCTGCTGTTCTGCTGATGGTATTAGCTGCATGGACCAGTGCTTCGACTTCAGCTCTGTAGTTTGTGCAGTGTTTACCTGTCGGTATTGCAGCTGACTCATGCTGTCCGTTTGGATACTATATGTGCAGTCCGGCACCTCCGCTCATAATTGCATCTTTGGCTGATCCATCTGTGTAGATCCTTATCCACGTCTCCTGAGGGTACATTTCTTCCAGCATGGCTAGGGTCAGGGCCTTATTGCTCACATCACTGTGTTCATCTTTGGTTGTGAGATGAGGTACTGTGGTGCGAATAGCTATGCTCTCTAGTTTGTTTTCCCAGGGTGGATGATCAAGGGTGTGGTTTTGGTCTTCTATTTGTGCTGGCAACATTTCTTGGTGTTTCCTTTGAAGTGCTTTTGTTTCTTTCACAAAACTTGATCTTTTAAGTCTTCCCGATGACAGCTGTGCTTGCCTGATCTTCATCGGATGGTTGTTGAACGATTTGAACTTTGCAGCTTGGACCAGTGCTTTGCATTCCCTTCCTTTACTAAGTGGGGGATGCCTGCTGTCTGCTCCATTTTTTCTATTGGTGTTGATCTCATTCCACCAGTGATGATGCGCAGTGCCTGGTTTTGTACTCTGTCGAGGTTCTGTTGATGAGATTTAGCTGCTGTCATCCATGAGCTGGATCCATACTCAAGGTGTGGTCGTACGGCACCTAGGTAGATGGTCTTGAGGATCCTTTCATTGGCACCCCACTTTGTTCCTGCCAGCTTCCTCATGATGTTTAGCTTTCTTCTGGCCTTTGCCTCTGCGTTCTGGATGTGCTCCTTCCATGTTAATCTTCTGTCATAGGTGACTCCCAGGTATGTCTGCTGGTCCTCGTACTCGAGTGGAGTACCGCCCAGTGTCAGATTGCCAACCTTGGTTTTGGTGGACAGTGAGAATAGCATGGCTGATGATTTTTCTTTGTTGATGGTAATACACCAGCGATTGGCACAAGCTGTAATTCTGTCCAAGGCGAGCTGCGTTCTGTACGTGGCAGTCGTTGTGTACTCCTCGGTGCACCAGAGTACGAGGTCATCTGAATAGAGGGCTGCTTGGATCCCATTTGGCAGCTCTGCTACAATATCATTAATGAAGAGTATGAACAGAGTTGGTGATAATACTCCGCCTTGTGGTACCCTTGTCTCAGCAATACATTCTGTCCAGATTGTCCATCCACCAGCACCCTAGCTCTGCGATTGTGTAGGTATGACTTGGTCCATCGGAACATGTTGCCACCGATGCCTGTGCGCCGGAGCTTCACGAGGAGGCCATCCTTCCACACCTTGTCAAATGCCTTCTGCAGATCAATAAAGGCAGCTAGCATCACCTTCTTGGCTTGAAAAGTGTCCTCTATGACCTGTGCAAGATGTGTTGTTTGATCTTCTGTGCTCCTGTATCTTCTGAAGCCAGCCTGCTCTGAAACTATTGTGTTCTCCGACTCCAGGTACCACTGCAACCGCTGGTTGACGATGCGCTCCATGGTCTTGCATATGCAGCTTGTAAGACTGATAGGACGGTAGCTCAGCACTCTCGTCTTGTTCTTCCCTTTTTTCAGAATAGGAGTCATTCTGGCTTCCTTCCAGCACTGTGGAACTTCTCCTTTGGTTCAACTGAGATTAAAGATATCTAGCAACTTGCGGAGAGATGCATTACCAAGGTGTTGGATCATTTCATTCGTAATGCCATCTGGTCCGGGAGATTTCTTCTTCTTCAATTGGCGGATAGACTTCTTCAGTTCTGCTAAACTAATGTCAACTTTCATTGCATCGTGAGTGTTGGTGTGTGTACTTTCCTTTTTCTCTTTTCTAACCTCTTTTTGACGCATTCGTGGAATAGAAATGTTGCTTTCTTTTGCATATGCCTTCGCAAAGGCATCTGCAGCCATCTTTCCTGACAGTGTTTGTCCATCTTCTTCAAGAGTAATCTTCTCTCCCCCGACACCTTCATCATTCAGTGCTTTAGTCAGTCTCCATAGCTTTGTTGTGTCTCTCTCTCTGAATTAAACCCTGCCGTCTTTTCCCTCCAGCTTCTTCTTTTGGCCTCCAGCTTGTCCAGTAGGGGCGGTAGTTTTTCCTGAACCCTCGAGGAATCGCTTCGTTGGCAGCCTTGAGGATACTTGAATTAAATTCCTTGACCGCATTGTTGATGTTTCTCCCTTCTACTGCTATATTTTGGGTAAGCTCATTGGAACGAATGCCGAACAGACTCCAATTTGCCTTTTTGTAGTTCCACCTTGGATGTTGAGTTGAACTTGTTGAAATACTCCCAGAAAGAGAGAGAGAGGAGGACTGGGCGGTGGTCGCTTCCTCCTAACTGCGATCCGACCACTCTACTGAGGTTTCTGTGAATGTCTTCTGTACAAAATGTCAAGTCCGGCGTTGTTGTCGAGTGCCACCGGCGCGAGTAGAAGGTAGGCTGATCTGTGGGATCGTTGACAAGTAAAAGGTGCTTTTCATCTTGCCATGCTTCAATGTCTTCTCGTTTATCAAGTGTTCTGTATCCCCAGCTCTGAGACTGGCTATTAAAGTTTCCCGCAATGAGGAAGTGGCAGTCCGGGACCTGGATTGTGTCAAGTGAGAGATTCTTGTCATTAGGGCAGTAATAATTGACAATGTCAATCACAGAGTTGCTGGTTGTTACCTTGATCTTGATATATTCTGCCTCTTCCATAAAGGTTTTGATCTGGCTGGCGTTCACGTTGTTTCGGACCAAGGTGATCACCCAGCCTTTCTTTCTTCCTCTTCGATCACACCGGAAGATCTGGTAACCTCTGATCTTAAATGGTTTTCCTTCTTGCAGGTGTGTCTCTTGGATGCAGCAGATATCAATGTTGTTTTCGTACAGGACCTGTTTGAGCTCTGATTTCTTGTTGGTAACCCCTTCTGCGTTCCAGTGCATGATGTTGATACTGGGGTTCTCTTTGGGTTTGGTCTTCTCTTTCGGTTGGCCAATATCTCTCCATCCTCGTCTTCTGGCTCCACAAGACGAGTTGATGGGACCTCCAGTAGCTGAGGGTGGGCTCCTTCGAGGCGTGGAGCCCGGCGCTGCACCTGCCTGGCAGATCCTCACAGGCCAACCACCATTTCGTTTGATTCGATCTCCAAGTGTCATTCATTTGCGTTGTTCATAATGCTCTGGTTAGCCCCTCCAAATGTCTGGATTGACACCCAGTGGGTTACACCCCTGCGCCACGTTGAGGCCGAGCATATAGTCTTAAACAGGGGGCTAGCATATTAATCTGCAAACAATCTATGTCAAATACTGAAATCAACATATCGATATGAAATTGGTTACTCGTAGCATTCGCTATGGTAGAACGGTTTATTTAATTAAAGGAATGCATACAGCCAATAATTACAGCCACATATAGGGAAAACAATCCAAAACGTTTTGCTAATCCGCAAACTATTGATAATCCGCTGTTTTCGCATTAATTATGTCATATAATATACAAAACCAGAAAAGCAGATTTTGCACGCGTAGAGTGCTCTGGAGCGTTTTCCCTATGGAACGCAAGGCTGGCAACACTTAAACGCCATTCTTGGTCAGGATGTTGGAGTCATGGATTAAAAAAACCGTTTTCAAAACGGCCGCCAGGTCGCACATTTTGTACAAAAATACTAGTGTAGACTGGGATGTACTTTCCGTAGGAAATGCATGCCCGAAGTGAGATAGTGGTTGATTCCACTTCATTAGGTTGTGAAATGAAGAACAATTTTAGGTAACAGTTTTTTCGCCACCTATGACCCCTGTAGGGTACAAAAAATCCAAAATGGCCGCCATCGTTCATGGATACTACAGAGAATGGCATATCTGTGGAACCACTTGACCAATTTCAATGATGTCAGAGTCCGTTTTATGGTTTTCAAATATGCCCGATCATTTGGAACTGGTTTCTTGTCGACAGGCGGTCAAGGGTATGGCAAGGTCACGGTCAACTTACTTTTTGGCCTCTCGCTGCAGAAATATGAGTATCTATGGAGTTAATAGATCAATTTATATGATGTTAGCCTCTATTGTTGGGTTTTCAAACATGCCCGATCATTTGGAATGGGTTTTATCTCGATAAAGGGTCCATGTCACAGAGCAAGGTCAAGATCTCAGCCAATTTTGGACTCTCGGTGCAGAAATATGAACACCTCTCCAGTTAATTGATCAAGTTGCATGGTGTTAAACTCTACTGTAGGGTTTTCAGACAGGCCTGATTATTTGCAACATGTTTCATGTCGATAGGAAGTCAAGGTCATGCAGCAAGGTCAAAGTCATAATAACAATAATCTCTGTTAATAATTATCTGAAACATATTCCAAATAGTCAGGCATGTCTGAAAGCCTACAATAAAGTCTAACATGTATATCGGAACAGGCACTTTAATAATCGCCATATTATTATCTCCTTCAGTTTCCTGACTCCATCAAGTCCAGTCATGTCAAATCGAGGTACTTGTGCTCAAAACGATCCAAATTATATATAGAAATCAAACATTCTGAAACATGTGTGTGCGTCGTGTTTAAAAGTAACTCTACAAACTTTGTTGCTGATCATGATATTAAACAGATATGTGATATATTATACTATGCAACACGCTTGGCAGACCTAGGGTAAGCTGATTTGAGACCCCTATCAGATTATCTTTCTAGTTTATCCCGACCTGAGCTAGAAAGAATTAGATATCATTCATATTGTCGTAAAAAAATTGTAAATGAGCCACAGGAAAGGCGTTCAAGAGAGGAGTTGAATATTATCTCATGAATGTGCTTGCCTGTTTCAACTTCAAATTTGATGGAGTACTGGGAGAAATATCTCCTGATGTACCTCTCCGGACAAAGTGCGAGCAACTCAAATCCAGCCTTCACCAGCGGAATGAGAACGTTACAGACATGTACAACGACTTGGCATCGCATCATATGGATCAGATAGAATCTAAGCTTATGGATGCTGGGGAGTTGGTCAGATTCTTGACAAACTACATGTAACAAGTCCAGTGTCTACTGCACATCATCAGTGCATGCCGTCTGGGCGACTGGGAGGCGTATCTGGCTGCCCTGAACGATCAGATCCAATACTTCTTCGCTCATGACCTGTACCACTACACACGCCTTATACCTATCCACCTGGCCCAAATGAATCAGCTTGAAAACTATGGCCAGACAACGTGGAAGGCACTTAAGGAGGGCAACCTCCGTGTAAAAAAGTCTGACTTTTCCTTCACTGCACTCTTTGCAGATCAGGCTCTTGAACAGAAGATCAAGGAGTTGAAAGGGGTTCGGCATCTTGTGGGTATTACGCAAGACGAGGTCTCTCTTGACCGTGTTATCACCACATTGTCCCACATCACCTCTATCGTCAGTGATTGGCTGTGTAGATTTCCCCGCTTCTCAGGTGCCCCCCCCCCACCCCCTCCTCCTCTTCAGGTGAACATTATCAGCTTTCTGGCGATATAGCCCTACAATCAACCAGGAATGCGCTGATGCTGAGGGATTCCATCTCGATCCACTGCGAAGGTAACACCTTCATTGTGGGGGCGCCACTAAAGAGCCTTGTGTCATCAGTGCTTGGTTCCAAGGAGGACATACTCAGCCAGAATGAAAAGGGGCTGGAGGGATATCGAACGTTTCTCAGAACCGTCTTGTACCTGCCGCACCCATGTCTGTGTGGGACACAATGAAGAAGATGAGGCTCAAGACCTTGAAAACACGGATGGCGAAGATGCGTGTGAGTGTAGGAGAAAAGGTCACCAGGCTCCGAGAAGAGAGACAGCTCCCTGCCCGCTTCCTCGTCATTCAACAGTCACGCCCCGAGCTAGTTCTCCGCTTGCCTGCAACCATTGGCAATTACGAAATGGCGGTAACACCGAGGTCAATGTATGCCTCAGGTGAATCACTCCTTATCCCAACACACAAAGCATCCATCATACATGCTGTTGAGGAGGCAAAGCACATTCAGACCGATACACAGACATCACCACCCGAATCAACCATCCAAGCACCAGCACATGAGGATGCACACAATGGCCATCTCAGCATTCTCATCAATGGCTCCGTTGAACCCAATGAGCGTGTTATTATCATTGACAGAATGGCTGTTATTCAATGGATGAGAAAAAGATCCTCAACTTCAAAGAAGCATTTGTTAAGAGAATCACAAGAATGGTGAAACCGTACGATGAGGGGCGCATTATATTTGACAACTATAACATCACTCAATCACTGAAGCAAAAGATGAGGGCGAAGCGAACACAAGGAAATGAGATGGGGTTTGCGATCCATGACGAGATGACAATCGCTAAGGTTACCTTTAAAGAGCTACTTTCTGCTTCCAGGACAAAGGCGATCCTCTCCAACACATTTGGTGATGCTGTACTGGAGGCATACACAGGATCACAGAAGGTGGTGGTCGTGAAAGGTACCACAGCTCAGATCAATCAACCCCACTCTTGAGCAGAATCCATGTCCACTCATAATCATGAGAAGGCAGACACCACGATTTCTCTGCATGTCATCAATGCCGTACATGACTCCACTCCGAGGGAGATAGATGTATGATCGCCTGCCACTGACGTACTGATCTTGTTGCTGGACCTTGTGGCTCATGGACGACTAGGTACATTGAATAACCTCAGGTTCCTTACTGGGCGCTTAAACGCAACAAATATCGATCGATCAACATTCGTGAGCGTGTGAGTGCTATTTGTCAAGAGGCGTGTCAAGGTCTGATTGGTTTCCATAGCTTCACTGGGGCAGATTGGGGTGGGAAATTTGTTGGAATCTCAAGGAGGAGTTGGATCGCCTCGTACCTATCCTTGCTCAATGATGACCCTATCGTCTCTGCCTTCAAACCTTTGGGTGATGGTGTCCTCACAAACACTGAATTGGTGGACGGTGTGATGTCCGAAGAAGTGTGGCCTATCGAGAGGTTTGTGTGCTCAGTATACAGTTCTGGGGGTCTAACTAACATCCCAGCTTTGCGATGGGAACTGTTCAGGTCCAGAAATCTGGAGGGCGAAAAGCTTCCTCCGACCAGAGCAACACCGTTACCCCATACCTTATGTACGAACTTTGTGTCTATGAGAGACTAAAGCTATACAACACCTTACCCATGCCTACCGCCGCTAGAGGAGTATGGATGGGTGCTTAACAGGAGTATATCCCAGCCCGGTGACTCTACAAACAAGCACCAGTCCCTGTATTAGAGCTGATCAAATGTGGTTGCCAGACATCTTGCAAGGGTCACTGCTCATGCAAGAAGAACAACCTCCCATGTAGTGCGCTCTGCAAATGTCACACTAGTGATTGCAGCAACCTTCCTGACTACAGGATGATGGAAGATGAAGACGACGATGCATGATTGTCGCATGAACATGAAAGAAGACTGTTTTTGGGATTGTGTGCCCCTAAGTCACTTCTTACTAAGTATTCCCAGTGACATGCTTCATGATAGATACAATTATATTACAGCTTAGATTTGATATTATTCAATGTGCTGCATGGGTATGTGTGTCTCCCTTTTGATGTACTTCAGGTTACTTGACATAGATACATGCACTTCAGTTCTCTGACTGCAGCATTATTCGCATCCCGATTGGTTATTATATGTTGACATTTCTTTTGCCCTGGCCATGTGACTTTGAAGTCCAATCGACCTGAAAGCTGATCAAAATGATCAGACTGGTGAGAACCCTGCAATACACTCAAACATCATGCAAATTGATCAATTAACTCGAGTGGTACTCATATTTCTTCACCGAGAGGTTAAAAATGGCATTGACTATGATGCCCGACATTTACCTTATATCAACCTGAAACATAATCCAAATGTAGGCCTACGCGCATGTTTGAAACCCATACAATAAAGTTTCAGATTGTGCAAATTGATCGATTCACACCAGACGTGCTCCGATTTATGTACCGAGAGGCTGAAATGGATATGACCTTGACCTTTCTCTGTGTCTTTACCTCATATCGAGATAAAAACCTATTGCAAATGATTGGGCATGTTTGAAAACCCAACAATAGAGTCTAACATCACGCAAATTGATCAATTACCTCCAGATGTGCTCATATTTTTGCACCGAGAGGCCAAAATTCACCTTGACCTTGACTTTGTTGCATGGCCTTGACTTCCTGTCGACCTGAAACCTATTCCAAAAGATCAGCCA
The DNA here is from genome assembly GCA_034401795.1 of Chaetoderma sp. LZ-2023a. Taxonomy (NCBI): domain Eukaryota; kingdom Metazoa; phylum Mollusca; class Caudofoveata; order Chaetodermatida; family Chaetodermatidae; genus Chaetoderma; species Chaetoderma sp. LZ-2023a. The sequence goes on from CM067369.1 coordinate 94,496,618, forward strand.
TATTTGAAAAACATTAAAAGGACTCTGGTCAAGTAGTTCTAAAGATATGGCATTCCCTGTAGTTTCCATGCGCGGCGGCGGCCATCTTGTTTTTTGGTCCCTACATGGGTTACAATGGTGTCGAAAAAATTGTTACCTAAAATTTTTCTTCGTTTCACACCATAATGAAGTGAAATCAACCACTATCTCACTTTGGGCATTCAATTCCCACGGGACTGTGTTTTTGATACATGGCAGTCTGCACTATACCTGTTTTTGTTTTTGACAGAAATGAACCCGGGATGACAAATGGTGAAATTTTTTTTTCTGCTTTTTTTCTGCTGAATATTTTGAAGTAATTTGACTGGGATGTGCTGCTGTCATCTAGAAATTGAGATTCTGAGAGTTCAAAGAGCTAAAATCGATTGCAACGCGCTTATAAAGTTGGCGGAGTTTAACTAGATATAGGTGGAGATTAGCTGGAAACAGAATCTCAATTGAGGAGACAATCTTGTTGTCACGTGCAACAACAACACGCAATCCAATGGAGGAACCCAGTTTCTCAGTCAATCACATGGCGTCATAATCAAATATATCACATGTAGGCTGACGTAAAAATCAATTACCTCATGAATGACGTGATTTAGCTCGTCATAAACGCTTAATAGTCTGTCACGTTGTACGAAGTGTATGTGTTTACTATTTAATAAACATTATGTTGAATATGTTGAAACCAAATTGACTTGACGCTGTTGCTTCCACTCAGCAACATCACCCAGTCAAATTAGTTTCAAAGTATTCAACTGCTTAACTGTATAGTTTTCTGAAAATTGAGATTCAGCGCGTGCTGGAATCGATTGATTCCAACAAGGGCAAAACGTGGATGGAGCTTAGATTGAAATGGGCGGGGCACAGCTATAACTGGATTACTCCATTCGTGGCAAAATATTCAAATGAAAACACCACTGAATTTGAAAATAATATTTTTGTATTTTTTATCATTCATATTAATTAGATTAATTACCTTGACCGATCAATCGTGTTGACAAGGTGTACTCTCAGTGCATAACTTGTCAGTAAAATTAATAATGTAATTTGAACAGTGCGCAGAAACTGATACATAGTATTTAAATGAATCTCGCTTTCTATCCAGACTAATTAAGGTTCTTCTGTAACAACGCTCCCGAAATATTCCACTAATTAGTCATATATAATTAGCGAAAGAGAAATTAGAAACAACTGCCAATCTTAGGTTGTCCGCAAATTAATCCCTCCAACGTGACAACTCAGAAACGCGAAATCCATACAATATCTGCGACCAAGACAATAACAAACCCGTCTCTGACTTACTTCTTTCCAGGGGACAGCCTGAGATACAATACCCTTTCAACCCCTGTCAAAATGTCTGCCACACTGGGGCAATTTAAAAATAAATTGAAAGCCTTCCATTCGGGCGCCTCTCCAATGATACTACGTTGGTATCAGATCTGTTTGCCATATCTTTATGCAGGCCAGGGCCGAACTCAGGACTCAGGGCTCCTGCGCAAACTTTCTTACCCGGGCCCTCGGAACTACCGTTAGGATCACGAGAAAGCTAGGATCCAGTTTCGACCGTAATGGCGATGGGCCCCTGAGGTCAAAGGGCTGTGGGAATTGTTAACGTCCGTCTTATACAATACATTTAAGAAATAATTTGATTATTTCAAACGAAGAAAAAATGATAATGTTGAATATTTAACCATAATTGGATTGGAAGACATTGCTGCCTTAGGCTTCTAATCAAATTATGTTCATTTTTAATATCGTGTTCAAAATAGTTTTGTTTTGGGAAAATATGACAGCTTTATGAGTGCGACATATATGCATGTAACTTGAAGCTATGCAGGGGCCTCAAAACTAAGACAAAAACAATTATATGCCTCTTGGGATCCTCGGGCATTTTGGGGTACTGTGCAGATGCACTTGTTGCGTCGTCATAATCAGCTGAGCGACGTGTAGGATGACGTCATAATCATTACGTCATGAATGACACGTCTTTAACTGTTAATAGTCCAACACGTTGTAAGAATTGTATGTCTCGACTATTTAATAAACATGCTGTTGAATATTTTGAAACTAATTTGACTGGTCGCTGTTGCTGCCATAATTAGTTTCTAAAATATTCAATAGCTTACCTGGACAGTTTTCTGGAAATCGATAGTCAGAGAGTTCAGAGATCGATTGATGTGGGTGGAGCTTAGCTAGAGATGGGCGGGGCATAGCTAAAATAGAAAGGTCCATTAATGCGAGTGTATGACGTCCAATGGACGCAAATGAACATAATAGCAAAACTGAGTGTTCAAACAGCACACAGTCAAATTAGTTTCAAAATATTCAACAGCTTACCTGTATAGATTTCTGGAAATTGATAGTCAGGGAGTTCTATCCCAACACGAGCGAGGGCGGGGCGGGGCAAAGCTAAAACCTGAAAGGTATATTTAAACAGACATCTGTACGACAACCTCCTGGTGGACTCTCCAGGCTACTTATATGGTTAGTGTGATGAAAATATTGGCTACTACTCTTTCTCTTACATACGTTTCAATGATCCAAGAACCTATTTGTACAATGAACTGGTTCGCAATAATATTTCTCCTACAACATTGACAGCTACACAACTCATCTACGGCAATGATGATGATAAACCAGACAACCACCGGGCTTTGTAAATACATTGCCGCTACGAACCGCCTTAATTAGCCGACACCCCCCACCCCACCACCGCCCCCTTAAACCACCCCCACCCCCTCCACACCCCTACCCCAAACTGGGTGCTGGCACATGAGTATCAGTATTTCTGGCTCATTTTTATACCCCGTCAAAAAATTTGGCGGGGTATTATGTAATGGTGCCGTCCGTCTGGGCGGGTGGGCGGGTGGTCGGGTGAGCGGGCGGGTGGCTGGGTGAGCGGGCGGGTGGGCATGTGGGCGTGCGAGGCAGAGTGGTTTCCAGATGATAACTCGGTTACCGTTTGTCGGATCGCATTGAAACTTCATAGGGTGGTTAGACTAGGTCTTGGGAAGAAACCTATCGAAATGGCCAATGATCCGAAAACCAAGATGGCCGCCAGCCACCGGCGGCCATCTTGAAAATTGGTTTCCGGATGTTTCCGGATGTTAACTCCATTACCGTTTATCGGATCGTTTTGAAACTTCATAGGGTGGTTGGACTGGCTCTGGTGAAGAAACCTATCAAAATTGACGATGATCCGAACTCCAGAATGGCCGCCAGACACGGGCTGCCATCTTGAAAGGTGGTTTCTGAATGATATCTTCGTTAACATTTATCGGATCACTTCCTAGGGTGGTTGGAATATATCTGGTGAACAAACTTATCGAAATTTATGATAATCCGAAATCCAATATTGCCGCCAGTCAGCAGCGGCCGTCTTGAAAATTGGTTTCGGGACGACACCTCCTTGACCGTTTAACGGCTCGCTTTGACACTTCATAAGGATGACTGGTCTGGGTCTGAAGAAGAAATAAATATTTTCTGATAGCTCTCATTCATTGGTTTGTCATCATGGCAGGGTATTATGCGCCGTTTGCGGAGCTCTTGTTACTATTCTATTCCATTCTGTTCTGTTCTGTTCTGTTCTGTTCTGGCCTATTTAATTCTATTCTATTCTATTTTGGTCTGTTCTGGTCTGTTCTGTTCTGCACTATTCTGCTCAATTAAGTCACTCTACATTACACTAGGCTGGCGTCACAATACATAGTGATGAATCTAGTTCCGTCATGAACGTTGAAACGTCCGGCGAGTGTACCAATTCTATGTCTTTGATGAATCTACAAATTAATAAACATTTTGGTGAGTATTTCGGGGCTAATTTCACCTACTCAAGTTAGTTTTCCAGGTTGTGGAATTTATATTCATTTCTGAGTACATTCATAGCAATTATTTTTTGCCAAAATACTTGTTACCATTTTGTCCTGTCACCATAACTTCTGCAATCCTGTATTTCAAAATGCCGGCTATTTTGAACCTATTTTAGATTATATTTTCCTTTCAGAGGCCCATATAATTTCGAATGCAAAGGCAATACTTTTCGATTTTTATTGATATCATACTGAATCAAATAAATACAATTCTGGAAATGCACTATATAATCCATATATAAACCAAATCCCAAAATTGTTTATTCTCATCTTATCAGGTACAGTAATGATTGTCATACTGAATTAAAAAAAAGAATTTCTGGACTGATACAGTTTTGTCAACCATCTTGAATTTCGGAATGGACACATGCTGTTGGATATATCTTCAGTTCTATGACCTCAATTCCGTCAAATATTCTTATGCTTATCAGAATTCATAAAACACATAATTCTGTAATCTTTACATGTTGTCAATCATTTTGGACTTCAGAAGAGCCGCTTTTTACTGTTTATCCTAACCCCCCTCCACCCCCCCCCCCCCCCCTCCTCCCACCCCCCATCTTGCTTACTAGGCCACAGAGACACATTCCAAGGAATATCGCGTATGGTAATTATTCTCAAATTAAAGAAGACACGACATCTGAGGTTTGAATTAGATTTAGCTTTGTTTGATTTTAAAACGGCTGCCATTTTTTGCTTATGTTATAAAATCTCTCGACATTCTGATTAAGGTAGACTTGCCCGTACTTCAAATTCGTCTGTTGAAGGGTTCCGTAATAACGGCCTACACTATGCCATTTTATCCCAGAGATTCGTGTTACCACATATCCAGTCATCAAGAAATGTCTTCATGGCAGACGATCCTCGTATTTCAGTTAACAGAATGCGGTTCTGCACATGATTGGGAAGTGCCTCTTTTGTCATTAGCGTGAACAAGTGGTGTTTCATCTGACGTGAATATATTACATGATGACAATACACGATGAAGCTATGTAATAGAACGCTCATGTCTCCAGCCTGTTCCTAATTAAGAGAATGATTTTCTCTCGTATTCGGATTTGACGGCACAGCTATTGTTTCTCTCTCATTGGCAATTCGTGCAAGGTCTGGAGCGCACAAGCAACATGTGAGAAAAGTGGCAGTGGGGAGTGTGATGCTATTAATTGCACCCGGGCCTGGCCTTTCGGCGTTTTGTTGTTCTGTTCCTGGGCAGGATAAATTGAATCTGGTCTGACGTAGTTACTGTGAATTCTCATACTTCCACATGTCAGGATCGGTAGTCTAGAGGTGGTAAGTGCGTGAAACATATTCAGTGATATTCCGTGCATAATCCATTTTATCAAACGCAAATTAGTACAAACACAGTTTCTCGAGAGATGACAAGTTAAGATACCAGTCACCCTGGCTGCTACTTCTTTGCAATTGTAATAAGGCCATCACTTGCCACATATATATGCGTGCCGATTGAAACACGTGATTTTCAGAGTGTCTAGCATCAAATTAAGCTAACTGCTTGTTGGAGTTGAGAGACTAAACTGTGACCATTATCTCACTTGTACACTTATGAACATTGCGTTTAGATGTGCACGCATCTGTCAACGACCGAACACTGTTTTCTAACACCACACGCTTGCCATAGAGAATGTATTGCCTTTGGAATATCGTTTCTACATCGCCTAGATACAAAGACACACCATAACATGCCTTTTGATAGCTGAGGTGTGTAATCGTCAGAATAATGGTATTGCAGTAACTCTATATTACTAATATTTAACAATAAATTGTTAATGGCGACTATTTAAAAAATCAAGATGGCGGCCGTTTGGTAAGAGAAAGAACATTGCAAAAGGTGTTTTTGTGCTTTTGGGTGCCATCGTAATGTATTCTGAAATCGAATAGACTTACTTCAGGCTCCGAAGCAGTTATTCCGACGTAAAACTGAGGACCGTTGGTTCGAAGTAAAACTAGCCAACATGGGCGCCGTAGCGAATCCTATTCGATTCTCGTTCAAGAGCGCCCCTATTGGCATGAATACGAAATGCGTTGCATTCACATTTACGTCGGGGCAACTACTTCAAATATTTGGTGTTCACATTAGAGGGCGAATCCGAAGTAAGTCCAATCGATTCCAAATAGTCGTTTACTTGCCATAGGTTGTGTAAGTGTGAATGCTTGCACGAGTAAAGCGAAATTTTGTGATCGATGGAAATTACTCCCAGTGTTGTTTGCTTCCTGCGATGTGTATTGTGCCACTACTGTGTAACACGTGATCGAAAAAAGGACTACCATGGATAGCACTGCATTGTGCAATGGGCGAAAGCGTTGTTTGTTCAACCTATAACTGGCAACCGTTCATACATCTAATGCCTTTTTTATCATTGATATATTGGTTATATTGGTTGAAGTTATTTAGAAATACATCAAATGCAAATGTGAATTATGAGAAAGCATTCTTGGAGGGCTATTTAGCGAGATTTTTGAGACAATTTAAGTTAAGCAACTAAATACATGATGTTACCTACATCTTTCCGACGTGTTGTTATACCTTTACTTAAAAAAGGGGATCCTAGTTTTATAAAGAATTGTAGACCTGTCTCTCTCCTTTATGTATTTTCAAACGCATTATATAATTGTATAAGTGAACGGCGCACTAAGATAATACATGTAAATCAGCGATATTACATTTCTGGTCGAAAAACTTCTTATAGAATGACTTTAGATGATATTGATTACTCAAACTTCTTAAATTTGCCTCTTGGCGTAGTGTCTCTGGAAAAAGCATGGAACTATTGTGAGGTGATGGTGATCTCTGCAAATGCGTTGGAAGTATGAAGTCATCGGTGATGCCAGGAAATGCATTCCATGCTACCCAAGCACCCCTCGTCCACTCTTCATGTACAGATGAAGTTGTGTCATAACCACAGTAAGCATTAAGATCGGCAATGCATAGGACACGCTTCTTTCCAAATTATGGCATAGACCACCGTCCTATCGCACGGTCTCGGCCTCCCACTACGCTCTCGTATCGAGCCTCGAGCGGCGAAGTGATGCGAGTGGGCGTATGTTAGGACGATGAGCAGGGACATGGTGATATCCGTTCCTTTGCTGAATGCTACCCTAACTCAATATCAATAAAGTGCAGTTGAATGCCATGAAACTGTCCAACAAGGTTAAAGATAACCACATCAGCGCCTATAAGTTTCGTTAATATATTCTTGTATCCAGAGTGAACCCTGATTCTGCAGGTTACGTACTAAATGGCCCGGTATTGGCCCATTACCAGCCCAGTAACCTGCTTTCTCAAGAAAGTAAATGGACAGAAACCTTTCAATCATCCTCTTTTCCGAGTACCCTCTTCCGTCTACCGGCTGTATCGAGCTGAAATAACAAATGCCTCTGCCATTATGTGGATTTCTGTATTTCCAGGAGTGCTTTCTTTAGCTACCGCAACAGACGAAAGGCAAAGCAACTCTTCCTTATTCAAATAATCGTCCAGGAAGACATTCGTCTTGGGGTTTTTTAAGTGGACTGATTTTACAATATACCCAGCCTTCTCACTTCTCGTTAAATGCTAGGTAAATAATTGACCTTTCCCGTTTTAGCTATGCCCCGCCCATCTCTAGCTAAGCTCCATCCACGCTTCTTCCGTGTTGGAATCGATGGATCCCTGAACACCCTGACTATCAATTTCCTCCCAATTTAGATTTAAAATATTCAACAGAATGTTTATTAAATAGCAAAGAAATTAGTACGTGTCGGACTGTTAAGCGTTTAAGACGAACTAAATCGAGTCATTCATGATTATGACGTCATCCTACACGTCACGTAGTTGATTATGACGTCATGTAAACTGGAAAGGTCAATTCCCACTCATCATAAATATCATTCACATCAACTACACCGCGTACCACTTGTACTTGTCGAATGATAGTACTTCTTAAACATGGTTAAAGAGAATATATTATTATTATTATTATTATTATTATTATTATTATTATTATTATTATTGTTATTATTATTATTATTATTATTATTATTATTATTATTATTATGAAATGAAGTTATTTTGAAATGATTCTGATTCTGAGGTTTATTGATTTATTATTTTATGTTACTACTTTTCGCGAATTGTGTTCACCTCTTCCAGCGATGTTTGGGGTTTTTTGATTGGAGGAAGGGTGAGTGCTGGAGATGTAGAAGCGCGTTGCTAATCGTCATCACATTGAACATATAATTAAAGGTCCATTCAACGTATTTTTTGAACCGCTTACATTTGAACAGTTATTGCTAGTACGAACAACTTCTAATGAGACGAAAACTAGAATGCAAGACTACATTCACCCCCATTTGCTATGTAGGCCTACTTGTAATACTTTGCATGTGTCTCCGCCGATGGGAGATTACCAGCGACCTTTACGAAACATTTTGATGAGGAAAAGGCTTTCTTACACTTTAACCATTTGAATCCAAATCACCGAATTTGAAAACTCATTTACAAATTAATAAATTTTCTGTTGAATAGTTTGAAAATAATTTGGCTCTAAGCTGTTCCGTTGCTGCCTCTGTCCCGGTCAAATTCGTCTTAAAATATCCAACAGCTTATTCGAAGAGCTAACTTGAATTTGGGATTCACGGAATTCAGAGATCAATGGGTTAGGGTTGGTTACTAAAAAAACCCCGAGAGGACGTCACGAAGATAAGCAGCTCTCAAAGACTTATTTTAAACAGACCAATTTCCTGATGAGGACCACAAAGGTGTTTGTGATGCGCGGGAAACCACTCTAAGCAGGATTAGTTTAGTTGGCGAAATAAGCATATTGATTGAAGTATCATTGAAGTATCATTGAATCTCGTGACGTAGAGTAACACTGATGCCGCGCTTGATCACCCATGCGCCGTATCTCTACGGTATATACGCGGTATATGGACAAATAGCCTTGAACATGTAAATTATTAGGACTCGATCTGTGTCAGTCAAGTATCTGACGTCATAATCAGTTATGTCGCTAGTTAGCTGACGTCACAAGCAAAATAACGCGGCTCCATCACGAAACTCGAAAATCCTGTCACGAATGTCGAGGAAATTTATGTATTTGGTGAATTTACAATTTACTGGACACACTGTTGAATATTTTGAAAATAATTTGATTTGGAGCAGTGAAATAATATATAAATTGATTCCAGCACGCAGTTTAGCAAGAAATGGGCGGGACTTATCCCGAAATGGATCCTTCCATTGTCGCATATAGCTGAGGATTAGTATAATTAAGTATTTTCAACGCAGTATATTAACGACCGAATAATGATCCAAGGTGGTGTTCACACTAGAGGGCCAATTAGAAGTAAGTCCGACGTAAGTCTGATCGATAGCAAAGATTCGTTTACATATCACAACGTGTATAACGGTAAATGCGTACATATGTGAGTAAAACGAAATTTTGTGATCCATTGGACTTACTTCGGAATTGACCTTTTCGGTTTTAGCTATGCCCCGCCCATCTCTAGAAAAACTGCACCCACACCGCGCTCGTGTTGGGATCGATCGATCGATCGATCCCTGAACTCCCTGACAATCAATTTCCAGAAAACTATACAAGTAAGCTGTTGAATATTTTGAAACTAATTTGGCTGGTTGTTGTTGCTGCAACAGTGCCCAGTCATATTAGTTTCCAAATATTCAACAGCACGTTTATTAAATAGCAAAGTCATACAATTCGTGCAATGTGTTGGACTATTAAGCGTTTAAGACTGACTAAATCGAGTCATTCATGATGGCATCGTCATGACGCCATCCTACACGTCACGTGGTTGATTATGACGTCATATAATGGATGGACAACCTGGAATGGTCCATTAGCTCTCTAGTGTACAGACGACCTTAGTGTGATATCGTAAAACGCGCACACACGCAACAATTGTTGACAAGTGTGGCAATAATAACGTCCATTCTATAGAATTTATGTTTTACTTCTTCTTCTTCTTCTTCCGCCGCTGCCGCCGCCGCCGCCGCCGCTGCTGCTGCTGCGTCTTCTTCTTCCTCTTCTTCTTCTTCTTCTTCTTCTTCTTCTTCTTCTTCTTCTTCTTCTTCTTCTATTACAGTACATCACGCATAGATTGAGAATCGTCGTACTAGGTGTCGCGGCAGAGAGGTTAGAAAATATTTTTTTATTTACAATTAAAAACATGATGTTGCTAATTATGTCTGGACTCTCGACGACGCCAGCAGGCAGTTTTATTCTTCTTTTCGTTCGCTGATCATACCGCCAGTCCTGTAAGTGACTATCGACATGATCATAAGCGTTAAGTGCGTGGATCCATGGTTTATTAGAGTGCGCCGTGCGGCCTGGAATCTCCGTCTTCAGCACTCGAGGTTTCTGTCAGGGTTACCTCACCCTTACCTCCTTTAGTCGCCTCTTACGACACGCAGTGGATACGGAAGGTGTATTCTAAGCCCCACCTACAGGGCAGCCAGCAGGCAGTGAATTCCATAATCTGATTGTATCTGGATAGAATGATTTTCGGAAGTTAGTCAGTCTGCTGTGTGGTACTAAAATTAGGTCAATTAGGACCCAGAGCTTCTCTTTTTTGTTTTTGTTAGCTTTCCTAGTAGCTGACTTAACTGGGTGAAGTTGGTCGCTTGGGATGGCAATCAGGTCATTGGCAATCCTGTACATCATGGTGACCTTGGATTTAGCACGGTGTTCTTCAAGAGCTGGGATTTCTAGCTCCTGGAGCATTGCAGTGACACGGCTGTAACGGCTGTGGTCATTCTTGATGAAGCGGGCTGATTTCCTCTGAACTGCTTCCAGTTTGACAATGTTAGCCTGGCAATGCGGATCCCATATTATCAATGCGTGTTCGAGCATGGGTCTCACCAATGTGGTGTAGCACTGTGTCTTCATTTCACTGGGCAGGAACGGATATTACGCTGGAGGAATGACCATGCACGATCAGCTTTCTTTGCAGTCAAATTAATGTGTTCATTTCACCGAAAGTTTCTTGTGGATGGACAGTCCAAGGTATTTGGCGCTATCTGTACTCTGTAGTGGCTGGCCATGGATCGAGTACGTGAATGTCGATGGCTTCGTCTTGTTTGTTATATGTACCACTTGGCATTTCCCAGGGTGGAATTCCATCAACAAATCAGCTTCCCACTTCGTCAAGCTGGTTATGTCTTCTTGTAGTGCTCTGCTATCTCTTATTCCCGTAATAACCTTTTGGAGAAAACCGTCACCTGCAAAGAGTCTTGTTGTGGATGCTGTGACGCTTTCTGGCAGGTCGTTAATGAAGGTTATGAAAAGAAGTGGACCGAGGACTGACGCTTGAGGTACTTCTGATGCAACAGAGGCTTCGCTGGAAAATTTGTCGTTGAGAACAACTTTCTGTTGACGATTTTCTAGGAATTTTTTCACCAATTTGTTCATGTTGCCTGTTACTCCATAATATTTGAGTTTGAATAATACGCGTTTGTGTGCGACCTTGTCAAAAGCCTTGCTAAAGTCTAGCAGGATAGCATCGATCTGTTGACCAGCATCAAGACCTTTAGCTAAGTCGTGCACTGTTTTGATGAGCTGACTCTCGCATGATCGTCTGTTTCTAAATCCATGCTGGCAGTCTGTTAGTATGCAGCTTTCCTCGAAGTGTGTCACGATGGTTGAATGGATGATACGCTCCAGTAGTTTTGAACAGATGGATGTCAATGATACTGGACGGTAGTTTGATGCTTTGTATCTGTCCCCTTTTTGAAAAGAGGGACAACATGGGCTGACTTCCAATCTGATGGAACTATGCTTTGGTCTAGCGAAGCTTGGAAGAAATGTGTCAATGTAGGTGCAATTTCTGATGAGAGGAGTTTCAATACACATGGTGAGATGTTATCAGGGCCACATGCTTTGTTGGTATTAAGTCTGTTCAGGAGCGCAAAAACTCCCTTCTTTGTCACCTGTACATGGCTCATTGATGGATACGGGCTTGGACCCTTATCAGGAATGTTTTCCTCTTCGTTCTTGTTAATGACTGAAACAAATTGGTTATTAAGAATTTCAGCTTTCGTCTGGTCATCGCTGTAAACGATACCATTAGTATTCCTGCGTGGTGCTACGCCATTATTTTCACATCTCTTGGTCTTGATGAAGACACATAACTTTTTCGGGTTACTGGATGCATCTGGTGAAATGATGTTACTAATAAATGTGTTGTACGCCTTCCTACATTCACGTTGTGTCGATTTTTAGTTGCTTGTATCGGGACCAGTCTTTCAGCTTTTTTGAGTTGCATGCTTGTTGGTAGCTTCTCTTCTTTTGCCTCGACATCCGCTTGACCAATGGAGTTATTCATGGCTCGTTGAATCGAATGGATGTTGTTTTCGATGGGACATGATATTTTACTATGGATGTGAGGTTATGTTTTATGTCACTCCACATTTCCTCAATGGCACTTGTGGTTGAGTACTTCCCAGTGAAGGATGATGTGAAACGTACTGCCTCCAGCTTCACAGCATCAGTGTTAGCCTTTCGCCAACGGTGAATTTCTCTAGGAACTGGTTTTAGTTGTGTTGCTTTGATGTTTGAGTTCACGAACATGATGTCATGGTCACCAAGATCAGGGACCATTTCTTGTCGATTTATTAGACTTGGTCTATTTGTAATGAAGTGGTCCAGTATTGCATCATTCCGTGTAGGTTGGTCGGTCGACAATGTATATTAGAGATCATTCCAATAAAGCGTAGGTTGAGGTCCATTCTGTATTGGTGTCCAATGACAGTATTGGTTGACCAAGAGATGTCTGGCAGGTTGAAGTCACCTGCGATCCAGAAGACTGATGACTTATTTGCATTGACGGTTATCTCGATGTGGCTACATACTGTGTCTGCGTACTCAGTATCACTGGTTGGTGGTCGGTATATGGAGCCGATAAACAACGGTTTCTGTGAGGGCATTGCAATCTTTGCAAAGATTATTTCACTGTCATCATCACCGCCATCAACAAGTTCGCTAATGTATTCAGACTTAATCGCGATCAAAATTCCGCCATGCTCCTCACTCCGGTCCTTCCTATAGACATTATAGACAGGTGGGAAAATTTCAGAACTACGGATGTCTGTTTTAAGCCGTGTCTCGTTGCCTTTTACGATACATGGGTTTGACTGGTCAATTAGGACCCAGAGCTCCTCTTTTTTGTTTTTAATGCTCTGGAAGTTGATGATAAATACTTTGAGATTGTTGATCATGCCTTGGTGGCTGGCTGTTGATCTCTTCGGAGATGACGATACCATTGGAGGACCAGGGCTGTTAGTGGTTTGACTGGTAACGATAGTTGCCAGAAGATTATCAGTACTTGATTTGAGTTGACTCGAACAAGCTAGTAGCGAAGTTTGGCAAACCACAATTAATACAATTCCAAGGTGTGCTGGTATTAGCCAAGATATTATATTCCGGTGTAGTCATGTTGTAGATATGGGACTGTTTGGTGGGAAGTCATGACCCCACTGGACGTCTTATTTGTGCAAGTAAGTCCCGAGTGAAATTCATGTTTGTGAATACCAGGTAAGCTAATAGACTATGTCACGATGTATGTGTAGATGCACTGGGTGGCATCAAGCGGTTTCGCAGAAACGATGCGATCAGAATGTATATTTAGCTGTGTTGCCAGCATTAGGTAACAGTCTATATTTAGATGCATTACCAGTAGGCATCTTATTATTTGAATATGTATTAGATGCACTGGGTGACATCAACCAATGTTAGCCTGGCAATGCGGATCCCATAATCCCATGCTGATGGTATACAGTTTCGCAGAAACAGGTTCGAAGCTGATGCGAAACTAGGACTATGATAGTAGTATGAAAAGTTAGGAAGGGAATAGAATTGAATAGGGCACTGTGTTCTGAGTTGATGGCTTCTGTCAATGGTTGAAGATGAAAGTTGTTGCTGTGAAGGCGGCACACACTTTTATAATGTTCAGCAGTCATTTCAGCCAATAGTTTAGTAAATATTCGAGTGAAATGAACGATAAGAATCTATAGGAATCGAGAGGATTTATAGGAAATTAGGGTCGACAGACTGACGAGGGGTGGTGACGGTTGGATGTCAGGCTCCATCATAACAAGTAATAACAACACCACCTGGCAATGAGATCATCAGCCCACGTGCTTATTAACGTTCATTTCCTACAGGCTTATAAGTGATAGGCAATGGATGGGAAACGGACATTTAAGCGTCATGGGTGAATCAAGTACACAGTAGAAGCTTGTATATAAACAAACTGTTAATCATAGGGACATAACGGTTTCGCAGAAACTGATAAATGTTGATAGTTAGTGACAAGAGGCATCAAATCAGAACCAGAATGAACCACGTGGACCATGTTTGATGTTGTATTCCTGAAAGAGAAACACGGAGTTTGATTAGTCGGAATGACGTCATAATCAATGGGCATCCGATCAAACTCCGGTGAAGAGAAATCAAAAGAACATGAAGTAGAAGCTAGGAGTAGTATATAAAGGGCGATTTGCCTTTTATCGGGAGTCTTTTTCTGTTGGAGTCCAGTCGAGTATTGGTGGTTCCGATTTATGGAGTTAAAGTTGAGTCAGGTTTTGAACTCGGTTAGAGTCAGTACATGAAACTCTTGGTGTTAAGTAAGAGCTAGGAAAATAGAATAGCATAGCAGACCAGAGCCGCTGGGAGTATTGCTAGTTCGTTTAGATGAAAATAGGGAACATTGCTGGAAATTATTATTGTTGTAAATACGTAAACTGGTGACAGTATAAGTTGCCAAACTTTGTAGGTCTTATTGTACAGTTAAGGTAGAAATAAAACGATCACCTTGAGTGTAATCCAAGGCAAAAGTTTGGTAAGCATCTGTTGTTGATTATTCTGGATAACACGGAAGACCACCGTGTCGAACCGATCTTCCTGAAACAAGAAGTCAGATCAGGCCCAGGCACTAATATAAATATCGTTAGGTCTCTTTACCTACGAGGCGAGCTAGTGTCACGCTCTTTCTTCATCGGCTGAACCGGTTGTCGCAGCAACCATCCATACAAGGTTTTGTCGAAGAAGGGAGAGAATAAGTTACCATCCATCAGGGTAGATAACCCAAAATCTTCAGGAGATAATCAGAAATCTTCAGTGGCTTCACCTGCCAGGATCCAGAGTATCAACCGTGAGTAACTAGAGTATATGGCCCAGCCAGAAACACCACTCTCCAATTCGGCCATCGTATTAAAAGACGTCGCTGACCTCGTACGGGTATTCCTAGATGCGGCCAAGTTATCCGACGGCGCTAAAATCATCCAGCATCGCGAGTACCAGGAGGGGTCTGCGTAAAAATCACCACCGACGTAGTCTGCCCCGAGCAACCCCGTCTCCACAGAGTAGTAATCGGCTTGCACTATCATTAGACAGAATGGCAATGGGACCGAAGAGACCCTCTGAACCCGGCCTGCCACCCGTAGAGATGCCGCTAGCACCCCAGCTCCGACCCGAGACCATCGCCGCCATGCAGACGATGGGAATAGCCATGGCGGGGGCCATCGTGGACAGTAGCAATCGTCGGGAGGCCGAACGGGTGTACCACCGAGAAATTCCGGATAACATATACCGAATTCAGCCATGTGATGGTGTCGTACCGGAGGAGGTGCGGACGTTTCTAGATGAGACCCGACGGGCGTGGGTCGCCAACCAAGGGCGACTAGAAGGCGTACCTGCCTACATTATTACACGGGCAGCCCGAGGACAGCTATCAAGAGCCATCGATGGGTTTTTGGTGGGGAAGGTACGAGATGGTGTTATGTTCGATGAGTTTCACGAGGACATCACGCTGAATTTCGTATCAGCGAACGAAGGCGAGAGGATCAAGTACGACCTCGAGGGGGTACGGCAGAGGCAGAATGAGACCGTCATAACCTTCAACCGAAGGTACCGAGAGCTCAGCAGCCGGGCGTATCCCACAGAATGATGACAATCGTCGCACCATGTTAGGGATTTACCTGAAAGCACTGTCGGATCATCGCCTTAGTAAGCGAATCGTCCGTAAGAAGGCGACCACCTTGAACCGGGCCATCGAGATCGCAGAAGAGGAAGCCACATGCGATGATCTGCTCAAGGCCATGAAGATCGATGAGCAGCAGGAGGAGAGTATGGAAGTGAACATGGTTGGCCCAGAGGAAGAGAAGGAGATCTGGAGCATGGTGCAGACTTTGAAGAAGCAGATTGCTCAGCAGAGCAAAATGATCGAACAGCTGTGCGGCTTGGTCAATGATCTCCAACTAAGGGAGCAGAAGCCAGTGACCAGGGCCGTCAAGCCCGAGAAGAAGGCAGCTCTGCCAGCGAAGCAACGCCGCACCACCCTCGCCCCGACCAGCCAGAGCGGGGAGGGACGTACAGAATGTTACATGTTACAACTGTAGGAGGAACGGCCATTATAAGAGTGACTGCCATCAGCCAAGGCAGCCGCGCGAAGACGTCAACAGGAGGCCTGCCCCGTGGCCCAAGCAGCCGAGACGAGCACCGCCTGTGACGTGCTTTAATTGTGGAATGGAGGGCCACATGGCCCAAGACTGTAACAGACATCACACGTTCGATGACTACGCGAGCCAGAAGACCACTCCAACCGCGACCGTAAGATGTTTCGGGTGTAACCAGGATGGGCATTACGTACGGGACTGCCCACAGTGGGGACATTCGGTCAGGGGTCCGCCACAGAACGGCCCTGCCTGGACCAAGCAACCCGGTCCACCTGCGCGCCGGGCGATCAAGCGTCCACGAACTGACGATATGGACATCGATGTCGTCGACCGACGGCAACGTGAGAACTGTGTAACACCCCGTGACTGTTCGCATAATCTCCGGAAGGACATGAACAATCAGTTTCGTGATCGTGAGGAATACGAGGACCGCGATGGGTTCGTGTTGACCGGTGAGGGGACTGATGCACATGGCCGTTATTCATACGGTATCGGACAGGATGCATCCTCCCGCCGAAATAGTTACGCGGAAGTGGTTAGTGGATGGAGGAGTACGTCAAACGACGACGTAGGAAGCCGTTGGTGAATTCACCGACCGAGTGGTTTCTAATCCGTCTGAAAATTGATAAAAACGGTCCGACGGATCAGGGTGAGTACTTGCATGCCTTAGTGGATACTGCTGCTAGTACATCCTTGATTCGCAAGGATATATGGCGTAGCATGTTGAATGCTAGGCCATTGAAGAGAGCAAAGATGCTCTTGGCAGTAAATGGTTCCCCAATAGAACTTTTGGGAGAAACTCAAGTAAAATTCAGAAACGCCCGTCCTATTCCGAGTACGGTAGTAGCGAGAATGCGGCATGAATGTTTGCTTGGTGCGGATGCTTTGCACTTGGGAAATGCAAAGATTGATTATCAGGCCAAAGTTGTAGTATGGTTTGGCCAGGTATATCCTTTTAAGTATCCCTATAGGGAACAGACAAATTCCGTCTATGAGAGTTGTAAAGAAACGACCGGATATAAAGCTATCGACAAAGTGCTTGAGGACTTTGCGGATAACTTTGATACGGCTCGTCCAAACACATTAGGTTTGGTCCCCAAAGTGAAGTGTACGGTACCAACAGGAGATGCATTTCCTATAAGGCAGAAAGCCTACCGTTTACCGCTTGCTAAGCAGTATGTAGTCAAGAATCAAGTGGCTGAAATGCTGGCAGCGGGCGTCATAATACCGTCGTCATCGCCCTGGGCGTCGCCCATTACGTTAGTTCCTAAGAAGGACGGGGACACGAGGTTTTGTGTCGACTACAGGAAGTTGAATTCTGTATGTCGTAAAGACAGTTATCCATTGCCGAATATAACGGATATCTTTGACTCGATGCACGGCGCAATGATATTTTCGACTATGGACTTGAAGTCTGGCTATTGGCAGATACCAATGGACAGCCAAGACATAGAGAAAACAGCGTTCGTTTGCAGTGAAGGTTTGTTCGAATGGATTCGGATGCCTTTTGGTTTTTGCAACTCAGGTGCCGTATTTCAGAGGGCAATGAACGATATTTTCCGAGAATTCGTGGGAAAATATTTGCATGTTTTTGTCGATGATGTAGTAGTGTATTCAAGAAATCCCGCTGAGCATGCACAGCATTTGCGTAAGGTTATGCGTAGGATTCAGGAATACAATTTACAGGTTAAGAGAAAGAAGTGCGAGTTTGCCTGCGAGTCTGTGGACTTGTTGGGGTATCGTATTTCTGCACAAGGAGTGGCTCCTCAGGTCCAGAAGGTCAAGGTCATAAGGGAGATGTCACCACCACGTGACGTGGGTGAGGTGAGAAGTTTCCTTGGAGCTACAGGTTATTACCGCTCTTGTGTGCAAGGCTATGCCGAAATTGCTAAGCCTTTGATAGAATTAACTAAGAAGTATAAACGATTTGAATGGGGTAAGGAGGAACAGCAAGCGTTTAAGAAATTACAGAACTTGCTGTGCAGTGAGACGGTTCCCACCTATCCAAATTTAAATGCTCCGTATAGGCTTTATACTGATGCGTCTAGCTATGTGATAGGTGCGATACTGGTACAGGTAGATGATAAGGGTATAGAACGAGTGATACAGTATGTAAGCTCTACCCTGAAGGACAGTCAGCTAAACTGGCCTGTAATAGAAAAGGAAGCTTATGCTGTGATATATGCATTGAAGAAGCTTAGACCTTATCTATTTGGCGCGCAGTTCACCGTGTATACTGACCACAAACCCCTAAAGAGTTTGTTTGTGGGAGAAGTTAAAAACACGAAGGTGCAGCGCTGGGCAGTGCTGATTGCCGAGTACGGATGTAAGATAGAATACATCCAAGGCTCGAAGAATATTCGAGCGGACATGTTGTTCAGGTTACGTCGTCCCATGGAGATCGCCACCTTAGACACAAGCGATTTTGTCATACCGGATGTAGACGAGGGTGCGTTACCACATGTCCCTCTGGAGGTATTTGACATTCCCTACGACGATTTGTGTGCCAAGCAGACCAAGGAATACCCGGAGTTGTTCAAGAACACCCCGGAGGAGTATATGGTCAAGAACGGTACATTATATTCTTTAATTACGCCTTCAGCATTGGACGCTGAGTACCCCAGAATCATGTTACCTACCCTGTTCCGTGAGAAAGTGCTCCGGATGGCTCATGAACGAGCCGGTCACCAAGGTCTGCAGAAGACCATCGGTATGGTAAGAGATTCCTTTGTGTGGACGTCTTTGAGAAAAGACGTGGTGCGTATGCTAGAGACGTGTACGACATGTCAGGTCAACAGACCTGTTAACACTCGACCACGGTACAGTGAGATGCCCATGGCCAGTTATCCGAGTCAGATAATCGGCATGGATTTGATAGGTCCACTGCTGGAGTCGAGTAAAGGTAACGTGTATATCATGACGATCGTCGATCACTGTTCTGCGTGGGCAGAAGCATATCCGATTCCGGCTAAGACGTCGCAAAACGTTGAGGACAAGTTTTTCAACGAGTACGTCGCCCATCATGGTGTCCCTGAGATATTGATAACAGATCAGGGAAAAGAGTTTTGTTCTAAATCTCTGGAGGAGAGATTCAGGGAACATGGGATCGATCATAGAAGGTCGAGTCCCTACCACCCACAAACTAACGGGCGTACCGAGAGGTTTAATCGCACCCTTAAGGACTTAATCCGGAAAGGGGTTAACAATGCTTCTCGTACGTGGGAGGACGAATTGGGTGCGGATTTAACAGCTTATCGCAGTACTCGTCATTCCACTACTGGTTATACGCCATTTTATCTGACATACGGTCGACGGGCGAGACTGCCGTTCGCTATTCCCATAGACGCATCACAGGATTTGGGTGAGAGACTGATCTGTCTCAATAATGCCTTACTGCGTGCTCATATGGAAATGGCCAGATCTCGTGAGGTCCACCGGGAGCAGATTGACAAGCGTGCGAACGCTGGTGTATTTAAGGTGGGTGATTCGGTGGTCGTAAAGGCAGAGGAACGGATGAAGTTAACCTCTCGCAGTGACCCCGAGTATGAGATCTTTAAGATCAACGGGCCTGTGGCTCATGTCCGGCATCAACGGTCTGGGAAGGTGCGCATACTGAATATAGCTAAGTTACGCGTAGTCAACTCGGAGATGTGCTGGGACAAGGTACGGCCACGCCCTGTTCGTAACACTGCAAAGGGTACGAAAGGTAGCCATCATCCCAGGGCGATGATGCTCCCCAGGTCCGAGGACGGGCCAGATTCCGACCCTAGGGCAACCCCGGGTAGAGCTCGTAGGAAGCGACCAGCTTCTGATAATGAGCCAAGGGTGAGCAAGAGGGGTAGGATGGTTGATAACAACATCAGTCAACCTGGTACGAGTGAGACTCGAAACCATGAGTCACCGATGGAAACTCACGTGACTCCTCAGACCGTGGTGATGGACAGCTCGGAGGAGGTACCCGAGAGTGTGCCGGAACCAATGGAAACGCTGCCAGAGCCGCGCTACTTTTTACGCAAGAGCAGGCATGCTCCTGAGGTCGAAGCCAACAACAAACGACTCAGGATTGGCGCGTTTGGCCGCGCTCTGTACGATGACTTCATCGATCGTATAGAGGCAGTTATAAGGCGACATAGCCGCCGATAGTTATCCTTCTGACTAATACTTTGCACCAGTAATACATCGCTGTGGGCGTAGCATCGTGTATTTCTCTCGATTGTGATAGTGTAGAATCAGGCGTACATTGCGAATCAGTGTAACCATAGGTTGTGTATGATGTTAGGGGGAGTTAAGGAATGAGGGGTAACCATGTCGGACAACTGTATTGAGGTCGAGGGACCTGCAACTGTTACCCGGATGTTGCATATAAAATCATCGGTGTTACCGCTGGTCAAGATGCAGTTATGGTTATATTACCCTTGGGTGATGGTTATATCTTACGCGAAGTGGGTGCCTATTAATGGGCGATTCTCGGAGGAATATCACAATTGGGCTGGAGGCGACTGGCATTACAGACCAGATATGAGTCTTTGACTTAGTCGGGGTGTATGGTCCTACTAACCTCCGAAGTAACCGCTAGCAAATTATTTGCCAATAAGAAAATAGGTGTTGTGTTGCAAACCTTCGGTGAAACCATGGAAATACACTGCGACGGACGACTGACTGACCGGTGCGTGATGAGTAATGGAGTGTATGCGTTAATGTCTGGTGAATGCGGGTATAGTGGGAAAGGCTGGCAATTCGAGCCTGTGACATCTTATAGTCGGACGTACACTCGGGTTAGCTTGGCCATTGAGATGCCTCACTTGGATGTGACCGGGGTTCTTAACCAGTCCATGATAGTAAATCATTTAAAACTGCAACCCTGGAACCATTTACAAAAAGTCCAAGTACGTGCCGCTAGCACCACTATCTGCGATCGACCCAGTGATGGTCGATGGCATTGGAGTACGCTCTTTCATATCGTATTCAGCGGGCTCCTCCGTTGTGCTTATATTATATAAATGCGGTATTTTGAACCGCATGTGGGTTTGGATCAAATGCAAGCCACTTGCGGCCCATAGTAGTGCGCCACATCATATTCGCTCTCCGCGACCGCGGGGAACTGCAGCCCTGCCGGTAATGGTGGAGATGTCGGCCGGGTCGTCGCCTAACGCTATTGCCAGGACCGAGATCGACCCGATGGCTGACGACTGGATAGATGTGGAGTTATACCATGACATTGGTACGCCTAACGTGGATCTGAGTGACCGAGTGGACTCATCCCAATGACATTTTGGAGTTAACTTCGTATGCTGTGTATGGAACACTCAGTGGTAACACTTGACTTTTATGCTATAGTATTGATTGAACATGATTTGTAATGGTATTTGCACTGTGGATTCTATATTGTATTGCTATTGTCGTATTAATCATATTATATTAATATATTTATATTTAATGATGCTATTGATGTGTTGCCGGGGCGGGTCAAGTTGCACTTGGTATTCCGTATCCGGACACGTTTGTACTTTGTATAGACTTATGCTGTGTCCTCTGTTTCCGAGGACGGTCACTTGACTGTGGTTGATATTGTGGATTGAGATATAATCTTATTCTGGTGTATGGCATAGTCTGGATGGCGCTGGTATGGGTGGTTTAGGTTGTTGATAGTGCACAATGAGTTAATTAACGCGCTCTTAAAGGCCTTAAGCGAGGCGGTTATTTAACTTCGGTTGAGGGGCATGTGTAGATATGGGACTGTTTGGTGGGAAGTCATGACCCCACTGGACGTCTTATATGTGCAAGTAAGTCCCGAGTGAAATTCATGTTTGTGAATACCAGGTAAGCTAATAGACTATGTCACGATGTATGTGTAGATGCACTGGGTGGCATCAAGCGGTTTCGCAGAAACGATGCGATCAGAATGTATATTTAGCTGTGTTGCCAGCATTAGGTAACAGTCTATATTTAGATGCATTACCAGTAGGCATCTTATTAATTGAATATGTATTAGATGCACTGGGTGACATCAACCAGTGCTGATGGTATACAGTTTCGCAGAAACAGGTTCGAAGCTGATGCGAAACTAGGACTATGATAGTAGTATGAAAAGTTAGGAAGGGAATAGAATTGAATAGGGCACTGTGTTCTGAGTTGATGGCTTCTGTCAATGGTTGAAGATGAAAGTTGTTGCTGTGAAACACACTTTTATAATGTTCAGCAGTCATTTCAGCCAATAGTTTAGTAAATATTCGAGTGAAATGAACGATAAGAATCGATAGGAATCGAGAGGATTTATAGGAAATTAGGGTCGACAGACTGACGAGGGGTGGTGACGGTTGGATGTCAGGCTCCATCATAACAAGTAATAACAACACCACCTGGCAATGAGATCATCAGCTCACGCGCTTATTAACGTTCATTTCCTACAGGCTTATAAGTGATAGGCAATGGATGGGAAACGGACATTTAAGCATCATGGGTGAATCAAGTACACAGTAGAAGCTTGTATATAAACAAACTGTTAATCATAGGGACATAACGGTTTCGCAGAAACTGATAAATGTTGATAGTTAGTGACAAGAGGCATCAAATCAGAACCAGAATGAACCACGTGGACCATGTTTGATGTTGTATTCCTGAAAGAGAAACACGGAGTTTGATTAGTCGGGATGACGTCATAATCAATGGGCATCCGATCAAACTCCGGTGAAGAGAAATCAAAAGAACATGAAGTAGAAGCTAGGAGTAGTATATAAAGGGCGCTTTGCCTTTTATCGGGAGTCTTTTTCTGTTGGAGTCCAGTCGAGTATTGGTGGTTCCGATTTATGGAGTTAAAGTTGAGTCAGGTTTTGAACTCGGTTAGAGTCGGTACATGAAACTCTTGGTGTTAAGTAAGAGCTAGGAAAATAGAATAGCATAGCAGACCAGAGCCGCTGGGAGTATTGCTAGTTCGTTTAGATGAAAATAGGGAACATTGCTGGAAATTATTATTGTTGTAAATACGTAAACTGGTGACAGTATAAGTTGCCAAACTTTGTAGGTCTTATTGTACAGTTAAGGTAGAAATAAAACGATCACCTTGAGTGTAATCCAAGGCAAAAGTTTGGTAAGCATCTGTTGTTGATTATTCTGGATAACACGGAAGACCACCGTGTCGAACCGATCTTCCTGAAACGAGAAGTCAGATCAGGCCCAGGCACTAATATAAATATCGTTAGGTCTCTTTACCTACGAGGCGAGCTAGTGTCACGCTCTTTCTTCATCGGCCGAACCGGTTGTCGCAGCAACCATCCATACAAGGTTTTGTCGAAGAAGGGAGGGAATAAGTTACCATCCATCAGGGTAGATAACACAAAATCTTCAGGAGATAATCAGAAATCTTCAATGTGTAGGCAGCTGACATGGTGCCAGTTCGAGCACGCGTCACAGGCCACAGCTCTTTGCTTCCATTTCACTGCTTTTTCACAGATTTGGCATTGATACTTTAGTTTATATGGTCCTAGATTTAATTCAGTGTCAAAAGATAGTACTATTAGTAATATCGACAGATACAGTAGGTGGAATATAGAATTATTAAGTGCTGCTCTTTGATATAGTATTGCCATGTTGGATTTAGCAAACGATAGTTAGATGATGACTAGTTTGAATGATGATAATGTTATATGAGAATGATGGAAATGTTATAACACATGATGATCAAGCGGGTACGATATAATATCCGAGCCAGTGGGAATCCATGACAGACTGCGTTCTAAAACAAAAGCCGTTATATGTATATATTTATCTATACACGTCAAAATATGCAATCGCATTTGCTGCGAAAGCGAGACATAAAACGACAGTATGCGATAGTAATCCTGACATGATGACATCGTCTTTTGAAATTTCATAGTCTATAACCACGCTTATCTTAAAGATATATCCACTAAACTGGCCACATCCTAAATTATTCCCATATTTCTTGCTAAGTCTGAGAAGATTGAATCTCCGAAGCCACAACCCATCAGTGATAGGGGCGGGTGGAAGCGGCGGTTGTGGGAATAAAGAGCAACATGGTTGCAATAGAACATTGTACGCTAAGATAATGGACCTTTCTAGTTTTAGCCATGCCCCGCCCATCTGTAGCTAAGCTCCACCCATACTTCACTTGTGTTGAGATCGATCGATCCATGAACTCTCTGACTATTAATTTCCAGAAAATTATATAGGCAAGCTGTTGAATATTTTGAAATTAATTTGAAAGGGTGCCTGAGGCAGCAACAGGGCCCAGTTAAATTAGTTTCAAAATATTTGACAGTATGGCTATTAAATAGTAAAGAAATACAATTCGTACAACGTGTCAGACTATTAAGCCTTAAAGACGGACTAAATCGAATCATCCATGACGTCATATGACGTCATATGATGGATGGATGGATAAAGTGGAAAGGTCCATTACGCATATTCCCATGGCAAATGTAATTCGTGGAGATGAGATTTTCAGGCTAATAGAGAAGTGTATATTTTATGGGATGAATATGCAGAAGCAAGGTTAGGAATGTTATGCTTTCCGACGTGAAATCCGACTATGTTGAGAATTACTTCACATATTCAACAGAACATTGGTTCCATCAGCTTCAATGCATCGATTATATGTGCTTTATTTGATACACGAATCTAAAATTCCTTGTCGGTTAATATTAAACTTGTCCATCTCCTTAGAAAATACAATCCCAATCTCGCATCAGATCGTTGGTGGGTGGATGGATGGGTGCGTGGATGGTTGTTTGTGTGTTGGGTAGGTGGATGAGCGGACGGGTTGGTGAGGGGCGGGTGGGCAGGCGGGTTCGTCTGTTGGTTGGTCAGTCGGTCGGCTGGCTGGTCGGACAGTTGGTCGGCTGCTTGGTCAATCTGTCAGTTTGTCGATCGGCCAGTTGGTCGGTCAGTCGGTCTGTTGATTGGTCTGTCAGTGGGTGGGTGGGTGGGTGGGTGGGTGGGTGGGTGGGTCGATGGGTGGGTGGTGGGGGAGAGCGAGCGTGCGAGTGAGTTAGTGAGTGAGAGAGCGAGTGAGCGAGTAAGCGAATGAGCGATTGAGTAAGTAAGAGGTGCTGGAGAGAGGGATGCGTTGGAAGATAGTGAATGTATAAGGGGTGGCAATGGAGGGATGACGATAGCGCTGGACAGATTGACGGACGATGAAGCAATGGTGAATGAAGAAGATACTTCGGGAGAGAGAGAGATTGAGAAATGATATATGAGAGAAACCATCAATGATGTATTCTGATAGTGCACTATGCTGAGAAACAGGTCTCCAGGGATATCACGTTCACGCCCCATGGACCGACCAACGATAATGGTATTCTACATGATTGCACCTTCACTAAACATTCCATTGGTCTAAAGTCACTTGAATGTAATTGACATTTGATTTGTGAAAAACGTTTTGGATAATTCGGATTGGGATTCTCTGGCAAATTTTTTCTTTCACGAAACACATTTCCGCTGAATTACAGACTTGCTTTGTTCGCTTGCATCGTACGGAGCATCGTATCTGTTGCTCTTTGTTATTGTGGGTAACTTGCTCACCAGCCTCTCATTCCCTTATCCTCGAAGTCACTTTGCACGAGGAGAATTTACTGGAAGTAATGTATTAACCCTAACGCTAGGCACAAGCGGCTATAAACCACCCAAACTGGCAAAATTTTAAAAGCAGCTTAGGGCCCACCCAAAGTCGTGTGATTCTGCCTGGTGAAAATAACATTGACAATCTACACACAACACCCAGACTCTGTGGGAAACACCCATATCGATGTGTCTATTAAACGCAAACACACATTACGGTCCCACCTCAATACACGGTTTTCGAACAGCTATTTTGCACATATAGTCCTGTATTAAAAACTACTCAGGAGAGTCTGTTTGTCCCTGTAGAGCACGTGTAACAAACACACACTTCACGTCTGATTCATTCAGACCACTGAACCGATATATAAACTCCCCCTCTCTTTTTTGCACTCTCGCACAATTTCATCTTCTCCAATGACAACCTCCTTAGATGACAACACCGTAGCCTTTAGCATATTAGGTGCGAAAGCGTGCCTTGTCCCGCCTGTACCACTGAGTACAGCTAGCTTCCCTGCTAACGAAAGGAACTGGCAAGCAGTAATACGCACCGCTTGGTGCATGGCTAACTGGCCAAGAAAGTAAAACCCTTCTAACAACTGTCCGGCGGCCGATTGCACTAACATGCGGTATATGTCAATTCATGATGACCGTAGCGGTTGTGATTCAGCTACATGTGGCACATGAATTACAGGGCTCCTGAACACGTTCCATTCTGCGACTATGGTAATCAAACTCTATTCTGAGACTGAACAGGACCAACCAGCAGAAGTAACACATACGGTGCATAATGAACAATGGCAACAAAGATTATCTCCCTTCAATCTGTTTCGTCTGACTCAACATTGCACCACAACTGGCGCCTCTACTACTTCTAACAACAATCCGCGCCCTCGTTATTTTGTCAACCCCAACTTTGAATCCACTCCACTGACGAGAAGTAATGACATTTACAGACTCCAACACCAGCATAGACATGATCAATAACATCAGCATTTGCGCAAATCTGAATGGCTTTCTCAAGAACAGACAACCGGAGTGAAAACTCGCTAATCCCGCCGCAGCGTTTCATCTCCTTCGGACTTCGATTCCGTTTCTTCGGTATCACCTTCCAGAAGGGTTCACCATCACTCTCAACCAGGAATGTGGCCTAATGGTCATCCCCATCAAGGCAATGTTTTACCTAAAATATGACGAAAATATGCCGTTGGAAAGCGATCTATGCCAGTTTAAAATAATTCCACATACTTTTCAATGTAAAGAGGATACAAAAGGAGCATATCTCGCTGCAAGATTAAACAGGAAAGCATTGCAGGTATTAACAGATATGCCAAGAGATGATATTCCCCATTACAGAAATCTCTACGCAGCTCTTCAAGAATGTTTCGGAGCCACGGAAGAAGCTGAAACTAACCGCATCCTTCTTCATAACCCTTAATGGGAACTGGAGGAATCTCTTCCACAATCTGCGAGCCGCAATCATCCTTTCGTTCCGCACACTAATGGCTCCATTCAGAGAGAGGCTCAGAACGCAATCGTTATCGAGGCATTCATCAAAGTCGTGAGCCACTATGCAGAACTGAAAGATCATCTTTATCAAGCAAACATCGCTGCTTTGCGGATGGTAACAAACACAACCATTAACCTAGACAACTATTTTAACGGGAACAGAAAGTAGACTGTACTGTCTAACCGATCAATGGAATAACCCTGGAGGAATAAACCCCGAAAACCGATCCCAATCCCAAGAGGAAAAGTGGAAAAAATGCAAAGAAAATAATTCAGAAAGCTTCCTTACATGGTGAACCAAAGTGAAGGGGCTTAACTCGTGGCGTCAATAATGACAACATTCTAAATACATTAACGGTAAATCAGACCGAGCCTGCTCCATCTAAGCAAAAAAAATAGTCAAACAATTAACAGTACAACTTCCGCAAATACGTACCTTAATGCAGACTGCACTATCAGCATTGAATAATCGTCTTTACCTGGCTACTTACACTCGAGTAGTCCGGGAAAATCTTCCATCAAGAATTCCTCCTTCAAATTGAATGTATGATTCACTACAATCATAATGTAATGCAATGTAAATCCTCCACCACTTGGCAATACAACTACTGCCGGAACGCGACTCCCCCATCAAGACCATCAAACATGGAAGCAAGATGCTTCTTATGTTGATTACACAGACACTGGGTGGCAAACTGTCTGCACAAATTACCTACTCATACAGCGGATACTGTCAAAGATGTGTCAGAATTACCTGTGCGTAGAGCTGCTTCAGTGAATGACACTCCGGAGGATAATTAGCAGTTAAACTAATTATGCTCCCCAGCATGGGCCAACCCAATGATCCATAACATACACCTCAACCTGTCTCGGCATGTACTCCACATGAATCATCTAGTAAAACGTCTTCTCCCACTTCTTTTTCCATGACAGTATGCAGGAAGAATGGAATTTCGAATCAAATTTTCCAAACAAGCCCTGCCATTGTTGTCATTAATGCGGACATGAACATCAAAACGACGTCTCCAAACCTTTGACGCCACAAACTGCTCCCCTCCTAGTTGAAATGACAGTTCTATCGCCACTCATGGAAATAAGCCGAGATAGACCTCGTGATATTTCTGAACTGCGTAAATGGATTGGACCATCATTCACAACCCCTTCGGCAGCTGTCTCCATTCAGACAGGAAAGAATCGCCTAGGACTGAATCATCCAAATTCGGCCTGTCTTGAAGTCTTGCATACTCCACCTAATGGCAGATCGTTGAAATGGCATTGCCTTATGGGAGGAGGGGAAGTGAGGGCAACCGTCCGCACCGGATCCACATTGACTATTCTCAGCCCACATATTTTTAACACAATTCTGGCAGGAACGTGGCCTCAATTGTAGCCCAATTCTGTTAGCCTATGTGGTGCCATAAACACACTTCTGGACATTGAAGAATCTAAAAACATTACAATACAAATATAAGATCATATATACAAGAGGTTACTGTTGCAGACACCAATAATAACGCTCTTCTAGGTACAGGGAAATTCGCAATACCTAAATGAACATTGGATCAATACCCCTAAGGCCTCCCCCCTCTATGACTTCAAAAGAATGTAATAAATCTCAACCAAACCGATCGTATATCGTAATCACTGTGTAAGTTGGCTGTATGCAGCAAGAGTCCCAGTCAAATTAGTTTCAAAATATTCAACATCTTCCCTGTATGTTTTCTGGAAATTGATAGTCCAGCAGTTCACGGATCTATCCATCCCAATACTGCAAAGTGTGGGCGGAGCTTAGCTAAAGATGGACAGGGCATAGCTAAAACTGGATTCCACCATTTAAGGTGCATATTGATCTGCTTGAAAATAAAATTGTCAAAATTGCATACATTTAAACAAAATAAATATTAACATATGATGATTTCATTATGTATGAATAATTACATTGTTTTTAAAGTTCAGACACGAGTCCCTAATCAAATTTCGCATTTAAAAAATTATATTGATTCGTACGGAATGAAATCATAATATGGTGATATTTATTTCATTTCATTACGTTGAGATACATAAATTAAGCCTCTAAAAGTACACAATTTAAACAATTTTATTTTTACGTACTTTGCTGTGAATATGTACCTTTGCCCGTACCTAACCTACTAACCCCCTTTGGCACTTATATGGAGATAACAGGTGATGACACGGCCGAATGAGGCAGAATGAGGCAGAGATACGTTTTCTCCCCACATCCCATGTTCTTACTCCTGTATCAGGTATTTTCTATGCGATGCCTAGGAGCGAAGTCAACCCTAATCGTTGCGTAATTATAGTTGGAACCACAACAACGCTAGCAGATGGACACGGTCGTCTACTGTTTCTACTAACAGCAGCAGCTTCTCCAAGAATCGAAGATATTCCAACAGAGGCATGAATGACTGGTGCTTCACTCTCACGGCTTCAACCCGCTGGGTTCTGTCTTTCCAATGCACGCTATCTGGTGTGTCATTCTGGGCCCTAACCATTGTGTACACACTCACTATTGTATCACATCGGTTGCCTTATTAGCTGGGACTATCTTCGTTCATCTGGCATCTGACCAGCATATGGAGCATTGTGACTATTGGCTGTTGCGTCTTGTTATTGTTGGTAAATTATGACCCCTCTCTGATTCTTCAATCCCCGTGTTCTCTTTGTATGATGAGATTTTCCTGGCAGCAAAGTACTAACGTAAACCTAAGTAGGATAGCGCTACGCCCCAGCGGGTAGAAACAACCCAACCTGTATAAACTCTAAAAGTATGTTAGGGCCCACCTAACGTCGGCGCAATTCTCCCTGGTGAAAATAACTTCAAAAATCTACAAACAGCACCCAGAATCCACGGGAACCTCCGTATCTCCGTAGCAGTATCTATCAAGCCCATTGCATATTAAGTTCCCACTACAACCAGGGCTTTCAAACAACTATTTTGCATGTCTCGTCCAGTACAAAATAACATTCACACTCTGGCTCATTCAGACTGCAGACTGGAGATATAGAGTCTAACTCACTTGTGTTATTTGAGCAGCATGAAAGCAGATTTGGATGACCAACCCCAGATGGCAGTACAATATTTGTCAACATATATCAAAATGTTTATCCTGGCATCAGTATTAAGAAAACCAAAGTTAAGTTTTATGAATTTGTACAAGCTGAGAATTTTGGGGCCAAACTAACGGTTTTTGGTGAAAAAGTGCGAAACATGGAGTTTCAATGTTAGTAATGGACAATGTGTAATTCAGTAGGATTTTTGTCTTAATATTGAATATTTGCAGGTTTGGTACCACTTTAGATCATAAAATCCGAAATTTTAAGGGTTAAGATTTTCGTGCCCGTGGACACTATTTTTGGGTTTGGGCCTTTTACCTGCTTGACACGCCGATAAACATACCACTGCTCATAATCAGTAGATTTTATGATATCGGTGTCTAATTGGATGTTTTCGAAGTTGCTGTGTCTAGTTATGATGATTCTAGATCGATTTGACGTCAAGGTAAATGCCTCTTTGTCAGGGACAAAGTTATTTGACGGTCAAGCAAAGTAGTGCTGCCGCTTAGCATAACAAAACTCTCGAGTTTTCTAGAAACGCCAGCTTGAAATAGAACATTAAATTGTTAATATACATTATGTATGTTAACGCACATAAATATGTTCGTTATGCCACCATGAGTAAAGTAAAACCAATGTTGACAATTTTGAAAATGTGTATGAGCTGAGAAATCTTGAAACAAATTAACGGTTTTTGGTGGTGATGGTGAAACAGTTGCGACACAAGTTGCAATCGTCGTGGCTTTGTCAGAAATGCAAAAAGAAATATTCCGACATAGATATCGGCCTACTGACTTATACTCGTTGCTGTACCAAATAAACATAGTCGAAAAGGATGACAAGAAAAGTTATTTGCTGACCATTGAATTAACACACACTTGAATGGATTAAACAGTTGAAATTCAAAAATGCAATAGTTAATGTCATAATTGAATGATCTACATACAGATTATATTAAGAATAAGTCTGTAAAGAAATAAAGTTCAGGAGTGCAGATTCAGGGAAACCATGGGTTAGTTTGCAGGAAGACTGACGCTCACTTTGCTGAAGGAGACAGCTCATAAGTACTTAAGTTGACATACTCTGGTGCTAGGAATAACGGTCATATAATATCCATGTCAGTCGACCCAACTTACTGTCAGTATCATCTTCATTTAGTTGTTCTATCGTTTCTGTGGCCAGTGAATTGTTGCTATATTTTCACTGGATGCTTCACAGTTGCAAGCATTAGTACACGTCTACAAAGAAATGTGCAGTCTTTTGTGCAGTTATTTGATGCACAATCACAAACCAAATTGCCAATTGTGATTGAAATGTACCAGTCTTTCATAACCGAGCGCAACTGGATATGTCAAGCCGTGAACTATTCTCTTTTGGTGGTAGCTTTGTTCATGGCATGTTTGTCTGAGCCGTTTCACATCGAAGACTGTTTAGAGAGACACAGTCTTTTTGTGATACATAGCGCCTACAAACATCACAACGTCCACAAACTGGTCCTTCGATAATCCGGATTTTGTCACCAGCTAAGTATGGAAGCATTGGGGTCTTCTGTACAAGTATACGAAATACGGATCTGGTTGTATCACATCCATTCAAGCCATGGATGGGATGTAGGATAGACATCCGGGTCTGAGTCAGATGGTTTTATATTTAATGAACTGGTATATATTTTACTGAACATGTACCTGCGCCCATTCAGTTTGTCGGGAGGTTGCAAGAAGGAATCTTAGATCGATGATGAATTAGAAGAACAAGTACATCAGTGTCCGGGGTAGAAACTACTATACCAGCAGCTTCCGTCTGTGAGGCAGGGATAACATGTAATGCAATTCGTCTGTCACCATCCTCTTGATTTCATTTGAAATCTGGAAGGTTATATGACAGAGCTTCGCGTTACCAGATCTGCTTTATCATCCTGACCTCCACTGATGAACAATTTCTGATCTTGCTCAAGCAGAATACGTGTATTAGTCATGTACGAAGTATATAACTCTGCAAGATTATAGCCAAAGAACATATCGGCCATATCATCAAATGCAATTACTGGTGCAACAGCAAAAGTAGGTGCGTTCAACACCTGCATGGAGGCATGCCCAGCAAATATCATAGCATCGCAGCCACCCTGTGCGAATAGTTGTTACTGCTCACAATCCATGAAGTCCTAGACTTTGAAAGAGTTCTGATTTATACATGATATCATCTTATCAACTGTTGTAAACATTCTAAGCGAAACTGGTGCAGTTTCAATGACATAACTCTCGATAACTGGCAGCAGTCGAAGGTACATGATTTCACTATCTATAGTCTGTATTTTAATTTTCTTACTCATTTCTGACATTGTTTCCACAGTCTAGCGAGGTTGTGTGTCATACGGAGTCCTTCTTTTTCTGTTCTCAGTTGGATCTGAATCTACGAACCTCTCCGTTACAAACTTTTTAATCATGGTTGAACCTTTGTCTAATGCATTAACAAGGATGTTCTCAATCGAGGATGAGGCAACAGAGCCTCTTGCAATGTCCATCAGATATACAGGCGCATTAGCAATGGCAAATTTTTAAATGGCAGAAGAATAAAATAGTTCACAGATATTTTGAATGTCTGTCTTCCATGTTTCTGAGCTGCACTTCATGCTTCACGCTTGTCCTTGCTGTTGTCCTTTGATAGAATATCCACGCTTTCCTTGAATTTCAATGTATATTAGCATATAATTGGCCTTACCATGAACCCTCTGAGAAGTGCAGATCCATTAAGTGTGAGCCCAATTATCCCTCGATTTCCCATCAAAAACTTGTGCTCAATTTATTCGATAGTGTAATCAAACCAAACTCAATTAAATTGTCCTGACGTGAGTTCTGCTACAATGTTTCCTTCCTGAAAGTTTCATTACAACGTTGGCTGGCAGACGATTCATTATTAATATACTGACCGGTACACAACGGTCATTGTTTGTGTGATTTGCAACAAACAAAAGTTTCCTTGATTGCTGAACTTCCCAAATACCATTTCCACTAAACAGCATTATTGGTTGCAAAATACGACTGAGAAAATCATCCCAGAATCTGAAATTTTTAGAAATTGTTGGACCTTCCTTGCAAAGCTTATCCAACAGTGGCTGTAGATTTCTGGAAATTTTAGTTAACGGCTGAGATAGAGAATATTCTCTGCATTTCTTTCCTAGACAGCCACTTATGTAGCCATGCCGAGACATTTTCTGGTACCATAGTTCTGCCCGTTCAAAATAACGTACACACTGACAGTCTGACATGCAGTGCTTCATCTATCAACTTTAGACCATACATAGTCCTGTCAGAATATTTTCCCCAAAGCATTATATTCACTGTTCCCGCAGCGAAAACTCGTTTCAACCCAGCGTCATCATACACATTTTCCACTGCTGAAAATACAAACATTGGCAGGTGCATTTACAATGGACAATACCCTCTAGCTCATTCAGTGTTTTCCAAGTAATTTCTAGGGCCTTTGACAGAAACACCCTGTCGAAGAAAACAGGAGTATGTATTTGACCTAGTATTGCGATTTCCTTCAGCCGCGTGTTGTGAATACAGTGGACAGGTTGGTTGAACTGATAAGAATCGCCAACTGCAGAAGCCGAAAAAGGTCCGCATGGAGAAATAGGTCTTGCTTCATAAGAAGGCCCTCGCCACTAAATGCATTTCTTCTGGAGATGATAAATCTAGCGATCTGAACATGTTTGGTCTCTAGTGGACAAAGATCATCCATAGACACTTCAGAGATATGCTTATGGACCTATCCAACGGTAAAAAGGACCCACAATGGACCCGAAGAATGCCTAGACATTAACCAATTGACATATACATTGGCGTGCATTCGATTTGAAGCCATCATATTTTAACTCGGCTGCTTCGAAAGTCCCCAATTGGACACCAAGATCATAAAAATCTACCATAAGTAGAGATATGTTATGTGCCTGTCTGACGGTAAAAAGGGCCCATAGAGGGCCGAAAAAGAGGGATTCAGGGCTAAAAAATCGAAGCATTAAGATTTTCTATCTCTATTCTCCAAAGTTGTATCAAAACTCCAAAAGATTAATTTTCGCACCAAAATCCTACGGAATTACATATCATCCTTGACTAATAGTGAAATTTAACTTTTCGCATTTTTTCGCTAAAAAAACCCCTAATTTGACCCAAGAATTCTTAGTATGTAGAAATTTTGAAGACTGTCAACATTGGTTTCCTTAATCATGATGCCAAGACGAACATTTTGATGGATGTTGACAAATGTTGCACTTCCATCTTGGGTATCTCGAAAACTAGCGGCCATATTGATGTCAAGATGCTGGACTATTTGCACCCACTCACAATTTCATCTTCCCCCAATGGCCACGTCCTCAGAGGATACCAGCATAGAATTTAAGGTGATAGGTGGAAATGCGTGCCCGGACAACACCCCGCTCCCACCCCCACCCCCACCCCGCCCACACTCGTGTGCTGGTGAGTAGAGCCAGCTTCCCTGGTAAACAGCAGGACTGGAAAACAGTAGTACGCCCCGACCGATGAGTAACCTAATAAGAAATTTGACCCGTTCTAGCGGCCGTCTGACTGGCGATAGCAATAACACGCAGTATAAGTCAATAGCTGAATCCAGTCTATAGATCAATCATATGATGCCATAATTAACTACGTTACACGCAGACAGGCGTCAGGCTCAATTACGTCATGAATAACGTAATGAAGTCGTCCCACATAAACGCTTAATAGTCCGTCAAGTTGTACGAATGAATCTACCTTACTTCGCTTACACGCTGGAGTGCCACAAGGTTCAGTCCTTGGTCCCTTGCTATTTTTAGTCGTTTAGACTATTTGCTGATGATACCTGCCTATATGTAATGTTTGATAACTTAGAAGCACACGTTGCAACAATAGACCATGATATTCGGATCATGACGCAATGGGCTAACACATGGCTTGTCGAATTTAATGCCTCCAAAACCACTAGTCTGTTTCTTTCTCTGCGTAATGATCCCACTGTCTTTCCAGTTAAATTCAAAAATTCTGAAATACTCCCGTCAAACAACCATAAACATCTTGTCATTACCTTCAATAACAAAGGCACTTGGCTTACTCACGTGGAAAACTTAATAACAAATGCTCAACACAAACTTTCTTTACTCAAGGGCCTAAAATATATCCTAGACCGGAAATGTCTTGAAATTATGTACAACAGCTTTATTAGGCCATCTCTAGAATACGCAGACGTTGTCTGGGATAACATATCACAGTATCTTGTAACACGCCTGAAGGACATCCAAAAAGACGCACTCAGAATAGTATGTGGAATGACACGTAGTGCTCGTACGGAAGACTTGTGCACCGAAAAAGGAATAGAAATGCTTTCACATGGACGGGAATCTCACAGACTAGTTATGCTATATAAAATTATCAACGGGATGACGTGTGAAATTTTGAATAATCACCTTCCCTCATTATCCCAGGTACGAAAACCCTACAACATTCGTCACGCAAACCTATTCACTCCATTTCGCTGCCGTATTGAGCTCTTTCGTGGATCCTTTTTTCCAGTAATAGTCCGCGCATGGAATACTCTCCCAGCGCCAGTCGCGTGTTCCGTCACTCTCACGGAATTCAAGAGCAAACATAAAGCCATGTCGCCTATACGACCGCCTCCTCCGGGGTCGGCCAAAGGTTAGCTAATGTAATCCTATGTAGGCTTCGTAATGGCTGTAGTAATTTAAATCGGCATCTATTTGAAAATTTTCTGTCAGACTCAGCTAGCTGCCCATGTGGATACACTGATGAATCCACAAATCACTATCTCCTCCACTGCCCTCCTTTTAATGACCAAAGAGTCTCTCTCCAAAATCAGCTCGTCCTAAACAATATCTCTCTTGCCACACTGACAGCTAATCAACTTCTATACGCCATTAACAATGTCGACTTGGAAAAGAATATTACAATACGTAACGCCGTATGTCAATATATAGTCAATACGAACCGCTTTAAGTAACTTTCTATTTGTTAAATTCGCAACTATAAGAGCGAAATGCAAAGAGCCCAACATATACAAGCATGGTAAACGCAGCATTAAGAGCTCCTCACCTTACCTTTCTCACTCTTGTCAAATTCTTAGTTTATACCCTGTTTCTCATATTCTCCTCTCCTCTCTTTTTGTCTCTCTTTCCCTAACTCTCCCCCACCCCACACACGTACACACTCCATCCCAACCTCTCTCTCTCGCTCTTTACTTCCCTCCCTCCTCCCTCCCTCCCCCTCTCTCTCTCTCTCTCTCTCTCTCTCTCTCTCTCTCTCGCACCATGCGCACACGCACGCCAATACATACGCACGCACGCACAAATTCACGTACACATACGTAAGAGTGCGAACTACCTAGAAAATTGTAATCAGTGGTTGATATAGATTATCAATTAACTAGTTATACATATGTTACTATTTAATTATGTATTATTATACCACATCTTGATGTATTTATTAATGTATTGTATTTGTATGCATGGGAGACACGTTTATGAGACTTCTGTCTCACTGTGCTCCCATTGAACAAAATAAATTCTGTTTAAACAAAAAAAAAGGTGTACGAATTGTATGTCTTTACTATTTAACAAACATTATGTTGAATATTTTGAACCTAGTTTAACTGGGTGCTGTGCAGCACCCAGACAAATTAGGTTCAAAATATTCAACAGCTTACCTGCATAGTTTTCCGGAAATTGAGCTTCAGAGAGTGCAGGATCGATCGATCGCAATATGGGCAAAGCGTGGGTGGGCCTTAGCTAGGAATGGGCGGGACATAGCTAAAACGGGACTCATCCATTCATTGTGACTTGTGATTCGGCTACATTGCATATAGTATAGTGAACCATTTGGGGTCAACCTTTCACTACTGTTTAAACATAATATGGATGGTGATAATAGAAAATGACATACAGGGGTGAATGAACCAAATTATCTCATATGAGACTTTTACTAAAAGCTGATCTTAATCAATCCGTCAAGAGTAATTCCAGGCAATTTAGTTTCGGAGAAATACCAGTAATAACATAGGTAAATGAATTCCGCATATAATTTCCCATCCCTTTCTCACGCAACGCGGTCTAGAGTGGATTTAATTCAATCTTAGGAAAACCCAAGATATTTAATATTAAACTTTCAGGAAAATAAATTGCTTATAATTATACAATCCGTGGGAATCAAATACTTTTCTTGCCAATTTCTACCACACTGATAATTATAGTGCTATTTCCCGAGGCTATATTGCTTAACACGACACAAAGTATGGTACATACGTCATCATTGCTAAAATATCTAATGTACTATCACCGAAAAATCAAATCTGCATACTCGTGAGCTAGTTATGCGTGTTCCATGAGCAAACAAGGTATGATATCACTGTAGTCGTATATCTTTATCAAGACAAAAATAAATCTAAATTACATATCCCACCATGCGCTCAGTTCAATGTTCTTCAAAACGGGATTTTAAAACGACTGTATACTTTGCGGTGAAATTTAAACTAGCCAGCTTAGTATATCAACTAGAATAGCTTAGCCCGAGCTAAGAATAGTTAAGTAATTCGTACTCGATTCATTAGTTTGAATATTCCTTTCCAGTTTATCCATCCATCGTATGGTGTTATAATCAACTACGTGACGTGTAGGATGAAGTCATACTCAATGACATCATGAATGACGTAGATACGTTAGTAACGAACGCATACTTGGTGAGGGGCTAAGCGTTGCTGTACGAATTGTATGTCTTTACTATTTAATAACCATGCTGTTCAATTTTTTGAAACTTATTTGATTGGGCTATGGCAGCAACAGCACCCAGTCAAATTAGTTTCAAAATATTCAACAGCTTACCTGTATAGTTTTCTGAAAATTGATAGTAATGGATTTCAGGAATCGATCAATCCTAAAACGAACGTCGCGTGGGTGGAGCTTAGCTAGAGAGATGGGCAGGACATATACAACTGGAAAGGTTCATTCAGTTTACCAATATTCGTATATTTTGTGCATAAAACACATACAATTTATCACCGATTAACGCTACGGGTTAAAGCAACCCGAAATCTGAACCAGTCACCATCCGAGAGGTCATCTTCCAAACTCAGCGAGCTAAAAATATATATTGCATCTTTCACATTAGCTTTTCGCATCAAAAGATACTGCCACAGCAGAAACTGGTGTCCGGTTCTCTATCGAAGTGAAATATTAAAATGCCATCAGAAATCAATATATTAATCATCTCTTGTAATGAAGAGAATCAACACTGCTCGGTGTTCCTTATCTAACTAAAATAAATACATAAATTCCAATTAGCACGTATGTCTTACTTAATCATACAAAATCATTCTCTTATATTTTAAACGATAATTATATTGCCGGATTTATTCAACGCGGTCGATTCCATTGTTTAAAATATATATTTAAATATCATTAAAAATATATTGAAACTAATTTGGCTGGGATTTATTGGTAACTATGATTTTAACCCTTTAACCATCG
Source organism: Chaetoderma sp. LZ-2023a (assembly GCA_034401795.1). Lineage (NCBI taxonomy): Eukaryota > Metazoa > Mollusca > Caudofoveata > Chaetodermatida > Chaetodermatidae > Chaetoderma > Chaetoderma sp. LZ-2023a. The sequence continues at coordinate 94,535,673 of CM067369.1, forward strand.
AATTTGTTGAGGAAGATTTAAATTTTATCATAGAAAATGTCCATGTGCAGATCAAGAGGTTATCTTTGAAAATCTACTACTGGAATCACTGGCTCGGTTATCGAGCTAGTCATTCCAGTGGACACTTTAAAAAAATAGTCTTCTCTTGCTCTGCCCATGGACATTTCTCAACACCACTGCAGAGAAGCTGTCTTTGGGTTAATGACAGATCATATCTATACTATGACTGCCCTTAAAAAGAAGATCCTGGTTTGAAAATAGTTGCCCAATTGTTGTGTTTGATAGACTGAGAGATTTCTCTCTGGACCATCTGTATCATAAAATAGGCTTTCATTCCAAATGTGTCAAAATTAACCTTCTGTATGTGCGCAAATCTAATCAATATCTAAATCAGCGGAAAGAACGACAGCGCTAACTGCATCAATCAGAATTAACCTTTTTCATGCTGAAGGTGGACCAAACCACAATTTATTTTTAGTCTAAGTGGCGGAGCACGATAAGACATATGTCTTATGCCCGCGTATCCCACATAACACACAATTATGATACATGGAATATAATAACACGTGGCAGATGCACACAATAGCATTAACATTACTAATATAGTAATAAATTTGTCGAGAGAGAGAGAGAGAGAGAGAGAGAGAGAGAGAGAGAGAGAGAGAGAGAAGAGAGAGAGAGAGAGAGAAGAGAGAGAGAGAGAGAGAGAGAGAGAGAGAGAGAGAGAGAGAGAGAGAGAGAGAGAGAGAGAGAGAGAGAGAGAGAGAGAGTTAAGGCAGCAACAGAACCCAGTCAAATTAGTTTCAAAATATTCAACAGCATATAATCTTCATATAAGCGGCTTAAAGTGACTTGTATCTAATCACAAAGCGATGCTGTTCTATCACCACCTGGTGTGTTTATTAGCCAGAAGTGTTTTGAGCGCTGCATTGTGGGAAGGTATTCTCACACAATACGTCAATGCGGGAAATGTGTATTCCCAGTATCAAATTCAAGCCTAGTACCGGTATGCGCCTTAGCATTTGAATATTTTGAAACTAATTTGAAATTAATTTGACGAGAACGCGTTGCTGTCTCATGCATGAAAAAAACTCTCGGTCCAATTTGTTTCACAATTGTCAACATAATACTTCCTAAAATGAAAATGATATCTTCGTATTATGTTTTCATATTAATGAAGGAATCCAGTTTTAGCTATGCCCCGCCCATTTCTAGCTAAGCACCACCTACGCTTTGCCCGTGTTGGAATTAATCAATCCATGAACTCCCTAAATCTCAATTTTCAGAAAACTATACAGGTAAGCTGTTGAATATTTTGAAACTAATTTGACTGGTTGCTGTTGTTGCAGCTACAACGCCCAGTCAAATTAGTTTCAAAACATTTAACAGAATGTTTATTAATAGTAAAGACATACAATTCGTACAACTTGATGGACTATTAAGCGTTTATGGCAGACTGAATCGGGTCATTCATGATGTAATTGATTATTACTTCAGCCTACATGTGACCTGGTCGATTATAACGTCATATTATTGATCGATAAACTGGATTCCTCTACTGGGTTAATTAGGCTTTTAATTGGCTAATCAATCTAAGTTGACAAGGCGTAATCTCCTCGCATAGAGCACCAGAATTTTTAATACGAACAGTGGCCAGGAACTAGTTTCTGTATCGACGTTCTCGAATTATTCCACTAATTAGTCATAAAAAATTAGCGAAAGAGTAATTAGAAACAACTGTTAAAGGTGTATATTCACACCAAAATGCTTCAAAATAAGATTGTTAAAATTATTTACTCTAAGACCGTGTTCCTACTGGGGAGTTAATCGGGAATAACGCCATAGCTCAGTATTGCTCTTCGCCGGTTAAGTCTCCAGTGAGAACACGGCCTTAGGCCTCTTTCTCATTGCCTAATCCTGTTGAATTATTTCGTGTACTATGTAGGTTAATAATTAGCCAATATATCGGTTTGCATTCACACTGCGAGAAGATAGTCCCGGACTGGACAGTGGCGCTTCCTGGTGGACAGCGAGATAACATGATGACCGTAGCGCTACCTGGCAGACAGCGCGACTAAATGCTAATAGGCAGATTTTGACGAAATAGGCTGCGTTCACATAGAGAAGCATTAGCGACATATCGGAAGATAAACTGCCGATTTTGTGGGATTAAATTTCGAAATAAATGACGAATTTATTTCGGTACAAGAGCCAGTCCATTGAGAACGCTAGCCGATATATCTGCTATTTACCGAAATAGTGGCTGTATGAGAACACTGCCTTAGAAGTAGATTGCGTATCCAAAGCCGTGTTTTCACCAGAGACTTAATCGGCGTAACGCCATACTGAGGTATGGCGTTATTCCAGATTAACTCTCCAGTTAGAACACCGCCTAAATGTAATGAAACGAAATAAATCTTAACGTATGACGATTTCGTTACTCATAAATGAATATACATTTTAAAGTTTCGAAATTGAATTACGATTTCGTTAGCCATAAATTAATATAATTTCTTAAGTTTTGAAACTGAATTAGAGGCACGAGTCCCTAATTCAAACAGCCAACTATTTATTTTGCTCCATGCACTCAACAGTTTACATTTATTGTTGCCTTGAATATACATGTCACACTAGACTAGGCTATCATTCAAATTCAAGCCTAGTTTGAATACAACACAGCCTACCAATTTCAACCGTATACACTAGTAACTGCAGGCCTACAACGGAAATGTTCGAATTATTACACGAATATTTTGGAACTGACTCGTCGGGGGACTTGTTGCTGCACGAGGCTGCACCGGGCGTCTTCCAGAATTTTGATTGTATATTCAACAGTAGAATACATGAATCATATTATTGGTGGTTAGAATTTTTCACTTACAATTGGGTCATGACAATATATCATCAGTGCAACACTGATTTCTTGTTTACTATTTTGATCGGAGGACTTTTGCTGCCTGATGCAGCACCGGGTCCCTGTCGACTCTGTTCCATAATACTCAACAGTTTATATTTATTATTGCCCTGAACCACTCTGCCACACTAGATTAGGCCATCATCCAAATCCAACCATTGTTTGAATACAACACAGCACACCAAGAAAAATTCTCCACCACAGCCAATGGTTCTCACTATTACTCCACAAGCGCCGTACCTTACCACCTAAGCCTTTAATGACTCTGTCTTTATTTGCCCTCTATTCCTCCATGTTCTTTTTCTGTCCTACCACCCACTCCCTACTATCTATGGAGCTCTATATGTTGATCTTTCAGATCTGCCTCTGCCTTACTGCAGACAATGGATAATGACATAGCATGTTACCGTGCGGCTATTGGGCTTTTTAACTGCCACTCTGTCAAACCCAAGCACTATCGAGCTACCCCACCTCCATTGCGAGAAATACTTGGACGCCTTCGAGGAATTTATACAGCCCTCCTATCACTCCTTAATTACTGCCTGAGTAATGTATTGACCTGTTTAATAATTTACATTCTCCTTTCTTAGGCTGGCGATGTAGAAACTAATCCAGGCCCTACTAACTGTTCAGCAATGTCTGTTGTCCACCTCAATGTATGCGGCCTCAAAGATAAAATACATCTTATCGAAGCTAATCTGTCCAACTTTGACATCATTGCCATTACTGAAAGCCACCTTACCCAAAATGTTAACAATAGCTTAATCAAACTACCTGGTTTCCAGGAGCCTTATCGGATGGACCGCCAGCAGCCGTGGGGAGGCGTGTGCGTCTATATTTCTAACAACGTGGCAACTACCCGTCGTATTGAATATGAATGCCGTGGCATTGAAATGATATGGATCGAGATTCACGACCGCCCTGGTTTATTATTGTGTGTAATTTACCGGCCGCCTAACACAAGTGTTGACAAATGGCAAACTATCACCGACAATATTGAGAAGGTTCGCGACTTAAATCCAAACAAAAATCTTGTCCTACTCGGCGACATTAACGACGATCTTCTCAATCCATCTAAGCATCATCTACGTGACATCATATCTACGTTCGGCTTTAAACATATCTATAACTATATTAGACATGATATCACTCTATATCAGTCTGGCTTTCTTCCATCACATTCTACAGTAAATCAACTGCTTGATATCTACACGGATATTACTCAAGCCCTTGACGATCAAAAGGAAATAATCTTTCTATTCTTCGATATATCTAAAGCCTTTGATCGAGTATGGCATCGCGGCCTCCTACAGAAGCGTAGGAATTTTGGTATCTGTGGAAATCTACTTACATGGTTCGAAAATTATCTTGGAAACCGATACCAGCGAGTAGTTATAAACGGCAATGAGTCCACCCTACTTCGTTTACATGCTGGAGTGCCACAAGGCTCTGTGCTTGGTCCTTTGTTATTCTTAGTTTTTATTAATGACATGCCCAGCAATATTATTCACAATATTAGACTTTTTGCCGATGACACGTGCCTATATGTAATGTCAGATGATCTAAAAGAACACACTGCCACACTCGATTACGATCTACTGACCATGACGCATTGGGCAAACATGTGGCTCGTCGAGTTTAATGCCTCCAAAACTACATCTCTAATTTTTTCCCTGCGCAACGAGCCCACATCCTTTTCAATCAACTTCAAAGATTCTGAAACTCTACCGTCAACTGATCATAAGCACCTCTGCATTACCTTTAATAACAAAGGGAATTGGCTTAACCATGTGAGTAATCTCATAGCAAACGCTCAACACAAACTCTCCTTACATAAAGGTCTAAAATATATTCTAGACCGTAAATGTCTCGAGATCATGTACAAAACATTTATTAGACCATCGTTAGAATATGCAGATGTTGTGTGGGATAATATTCCACAATATCTTGTAATTCGGCTAGGGGATATAAAAAAAGATGCTCTCAGAACGGTATGTGGAATGACACGTAGTGCGAGCATTGAAGACCTGTACTTAGAAACAGGCATCGAAACCTTCTCAAGCAGACGTGAATTTCATAGATTATCTATGCTATTTAAAATTATTAACGGGATGACCTGTGAGGTTCTGGTCAACCATCTTCCCACACTATCCCAAGCACGAAATCCTTACAATATCCGTCATCCAAATTTCTTCACTCCATTCCGCTGCCGTACTGAGCTCTTCTATGGATCCTTTTTCCCAGCAACGATCCGCGCCTGGAATATGCTTCCTGTGCCGGTGAGAGATTCTGTCACTCTTCTAGAATTTAAAAGCAAACTCAAGGCTATGTCACCCATACGACAACCCCCTGAGTTGTATTACGTAGGCACGAGGTTTGCCACCATAATGCTATGCGGGCTCCGAGATGGTTGTAGTTCTTTAAACCGACATCTATTTGACAACTTTCTGTCGGAATCTGCCAGTTGTTCTTGTGGGCACAATGATGAATCTACAAACCACTACCTCTTACATTGTGCCATTTTTAACGAGCAAAGAGTCGTTTGCCAAAATCAGCTTGCCTTAAACGATATTTCTCTTGCTAATCTTACGGTCAAGCAGCTTCTATACGGGACTTACACTGCCAACTTGGAAATGAACAAACTGATCTGTAATACGGTATGTCAATACATAATTAACACCAACCGCTTTCAGTAGCTTCCCGTTCGCGAACTTATAGTTTAAGGGGTAAATGGACAGCAGCCCAACACGTACAGGTCGGGGCGAAGGCAGCACCTAGAGCTCACCTCTGCTATTCTTCCATTTGATCTTATTCCTCGCTCTCTCTCTATCTCTCACCCACCCTCTCTCCCCCCCTTTCCCCCTCTCTCTCTCTCTATCTCGGTCTTTCTTCCTACTCTCCCCCACCTCACACTCAACATCCACACACTTATGCACACTAATAGACTACAATTAATTTTTGCCGCCATTTTGTTGTAAAAAAGTTTTGAATAATATGTATGTGTACGGGAGACACGGGCATAAGACTCTAAGTCTTATCGTGCTTCCATTTGAACAAAATAAATCACGTTTAAACCAAACTCACAACTAAAAGATTTATAACAATTTATAAGGAATAAAATCATCATATGTTAAGATTTATTTCGTTTCAGTACATTAATGTACAAAGATTAAGCCTCTAAACGTATGCAATTTTAACAATTATATTTTCAAGCATTTTGGTGTGAATGTGCACCTTTAATCCTAGATTATCCTCAAATTAATCTCTTCAACCTGACAACATACGCACGATGAGCCAGATTCGTTTGCACTCCTCAAACGATGCGACTGATATACATTGTAAAAAGTGGAACTTGAGAATTAAGAAATGTGAAGTTATATTTTTGGAAGCTGTTAACCCTTATCACTCTGATGTTAATATTCTATCCTTTACTGCATCAGTAGCAAAGAAATTGGTGTACATTTTTCAACACATTTGGTGGGCGATGTTGCTGTCTACGACAGCACCATCTTCCACCAAATTTATTGAAAAATTAACACCAGTTCATCTTTTAATTTAATTAGAAAATTAGAAATTTTTACTTCAGGGTGGGTTAATTGTAGATAAATACAAATATCTAGGTATTCACTTTTCGTTCAAACGGACGATATATAACAGCACAAAAGCACTTAGCACAACAAGCCAACAAGGAAGTGTATGCACCTTATAGGAGAATAGAACATGTTGACCCTCCCATCAATGGAGGAATCGAGTTTTAGCTATGTCCAGGCCATCTTTATCTAAGCTCCACCCACGCTTCGCTCGTGTTGGGATTGGCCCGTCCCTGAATTCCCTGACTAGCAATTTCCAGAAAACTATACAGTTTCTAAGTTGTTGAATATTTTTAGACTAATTTCACTGGGCGCTGTTGCTGCCATAGTGTTTGAAAATAGTTTGACCATAAAATCACCTACATAAATCAGAACCGTAAATAAAATCCGGGCATTGCCACTAGTATCTTTACTAAAGGTGCTCCTGTATTTTCCTTATGTAATTGCACAGTTTAATCTGTAGTCTATGTGTATTGCTAGATAAGAGTTGAGAAAATTTGTGGTAGTTAGTTAGGCCGGCGATTGTAATACTTTGGGAGTAGACTATTCCGTTAAAATTTAAAACATTAACATATAATAGATAATGGCATTCGCCCCCGGTTTCCAGTTTGTAGCATAGCGTACGTATGTTGTGTTCTTAAGGTATTCCCCACCCCCACCCCCACCCCACCACCCCCTGTCTCGATCGGTAACCTATGGGTACTGGTACGGATTTTGTTCCAGTGTTGACCTATTTATACATGGTTGATTAATTGGGCAACGTTTCATCAGTCGTTAGTCCATATATATGTCAATCTAATGGTAGTTATAATGGATTTAATTCCTGCTAGCCATTTAAAGTGCACCTGATTTTGTAAATACTAAGTCACATGTCGGCCGATGTCATAATCATTATGCGTTATGGATGGCGCAAGCTAGTCCGTCATAAATGCTTACTCGTTCGTCAAGTTGTTGGAATTATATGTCTTCACCATTTAATAAACATTCTGTTTAATATTTTGAAACTAATTTGACTGGAAGATTTTGCTGCAATAGGCTATTCAGCTGCCATAGGCAGTAGCAGCACCCAGTCAAAAATATTCAACAACTTACCTGCATAGTTTTCTTGAAATTGAGATTCAGAGATTGCAGGGTTCGATTGATCCCAACACGGACAAAGGTTGGGTGGAGCCTAGCTAGAGATATGCGGGGCATAGCTAAAACAGGATTCCTCCAGTACGTGAAATTTAGGCTGAAGTTTCAAACACGAAGACATATATTAGCTCCGAAAAAAAGGAAAGAAGAGAAGAAAGAATGAAAATAAGACTAATGTTTAGCATTCTTACTATTTCTTTCTCGGGCATTGGTTAAAAGCCAATACTACCAATTCATGGTGTCGGCGAGGAATGACATAACTTAAGCTATATAGTGAAATTGGAACTTGGATCTTCGAGAGTATTCCATGAGGGTTTGGTTGTACTCATTAATTTGTTTGTGATGTAAACTATCAAATGGTGTATTTAATTATGATAATTGAGTAGCAGATCGGATCCTTCAATGACAATGGGTGGTGAACATATCTTTTCCCCTCACAGATTCTCGTTCCATAAGTGGCATCTCATCTCTTCACCAAATAGGGAAGCGCGTGATATGCTTTTAACTACGGGATCATAAAACTATCTGATTTATGTTTATATTTTATGTTATAGCTAAACAGTCAGCTTATTTGAAAGGGAGACAACTCTTTTTCGAGTGATTGTCAACCACTTTCATTACACGCACCGATTCAGATGTTCCACGCCAGAGGTTACCCTCGCTGCGACCGTTTGAATTTATTGCGAGAATTGAACATTTTCCGAGCATCGAAGATAAACAATTCACCTTTCCATAGTATCCCTCGATCATCTGACAGCATATGACGTCATAATCAGCTAAGAGGCGTGTAGGATAACGTCATAATCATTACCTCATACATGATTCTATTTGGTCCGTCTTTAACTCTTAATAGTCCGATACGTTGTACGAATTGCATGTCCTTACTATTTAATAAACATAGGCAGCAACAGCGCCCAGTCAAATTAGTTCCAAAATATTCAATAGCTTACTTATATAGTTTTCTGGAAATTGATAGTCAGGGTGTTTAGAGATCGATCGACCCCAACACGAGCGCGGTGTGGGTGGAGCTTAGCTAGAGATGGGCGGGGAATAGCTAAAAATGTCACGAAACATTAGATTCCGATCCCTTGCCTTGATATGTGTTGGCGATGGGTTATAATGGGTACAAGCGCAACTAAGTTGCTTGGATCCACGTCAATGATTGGTTCCCGTAGGAACAAAAAAGTAAAAAATGAAATAAACACAATTTAAGATGTTACTTGGGTGGGGTGGGGGTGGCGGTGGGGTGGGGGTGGCGGTGGGGGTTATGTATGCGTTGCCGGTTGCTGCCCAATGAACTGTTGTTGGTGAGTGTGTTGCATGAGGTTTTGCTTGGACTGCAATCTTTCTTATCTTATTTCTACTTGATCGCATCACTGGATTTTATAAAATCTACTTAGAAGTCCTTTCTACCTCCCTTGTATACACTGTTAAAGGTAATGAATGAATATATTTTCTTTTAATCCAAATAATCAGTGTAGGTAATGCTGAATATCTGTTGAATAATCTCGAAAATCATATAACCAATGGACGTTTCCATTTTTAGCTATGCCATGCCCACCCCTAAGTTAAGCTCCTCCACGCTTGGTCCATGTTGGGATCGATCGATCCTTGAACGCCCTGACTATCAATTTACAGAAACCTATACAGGAAAGCTGTTGCATATTTTGAAACTATTTTGACTGGGTGCTGTTGCTGTCTATCGACAGCGACCAGTTAAATTAGTTTCAAAATATTCGACAATATGTTTATTAAATAGTAAAGAGCTACAATTCGTACAACAACGTGTCGGACTATTAAGCGTTTAAGACGTTTAAATCAATTCATTCATGTTGTAATTGATTATGATGTCAGTCTACACGTCACGTAGTTGATTATGGCGTCATATGACGGATGGATAAACTGGAAAGGTCCATTGCCGCTGCTGGGTAACGTAAGGCAGCGTCATGCGTGAGGTCAAGTTGTTTAACCCTTTGCACCCAAAGTTCCCAGAATCTAACATTCAAGATAAATATGCAGGTAAATTGTTGAATATTTTAAAACCAAAATGACAGAAACGCGTTGCTATCATAGCCAGTAAACTGCTAAAACGGCAATAACAGATCCAGTCAAATTAAATTCAAAACATTCAACCTAACATTATCAAATTATAACCGAGTTTGCAAATTTGGGCTTCGGGGTTCAAAGGGTTAAAATTGTTCAGTAGAATGTGGTTTATGTCGTTTGCTTTATTTTGTACGGATTGTTGAATTGATAAAAGTTTGTCTCTTTCTCCAAGAACTTAACCATTACCACACTGATGTCAATATACTATCTTTTTCTGTGTCAATAGCAAATAAACTGCTGTACGATTTTAAACAATTTTGGTGGTCGATGTTGCTGTCTATGACAGCACCATCGTCCCCCAAATTTGTTGAAAACTGTACACCAGTGCATCTTTAAATTTAATTTGAAAATTAAAAATATTGGCATCAGAGTGGTGAGGGTTAAACTTGTCAAATTGGTATTTGTTCGCATTGTCTGGGACATGACAACGCAATGCAAAATAACGTTAGTTTGCTATCTTACCAAACATACTAAGAGATATAACAGCGACGTAGCAGTCGCTAGTGATATTATCACTGCACTTTCTAAATTTCCTTGTGTTGACATATTTTATTAACATATGGCTTTGTCAAATATACTAGACCAAGTGCAATAGGCCAATACCAGAAGAAAATGGTTAACAAACTGAAAACATCAGGAACGGTCCAGAAGAATAATCCATAAACCAAATAGACTGGGACGCATACCCCTTGGCTCATATCCAATATGATATACCGAAATCACTATATGTAATTCCATGTAGCAGGGTACTATTAATTGACAAAAGAGGGCGCTTTGCGCCAAAGAAATCAGGTCACTGAGCGGTATGTATCCAGGCTAGAAGTACCATGCTATGAATATCATAAACGCGTAGTCAACACTGGCTCGCCTGTTAGGCTCATTGCTTTCTATTAGACACTTATACCACGTGACATTTGTGGCAAGCTTGCGAGTGCAAATCATATACCAAAGCTCTTGAGTTCGAATTATGTATTCGCATAATGATCTCGCGGAGTGCGAACCTAGTCGTGGAGTGGATCCACCGGTGCGTGAATTAATTGCAATTAATATAATTATCTATCTAAGGCCATGTTCTCACTCGAGAGTTAATCGTTATTCCTGATTAAGTCTCTAGTGAGAATGCGGCCTAAATGACAGTTTTCATCTGCATTTCATGTACTCGCTACGTTTGTGAACAACAGCAGCAATTCCTCCCTAGTCCAAAGCTATTGATTATAGATGAACAAGGCATAATGGTTTCTTATTTACTTGGCGATGTGGATCCGCTTTCAAAAATACTCTGCTGGTGATGAGGAATTTATGAGTGAAACAATGCTGTCAGTAGAGCAAAGCATCTCTTTGCGCAGGTGTGAAATATGATGGCCCTCGGACCATCAACCACTTTGGCGAGTAAGAGCAGCCGTAAGCTCTTGAAAGATGTTTTTACCATCACATGAATCGACAGAAATGACTATCTCATTGAGAAATATGAGTGGAATTGACGAGTCTGAGCGGGTTAGCAAACATACAGACATTTCAAAGCAGGATCACTGGAGATGAGTCAAATGTTCAGAAATGCATAGGCATCTTTGACTTTCAGTCGACGGGTGATTTGATTTTAAGAACCACCAGCCAGTGATGTTAATGATTGTTTGTAATTGAAAAAATTTGCCACCGGATTAGTCCCCCACAGTATCAGCAAATATCTTTTAGTTAGCAGTATATATCCGGTTATCGAAATCGGATAGTTAGTGATTCTTTCTCTAGGTATGGAACAATAAACGGATCCCTGTATACCTATGCCTCATTCATCTCTAGCTAAGCTCCACCCATATTTTTTACACGTGTTGACCTGATCCATCCATCCATCCATCCATCCATCCATCCATCCAACCATCCATCCATCCATCCATCCATCCACCCACCCACCCTGGTAATATATATAGAACTACTATTTGTATGCATAATAGTTGCTTACCCAATGTTTTTCAGATATCACACGTTCTCTAAACTGATTCAACTGACATCAATGCCGATACTAAGCAAAGCTGCAGAGCACATGCGTCTTTGGAAGAGACGGTCGTTAGCAGGGCCGAACTTAAGGCAGAGCAACCGGTGCATTTGCACAAGGCCCCCGAATATCCAGGGCCTCCAAAAAAATTACACAACAATTAATTTTCGTCTAAATTTGTGTTGTTGATTGTGACGTCATATTACGTCAGATGATGGATGGATACACTGGAAAAGTCTGTTATATGGGCTATAACCCCGCTTGCAATAACAATATAACCACTAAGCTTGTCACGTATTAAATTATTCCGATATTTCACGCCAACACCGACAAAATCGAATCTGTCAAGTCACATCCTGGTGATGGGTGTGGGAATAAAGGCAAACGGTTCCAAGAACACATACCGGTTGTAAGAATTAAGCATATTCCCATGGCAAATGTAATTCGTGGAGATGAGATCTCCAGGCTGGTAGAGAAGTGTATGGTTTATGGAAAGAGCACGCAGATGAAGGTTTAAAAATGTTATACTTCTCGACCATAAATCTAGCGCTGAATTTATGGCACTGCAACAAATGCATTTCCACAGGGTCCCTGAATTGTCATCCCAGCCCCACCCCAACAAGTGACACAAATTCTTTTTTCTCTTAATTCTGGGGTCTCTGCATAATTTTAAATTACACGGATAGATGCCACACATATAGTACAACTCATAAATCATTCAAGGTGTCTCCAAAGGAAAACACTTTCAACACGATATTAACGTATTCTGTTACATATTTTGAGCATAATTGGATTGGAAGACAATGCTGCCTTGGGCAGCAATGTCTTCCAATTCAATTATGTTCAAAATATTCTACAGTATCTTTTTTATTTCGTGTTTTAAATATTGCAAATTCTTTCTGAGCTGTACTGTATAAGACTGATATGACCAATTCACACAGCGCGCTGACATTAGCGGCCCCACCAACATTACAATCGAAACTGTACCCTACTTGTAGCTTTTTCGTGATCCTAATGGCAGGTCCGAGATCCCCGGGTTAGAATTTCTGAAACTTTGCACAGAGTCACAGAAACACTGACACTAAATATTTCACATATCAGACGGCAGAATGTAGCCATAGTCCATATACTGTTTGGTTTATAACATGGATCTAATAACTTACTGCCACAAAAGTACTAGTAATATCAGCACAATCTCTTTGTCTTTTTTCACATTTGTTAACGTCACATTCAACTCATTTATCATATTGACCAAAACTATTCTAAGCCTGAGCAAAAGCCATTTACATAGGCATTTTTCTTCAGAGTTCCATTTCAGTAATTTATTGATAAACCAAGCTCGAATGTTCAACAAATAGTTTTCTTTGTAACAATGTCGCCAAATTTCTTCAGCTCAATATGATAATTTGTGGAGGCTTGCACGGCCAACGATTTATCATCATCTATGGAGCAATATTAATCAGGTAAAGTAGTCTTTGTTAAACATGAAACTCAATGCATATAGAGCTGTCACCAAATTCTGGATCTAACCATAATCAAAGAATTATACGATTTGAAATCAAAAGACTAAATGAAAAATATTTCGCAGTTTAATATTATGTTGAAAATTGTTATACGAATGACTGGAAGCCGTTGCCATTGGTATATACAGGATTTCAACCTTTTGTGATCCCAGGAAAGTGAACCGTTTGCTATCTCAGAGAAAATATCAGGAATAGGATACAATAGATGACAAATTCTTTCTGATGCGAGACATATTCTGTTGAGTATTCTAAAACTAATTTGAATTAAAGTTGTAGCTTTTGGAACATATATTTACCAGTCAAATTGTTTTCAAAACAGTCAATGGTATACGAGTATGTGGCATCGATGTATATATGATGATATGAGACAGGGAAGGAGTGGGTGCATTTGACTATATAGATCAGAGACTAAAGAAAATGATGATACAATTCGTGGTGAGGAACCATGGAGGTGAAGTAAAAGATCCCAATGATGCGCAATACAAGATGCGCAATACAAGATGCGCAATACAAGATGCGCAATACAAGATGCGCAATACAAGATGTGTAATACATTGCCGCTATCTGTAAAAGTCGCGCAGCAAAGATGGTCGCTGTTTGGCCATGTGATAAGGATGTCAGCAGACACACCAGCTCAGAATTGGCCCTACTGGGACCTAGCAAATACAAAGACAGGAGAGGACATCATTGTATAAATATGGTAAACGTAGGGCTCGGTACGCTCACATCAAGAATCTGAGCCTGACGAAGCTAAATATTCTGCCTAAGAACAATACACAGTGGTAAAAACAAAAGCGAAGTAGGACTGATTGCAGCTGTTTGATGTTTCTACTACTACAGCCGCAGAACACAGTAATCATACATAGCCATGTGTGCGCGTCTATAACACGCCTAATTCTATGATGCAGTACATGATGTTTGGTTTTAAATACGCCACACCCACCCTCACACCCACCCCACCCCCACCCATCCCCGAGCCCCCACCCCCACCTCCTTGCAGCTCCCCTCTTTAAGCGGGGCCCAAAACGCTTGCCTTGCTTGCCTAGTCCTAAGACCGGCTCTGCTGTGACGTGTTGTCGAGTCTGTTGCCAACCTATATGCCAAAGAAATTTATAATTAAATCAAAGACAATCTCGCACGCTGTAGTGGTTATCCTTCCTCTCTGGTAATGAGAAAGCGAGGGGTGCATGCTAGGATAACTCATTACTATCCCTGATCCGTAAACTCAACGCGAGACGGCTACGAGGCTTTGCTCACAACTGAGCATTTCTTGTTATTTATGCCAAAGATATGAACTAATAGTAGTCCTCATAGGCTACACTTAGTGAAAGCAAACACCAAAAAGGTGTGGCTGGTTAGGGAATCAACACGCTTGTCTGCTAATTGTCCAGTCAACGTCATGTTCACAATCTATACACCTGTGCACAAGTTAAGCACCACCCTATTTTTACGCACATGAGAGGGTATATTCATGTGCTATGAAGAAAGCAATAGCATAAACATTTATGTACCCATCCATCTTAGTGCAAGAGGTAATAATGCAACTAGAGGAATGCTGATTATTATGGTGGGGAAACACTGTATGTTTTTGTTTGAACTTGAAAACGAGGCCTGAATATGGTTACGTTGACACAACTGACAACTATTGCCCTACAGTTGACACACGTGGCTAGATTGTCATTAATGGTGTCTGAAAACGAAGTTTAACATCTGTGCACGAGTTTGAGACTGTCATTATTAATACCGGGTATATCCACCTTGTGCCTGGATGACGGCCTGGACACGACGTCTCATGCTCGTCACCAACCGACTGATACGCCATTGTGGTATTCGTTGCCATTCAAGATGGAGTGCGTCTGTTAATTCCTGTAGGTTCTGCACAGGAGGATCCCTCCTTCCCACCATGTTTCCCAGAATGTCCCAGATATGCTCAATAGGGTTCATGTCAGGGCTCCTTGCTGGCCATGGTAGGGTTTCGATGGCATTCTGGCGGAGGTATTCATGCACAGCTCTAGCACGATGTGGTCGGGCGTTGTCATCCATGAATATAGGGTGGGTTCCAGATGCATGATTTACAAAATGAGGGACCACAACTCTATCCAGTATGGAATCTTGATATCTTTGTCCATTTAGTGTTCCAGGTACAGTCAACAGATCCAGCTTACAATCAAATGAGATGAACCCCCATATCATAACGGAACCTCCACCAAATGGAACTTCTTCCATGATGTTACGTTGGTCGTACGCCGTGCGTCTGGACCTCCATACACGAGTTCGACCATCTGTGGCATGAAGCAGGAACCGACTTTCATCGGACCAGTGTACCCGTCTCCAGGATCTCATGTTCCAGTGTCTTCTTTCGTTGCACCACCTCAGACGCTCCTCTTTGTGGTGTGCAGTGAGGAGAGGACGTCTGACAGGTCTCCTAGCTTTCATGCCAGCAGCATACAGTCTCCTTTTGACGGTAGACATTGACACTCTATTGCGCGTTTCCCATTGCTGGCTGAGCACTCTGCTGTTGGTGAATGGAGATCTCCTAACAAGGCGTACTAGGGCTCGATCATCACGGGCAGTAGTCTTCTTCGGTCTTCCAGATCTAGGCCTGTCCTTCACCTCGTTAGTTTGCCCATGTTTTGCAATCAAACGACTGATTACAGTATGGTTAATGTTCAGCTGTCTGCCAATCTCTCTGCATGACATACCAGTGGTATGCATGCCTATGATTTGCCATTTCACACGATCACTTAACCTTCGTCTTGCCATAGCGGTTCACAATCAAGAGCTAATTCTCTCTGTACAAATAAACCACGGTCATGAACACAAAATTCCTAATCTTGTCGCCTAAATCTGTTTGTAATGTTCTACACCTCAAACTGGACTTTTACATAACTGAACACGTGTGCTGTTTCCCGCCACGCACAGACATCAAGCGGCGTGAAGTCATGCATGCATGTGCATTTCGTACTTGGAATTATGTCAGCTAACGCGGGGACAAAAAGTATGGCAGCCTAGTTGTACCATCATGTTTCTACGTTCTATTGTTTTTGCTGGTGCTTAACTTTTGCACAGGTGTATATGTTGACAAGTCTTCGACAAACTCAGCTTTATAGGGATTCCGAAGGCGAGTAGAAATGGAACTGACGAAAGATGTTCCATTGCCGTTCACATTCCCTCTATCCACTAGATCCTGAATTATTGATTCTTAGAAAAAGTCATTCAAAGCTCAAAGGTCAACGGTCAGATTTAAAGGAGAGTTCGACAAGAGAGCGCATCTCCAGTGAAACCACTGGTAAAGCCACGCTATATTGTTGAAACGTTGGCAATAGGGGGAAACTGCATACGATTCTCTCTGTTCGCCTCTCTCTCGCGCGCACGCACGCACGCACGCACGCACGCACGCACGCACGCACGCACGCACGGACGCACGCACGCACGCACGCACGCACTCACGCATACACACACAGCAATTCCATGGGAAGTGAAACCAGAAGGCTGAAATATATAATATGTTTCCTTGTCATCTGAAAGTGTGAATTCTCTATTTTCGACTTAATTTTATCTTTACCACATATGAACCTACATTAGTTTTTTCAATGGTACGTTCATGTCATCTTAATATTTCCCTTTTGTGGGTATACTCTCTGAAAATAACACAATATGTTACAGTAATGCGGCAATGGAAAAGTAACACTAAAATGAGGCATGCGCTTCTATTTAGTTAACGTGCTCATAATCTAACAAATAGTCCACAAATAGTCAACATTTTATTTAAGATCGATAATTTTCTTTTATTTAGGAGAATTTTAAATATGTTAATTTGTGTAATTAGGGATTTCCACAATTCTACAGGTACTATACTCAATAGTTTGGACAGATAGTTTTTGATTCTCTTATATTTGAAAACGTTTTTAGATTTACATTGTATTTTATTTTGGCAAGCAGTCCTCTTGTATAAATATTTGAATAATGTTATTAAATCCCTTTACATATATACTACTAATGGGAAATTTCAATTGTTTTCCAGTTTTAGCGATGGCCTGCCCGTCCCTAGTTATATATAAGTAGGTAAAATCTTAACCTTATCCGTGCATCATTGCTTGATCAATTGAATTTTTAAGCGCTTACTACAACTGTATCACTAATTATCAAATTTCATGACTAGTAATACATTTCCTAACCACAATCGCTGCTAGGCAACGTGACCAGTAAGTAGTTCGCTATTCACTTTATGGCCGGCGAATATATAACGGGTCAGGTCAATGGACCTTTCCAGTTTATTCATCCATCATATGACGTCATAATCAAATAATAAACATTCTGTCGAATATTTAGAAATTAATTTAACGTGGCACTCTTGCCATAGACAACAGCACCTACTCAAATTAGTTTCAAAATGTTCAACAGTTTACCTGTATAGTTTCCTGGCAATTAATAGTCCGGACGTTCGTGGATCGATCAATACCAATACGGAAGAAGAGTGGGTGGAGCTTAACTAGGGATGGGCGGGCCATCGCTAAAACTGGACAACAACTGAAATTGCCCATTTCAATCAACCCAGTCAATAAATAGTCAAAAGACTATTTCTCATATTACATATCTATTTAAAAACTACTCATCAATCATATGACGTCATAATGAGCTAGGCCACAGTCATGTAGGCTGATGCCATAATCAATTACCTCATGAACGGCATATCTTAGTCCGTCAAAAACGTTTAATAGTCCCACAAGTTGTACGAATTGTATGTCTTTACTATTTAATAAATATTCTGTTGACTATTTTGAAACTAGTTTGACTAAGCACTATAGACAGCAACAGCACCTCATCAAATTAGTTTCAAAATATTCAACAGCATACCTGTATAGTTTCCTGGTAATGAGATTCAGTGAGCGCATCAATCGATCGACCCAAACACGGGCGAAGCGTGGGTGGAGCTTAGCTATAGATGTGAGAGGAATAGATCAAACTGGGTTCCTCCATTGATTGCGTGCCAAATAGAAGGATCCATTTTTAGCTATGCCCCGCCCATTTTTAGATATGGTCCGCCCATTTATAGCTAAGCTGTGCCGACACGTACCGTGTGTAGGTATCGATTTGAAACCTCTAATGTTGAATTCCCAGAATCTAAATTTTAAGTTAACTGTTTGTTAAATTGTAAATTCACCAAAGACATACAATTCTTACAATTTTGTGACAGACTTTTCGATTTTTGGGACGGAGCTTATGATAATATCGTCGTTGTGATTGTCACGCCATCAATTATGTAAAGTATTTGATGATGACATCAGCTACCCGCGTGTCAGATAGGATCCATCGATGGTCCTTTCCAGTTTTAGCTATGCTCCGCCCATCTCTAGCTAAGCTCCACCCACGCCTCGGTCGTGTTCGGATCGATCGATCCCTGAACTCACTGACTGTCAACTTCCAGAAAACTATACAGATAAGCTGTTAAATATTTTGAAACCAATTTTACCTGGCGCTGTTGCTGCCTATGGAAGCAACAGCGTTCAGTCAAATTAGTTTCAAAATATTCAACAGCATGTTTATTAAATATCAAAAACATACAAATCGTACAACGTGTCGGACTATTAAGCGTTTAAGGCGGGCTATATCGAGTCATTCATGACGTCCTGATTATGACGTCATCAGACACGTCACTTAGATGATTATGACGTCATGTAACGCCATATGATCGATGGATAGCCTGGAAAGGTGAATTAGCAAAAGACGCGCTATTGTTCCTAGTAAACCGGGTCCAAAGTACGAGCCGCGGAGATGGCTGATCTTGATCCCAATGTGTGCATAAAGTGACCATGTTCAGATTGAGAGAATCCTATTACAAAACTAGACCCAAGTTCACCTTATTTGCAGGCAATCATTTTATAATCATGTATGTTTATAATAGGGCGCATTTTGGAGACACAATATTAATACTGCTCGTCTTACCAAACCGCAACAACTTCCAGTCAAACTGTTTTCAAATGATCGAGGCGATTCCCTCTGAATGTCGGATGAGCCGCGACTGTATCTATGGCAAAGTATTCTGAATAGCATAATTACATTTTTATCGCAATCGGAAACGTTGTTGTCACTTGTCAACGCTGGTGATGATAAACGACATCTAGGCGAGATATTAAATTTCTGTCGCAGATGAAAATGTACTGAATATATTTCTCATGTATGGAACCAGTGAAGCCGCACACTTCCACGGCATGCCTATAAGATCCGGCTTAAACCGCGGTCAAATGTCTCCGGAATCTGTCAGGAAATGAGAAATTTGTCAAAGATGACGCGGTAATATGACAGCTGCCACCAGACGCCGTTCTCCCATTGATATGCGACTATCACACTCATCACCTAGTCCGAGTTCAAAACGTGAATGTCCATTTCCTCATTCAAGGCTAGGGCCTATTCGACCAGTGTATGAATACGGGACATCTTATGGAAAACTGGATTTGATGTCAGGGATTCACGATTCAAGAATTCTGTATTACTCTCTTGATCATATATTGTGATACATGGGGTATAAACAGTATACTATGTATCTAGTGGCAAGCCAGTTTACAGGTTGTTTACATATCTCTATAGATTAACTGTTAATATTGGAACAAACAGTCTAGATTTACTACAGCAATATGATTGGTTCTTCACAGGCAAGCTATTTTCATATTAACAATTATGCCGATCACAATTTCACTTTGTTTTCAGGTATTCTCTTTGCGGGTTATGTTAATGGGCTGTGTTTGGGCGACAGTTTCATCTTTTACCGAACTACCTAATAATTGCATTTATTAGTCGGCAAACTTTAGATAGTAGCTTTTTGTTATTGCTAGAGAATAACTGGAAACAATAAAAATAATTAGGCCGCTTACGGTAGTATTTTGGGTAGCGTTTCTAATCGTAATATATGAAAAGGTCGCACATAAAGGTGGAATGAAACTCATCTCGCATTTCGTTTCTGTCACAAATACTGCATTTCCTCTCTTCTCTTAGTATTCCTTCACACACACACACACACACACCCTTTGTATTTCTGAATAGGTACTGGTCCCAAACCTAGAGAACGATGTTCTATTTCTATCATTAATGCTAAGGAGGTATGTTTCAGTTTCGCAGTTAGTCTTGAAAGAATCGTACATATCTTACCCCTCCACGATTCTTGAATTGGTCCAAGTCATGTTTGTTGGTCTTTTATGTTTCTGGTAATCGCAGCTTGAATAATACTGGTTCTATGAATCGTTTGTGTGTTCCAAAGGTATAAATGCCTGTATTATTGTTAATGGGTTTAATGCATGTAAGCCATTTGCATGGTTTTTGTTTTCATTAAAATACTTTAACATACAACTGCTAGTTTATTTTGCTTTCCTGTGATAAGCCTTAGATTCTAAATGTGCTTTTTCAAATAAATTACATTTTTCGATTCCAATAATTTCACAGTCATAAAGGAGGATTGGTTCTATCATTTGGTGCTACAGTTTTATTTACTCAATTAATGTGCAGATCTAATTGTTTAGCTCGTAGATGTAGAGCGAACGTTACTTTTCGTGCCTGCTCAAATAAGTTTTTCAGGATCAATCTATTTCGGAGGCAAATATAATTTTGGATGTAGCTTTTTCATTTGCCTGGAATTTCTTAACATGAACTGTTTTCAGCCTAGTTCGTATCTGCCTTAATGTGCAAAACAAACAGCTAATCAGCAATATGTAAATAACGTGCATTATGCCTTCTTGAACTCATCTTGTTAGAGTCTAGCGAAAACGTAAATATAACCACCACCATCATCATCATCATCATCACCATGGATTGGGTCAAATTCCATTTGATCAATTCCAGTTCCACCAGACAGGTTCAATTCCAATTCCATTTGATCAATTCCAATTCCATATCAATGTTTGCTTCAGAGATCAAGATTGTTATCTTTTAACACTTTAATGGCCTGTCTATAAAGCATGAAACTAAAGAAAATGACGATCCACTTCGTGGTCGCGAACTATTGAGGAAAAGTACAATCGTGGGCTCACTGCGTTGTGGTACTGCTGACATTGCTGCGCACTGCGTCATCGGGAACATGGTTTTCCAGTCCTGCTGGAACTATGGGTTCGTAGATCAAAGATGCCATTGATAAAAAGACTACATTTATGCAATGCAACCTGCGTATCCTTGATGCTGTATAACTGTAACAGCTGGGCAACTCCAAAGGCAGCTCTAGACAAACTCGATGTCTGCCGCCGCAAACACCTGCGCACCATCACTGGACACCGATGGCTAGACAGCATAATTTCCAATGATGCACTATACAAGGTGTGTAATACGTCGCTGCTACCTGCAAAACTCTCCCAGCAAAAATGGTCCATGTTTGGCCATGTGCTAAGGATACAAGACGACACACCAGCGCAGAGAGTCTCGGAATTTGCCCTACTCGGGGCCAGCAAATAAAAAGCTAAGGGAGGACGCCATTGCATAAATCTGCTAAGCGTGCTACGAGGTGACCTCAATAAACCAGGACTCGATACACTCAAGTCAAGAATGGACCTGACGAAGCTAAGGATTTCGGCCGAGAACAAAACTCAGCGGGCAGAAGCTAAGAAGGCTGATTGCAGTTGTAGGGTGTCTCTACTACTACAGCCGTAGCTTACAGTAATCATATATGGATATTCCTCAAGGCAACTGCATTAAAGGCTTGAAACTGTTAAAATAGAAATTGCTTTGCCAATAGATAATTATGTCTTTCAGTCAAAATATTTTTCATTATAGTCAATATTCAACAGATGATGTCTAGCTCATTTGACTTGATCATAGTCTAATGCCGAGTTTTTCTCATCAATTTGACTAAAGGTTAATTTAATTACTGCTGTCTAATTATTATTGATAGATTCTATTCTAGAAATGTTTGCATCAAAATTGTTAGAATAAAACTCATCATTTTGAGTTTCAAATATAAGCAAATGAATTTAAACAACCTGACAGAAAGTCGTTGGTGCCTTAGGCAACACTACCTTTCAATTAATAATTTTCTGAATATGAAGCAGATCTTATATTTAGCTCATCTGGATACGAAGAAAATCTGATTTCAAACAATATATCTAGGAATTTAATATTTTGGGAAAAGATGTATATATCACTGTACAGAGTGAGTATTGAGTACATGTATGTAGGTCATATTTGAATAACAGCTCTGGTCAAGGTTTTAAAAGTGTTTAACAATTATCGTGTGATGTATTTCTTGATTGACCCTTTTCATTCTATACAGATAGTTGTACTTTACTGAATGCTATTGGTAACATCATGATGAACACGCTGAACACAATTTTGTTTCTTCTTTGGAAGCTTATATATTAGTGTAGTAGAATTAGGATCATATCTGGAAACATGTTTCATAGAAATCCCATTGGTGACATTCGTCGCAGAAACATATCGCAACAGCGTTCAGTCATATTAGTTTCAAAATGTTCAAGAGAATGGTTATTAAATGATAAAAACATACAATTCGTACAACGTGTCGGACTATTAAGAGTTAAATACGGACTATATCGAGTCATTCATGCCATCATGAGTATGACGTCATCCTACACGTCACGTAGTTGATTAAGACGTCATATGATGGATTGATAAAAGGTCCATTATCTAAATGCTCTTAAATAAGGCGATAACAAGTAAGATTGCTTCTTGTATTACTGAAATACTGAACAATATATGTAGATCATCTTAGCATTGAGATATATGTGACAGATTATGGAAAGTATGTATGTATTATTACTGTATTCTGCAGCTGTATTTGTAGAAACATCCTATAGCTGCATTCAGCTGCATTCAGCTGCAATCAGTCCTTCTTCGCTTTTGCCCACTCTGTCTTACTCAGACTTTATGGAAAGTGTTCACCAACAATGGACTTATAGTATACATGCTTGTGCAACAGTTCACAATGCCATGCCGTCGCTTACGAGCCGGCAGAACATTACAAGTTATCAGCGTGAACCTGATTGCAGAGACACGAGAAATGTTTGGGACTGGTTCCTGGTGCACAATCCGTTTAATAGCTGAGCTCCAGCACTTCGGTTTCTTTCTAATGGATTGAGTCCAAGTGCTGGTGATGGCCTCAACTGCGATGAAATTTAGAACTTGACATCTTGATACAACGCTGTATGGACAATCCACATGTGAGTGCTGCAACCATCAATACCCGTCATATGGTGCGCACGTTGAATTACTTGAAGGCGGGAATAAATCTAGAAAATGAAGTGGTTCGATTCGATACATACATTTTGTGCATGCGCTGTACTGCATTACCACAAAGATAGACAAAGTAGACAAATCTGTTCTAGCTAGTACAATCTAAATCGATATGACGAAATTGATTTTAAAAGAAGGAGCTCCCAATTTACAGCAAGTGATGCCTGTAATTAATTGTGGATGGCTGCTGCGCTACCTGAAGTGGAAAAAGAATACAATATACTCACAAGCCATGGAATAGTAAAGCCACTTCCTCAGAAATAAGTATGGGGTTTACCGCATTTCTGTCAAATGAACTAAACAACACACAATTTATCACCCTCCTTGCAAAACATCTTCAATTCCATGGCCATAGTGTGAAAGTGAGCAATGGATATGCAGACCCACTAATCGTGTCAACGACGCTGGGATTTGCTTGGAATGGACAGTCCATAGTTGTTGATGCAGCAGACACTGCCAGGTTATCATGCATCGTTGGGGTATTGCTATGAGTGATATATGGAACAGAAAGGAAAGCATATGCTCAAAGTCAGGGCAGGTTACAGTATTAAGGAAGCATATGACAGAGTACATACAGATATCAGGAAGCATGTTTTATTCACACATGCTTGAAGTGGTTGTGACACAATGTCAGTAAAATCTGGTCATGGAAAGACATACCTATTGAAACAGTTGAAGAGTCCGCAGACATAAAAATTTTGTCCACCAAGATCAGCATCCGAGACAGTACAGCAGACGAAGGTGGTGATGTTCGAATTCGACTTTTGTGCTTGTGAACTGAGCAATGGTAGCTTAGAAGACTGTGGGTATGTTCAACACAATGTTTATTAATCAATCAATCCATCAACGACATACAATTCGTGCACATACATTAGGTAAATTCATGTACTAGACATACTTCTCTGTCATGAAAATACCTGAACCTATAACTATGGACTGACTCAATCATCGACTGAGTATGTCAGTTTCAGCTGCCAGGAGGAAGCCCATATACTCCTCAGTCCGTTGGGCATTTTTCTCTCAATATTTCATGACTAATATCTGGCATCCTTGTGTTTATATTTCAGAATCAGGTGCCCAGCTTTATCAAGGGATATGGATGGTACCAGCTAGTCTTTGGACCGGACACTTTTCCCGCTGCATTTTATTTACAAACTCACCAGCCAGGAATTGACGAACATATGGTCATACTTAGAGTGGAGTGGCTTAGATCTGCGATTGAAAACTTTAGGGGATTACACCTTCTGACACCATATGATACTTTCTAATCTTTAGGCACTTTCTTGGAATTGTCGTCTTGCACTAACCAAATCAACTAAGAGTTTTGAAACTATTGAACGAGTTTTATATTTATCATCTCGTCTACATTGCAATGTGGACCAAAGGTACACTCAATGTCTATATGAAAATTCAGGAAAATCATGTTTTCTCTAAGTCATGGATAAGTCTTGGAATATAAACTCTTTGAACGCTGAAATTCCAGGATATCTATTTTAAGACAATCACACAGTCAACAACAACTTTACACTTGTAATCCCAATGGTTCAATTTCATGACAACTATGCAGAAAAGCTGTATAGTTTGAAACATATCTGACTGGAAACGGTTGTTTCTTATGGCAGTAACAACTTCCAGTCAAATAAGTTAGAAAATATGCAAAAGAATATTTATTGAATTGGAATTGATTTTTAATCCAGATGCCAAGCGGGTTATATAATGTGATGGTGTTTGCTGTCCATCTCTCTGTCCATTGATCTGATTCTTACCTTGTTC
Source organism: Chaetoderma sp. LZ-2023a (assembly GCA_034401795.1). Lineage (NCBI taxonomy): Eukaryota > Metazoa > Mollusca > Caudofoveata > Chaetodermatida > Chaetodermatidae > Chaetoderma > Chaetoderma sp. LZ-2023a. The sequence goes on from CM067369.1 coordinate 94,560,933, forward strand.
AGATTTAATATGTTTGAACGTACAGGCATAACAATTTTCAGCACATCTATTTGGGGTCAGTGTCATTGTTTATTTTTAACGAAATCTGTCTATTTCCCAGCATTATCTCGCCTTCCGAACCGGAAATTCATTGAAAGTATGGTTTTCAGTGTTATCGGTCAGTGGAAGAACAGATGCATATGCCAAAAGGCTGATCAAACAAAAGTATGGAAAAGAGAATCAGACCTCAGTCAACAATGACCACAACTCGGGGATTGGAACAACTTTCTCACAAACAATACCAACAAATAATGCGTGGCACAACACTTACATCTTGGCTGGTTATTGAGATATCAACAAACACGGCTATGTCAGATGTGCAACCAGTGTATGTAGTTGTCTGCGAATAAACCAGGGGCAGGGACAGATATATCCCAACCTCCATTAATTCCACGCTGGGGCTAAGCCAAGACTAGCCCTTCATGCCTTCATGAACGTGCTACGCATGCCATGATGCATTGCCCAGAGCAAACTATATACAGCCAACACGATCCACTTAGCTATGGCTGAAAAGTTAAAAATTGCACATTCGTGCCTATTTTGTATAATGGTACAGCACTTCCAGACAAAACGGAGCTCTCTGGAGTGACAAGCTGCTCAGTTCAGATGATGTGATGGGATTCCAGTTTGATGATGATTACGAAAATAATAATCAGATGATGGCGTTCTTAAGGGTGATGGTCGTTGAGAAGATGACGACTTATAGACGTAGCTGTGTATTAGATGAATTAGTATAAATAATGCATGAATAGTAGTATAACAAGTGTTCATGCTAGCTTAGCAAATGCCGTATTCTTGGAATTGTTGTCTTGTTATATGATAGACATCTACTGCGAGAGAATAATAGGCAGTTGGATCAAGCATATACGCACACATGGTCATATGATACATATCAGAACTATGCTTTCTGTCAAATGGTGAAGATTCATTTCTTACATGCAATTAATATTATGACCGTCTTGAAAGCGCCATGTCGATAGACCAGTTGTTGAAATATGAATGGCATTTCAAATGTTTTACTTTAAACTTTTGCGCTAACAATTCACTGTTTTGGCTGCCGTTTTGAAATTTTAACGATAAGGTGGCCAGTTTGGATTTGGAAAATTCCTTTTTCACACTGGGCTTGCATAAATACATAGGTGACTACCAACATAAATTGTACAAATCGGTCAATATTTAGACAACCCACCGGACTTTCATCATGTACCAATCCCAGCCCCACACCTTGTAGGGGGTGGGGGCATTTTGAGCCATATGGTAGCCAATTTGGATTTCTCAAACTGGGGGAGGCAGATTACATGTGAATAGACACCACACAAATTGGTTAAATCGGTCAATATCCTGACAAACGGTCCAATTTTCACCGTGACTCACCCACTAAATGTGGCGCGTGAGCATTGTGAGCCATATGGCAGCTATTTTGGATTTCGAAAATTTGTTCTTCCAGCTGGACTTAATCTGTCTAAATCAGTCAATATTTCGACAAAGCCTTTGATTTGTATTGCGACCACACACACCACTCCCATTTTTTAAAGGGGGAGGGGAAGCATTTTGAGAAATATAGTAGACTTTTTGGATTTCGAAAAATATTTATTCTAACTGGAAAGTCCTAAATAGATGTGACTACGCACCTAAATTGTCTAAAAGGTTTAATATTGAGCTATATTTTACTATCCGACTTTCGTAGCGACCCCACACACCCCATTGAAGGGGGCGTGGACGCGCTTTGCTCAACGTTTATAAAAAGATTTGTCGGGCCCCTCAGATTGCATGTAAAAACTTGGTGTAAGATCGATTGAAAACATAAAGTGGACACCATTTCCCGAGAGAGCGCAGTTCTAAGAGAGACTTGTTTAAAGGATTGCTACTCATTAATTGCAGGACTAATTTCAACTGTACTAGCTCGATAGGATTTTAATCTTACATACAGAAAACTGGTTGGCTAATGTCCAGGTGAGGGTCGCAGTTAGGGCTGTTCCATTATGGCAATAAATAGTCGATTATGATGTCCGGAAAATAATCGATTTAATGGGATAATCGATTATTTAATCTTGGAACTTTGGAAGTAGCAACTGCCTAGTGAATGGGGAAGGGAGGGAGGGGAGGGGAGGGAGAGAGGGAGGGAGGGAGGGAGGGAGGGAGGGAGGGAGAGAGAGAGAGAGAGAGAGAGAGAGAGAGAGAGAGAGAGAGAGAGAGAGAGAGAGAGAGAGAAGGGAGTATAGTTTTCTTAAAATTAATAATAATAATAATAATAATAATAATAATAATAATAATAATAATAATAATAATAATTGAATGAACGAATGAACGAATGAACGAACGAACGAACGCGAACGAACGAATGAAGTGCTAAGAAATTAATGATTTTCTATAAAGATAACAGAATGCACAATTTCGTAAATCGGTTCGTTGTTATGTTTACATTACCTCAACTAAGTATCCCTATGAAAAGACCGCGCAGACGCTCAATAGAACAAACTATACCAGCCAGTCCTAGGATTGCCTGAACATGAGGAACAACCACGCCCAGTATAATGTCAATTTGGAATCCATTATCCACTTGTTACCATTGGATAATGGCTTTAAGAAACCGGCGCGTATGCTCAGATCTTCAAGCCAGTAAGAAGGTGCCAATTTAATTTTAACCTACATTTAATGATATATAGCTCGTTCGTAGTGCCTATCCACGATGCTTCACTTCTTTCCAGTATTGGAAAAGCTGAATATTTTGAAAATCATTTTACTGCTGGTTGTTGCTACATTAGTTCCAAAACAATCGGCAGAATTGATGAAAATTTGTATCGAAAATTTGTGAATATACTATAACTTTAACAATAAGTCAATTGTGTGCATTTTTTCGCGAGATGGCGATATTATTTATTTATTCTTATTATGCTATAGATTTCGCCCGTAGTGCGGTGTCTATCTGCGAAGTTTCCCTATTTCCCAGCATTAGAAAAGTCGAATATTTTTGAAAATCATTTGACTGCAAGTTGTTGCTGCCTTAGGCAGCAGCAGCTATAAATCAATTTATTTAGTTACAAAACAATCGGCAGAATTTGTGCAATTTTGTAAATTTGCTATGAAAAATAGTACTACTTTTTTACATGTATTCACAAAGTGGCCACCAACGCCGGGCTATAGCAGTCAGAGGAGATTATTGGTCCATAAACAATAGCAATTACATGTCTCCGATCACTGGCGTATCATGCAATTACTTATATAAACATTCGCGTGCATGGACTATGACTCGAGATGTGCGTGATTGAATGTCAGGGATAGATATTTATACCATGCTAGAACATTCAAACCACCGATGCATTAGCTGTATTACAAAACTAAACACTAAATTATGCCTGATTAAAATAAATAATCGATTTTTGGTCAATTAAATCGATTTCTTCGATTTTTCGATTATTTTATTTTACGCTCGATTATATAATTGCCAGAAAAAATAATCGACTATCGATGAAATATCGATTAACCGAACAGGCCTAGTCGCAGTATATATTAATTCCTCTAGAAAGGGTTTTCTGCAGTTTCAGTAGATGAATGTTACATTGGGTGAAAGCATGTGTCATTAATTTGTTACCACCAGCCCACCCGCTTAAAAGAACAGGGGGATTATTAAGCGTTAACTTCCATGCGTCCGTCCGTGTGTTTGTTTTTCGCTCAGTAACTTCAATTAAAATCGATGGATTAATTTCATTTTACATGCCACCTCCTGATTACATGCCACCGGTTGAGATTGCGTATCAGCGAAACGCGTAAAGATTCACTGCATTTATCTCACTTAAAATGCTTCAAATTTGTCAAAAATGTCCATGCATTTCGTTCTGCTCAACAGCTTCACGTATAACGGATGGATTCATTTCATTTGTTTGTCTTTGACCTGCCATTACAGTCTATCTGTCATTCCCTGTGGCCAACATGGTTTCGTGAATGGATGACGTTTGCGGGGGTGGGGGTGGTGTCATGTGATGTATATAATCTAATTGACTTAGGAATACTGCGCGAAAAATAGGCATGCGGTGTGTACTATAATCGACAGCAACTACACACATAATAACCTACATCAGGACTGTCTTAGCATCACGGCCGTGGTGAGGGGGAGGTCACCAGGATATCAACTGACAGGGCTGTCAATTCAGCCACCCTTGTAAACATAGACGTTTGAAGCGTCATATCAGGGTTTCTTTTCTAAAATGCAGCACATTATCCTGCAATAGCATTTAGATTTCAAAATTTTGGCACCGCTTGTACGAACAGAATAATTTGAGAGATATGTGAAAGGTCGTGTCATACGAGTTCCTTCCAGTTACGGTAGCGAAGAGCATCTAAATTGAATTATTTATAATAGTTGGAGCTATAGTAATGTGCGGGCTAGATTTTCATCCCGCAAATGGAATCATTAAACCAGATTACAGCACCATGGACGTCTGTGATCACGTATATACTCCGTTGACTTGAGAATTATAAGCATACTAAGGTGGTCTTCCACTCTGGAGGTCTACGAAATAAGAAGAGGTACGAATACCGGTCATTTTGGAGGATATCGTATTTGAACTAAATTATACTTATGAGTTATAGAAATACACGTCAGAATGCTACTAACATATGTGGTGGTTCATACAGCAATCACCGAAAGGATGTAGGGCAATATGTGCAAAATAAGATTACAGGCTGACTGTGACGTAAACGTGTAATGTTCTCGCTGCTACTTTTCTCCAATGATTCACAAGAGTCGTTTTCTGTGCGAAGTCAGCACATTTGCGATGTTACAGAGAAACTACGTCACATCATATGCTATAAAGCCCGGCATGGTGGTGAATGTGGGAAATGCTGCCTAATACGTGGCTTCATACTTCAAATTTTATGGACTTCTAATATTACCCATTGTGCATCACCGAAAAACAAAATGGCCAGCAATATGGAGTTCTTCGAAATGCATATATTAAGACTGTTTCCGTAATGTTGAGATAATTTAAAGATGGGGACTGTGGCTATATTCCGGTTAGGACCCCGTTAATTCCTTTTGTGGCAACTTAATCATTTGAAAGAAATCCAGCCAAAACAGGTCTTTCAGTGGTCTTGATGCCCATTTGCAGGCCATGAGAAGACTATCATTGGAGATGTAACCCTGGAATGATTGACTCGGTAACCAAGCCAACGATTCCAGTGAAAATTTAAAAAAATAACATTCTATGGGCTACCAAATGGACACTGACTAAGCCACAAAATTTGGAGTTCCTTTACCGTGGTCCCTTTAACTATCACGCCGGCCAAACCGCATCCTGGGAAATATCCGTTCGCAGATCAACAGAAAGCTATCTTTTAAAATTATAATGTTAAATGGACAAGAATAGACTTTTCCTAGGTTGAAAACGGATATTCAACGAGCAAAAATAATTTTCTTGAAAATCTTGACCATAAAAAGTTAATTGATATAAGTAGGATTTTGAGTATTTGAGGCGCTGTTGACCCACGATAGCTTAAGATCTGTAATACATACGAGGTCCTTGCCCTAGCAACAATTGTGAACAGAATGCTTTGATAAATGCTTTTGCTGATGATCATGCCTCAGGTGCTATATGTTTAATGATCCCCGGTAACAAGATTTCTCTGATGCCATGGTGGACAAAGGTGACATCAAAGCTCACAGTCTCATCTCCTCTGGATATTTGCTACTGCGTGCACTACTCCACCAAAATAAATCCTTATCCGCATCTATTTTATAACCTCGCTCAATTAATGAATAAACTACAATGAATTCTAACCAATTTTTCGCAAATCTAACTAGCTCGAAGTAGCAAAGATACAAACAATCTAAGCCTTATGGCCATGACGCAACATACAATTTGTCTCTGGTTGTTACCGTTCAATTATAATTTCTAGGTATTTGAGTGCCCGAGTGCTGGATCAAAGGATAACGTCGGTTCGATCGTATCCTGAAGGGAACTTGATTGTTTAGACTAGAACACAGAATTGCCTCATATCCAAAGATTGAAGTACGAAAGTGTGGGGAAAGAGTGTTGTAAGCGAATATCCTATTAAGCGGAACAACAAACTATAGAACCGAGTTGCGGGAATCAATCTCGATGCAATATGGAAATACTTTACATAAAATTAGGAAAATAATTTTACTGAAACATGTAGGTTAATATATTTTCTCATATTCCCCACGTCTTCATTCTGAAGCACATGTAGCGAGCGGTCCCGGGCACGCTCGGTCCCGCTCTTCTCTCGAGCGTGGGAGGACGAGGGTTGTTCACCCTCGGGGTAGCGTCTGGCGTCTCTTGAGAGCCACGAGGCCGCTCTACAAATAATTGCTTATCGGATCGACAAGCCGTCTATCAGGGTGCTTAAGTCTCTTACAATCCTTGCTTCTATAACGGGTACGAATTATAGATAAGATGGGAAAAATATTATTTATTTTCAATGGGAAAGTGCCACAGGTGGGTTCCTGTGCAAGTGGCCGTGTCTTTCACCCTTCCGCTGACGTACAGCGTGCACGTGTGTGTGTGTGTGTGTGTGTGCGTGCGTGCGTGCGTGCGTGCGTGCGTGCGTGCGTGTGTGTGTGCGTGCGTGTGTGTGTGTGTGTGTGCTTGCGTGCGGTGAGGTAATTAAAATGTTTTATTTATTTTAAGGGAAAGTGCTGCAGGTGCCTTTTACTGCCGGTGGTCTTGCTTTTCTACTCACAGCTGCATTGACCTACCCTCAACCTTATGCGTAGGTCCAACGTATGCCGTTCTCTCAGGTGGGAAAGATAGGCCAGGACTTAGAAGCAGTCATGAGAAAGAGCGTACGCAGGGAGGATGCTATATAGTTGGCTTGGCCTAGCGTATTATTTGGCTGCTTATACCTAACCTTTAAGGTGTGTCGTTTTAATTTTGAGAGCTAGTCGTAGCCGCTCGAAGCCAATGGGGATAAAGAAGAAAAAAACAAGAGGGGTGGAGATACTTTTCGGGATGCCCTCCCTGTCCTGGTTTGTATATAAGCCAAAAAAGGATTTGCTGGTAAGAATTTAATAGATGCTGCTGTCGATGTCTGATGTCTCGTGACAATCAGGCTGTGGCTTCAGCGCGCCGGTTGTAGGCTTTTATGTGGCTAAACCAGTGGGGTGGGGGGTGAAAAAGGTTAACCTATGGGCGGTTTATGCCGCAGAGACATACTGATATCCTAAATTATTAGGCTAATACTTAGTAGACGTGGCTGCCGAGAGAGTGCCAGCCCCCGGCTGTGCTGGAAGGTTGAATCTAGCAATGGCCGCGACAAATACCTGCACTCTCTACAATGCCAGCGCCACTGATCAACCTCGGAATGACATAGCGAGGAACAGAAACAGATACGGATGCAAAACAGGACACGAGGTGACTAAGTAGCACAACCCCACGCTGAACCTAAAAAAACTTGTATGCCACGGTGTCAAAGGAGCTCGCCGAACACACAGAATGACACGGGCACTTCACAGCCGCAGCACACCAATGCGATGCAACTTGAAATTGACGAGATTTTATCACGCCGACGTAGCGTCGCATTGCTGTTCCTCCAAAACCAACACCGACAGGACATTAAAACTACAACTTTGGTGTATCGCTTGTGAATCACTACGCTAAATGTTGCATGTTAATGAACCTGCTAATTATACTTTTCTGTCGCTTAAACGTCTAATTTACAGGAAAGAAATGAGCATGGCAATTGGCATACGATAAAATTGTCGTTTCATGTATAGTTGGTGTTGGTTTTTTGAAGCACACCAAGGCGACGCCACGCCGATGCGACGATATCTTCTTCGTTTCACGTCGCGTCGGCTTGGCGTGTGATGCCCTTTAACTTAGTCACATTTAAGCAGCGTGGTTCATGCAGCGACATGCAACGAAAGGAAGCAAAATGTGGGTATCCTGCGCATCCACGTTGTTAAGTTCTTGTAAGGCGGGCGGAATGGCGTGAGGTGTTTCGGAGATGCACGCTCGAAGTTTTAACGCTGTAGCAGCGTTGAGGTGGCAGTTCAAGTGGAAAGCGAATGTGCTCCCTCAAGGCGACTATTCTACTTGACTTTTAGCCTGCCCACTTGCATGTCGGGTGAAATATCTACTCGGAAAGGAGAGATAGCTGTGCGGGCGGTAAGTGCGTGACCTATCGGTTAGTTGGCAGCTATATTACTTAAATATATTGCGAAAATTTGTATATAAAATGTAGCGTGTATCGTTTCCTACAGCGCTATAATGCTAGGGAGTGGTGAAATGCAGCTGGTGGGTCAATAGTTTATCCGCACTCTTCGCACAATGCAGCATCAGCGTAAGAACTGAGACCTAGAATGCTCCAAGTGAGAGAAAATATCCTACAGAGGCTACTATGGCGGTTAGCATGAAGAAACCTATCAGGTGCCTTGCCAAGCTAGTTATGTATGACTGGGCAGATATGCAAGTGAAATCTAGCATCCCTACCAGAGCCGAAAGCTGCACTTGTCGGCGGTTGTAGGAAGGAGACCCTAACTATCCGGTCTCATAGTGTGAGCTGTTAGCCAAGTGAAGCTCAACCTAGTGTGTGTGTTCCAAGTAGCAGATGAAATATACGAAAAGTGCCCTAACCGTTGAGGAATACTTGGTATTATAAGGGGCTATAGTACTGCTGTAAGAAGATTATAACCCTGTGGTAGTGCCTGCCTGTAATGCTGGCCTCATGCAGTACGATATCGTACAACTCTTTAGGATACGACACGACAGCGCACATCGCCCCAGCAAATCGTATTGTGTGAGGGCACCTGCGACACGATTTTATCCAATTATGTCCGTAACGTAACATGTCGTAGGAAATCGTATGGGGTCGGGAATTTTTCAACATGTTTAAAATTTATTGACGTAGCGGACACAATTGTATCACGTGATGGGTGGTCATGGAGAATACTAGCCAATTGTAATGTATGGACATGCGTGAAACAAATTTCATCAATCAAGATGACATTCAAGTGGAACAACAAGCATGCAGACAGGCTGATGGAGTTGCCCCGTGAGAGCTACTGTGTCTATAGGATGTCAATTTGCAGCAGCAGCAGCAGCAGCAACAGCAGCAGCAGCAGCAGCAGCAGCAGCAGCAGCAGCAGAAGCAGCAACATCGGCGGCAATGCAGTAGCCGCAGCATCATCATCATCATCATCATCATCATCATCATCAGCAGCAGCAGCAGCAGAAGCAGCAACAGCAGCAGCAGCAGTAGCATCTTCATCATCAACAGCAGCAGCAGTAGCAGCAGAAATAGCATGACCTGAGGTCAAATACGATTGATCAAATACAAATACAAATAAGGTATTTCTATTTCTTTCAAATACAAATCCAATTACAAATATCGTATTTTCTAAAACGACAACTTGAGCAAATACAAATACACAAAATTAGTGAATTTAAATAAAAATACAAATACAAATACGTATTTGACCACAGGCCTGGCAACAACAACAACATCCTTTAAATAAAAGGCTATTTCTCCTTAATCAACGGAAAGATTTCAATGAAACGTGGGTGGAATGACCTTAATGTCCTCTACTTCAGGACTTGTAACACCAATTTTGAATAGACAATGGATTTGGCAGTTATCTTGAAGAGCTCTATGAATTCGTCAAAATATTATGCCTAAAATGCTTTTTACCACACCAGTCAACTCTGATGTAAGAAATAATCTGTTGGATATTTTGAAACTAAGTTGACTAATTTGAGTGAAAGCTGTTGCCTCTATCGAATTAGTTTCTAAATATAAACCTGATTTAAACGTAGTTTCTCTTAATACTGCCACCCCACCCACACTCCCACCCACCTCACACCATACTAATCTAACTATGCTAACCAAACTACCATCTGATCTATTATATTCTTCTATCTACTAACAAATAGTACCAGCTGATAAATTTACAATGTCAAAATGATAATAATCGTCAACGGAAATGCCGACTGAATAGATGGTTAGATCTATGACTGAGGAAGCTTTATAGTCAAGGGCACTGCGCCGTGGCCCAGTCTTTTGTGATGGCCCATAGGTCGAAAGGCCTGTATGGTTAGGTTGACACAAGTAGGCCTAGCGGCTGAAAATGTGGCGAATCGACGATCAATAATTTAAGTCTGATTAGGCCCGAATCACGTGCCCGATAATGGTGTTATGATAATGAAGACACGCCAAGCTTTCTTTCTTCATCTTATATGGAGCAGCCATCCCCGATCCCTCCCCTTTTTGACTATTGGACTGACTGTTGATGTCACGAAAAAAAACCCCGCTTAGAATCAAAATTTCAACAGCAAAAGTTCAGCCCAACAAAGACATTAATACCGTTTTGAACCTGGCGTGAATGGGACTTGTTTAACAGGGACCCGCACTATACGCCAACCAAATCTATTAATCATCGCTGATCTGATGAAGCACATTTAAGTGCGAAAGCTCGTCAAAATAAATTAACTTAAGCTTTAACGGTACTACATTGAATCCTGTTATTATCAAGGCTACCACAACTTTTAAAAGTTCAAAATATTTAGCATCTTTCCCGTATTGTTGTTGCGCTTGCGCGATTACGTGGTTAAATAGAAAATCCCGATTATTTTTGAAATCCTGAATTAAAATGATGAAAAATTAAATAATCGAATAATCGTGAATAAGTCTACCGCAATACATATTTCAAAACCTACCTCTTAATTATTCTTTAATGCGATCGGTCATGAAAATTTACACTTTGCGCAGGGAATGCATGCCCATTTGCAGGCCAAAGGATTAGTTTTGAAAATCTGTCATTAGAACGCCTGGCTCGATGCTCGAGCCAGGCATTCCAGTGATACATTTTCAAAAATAGTCTTCTTTTGGCCTGCAAATGGACATTTCTTAACACAATTGCAGGTTTCGTCATTGATCTGCCTTTGTTGTTATATCGGGGTAATTTGTAACCAGACTATTTAATCAAGTAATCACGATTATTCTTAAATAATCGTTCGTTATCGCTTAAAGTAATGATCGTACACGCCTAATCGTTGTTTTGAAATTTGCGACACTGGCGTTTTAATGGTTAAAGGGCTAAAGTAAGGGAGCGGATGACCGCGCTAACTAGAACTGGAATCATTTGAATTGCAATAGATATTCCATTAAATATTGTAAATAAATCGGTATATTTATACAACTTGGCGATATGTGTACGCTTATAAAAATATATGTAATAAAAGACTGTGTAAATCGTATGGTCATGTACCGATAGATGCTATTTAAAACTCACTGTTTAACAGTTTTATTTATGGAGCCACGTATCTTTTGTCCGATTGATGGACAACGGCATACAATTCTGTGCATATATTTATTTAGACTGTACTATACCGACAAAAAAACCGAGAAGAAATACAATCAGTAAATAAAATTGACTTGTGGGATTAAAATAAATCTATATATTATCGGGATGTATTTATCGACACCCGACTGACCCATCCCCTTGGGATGGAGGGATAATTCCAACATACCCTTGACTACCACTACCATTAGTAATAGTAGCAGTAGTGGTACTACTACTACTACAACTACTACAACTACTACTACTACTACTACTACTACTACTACTACTACTACTACTACTACTACTACTACTACGGTCTACTACTACTACTACTACGGTCTACTACTACTACTACTAGTTCTTTTTTTTTGAAAATCCGAATTTGTCGCAGTCGGATACACTTCACGGAGGAACTCCTTTAAAAAGGCTTGCAAACCCCCATAAAAAATCGGTTAAAATATCAGGCTTTATTAATAGAATAACAATACAAACCTAACATGTCAAAACAGTGCAAGCTAAAATACTCTATTATCATATACCACAACCGTGGCATAACTACATAGAAAACATAATTAATAAAGAGCTGATAAAATAACATAATTCAACAAAGACATTGCTATTTGCACACCGTGTAGTAGTAGGCCCAAATGGCGAGCATAGCTAACCAACAAGTGGGAAAGCGACTCATCAATAATTAGCAGTAAGCTACTGCTACTCATTGACGCCATTGAGCCGATTCATGACCGGCAGGCTAAGTAGATCATATGTAGTTTAACGTAGCACACCGTATAGTAGTAGGGCCAAATGGCGAGTGCAGCTCGCTAACAAGTGGCGAGGTGACTCGTCAATAATTAACAAAAAGTCACTCATTGACGCCAGTTAGCCGATTCTTAAATGCCCAACGGACGTAGTAGCCTTTGTATAATATAATGCACAAAGCAAACGTATACAAACTATGACTACTTAGATGGCGCATTGGGTTCACATTCTAAATTTACTTCATTGTAAGTTTTTGTAAATTACCCTGGAACAAATACACCTACAGTAAATATTTACAACAGGAAGCTAATTGTAAGATATCACACTCTGTTAACTTGAAAATCGGATCAGCTCCAGAATATTGACATAATGCTCATTTGATATTTAAATATACTGATCCCAAGGTTAGGATATTCGTCAAGATTAGAGTCTCCTAAGGCATTACAATTTTAAAATAAAGGCAATTAGATTAAATTAAAATAGCATTTATCAATATACAGCAAGCAGCGAGTGTGCTAGCTTATACAAGTTTCTGATATTTTTAGATATCCGTATTCAATTGATACTGGGCCAGTTTTGCACCATACGTCTTTAAATCTACTTTCTCTCCCATGTTCTACTGGCCTGTAAAATTCACAATGAATGCAGTTTATCAACAATGATCGAAGTATAGCTTGTATGGCTCTCTGATGGTTGTTGCCGGTTTTATCTCTGGCCTCTGAACACAGATGCTTCCAGATGGCCCACACTCCTACAGATAACAGGGTTATTAACAATTCTTTCTCCTCGCTATTAATGATTCGTCCGATAGTTGAGCAATCTTTGAAGAAAATGGTTTCAGCCACTAAATTCACATATTTGGTTCCAAATTTAGCAAGGAGCATATTGATATATACCCAAAAGCCTGTAGTTATGCGACACTGAGTAAATAGATGGTCTATCGTTTCCTCCTCAGTATTACATAATAAGCACCGGTCTGTACTTGTTATTTTACACATATAAGTAAGATGGCCGACCCATAGCATTCGATGGAGTAATCGCCATGCCAGGTCCCGTGCATTTCCTGGTAGACAAGGTAGATGTATTGCTTTCCAGGCATTTTGCCAGTTCTTTGTCGTGCATCCTAAATTGTTCCAATGCCTAACCACAATAGGAGTCTGTCTCCGACTTTGCATTAGAAATCTATACCAGTCTCTAGATGCCATGTTGTATTTTATATGTTCTGACATAAATACTAATGTTGGTTGCAACATATCAATGTTGCCACGTGCTTTCGGCAATTTGAACCATACAGCAGGTATTGCATTCTTTATTCTAAACAAATAAGCGCTGAACATCAATGTGTCTTATTGATGTTATTCTTGCTACATCTTGCATCGCAATCCACTTACGAGATTTCGGATTTACCAAGTCACGTAATTATTGAATACCATTTTTGGCCATAGAGGGCAAATATAATCTGTGATACTAAATGGGCTATGTCCTCCCATAAGAAGGACAAAAGTAACGTGTTGATCTTTGACTCTACTGATTTGGGCATATGAACTACAGAAGCGGTATACCACAGTCCAGATAAAATTAAATTATTAAGGACAAATGTCCTGCCAAAGACAGTTAGGCGACGTCGTTTCTAATTTAGTAATGCACACTTTAGCTTGGATATCCTTTCTTCCCAGTTTAGTAAAACATTTTGTTCTCTACTAAAGTAAATACAAAAAATTTTTATGACATCATTTCAGCAGTTAATATCCATCACATTATCAGTTCTGCCCTTCCAATCGCCCAAAAATAATCCCTTAGATTTATCTTTATTGACTCTAAGCCCTGATGCCTTTTGAAAATCTGTTAATACTCCATTTAAAATTCTAAAATCCGTATTTTTACCAGCAAACACAGTCGTATCATCTGCATATTGAGAAACCTTTAGTGGCCTTTCTACGCCACATACACATATTCCTTGAAAGTCATTGCGTTGCCTCAATGTGGCCCCCAACGATTCCATAGCTATGACGAATAGAAGCGGGGACAGTGAGCAACCCTGTCTGGCACCTCGTTCCAACACTACAGGTTTGGATAGCTGATTGTTTACTAAATAGCAACTTGTGATATCAGTATATAAAATATTGACCCATTTAATAAATCTTGAACCAAAGCCAATATGGTCTAAAGACTTAAACAAGAAATCCCATTCAAGTCTGTCAAACGCCTTCTCGTTATCAAGTGCTATTATTGTTGCTGGGATACACTCCTTTTCAACTAATTGAATAAGGTCCCGTATAAGCAAAGTGTTGTTTAATATTGATCTTCCTGGCACAGAGCAGGTTTGATCATCATGAATGACTTCGCCTAGGACTTCGCCAAGTTTTAATGTTAGTGCCCGAGTAATAATCTTATAATCTACACAGAGTAGAGAGATTGGTCTATAATTCTGTATTTTATTTCTGTCACCCCTCTTGTATATAAGCCGAACATATGCTTGGGCTATCGATGTAGGGAGATGCCCTTGCTTAAAAATGTTGGTTGCTATTTCTTCTAATACTGGCACAAATATGTGCCAGAATGTTTGATAAAATTCAACTGGAAGTCCGTCACATCCAGGAGACCTTTCTAACTTCATACCTTTGAGGGATTTTATCAAATCATCAATTGTTATTGATTGGTCACAGCTTTCGCGACATGAATCCGGAAGTCTTTTCGTTATATTAGCTAAAACATCTCTAGTTGCAGTTTCATCGCTTCCCTCAGAATTATACAATGATTTGTGAAATTCGGATACTGTTTCCATCATTTCTGCATTTGAGCACACTGATACTCCGTCATTAGTCTTCAGTGAGCGCATTAATTTCCAATGGAATACTGCCTTGAAATATATTTCAGGTCTGATTTAGCATCTTCCCACCAGTCTGTTATACATTCATACGAACCTCTTCTTTCATCCCAATGCCTCCAACAACTTTCCACACATTTGCGATAGCAACTATCTCGTAGCAATGCTACATTAAGTTTCCAAAATCCATCTCCTCGTTTGACCCAGTCAGCATTGTCTAATGTGATGGAAAACATATTGTGATCAGAGAAAGTTACTGGTTTTATGTTAGTTTTACACATGTAACCTTTCATTGAACGTTCTACATAGATCCTGTCTAACCTTGAAGCTAACCTTCTATCGGTTGAAAACCAAGTACATTCCTGGCCTTCTGGATTTTCAATCCGATAAGTGTCTAACAAGCTTTTATTTTCACAAATGTGTTTCAAAATATTATGCGATGTGTCATTAAAATTAGACCTAGAGTTTCTGTCTTTAGCCTCGTCTAATATGCACTTAAAGTCACCGCCCATAATTAGGTTTTCAGGCGTTCTGTCTTGAATTATTGTGGAAACATCATTTAGAAATTCACGGCGCAATTGATGAGAGGTAGGTGCATAAAGGCACATCAAATTTAAACGTGTGTTTAGTACATCAATTGATACCCAAATCCATCGTCCATTTGTATCTGATGACGACGATATAACGTCAACATAGTTGAGACAGCGGGGCAGGATAAGAATGGCCACTCCCGCACTATTATCTTGTGATAAAGAAAAAAAAATCTGCCCTTTTGAAATATCTTTGAGAGATTCATACACTTCAGTTTTTTGAATTTTGGTCTCTTGTAGAAAAGCAATATCAACTCTCTCATTTGGTAATTCTTCAAGCAAGTGGCGCTGCTTGAATTCGGTATTTAATCCTCTGTAATTACTGGTGCAGATAATCATAATTTGTAAAATGATGTTTACAACCGCCATCATTAGATTAACTTGATTTGGTTTTTTAGCTCGTTTCTTAGACCATTTACCTAATTTTCCTGCGAATTCAATATTTCCTAGTTCTACCACAGACACATATTCACATTTGGAAATATCAGAATCATGGCGCAGTATACGATATTTCACGCCTCTCGCCGTTACATATGGCACTAACACTTCACCTCCTTCTGATCGGTACATTACCATTTCATCTTTCATCTGGGAACTCTGTGTTTGAATGGACACATCTGATTCTGCAACTGACATTGTATCATCATCCATATCATTTACGTCAATCTCAGATTCTGAGCTATTGTCTTCTTTGTGACGCTTATTGCTACTTAAGTAACATTTGGCAAGAGCATCATTTACCATATTTCCAAGCTGACTTAAATCAAGTGGACTTAGCAGAAAATCGACTGAACTTTCTGTCTTCTGAGTCCTAAACTTATCCTGTCCTAATTTTAATTCATCTTCTAAGGAATGGTAAACTGACTCTTCTGTAAGATCATCAACAGCGTGTCTTTTACAGCAACATTTGGCTCCACTGCATTTTGATTACTTTCTTGACTTAAGGTTATACTCTCCTCTAATACATGAATTTCATCAACTGTAGTTACTTTAACAGGATTTGATGATTTGTTTGTGTCATTTACAGTGGAATGAACCACAACAACAGCTTCCGTAGCGGTTGCTTCAGAAGCATTTGACTCAGTTGCATCCTTTAATGGCCGATTATCTCCTGATACTGAGGGCTTGTTTTGATTTTTTGGACAGCGCCATTTAAAATGGTCAACTGAACCACAGAGCAAAGATTTGTTTCGATGGGACAATCTGTTGCCAAATGGTCAGTACTTAGGCAGATCCGGCATTCTTTAATTTGCCCTCTATACCATAAGGGCAGGACAAAGCTGCCATCAAGCGTCAATCTGCTTGGTAAAGGGCTATCCACTTTATCAAACCAGATACGTCTTACACCATTTTCTAGCGTTCTGTCAAAGGGATACGTTTCCCGTTCAATCTTTTGCACTTTGCCATACTTCTAGAGTTCACTCATGATTCTGTCATCTGGAATTTCTAGTGGAACTTTCATCTTCACTAGCAACCTATCTGACTCGATTTCCTCTACGTTACAAACTTCACCTTTTACAACAAGAACATCTTCCAGAAGCTTTTCCTTGACCCCCTCATTTGACACTGTTACATTCCATACAGTTTTAGTAACATTGATAAGCCCCTGCAAAGTAGCAGGTCCCGCGCGAACGACGTCCTTTAACCCATGATACACGTCGATAGCCCACCCCTTAGTTGTTATTTTAAGGCTTAGGGTACGCTTATAGGTTGCCATTGTGGTTTATAAAAGGAGGAACCCTATACTACTACAATATATAATATAAATATATACTTATATATCACCAGGACGTCAGGGAAAGAGCTAAACACTAAATAAATAGTGTCCCCTTTTGAAACCCTGACGTCTACCAACAAATATATGAATAGAGAGTACAGTCGTATATTTGTTAGTTTGAACCACTTTCTAAGTGGTTCACTAAAACCTAGCCGATTAAAGTATACTAACAAATATATGAATAGATAGTACAGTCAAATATTTGTTAGTCTGTTCGAGTTGGCCGGGGACAACTGACTATAAGGATTTATATAATTAAAGAACTAGGCTTGTGCTTACAAATGACAAAGGAATTAAATCCACTCACTCAAGCGATCTTGCCAAATATAATGCGCTAGCCTACGAACTATAGAAATAGCAGACTGGCGCTCCAACCAAGACAAGAATTTACAAATTAAACATAAAGTTTGAAAGGAAATACTAATACGAAATATATGTATAAAATTTATCCACAAAATCGCGCTGGAAACTAGCAAATTCGGGCAGCAATTGCAGAGCTAAATAAACGCGTGCGTTCACTTCGACTACTACTACTACTTTTTTTTTTTTTTTTTTGAAAAACCGACGCTGACGCAGTCGGACAAACTTCACGGAGGAACTCCTTTTAAAAGGCTTGCAAACCCCCAGAAAAAAACCTGGTGAACTAGTAATCTTGATTAATATTACACCAAAACAATGATAAATAATGAGCATTAATACAATCTATAAATACATATGGCTTAAAAGGTATAGATACAAAACAATATGCTGATAAAGCTCCGATAGCAAAACAAAACTTAACAAAGGCATTACTATTCAACCGAGGTGTAGTAGTAGACCCGTGTGGCGAGTGCAACTATCCAACAAATGAAAAGTGCCTCGTCAATCTATGACAAATAAGTCAATCATTGACGCCAGTGGGCTGATTCTCTAAAGATCAGCGGGCGTAGTAGCATTTGGGTAGTATAATACATATAGTCGGCAGAAAAATTCCAGAAAAATTGATGGCCCTCTTGTTTACATTTTCAATTTACTTTATTGTAAGGTTTTGTAAATTACCATTCAATCCATGTGTGGTAGTAGACCCGTGTGGCGAGTGCAACTATTCAACAAATGAAAAGTGACTCGTCAATCAATGACAAATAAGTCAATCATTGACGCCAGTGGGCTGAGTCTTAAAGATCAGCGGGCGTAGTAGCATTCGGGTAGCATAACATATATAGTCAGCAGGAAAATTACAGAAAAATAGATGGAAATAGATGGCGCTCTTGTTTCCATTTTTGATTTACTTTGTTGTAAGGTTTTGTAAATTACCCGGGAACAAATAACCCTATAAAACTCTGTGCAAATTCCTAAAATTACCTGGGACAATTTTATAATTCAATGGCAAATTACTTTATCGATTGATTATTAAATTACCCCAGTCTGTTTATTTCTTAACATGAATTATTAAACATAACAATATCAAAGTGCAGACTAAAATGAATTACATGACACAGATCAATTAAAAGACACAGATAAATCAGCTGTAGTAATTAAATGATTTAAGCTAGTGCAGGCTCATTTATTTTTACAGCTCCCAACTCCATTGAAACTATGTTTGTTTTGCACCATATGTCCTTGAATACTTTTTCTTTACCATGCTGCTTTAATCTAAAATATTCGCAAGGAATATGATTCAGCAGCAATGAACGAAATATTGCCTTTATTGCTCTATTGTGATTGCCCATAGATGGATTTTTCGTCTGTGCACACCGATGTTTCCAAATGGCCCAAACACCTATGGTTAGTATTGTTATTAAAATAGTCCTTTCAGACTTTATGATATTTACACCGCTTGATCCAAACTCTCTAAACAAGACTACATGCGTGTCTAGAACAATGGGCTTCGCTCCAAATTTTGCCAAGATTTGGCTGATATAGTCCCAAAATTGTGACGATATTGGACATTCCGCAAATAAATGCTCGATTGTTTCCTCGTCTGTTTGACATAAGTAACACCTATCAGAAGTCGTAATATTGCACTTGTATGTCAAGTGTCCCACCCATAGCCGTCGATGTAGTAATCGCCACAATAAATCACGAGCCATATTTGGTATGGATGGAGAATGTAAGATTTTCCATACATTTTTCCAACTGGATGGTTTATAGCTTGAGTCATCCCATCTCCTAATTGCTATGGGAGGTGTTACTTGTTTTCGTCTCATAATATGGTACCATTCCTTGGATCTCATCTTGTATTTTAACATCTCATCATCAAGAACTAATGCGGGTTGTGGAGTCAAACTATTATTATTTACATTTGGCAGACGAAACCATTCAATTGGTACAGCATGTTTTATTTTATTTAGCAACCGCTGGACATCTATATGCCTCATATGTGTTTTTCTAGCTACGTCTTGCATTGAAATCCATCTACGTGTTTGAGGGTGTATCATATCCGATAAATGTTGAATGCCATATTTTGCAAAGGACGGTAGATAAAGTACTGCATTGTTATAACATATATTACTATTGCCCCACAATTGCTGTTCTAGTACTTCCTTCCAGCACGTAGGTGGAGGCATGTATCTGTCAAATATTTCTAACTCCTTAACTTGATCTTTAAACACATCTGGTATCATTTGGCTATTCTGAGGTGGCTTCTTTGAGGTAAAAACATGCTCCGCCAGAAATGGTTCTACAATTCTCTCCATGAGAGCTCGTGAAACACATGCCCACGTCTCATCTGATGTAATAAGATCATCCAAAAATTTTAACCTTAAAGAAACACATTTCACTTTAATATCAATTAAATCAAGTCCTCCTTCTAACTTAGCATTATTGAGAACACGATGGGAAACTAAATGATTCTTTTCTTCCCATATGAATGACAATATCAACTCATTAACCTCCTTTTCTACATGTTTTGGCATGTGTACAACAGATGCTGTATACCATAGCCCAGATAATGCCAAGTTGTTGACAACAAACACTCTACCAAAGATTGAAAGACGACGACGCTTCCAATTTGCTAATATTCTCTTAAGTTTAGATACTCGTTCATTCCAATTTTGTATTGTATTCGGTTTCCTGCCAAAATAGATGCCTAAAATCTTAATGGTATCATTAGACCAATTGATTTCAAGTGGCTGGTCATTCCGCTCTTTCCATGGCCCCAAAAATAATCCTTTGGATTTTCCTTTATTGATTTTCAAACCAGATGCATTTTGGAACTTTTCTAGTACGTGGTTTAAAATTGCAAAATCATTGTTTGAACTGGTAAACACAGTTGTGTCATCAGCATATTGTGACAGCTTAAGTGGTCTTTCTATGCCACGAATACATATGCCTTGAAAGTTATTATTTTGCCTCAATGCTATGCCAAGTGATTCCATCACAATAACAAATAATAATGGCGATAGGGAACACCCCTGTCTAACCCCACGTTCTAAGACAATTTCTCTGGATAATTGATTGTTCACTAAATAGCTACTCTTGATATCCGTATATAAAATCTTTACCCATTTAATAAAGTTTGAGCCTAACCCAAACGATTGCAAAGAATTAAAAAGAAAATCCCATTCCACACGGTCAAATGCCTTTTCATTGTCCAAGGCAATCACAGCTGAAGGGATGCTATCCTTCTCAACCAATTGTATAAGGTCTCTTATTACCATGGTATTGGTTAGAATTGTCCTCCTGGGTACAGCACATGTCTGCTCTGTTCCAATGATTTCTCCTAAAACACTACCTAGTTTCAATGTTAGTGCTCTGGATATTATTTTGTAGTCTACACATAGTAGAGAAATTGGTCTGTAGTTCTGAATTAGACGTCTGTCATTTCCTTTATATATTAGCCTTACGTATGCCCTAGCCATAGTTGGTGGTAAATGGCCTTTCTCAAAAATTTCAGTGCCTAATTCTTCCATTATTGGACTTACAAGGTGCCAAAACGTTTGGTAAAATTCAACTGGAAGGCCATCGCACCCCGGTGATTTTTCTAGTTTCATACCTTTAAGGGATTTAGTTAAATCTTCTAGTGTTAAGGGTTGATCACAAAATTCACTGCCTGTGTCTGACACCTTTTTGTCTATATTTGCTAACAAATCCAATTTTGCATCTTCATCAATTCCCTCTGACTTGTACAATGACTCATAGTAATTGCATACAATGGTACTCATTTCATTGTTGGTAAAGACGGTTGAACCATCCGGCATGTTTAATGAGCACATCACCTTATCTATTGCCCGTGCTTTTTCTAATGCGCAAAAATATCGGGTTGGCTTTTCCCCTTCTGCGTGCATCTGGGCTCTTGCTCTAATTTTTGCACCCTCAAACTCATAGTGTTCTATATCTCTTATTTTACTTTTAATTTTAACCAGTAATTCATAATAATTCTCTTCACCATTATTTACTTTAGCATTAATTTTCATCAGTGATCGATGAAGTGTTTTCTTGCGTTTGCGTATTTCCTGTGCTTTTCTAATAGCATACTTTCGGGAAACATACTTTAAATCCAGTTTAACATCCTCCCACCATTGCAATGTGCTCTTATATGATGCTTTCCTATTAATCCAATGTTGCCAACAACTCTCTATATTATTCTTATAAAATTCTTCTCCCAACAGTGTTGTGTTTAATTTCCAAAACCCGACCCCTTTTGTTACCCAGTCAGCATTGGCAAAGGTTACACAAACCATGTTATGATCGGAGAATGCCAGGGTTGTTTGATTTAAATCAAATGATTAAAATCAGTGATTTAAATCATGATTAAAATCAGTCCAAAAAAATCATGATGCGATTTTTTTAAAAGTCAGTGTTTTTTTAATAAAATCATCATATTGTATTACTTGCTTTATTTCATCTGTATACACCCAATAACCTTTAAAAACTGTTGTTTTGACCTTGCCTCACAGTTGTTTTATAGGTGTTGCTTCTGTCCCTGATACTATAACCCCATTATCCCCATTTACTGCCCAGACTTTGCTAGATTATCAAAACATTCAGGCTAACTCCTTTCTCTGACTTTGATAAACAATGTATGTAAACTGATGGACATTGATGGATAAAAAAACATAGACAGCACTCGTGTAAGAGAGATCTGGTTTACATGCAGCCAGGTTAAGAAAACACATTGAATCCCACAGTACATATAAGCAAATAGAATGTTTCTTAACTCATCATTTGTTCAAAATAAGTTAAGATGCCTGGAAGAAAGCAAGATCGCATTTGGATGTACTTTGATAAGGATGTTGAGATTGGTAAATCTGGTTGTAAGGCTAAGTGTAAAGAATGTGGCAAATCTATGCAAGGCATAGTAGCACGTATGAAGCAGCATCATAGTGAATGTAAGACTGATACACAAGATACACCAGCAATAACAGTCTCTACGCCTAGGAAGCGCCCTGCCCCAGAGGCAGGGGAGTCATCACCGTTGTGTACGCCTACCAAGAGAACCAAAATCAGTGCAGGTAAGAGAATATAATATTTTGTGAATAAAAATTTAACTGACAAACAGACTGATAATCTGACCGACAGACCACACATTAACTCAGCCTAACTCTTGACCAAGTAATTAAAACTGATTAATAGCTAATCCTTCAGTTACAGTCTATATGTTTTCTACAGTTAAATAATTTTGCAAACAAATACACTGCCTTATTTAAAAATAAATTAAATAAACAAGGCAATCAAAGGGTTACCACCTTAGTTAGTCTATTACTGTGAGATCTTTATAGGACAGCAGTGTTGTTCAAGAGCAGACCCCTTTATTGATTGTGTGAGGTGATAACACCTGTGGTGTTACATAACAGTTAAGCAGTCAGGTAGTTAATTGGCTTAATTTGGACACATTAACCTTATCACTGCATAGTACTGTAATTTTAATCCCAAATTCCTAAAAAGATTTATGTCAGAAAACTATAGTGAGACTCATCTAAAAACTACTAAATATTTTGAAAACAATTTGACTGAAACTTCTTGGTGAGTAAATCACCAACAACTTTCAGTCAAATTGTTTTCACACTATTTAGCAGGTTTTGAGTAATGCAGCTTGAAACTATTCTCAAGTAGCTCAGAGCAGTCAGCCAGTTAACCCTTAGCACACTAATGTCAACATTATCCCACATGTGTCTACCTTTCCTGGCTGAAACAGTAATATTGCTAAATTAATAACTAAAAAAATTTACTTGAATATTTTGAAAACAATTTGACTGAAACTTCTTGGTGAATAAATCACCAACAACTTTGAGTTATATTGTTTTCACACTATTTAGCAGGTTTTGAGTAATGCAGCTTGAAACTATTCTCAAGTAGCTCAGAGCAGTCAGCCAGTTAACCCTTAGCACACTAATGTCAACATTATCCCACATGTGTCTACCTTTCCTGGCTGATACAGTAATATTTTATTTTGCAGGTCTAGACCACTATGTTTTGAGAACATCCCACATTGAGAAAGACGCCATCGATGAGCAAGTCGGTCGCTACGTGTACGCTACTAACACACCATTCTCTGCAGTCACACATCCAGAGTTCATTAAACTAGTCCAGATGCTGAGACCAGGCTACTGCCCACCAAGTCGGTATGAAGTAGCCGGTAGTTTACTGGACAAGGTTCAGCAGTCACTGCAGGATGAGTGTAAAGAAAGGCTTGAAGGCAAGACTGTCTCCATGTGTTTAGATGGTTGGAGTAATATACATAATGAACCTGTAGTTTGTGTCTCTGTAACCACTTCGGATGGTGATTCCTATCTTACTGAGACTGTGGATACGTCAGGCCACAGTCACACTGCTGAGTACATGAAACAGGTTGCTAGTAGTGCTATTAAACATTGCGAAGAACAGTTTAAATGTAACATAGGTAGCATTGTAACTGACAATGCGGCTAACATGCGTAAGATGCGTGAAGAACTGAAGAAAGACCACAAAGACATTATTGCCCATGGATGTTCAGCCCACCTCATGAACCTACTTGCTCATGACATAGAGATCAAGGGTGTTAAGGAACACGTCACACAGATTGTGAAGTACTTTCGCAATACACATTTACCAGCAGCATGGTACAAGGCAGAGGGAGGCAAGCGACTCGTCCTACCACAAGATGTCCGCTGGAATACGCTAGCTGACTGCCTTCAGTGCTACCTGGATAACTGGTCCATCATTTTGAAAGTGTGTGAGGAAAATAGGGATAGTATAGACACAAATGTGGCTAGTAAAGTGCAAAATATTGGGATAAAGAGACAAGCAGAGGACTATTTGAGGCTCCTTAAGCCAATCTCCATTGCCATGGATATAGTACAGAGTGATAGCTGTTTTCTCAGTGATGCAGTTAGTGTATGGAAGAAGTTGGAAAAAGACTTTGAAGAAGGTGGGGTATCATTAAGCATTATGAAGAAGTTCCACGAACGATGTAAGCAGGCACTCACTCCTGCCCACTATCTCGCCTATATTTTGGATCCGCGTACTGCTGGTAAAGGATTGTCTACCAAGGAAACTGACAGTGTGATGGAGTATGTGTCTGTGTCATCCCCAGACATGATACCTATAATCATGAACTACCGGGCCAGAGCAGATCCATTTAAGGATTACTTGTTTAGTTCATCTGTTCTGGAATCTGTGTCTCCCTTTGCCTGGTGGAAATCTCTATCAGACAGAGTCAGTGACCATGTGCTAAACATGATATATGCAATACTTGGTGCTACTGCCTCTAGTGCAGGTGTTGAGAGAATATTCTCAACTTTTGGTTTTGTGCATTCAAAAGTGAGAAACCGTCTTGGTACTGAGAAAGCTGGCAAGCTTGTTTTTGTTTACAAGTTACTTAACAAATGAATCATCATATACATGTATAACTATATTGATCTGATTTGAAATAAATTAATTAAATTGACTTAAAATTGCATATCTTATCATTAATTAGTAATATAAAAAACATGGTTATAAAAATCTGATTTAAATAAAAAAAATCGATTAAAATAAAAAAAATCCGATTTTTTTGATTTTTATAAAAAAATCATGATTTTTATCAACCCTGGAGAATGCAACTGGCTTAATATTAACATCTCTCCAGTACCCTGTTAACAAACTATTCACATAAATTCTGTCGATCCTTGAACCAACTTTACCATCTACCGAAAAACATGTAAGATCTTTACCATGAGGTTTTGATATTCTATAGGTGTCCACTAAATTTTCATTATCACATATTTCTTTTCAGAGTATATGTGATGTATCAGCATAAGTTGAAGTTGCATTCCTGTCATTTTCTTTGTCTAAGACACAATTAAAGTCACCACCCATTACTAAGTTTTCAGTGATGTTATCTAGTGTTGTTTTAGACATCTCCTTAAAAAAATTACGACGTAGTTGATGAGATGTAGGTGCATATATACACAGCAACGTGATACATGTTTGTTGTATATCTAGCGTGACTCTCACCCAGCGACCATTTGCACCTGATACTGAAGAGATTATATTTACATAGGCTGAACAACGAGGGAGTATAACAATTGCTACGCCTGCACTATTATCTTGAGATAACGAATAAAATATTCTGGATCCAGAAATCTTTGACCCACGCGCAGTGTAGGCCTACATTTTCCTACAGAAGACGGCTCCATGTTATAGGGATGGTTAAGCAGTACACAAAGCTTACGGTTAATATATATTAATACCACGAATTTAGCCGGGGTGTGCGCACCATACCGGTCAACCTCAATGCTCCACGAATTTAGCCGGGGTGTGCCCACCATAGCGGTCAACCTCAATGCTCAAACGTAATTGATTGTGATGTCAGCATACACGTTATATGATTTACTGAGAAACGGGAATACGCCATTCTTTAACTTGCTCTCAAATCAAACGTCTGGAAGCCCGTACCCCATACACACGGGAACAGCACCACTTGAAAGCGCAAGAGTCTATATTCAAACCACCATCAGATCTTAACTGTTTGGCTCATAACTTCTTAGAATCTCAATTTCAAGGTACAGGTAAGATGTTGAATATTTTGAATCTAATATTACGGTGTTCCTAGCGTAAACAACAACAGCTTCCACTCAAATTAGTTTCAAAATATTTAACTAAACTTTCATTTAATTGTCAATGAGCTTTTGAACTTGGCCGTTCGGATTCAAATTAAATTTCAATTACACTTTTAAGAATGCTTAGGTGAAAGAAAGACAATGGATTGATTCAACCGTCCACTCGAGTATATGACGTCACAGTCACAATGATGTATTATAGCTCAGTCATGAAGCTAAAAAATCCAGTCAAGAGTACGAATGAACCTTTCCACTTTAGCTATGTCGCGCCCATCACTAGCTAAGCTCCACCCACACCTGGCTCGTGTTGCGATCGATCGATCGATCGAACTTCATGACTATCAATTCCAGAAAACTGTACAGGTAAGATGTTGAATATTTTGAAACTAATTTGACTGGGTGCTGTTGCTGCCTTTTAAATAGTAGAGACATATACAATTCATACGACGTGTCTGATTATTGAGAGTTAAAGACGGGACTAATACAATCATTTATGACGTAATGATTTTGACGTGATCCTACACGCCGCTTAGCTGAGTATGACGGCATATGACGTCAGATCATTGATGGATACTCTGGTAAGGTGAAGTGTATGTCTTTAATGGATCTACTAATACACATTCTGTTGAATATCTCGAAAGTACTTTGACTTGGGGTGGGGAGATGTTGGCAACAACAGCCACCAGTCAACGTCCAGCTGGACGTTCAGCTGGCGAAGTCATGAGGGTAAAAAGGCGGTTCTAGCTCATTGCACGCCCCAGATCTGATATACCAGAGCAAGTCTCTCCGACAATGACCTAACTGTCATTCAGATGTATATGACTAGCCTGAAACCGAAATTCCCCATTCCTCAAATTCTCCCATGTATGATGTCTACTACAACCAGCGGAAGCTGCAACATGGCATCAAGATTAAGCTAATATAATACACACAACCTGACAACCTCCTAGGAGGCATAGGTCCGGACAGAGGGCATCTATTAAGTTAAGATATAGCTGATAGGATGAACGTGTATGTCTTCGCCAAAAGACACCAGTTGCACAGCCCTGTCAAAAACGTTCCAGGCAAGATCGCAGAGGAGTGCGCAGGTGTTCCCATACAACAGTTTGTAAGCCTGTACACAACACGTACTCTAATTAGCGCTGGGATGAACAGGCTTCTGCAAAGCTATGAATAAACGAGCACACTGCGTTTTTTAATCACCTGTCCATCCCAGCGATTTCGGAACGCAGCCACTCACTCACGCACGCTCGCACGCATGCACGCACGTACGCGCGTACACACGTATGCACGCGCGCGCGCGCACGCACACACACACACACACACACACACACACACACACACACACACACACACACACACACAAGCACGCACACACGCACGCATGGGGTGGGTGGGTAGGTGAGTGGGTCGATGGATGGATGGAGGGAGGGAGGGAGGGAGGGAGGGAGAGAGTGAGGGACGGAGGGAGGGAGCGAGGTGGGGAGTGAGGGAGAGAGAGAGGAAGGGAGGGAGGGAGGGAGGGAGGGAGAGAGAGAGAGAGAGGTGATGGATGGATGGATGAGTGGGTGGGTGGGGGATTGGTGGGTGGGTGGGGGGTTGGTGGGTAAGTTGTTGGGTGGGTGGGTGGGTGGATGAAAAATGGATGGATAGATTGATGGATGCATGGATGGATAGATTGATGGATGCATGGATGGATGGATGGATGGGTGGATGGGTGGGTGGGTGGTTGAGTGGGTGGGTGGGTGGGTGGGTGGGTGGGTGGCTGGCTGGCTGGCTGGCTGGCTGGCTGGCTGGCTGGCTGGCTGGCTGGCTGGCTGGATGGATGGATGGATGGATGGATGGATAGCTAGCTAGCTAGCTAGCTAGCTAGCTAGATAGATAGATAGATAGATAGATAGATAGATAGATAGATAGATAGATAGACAAGACAAGTTCAGTAAAATTTGGTATGACATATTCTTTACCTATGCGATTGCTTTGAAATTGCGATTAATAGATTTTATAGTTTGAGAGGATTAAATGTATTTTGTTACCACTATGTGTGCTCATGTCAAGAAAAGTATACATATATCTATAAAAGCTTTGAAATTAGTTGTGCCGACTAGAAAGAAAGCTGAAGCAAGATGCTACGAATACTCTGCTTGTGCATGCTGGTTGCTGGGCTCAGTAGAGGGGAGGAGACTGGTAAGTCAAACAGTAAATATACACCTTATTCCGTTTTACAAAGTAACAATTTATAATTTCATTGTACGTGTCTTCGCTGTTAAAAAAATAAGAGAATCCAGATATATTGCATTTCAATTAAAACACCGACAATCATCCTTGGGCAACCTATTGGCTCTTACATTTTCATCTGTCCCACAATCGGTAATGTAGAATTTGCATGATTCCCACTACAGAGAGTATTTCCTACCTCTAATAAGGATAAACTGGCTTCATTTTTCCATTCTCAAGATTGTCCACCTCTGATATTTAGCGAATTAAGAACAAGTGAAGATGTTTTTCTCTGGAAATCCTATCACTGTCATGGCATACCTAATGTGTAGCACCATCTTTCACTGCACCTGTCGCTGCTCCGTCTGAGTAGAGATGAATCTATCCATGAAGAAGTTATCATTTAAGGATGTATTCTTCACGAATATTCCTCTTTACATCTACGGTGATTTTTTTTTTTACAAGTATCCACATATTGGGATGTTGTTCGGAATGGACCTTTCCATTTTTAGCTATGACCCGCCCATCTCTAGCTAAGCTCCACACACACCTCGCTCGTGTTGGGATCGATCGATCTCTGAACTCCCTACCTTTCAATTTCCAGAAAAACTATACAGGTAAGCTGTTGAATATTTTGAAACTAATTTGACTGGGCGCTGTTGCTGCCTATGTATCAAAATAGTCAACAGCATGTTTATTAAATAGTAGAGATATACACTTCTTACACCGTGTTGAACTATTAAGAATTAAAGACCGGCATAATAGAATCATTTAAGACATAGTGATTATGACGTCATACACGCCGCTTAGCTGAGTATGACGTCATATGGCGTCAAATCATCGATAGATACCCTGGAAAGGTGAATTCGATGTGAGATGTGGGGATTCTCAGGAGTTGCAATAATGCTAAATAACATCTCTCATTTGCTATCTTTCCGGGAAAAAATATGAAGATTTTCCTCTTGAGTCGTCCGTTTGTCTTGTCAACCGTTTCACTGGGTATGCAGGAAAAATCTGAGATTATTCGAGCTGAATTTCTGCCTTTGACTCCTGTTTGTGCGGTAAATGTTCTTCAATGACATTGGCGGGTTTTTCGTCTTATGGCGCCATTGAAACTAACAAAAACTTGGTTTTGAACTTTATTCAATGTGTGAAGGTTGGGCTAGGATGCAGTTATTCAAGAGGGTACGTCGTATTCTAATATGGGTCTTACAGTTCCAGCGTCAACCCGTTTTGATAGCATCGACGTTGGCTCCACAAAAAGTACCCGCAAGTCTGCTTTGCTGGATTATATGTTATGTTGGTTTGTTACTTCCATGGCACCCTCGTTCAAACGATTATCTCTCGGGAATGTGCTACATCTTCAGACGGCATTTCCTCTTTATTAATGTTCAGGTTTGTATTGAGATCCTTCTAATGTGAAAATGCGAATAATGTGGCTATTGTCGTAATTCATTGCGACTTTCATCCAGTAGTTTGCAAAGCTCTGGTGATCTTCACTGCACAGGTGGATCAACTAGATCAAATGCACAGTGCACATGTTGCTGCTTGAAATCTGTCTGACATATTTTGAGAATACGCAATCACTGCGACTAGAAACAATATTCCTGATGGATGCACGGGTCTGGCGGTTACATTGGATTTCGGAGCATCGACTATTTCTCTGGCCTACTCCAATGAATCAATGAAGATGCACACTGATCCGACAAACGGTACAAAAAGTTGTCATCGGGAAACCACTTTTAATCCCTTTTGTGTCAACAACGCCTCAAAGCGCTCAAAATTCTACTTATATCAATTAACCCTTTAATGGTCACGATTTTTCAAGAAAATACACATTTTTAAAATTTACAAAAATAACTCTCAAGACCACTACAGGTGCTGGTTTTTGGCCGGCTTGACCAAGAAAATGGTCAAGAAAATTAAGTTTTTTCTTATCTAGTGTCTATTTGCCGGTTGAGAGAAAACTATTTTTGAAAATATACCACTTGAGTGGATGGCTCGGTTACCGAGCCATTCATTCAAGTGGTAAATTTTCAAAAATCATATTCACTTGGATGAATATATGGACATTCCCTGAAGACCACTACATAGTCTGTTTTGGCGGTCTTGACTATTAAAGAGTTAAGTTAACACACGAGTGGTTAAGGTACTCACCGATGGCTGACATTCATACTGGATTTCTAGTTATTGAGCCCAGTCCAGAGTTTTGACTAATCGCTACCACCTAAGCCAGCAAAGTCACTGCATATTTTGAAAAGGCCTTTGTCGAGGGGTGATTAATTGATATGATGGCATTAAAGAGTGGCAGCTTAATGCTAGAAATTCAAGATGGTGGGAAAAATGGCCGCCATATTTACCATGACTTCTGTAATGGACACCGACGTTTGGGTTATTACTCCAACACAGTCATGTAAGGTATCATATGAAAGATAAATGAATCTCGCATCCAGTACAATGTACAATTTACCAGTGTTTATCTCCTGTCCGTGTTAGCTGGAGTCGAGAATATGCTATTTTTACACACTTTGCTGAAATATTGTAATATCGCTATCACGTTTTTCTTTTGATTTTGTTTTTAATCATGGAGAAATTTCTATCATCTGTGGTAGAAATGTGTCTACACATCACGTAAATCATATGTAGACATTGTAAACAGATAACCTGTGGTGCTTGAGCTTCGCAGCAAGTCAAATGTCAATTGACCGAGAATATGTAAAATATCTTAACGATGTCAATGTCTTGCTTGTATTCTGCATATATGCTTTCTCGTCAGACTTATTTCACCATGCTGACTTACTAAATGAGTAATATCACACATATAATTCATAAACCGTAAGTGACTACAGTTATCCATGTAAGGTTTTGAAAACATGTCTGTCAAATTGTTAACCCGTACCACAGTTACCAAACTTGGTTATATCCGATGATACCATAGCTTTAGTAAAACGTTAAAAAATGATGAACCTGTCAGTGTTAACCTATTTAGCAAGAGATAGGAACGATTAATACAGTCTGCATTAAATGTCAGATTATTTACATAGGCGTTAAAAGCCCAGAAAGTTCAAACATTTGTGCATTAGTCGAAATGTCTGATACATGATTCCAAAAAAGTTGTTGCACACATGCTAAGTATATATATAGCAAGAATAACTCTGTAGAACTAGCAAGATGTACAATCTTTAATCTTAACTCTAACTCTCATTGGGAACGTTGTCCTCATCAGAGTCTTCGAGCTCAGCTGGAATCTCCTCTATCTTTTGATTCACATATGTGGGTAGCTTACACATATCCGCGCACTTCATTCTATTTGCAAGACATTCATAATCTGGTAGTTTGCAAGACGCCATGGTATTATATCTTGTAGTGATGTCAAGTGCAGTAACCAATCACCCTCTCTAGATGCTCACAATAAGCCTAGCAATATTTCCACCATAGCAATATAGGCCATCCAGAATGCTAGCAAACCTCTGTTTTCATCTTTGAGAAATGTGAGGTAAGCTTCAAACATTTCCAATATGCATACAAACAATTTTGAATCGATGCCGTACTTGAATGAAGCATGTGGGATAATATCACCGAAGTCCCTGATGATTTACAAGACTTCTTCCATTTGACTCATACCAGACATATGTGCGACCTCTAACAATGGAAGAAATGCTTTCCACACACGCCTGATAGGTACCCCATATACCAATTTAGGGAGCCTTCGATTATTTTTGTGGTCGTCCATAAACCCAACTACTAACCCTTCTGCATTAATATGACATTCTACACATAAATCACATTATCATGCATCTGCAATCATTTCCCAATCATTGACATCCGTGTACAGATTTCATGAACGACTCCAATCATAAAAACAATTTTGTTGACCTTATCTTTAGCCGCTCTCATAGCATAGTGAGCTTGATCAAATATACGTACTCGTTTTGACAACTGCAAGGACGGCAAAAAGGTAACTGACTGATTCAACACCGTATTCACAGTAGACACCTGTTACTGGAGCATTCATTGAAGTAGCCTATCGTATCGGGTATAACTGTGATATCATCACGAACATCAATGGCACATCCAGCCCAACTACTCACTGATTGGCATTGTACATCAGGCACACTGGCACAGGCATACACGGTTATTGAATGCAGCATTTTAAACATATTTTAACATATGTCAACTGGGGTTTTAGTGCCCCTACACGTTGTTCAACGGCATAGGTGGTCACCATTACTGGTTGAGTTCTGAGACTTGTTTTTGTTTTATTAATTGCTTGTTTCAGTTTGAATTGCTGTAGTTCAATGAATTTTGCCTGGGTGACAATGCCATTAATGAGAAGTACCATCACTGCCGCATGTTTCCTCTAACTGATCGATCTTGCTCCAAGTGAGAGTCGTGAATACAACATGATGAATATTTTCTGATAGCGCACCAAAACCTACTTCCAGCGACCATTTCTGCACACACAGGGCAGTGTCAATCGCTTCAATTGTGAACTCTGATACAACATGACCTAATCTATGCAGCTTATAGACCAAGTCTACAGTTCAATGATGTAACAGTATTATGAGGGTTTTGGCTTTTGCCTTCAGCGATTTATTGCATACACAAGGTCCTGACCAAAGGAGCTGGTTAATCGCTATACTTTTGAGATGCATTTGGGCGGATAATTTCCCCTGTTAGTATTGTTTGTAAGAACACGTTGACAGATTTGGGAATATTAAGTTAGCTATAGTCCACTTCCGGTGGCCATAATTTAGGGTCATTTTGCTTTATCACAACGTCTCAGCTGAAAGCTGTATATGTCAAAACATCACCAGCATCTCTAGATTTAAATATGTATAAGTTGCACTTTAAGGATTGCGTGGTTTTCACAAGCTAACACGTGTACATGTTGTTAGGATACAAAGGAAGTTTTCCCTTTTCATGCTATGCAATGTTTCACCAAATTCACTTAGAGATACAATGCTAAAATCAATATTTCTTATATTTTTTGGCAACAGTTGTGCCAGAGTTTAGATAAACCATTACAAACGCAAACTGTTAAATGGGAAACGCAATTATCTTTCATATGATACACTACTCGACTTTGTTTGGTGCAATAACAAAGATGTTAGTGTCGATTATATGGGGTAGATACAAAAGAGCGGCCATTTTGGACGCCATCTTAGATTTTGACCGCTAGGCTGCCAGAATGGAATGGTTATCATCTCAATTAATCTCCCCATGGCATGTTTTTTTTTCTCCAAAAATCAACAGAACTAAATTTTGCCGGCTTAGGTGGTACCGTTATTTGCTTTGGCCCATGAACTATTCGGATCGTTGTCGATTTCGATAGGTTTCTTTATCAGACCTAGTATAGTTAAATTAAATATGAGATTTCGGACAACTCTTAGTTGAATTGTCATCTGGAAATCACTACCGCTCTTATAGCGGCCCACTCACCCACCCGACGGAAATCACTAGATTCAGATTCAGATTCAGATTGATTTATTACTCCCAGATCATACATGTGATACATAGGGCATAAACATTATACAATTTATATAGTGGCAAGACAGTATACATAGTATTTATATATCGCTATAGATTACTTGCTAACAATAAAAGGGAGAATCTAGATTTACTACAGTAATGTGATTGCTTCTTTTCAGGCAAGCTATTTTCATGTTAACCATTTCACTCTGTTTTCGGGTTTTGTTTTACCTGCACGGGTTATGTTTGTTGGCCGCGTTTGTGCGACAGTTTCATCCTTTTTGGAAATGCGTAATAATTGATCTATTAGTCGGCAAACCTTACATAGTAATTTTTTTTGTTATTGCTAGTGAATAACTGGAAGAATTTAAAATAATTTGGTCTCTTACGGTAATATTTAGGTAGTGTCTCTAATCGTATTGTATGAAACAAGTTGCAAATAAAAATGTAATGAAACTCATCTCCAAA
This sequence comes from Chaetoderma sp. LZ-2023a, assembly GCA_034401795.1. Classification (NCBI taxonomy): domain Eukaryota; kingdom Metazoa; phylum Mollusca; class Caudofoveata; order Chaetodermatida; family Chaetodermatidae; genus Chaetoderma; species Chaetoderma sp. LZ-2023a. The sequence continues at coordinate 94,595,377 of CM067369.1, forward strand.
CTCGTTTTTTGTCACATTTCCTTTCTTCTCTTAGTATTCCTTCCCACCTTCCCTTTTCTATTGGTAATGAATGGTGACCGGTCCCATACCTAATGAACACTATTCTATTTCTATCATTAAGTCTAAGGAGGTATGGGTCCGTTTCCCAGTTAGTTTAAAAGAGTTAAAGATCTTACCCTTCCACGATTCCTGCATATGGGCGAGCCATGTTTGCATAAACTGGTCCTCTATGTTTCGAGTACTTGCAGCTTGGATGATTTTGATGGTAAAGATCGGTTGTGTGTTCCAAAGGTACGTGTGCCCTGTAATATCTAGAATGGTCTTAATGCATTTTGGCCATTTGTATGGTTTTCGGTTTTCCTTAAAATCCTTTAACATGCAATTATATATTTGTAGTGCTAGTTTATTTTGCTTTCCTGAGATAAGCCTTATCCAGTATATATTTGATCATGCACTTTTCTATTAATACCTTTATTGGCAGTTCCCCTAGTTCCCCATATGGCATGTATTTAGGTGTGCTTCGCTCAATTTTTAAAAGGTGTCTTACAAATTCAAGATGTGCTTTTTCGATTAAAATACTTTTTTCGATTCCAATAATTTCACAGCCATAAAGGAGGATCGGCTCTATCATTTGGTGGTAGAGTTTTATTTGACAATCAATGGGTAGATCTAATTGTTTAGCTCGTCGATGTAAAGCGAACATTGCTTTTCGGCCTTGTTCAAATAAGCTTTTCTCCGCTGAAAGTAGGCGTTCATTGTATGAAAAATGTATGCCTAGGTATTTATAGTTATATACAATTTTTAATGTCTTAGTATTTAGATACAATGGAAATTTGCTACAGTATGCTTTGGTAGTACCAATGCATTTAATATCAGCTTGAGGTCAGTTGCGTTTTCAGCTAGCATAATTGTATCATCGGCATAGAGGGGTATTAAAAGCCTAAATAAGGTTCATAGCGCGTCTTCTGTATTACCTAGTTCTATGGATTTACAGTTTTGGTTACTAAGGAAATTTTCGAGGTCATTTAAGTATATGGATAAGAGTACTGGAGAGAGGTTCTCGCCTTGACGTACTCCCCATTTACAAGTGAGGGCTTCCTAGAATTTGTTGTTTAACTTGATTACTGATTTTATGCTGTTATACAAGCTCTGTATTACTTTAAAAACTTTAACATTTATGTTATGCTGTAGTAGCTTTGTCCAGAGGCCATTATGCCATATTTAGTGAAAGGCTTTCTCAAAATCTACGTATCAGCAGAATAGTCGCTTTCTTTTATTTTTAAATATTTCTACTAGTGCGGACAGTGTGAATATATGGTCTGTTGTGGAATATCCTTTCCTAAAGCCTGCTTGATTTTCTGATAATTTATTGGTATTTTCTAATAATTCATTAATACGGTTGCTAAAATTATTGATGTAAAATGTTTTCCTAAACCATAAACATAATACTACCGCCATCTTTTGGGCCGGAGATAAAAAAACAAGGACACATTTGTCCAATAACCGCGTCGTTGATGCAAGCTTTAGTCGGGCCACCGTAATCTCAAGTGTCTATTTTGGAAACAATGTTGCTATAAGCTGTTGCTGTTGCGTTTTAGTTTTTGACCGTGAAATTGACATACGTATTCGTGACCCCACAACACATATTAACCCAAGTTCGGAAAAGATCGCTCCATTAGAATTATTTTAAAAATACTTCAAAAATGTTGTTGCTGTTGCGTCTTAGCCTTTGGCCACAAAACTGGCGCATGGATTTGGGAGCGCTTGGGCAAGCTTCCAACCATGTTTTGACCAGTTTGCACCAGTAGAATTGAGTTATTGACGTATGCGTACCATGTTTATTTAGTGTTGGTAAAAGATGTTGCTGTTTGGATTTAGATCCCGCCAATTAACATATCTGCTCGGGACCCCACGGGCACACTTTCCTCCGATTTGGAGATGATCCCTCCAATAGAGCCTGAGTGATTAAAATGTCTTAAGAACAAGAAGAAGAAGAAGCAGAGGAAGAAGAAGAAGAAGAAGAAGAAGAACCCCATACTTGCATATACCCTTGAGTCTAGCGACGCGTGTAACAAAATTGCAGGCCCTGCTGAAACAATTTGGCATGAGAACATTCGTCCAGAGCCATCATCGAATTAGAGTTAAATTGTCACCCACGCGGAAATCTGTCATTAGCTAACGTTCTAGAAACCATTAGAGCGGTGTCACAAAAGATATATGGTTGCTTAACGCTTTGAAAAAGCTCAATTTCAACATAAACATACGCCTAAGCTGTTGCAACAGCTAACAGTCAAATTGGATCCCCTGTCAGTATCTTTCTTCTAATCCGACCGATTACAATAATTCTAACAATAATTTCACAATTTCTTGTATTTTCTCTACCTATATACATTACATACATATATTTTTCAGTGACGACGTTTCCAGAGAACTTTATTTGGGGAGCATCCACCATTGCTTATTTAACTGAAGGCGCCTGGAATGAAGACGGTAAGTGGACTACCGCAATATATAATGGAAGATATTTGAATTAACCTATATAATAATATACCAAAGTTATGCTGCACACATGACGATCTCAGCGGACTCGTCTCTAGCTCGGAGCCATACACATATCTCCAAAGTTAATTGCAATCTTCTCAAAACCAATTTACCAATATTTTAATGTCCTAACACCTTATACTGGTTTATATTTTTTAAGATGCGCAATGCTAGATCTTCAAAAATGGACCTTTCCAGTTTTGCTTGCATCCAGCCCATCTCTAGCTAAGCTCCACCCACACCACGCTCGTGTTGGGATCGATCAATTTCTGAACTCCCTATTTCCAGCAAAATATACAGGTAAGCTGATGAATATTTTGAAACTAATTTGACTGGGTGCTGTTGGTGCCTATGTCATGTTTATTAAATAGCAAAAACATACAATTCGTACAACGCGTCGGACTATTAAGCATTTAAGACGGACTAAATTGAGTCATTCATGCTGTAATTGATCATGACATTATCCTACACGTCATGCATTTGATGGTGACGGCATATGATAGATGAATAAACTGGAAAGGTCCATCAATATATATTCTGCTCATTTACACAACGTGGGAAACTAGAGACGTGAGTCTGCAGTCGGTGACACGTGTAGCATTGGCAGCAACAACGACTTCCAGCAACAGTATTCCACCCCACAACACCACTACTACCCTGCCGATGACATAAGCATCACTGAGGCAGGCGTGCCAAACTACTCTGAAAATTTAATGTAGATACATCTGCTGGCCCCAGATAACACCGACTCAAAAGTATTTAAAAAGCTGTCCTCTGAGGATGCACCAATCTGAGCACTCATCTGCAAGGCGTCCTTAGTTACATCGTCCAATCTCTTTTACCTCTCTGTGGATAGTGTTTAAATATTTCAGCACACATAGTAAAGCCAATACATAAGTTAGAAGGCTACGAAAACAAATACAGAAACATGTTAATTGTTAATTGCTAAGGCAATTTTGAACACGATGCAAGAAATATTCTGCTGAATATTTTGAACATAAGTGTATTGGAAGATAGCTGTGCCAATGATTTTCAAAATATTCAATAGTATGGTTTATTTTGCTTTGCAAACATGTTTAGTTAGTTCTGAGCTGTACCGTAACTATATGCCATATGACGAAGCGGACAGAGAAACATGACATCGTATACCACTCGGAAGCAAGCATATAAGCTTGTCAGACAGACTAACTCATTCATGGTACCAGCAAAACAACGGATGAACTCCCATACCTTGCGCGTTCTGGGATCGATTTATATACTTTGAATGCCGAATTCCTACAATCCTAAATTCATGGTACTTTGAAACTCATTTGAATGGGTGTTGTTGCTGCCTATGGAAGCAACAGCGCCCAGTCAAATTAGTTTTTAAATATTCAACAAAATCTTTATTAAATCACAAAAGGCACACAAATCGTACAACTGACGGACTTTTAAAAGTACATAACGGACTTAGCTACGCCATTCATTACGCATTTTGCGTGAGACGTTAGCCTACATGTGACGTAATTGATTTTAACGTCATTTGCTTGAGCGACAGATTGGATTATTGACTTGGCAACGCAATTAATCTGCCATCCTGATAATCGATTTCTCGAAAGCAAAAATTTGCTAACGTTGGCCCTACAATCCTGACACACAAACTCGTTTACTATGGCAGTAGATGGAGAACAAATTCTTGGATTGAAACCTTTCAATCAAGACCAAATTAAAGCCTGGTTGACGACGACACGTCTACTCCTCTAAAAGTTCAAGCTGGAGTGCGTCAGATCGCAACCTTTGGGGGTCATGCCTCTTCTTGTATTATATTAATTACATCCACCAGGTCTTACATCTAAGTCAAGATTCTTTGCTAGAGATATCTGGATAAACACCATAGGCTCACAAATGGTACACGACGTTTCACACCTGAGAAATGTAATAATGTGTGGAAATTCAGATAACAATCACATCAATTGAAACAATTAATAACTACACAGCTTCCGCTCCAAACCAATAGGTTCTAACAACAACAAAAGCCTGGAATATCTTTCTCAAAGAACCTCGAATGGAAAGAGCATATATAAACAACATGAAACAAAGCAAAAAAGGGCCTTGGACGAAGGATGCCATAAAAATATCTAACCACATGCATATAAATCACGACGAGGCTTATATAGGTGTACAAGTACGGTCTGAGAGCCATATAAAACAAACAGACATAAACCAAATCAAGACAACCGCTATCGTAAAACGTCAAGCACACGGCAAATAATTCACCTTTCTAGAGTATCCATCTTATCAATCATATTATCGGATAAGCGGCGTGTAGGATGACGTCATAATCAGTACGACATAAATGATTCTATATGGCCCGTCTTTACCTCTTAATAGTCCGACGCGTTGTACGAGTTGCACGTCTCTACTATTTAATGAACGGATGGGGCCGTCGGGGCAAGGGGATTAATCAGATGAAATTTCCTTTACGAAAGGTCGTGTAATTTGTCCGCAACATGAGTATGACCTACAGTTTTATAGTAGACCTTCTTCCCTATAAATGACGTCTTCTGCACCCTGGAGCTGAATCCATTCACACATGGCAATGATAGATGTTTATAGACTCGCATGTGCATTTTTCACAGGTAAAGCTCCGAGTACCTCGGATTGGGCTTCGCATGATCCTGAAAATCTTCTCTTGAACGTTTCCAATGACGTGGCTTGTGATAGTTACCACATGTATAAGGAAGACGTTGCACTGCTGAAACAACTTGGTGTAAGTATTAGGTTGTCTGTGGACATTCGAGTATGACATATTTGTAGCGCCAAATGTAAAATAACATAGTTATATTCGTTTTCAGATTTCTTTAGTCAAGACTCACAACTAGTCTGTCTGTAAGTCTCTCTGTCCCTTCGTATGCCCGTCCGTCTGGCCGGCCACTAGTCCGTCCATTCGTCTGGCCGGCGTCCGACCATCCGTTTGTCTGCCCGGCCACCGATCCGCCAGCCTGCCAGCCCCCATCCGCTCGCCTACCTGCCTGTATGTTTCCTGTCTGCCTGCATGTCTGTCTTCTTGCCTCCTGCAAATAGGTAGGCAGGCAGACAGGCTGACGAGAGAGGGAGAGAGCGAGAGAGAGCGAGAGAGAGAGAGAGAGAGAGAGAGAGAGAGAGAGAGAAGGGAGAGAGAGACGTTATATTTCATGGCACTTACTAGAGTTTCGAATGCAATATCTGTGTCTGCAAACCGTTCATCGGTCATTGATCCTGCTGGTGACATGAACTTCTTTCTGCAATCATTATGATACCGAGCATCCACCGCGTGTAAATCACTAACTGCACCCTGTAGTTGAATTTTAAACTGATCTCCTCAGTCCTCTTTGCGCTGTGTACACATATCCAATATTATTTGCTTGAATTGTTTTTTCGACCCCGCTCAGCTTTTCGATATTGTTTGATTTGCCTCCAACGATCAGGATGCCTAGGGTCAGGGTCCATCATACATAACTGGCCACAAAAAATACAATGCGCTTGGAGATCGAATGAGGGAAATTCTGACCGACATGCTCGCTTTGATTGAGGTGGCTCACTAGACGATCTAGAGATATGGTTTCCATATTTTTAGGTATGATTGTATATGCGATGATGACATATATAATGAGACACATGTCTTGTGACATTTAATTGTGAAATTGTCGGTAGTGAAATCGCTTTCTGATTCAATGTATATATCATCTGTACACTAAGATTACTGTACGAATTCGTGCCGCACCACAAGTTATAACGGGCTTGTAGTTAACACCACATTTGAAGAAGCACTCTTCCATGATTCAAGTTCTGATATGATACGTTAATCTGAAATATATAAAGAAAGCTTGTATCAGAAAAATAACTCAAACATTATTCACAAGTGGATATTCTGTATTATCTTCAAATCAATAATAGATTTGATTTACATATAAGACAGAATGATCAAATTTGGTGAAATACTTAGGGGTTACGAACTCATTTCCCAACTCTCAGACTGACATATATTAGACTGTTGCCATTATATGTTGCATATAATAATGCTATATATATATATATATATATATATATATATATATATATATATATATATATATATATATATATATATATATATATATATATATATATATATATATATATATATATATATATATATATATATATATATATATATATATATATATATATATATATATATATATATATATAGATATATATAAATATATATATATATATATATATATATATATATATATATATATATATATATATATATATATATATATATATATATATATATATATATATATATATATATATATATATATATATATATATATATATATATATATATATATATATATATATATATATATATATATATATATATATATATATATATATATATATATATATATTCGCAATTATAGCATTATCTTCTTCTTCTTTTCGATCGCTGGTATCACACTTGGAGAGCCGTTCTCAAGATGAAATCTGTGGTTTTTGCAGTTCTTCCACATGCCCATACAGCTTTTCAAGAAAAGAGGTTGACAAAGGCCAGATCTCTTCTCTCAGCAGCTGATACGTACTGCAACATTGAAGTATGTGCTCTGTGGTCTGTACTGCTTCTTCACAAGGACAAGCGGGCGATGCCGTATGGTGGAACCGCCTGTACATGTGTTGGTTTAGTCTGTTATGCCCAGTTCTGAGACGAAAGATGGTCACTTGCTCTGGCCTCGAGAGATGATGGTAGGCATCTTCTGATTGAGGTGTTCTATAGAGTGACTTGATGATAGTCTTCATCTCTGTATGTGTAACCATGTTTTCTGTCTGATTCTCTTCTGCACCCACTTTTGTCATCTTGTCCGCTTCCTCATTTCCTTGGACTCCACAGTGGGATCCACTGCAATGCTATCCGAAAGCATTTGATGGTTTGTAGTGCTTCTTCAAGTTGTGGCAGCTTACCTTTGTTGATAGCATCAAGGACGGAGCGGGCATCAGATAAAAAGACAATCTGTGCAATAGGGTCTGCTGTTCTGCTGATGGTATTAGCTGCATGGACCAGTGCTTCGACTTCAGCTATGTAGTTTGTGCAGTGTTTGCCTGTCGGTATTGCAGCTGACTCATGCTGTCCGTTTGGATACTGTATGTACAGTCCGGCACCTCCGCTCCGAATTGCATCTTTGGCTGATCCATCTGTGTGGATCCTTATCCATGTCTCCTGAGGGTACATTTCTTCCAGCATGACTAGGGTCAGGGCCTTCTAGCTCACATCTCTGTGTTCATCTTTGGTTGTGAGATGAGGCACTGTGGTGCGAATAGCTGTGCTCTCTAGTTTGTTTTCCCAGGGTGGAGGATCAAGGGTGTGGTTTGGGTCTTCTATTTGTGCTGGCAACATTTATTGGTGTTTCCTTTGAAGTGCTTTTGTCTCTTTCACAAAACTTGATCTTTTAGTCTTCCTGATGACAGCTGTGCTTGCCTGATCTTCATCGGGTGGTTGTTGAACGATTTGAACTTTGCAGCTTGGATCAGTGATTTGCATTCCCTTCCTTTACTAAGTGGGGGGGGGGGATGCTTGCTGTCTGCTCCATTTTTTCTATTCGTGTTGATATCATTCCACCAGTGATGATGCGCAGTGCCTGGTTTTGTACTCTTTCGAGGTTCTATTGATGAGATTGGGCTGCTGTCATCCATGAGCTGGATCCATACTCAAAGTGTGGTCGTACGGCACCTAGGTAGATGGTATTGAGGATCCTTTCATTGGCACCTCACTTTGTTCCTGCCAGCTTCCTCATGATGTTTAGCTTTCTTCTGGCCTTTGCCTCTGCGTTCTGGATGTGCTCCTTCCATGTTAATCTTCTGTCATAGGTGACTCCCAGGTATGTCTGCTGGTCCTCGTACTCGAGTGGAGTACCACCCAGTGTCAGATTGCCAACCTTAGTTTTGGTGGACAGTGAGAATAGCATGGCTGATGATTTTTCTTTGTTGATGGTAATACACAAGCGATTGGCCCAAGCTGTAATTCTGTCCAATGCGAGCTGCATTCTGTACATGGCAGTCGTTGTGTACTCATCGGTGCACCAGAGTACGAGGTCATCTGCATAAAGGGCTGCTTGGATCCCATTGGGCAGCTCTGCTACAATGTCATTAATGAAGAGTATGAACAGAGTTGGCGATAATACTCCGCCTTGTGGTACCCCTTGTCTCAGCAATACATTCTGTCCAGATTGTCCATCCACCAGCACCCTAGCTCTGCGATTGTGTAGGTATGACTTGGTCCATCGGAACATGTTGCCACCGATGCATGTGCGCCGGAGCTTCACGAGGAGGCCATCCTTCCACACCTTGTCAAATGCCTTCTGCAGATCGATAAAGGCAGCTAGCATCACCATCTTGGCTTTAAAAGTGTCCTCTATGACCTGTGCAAGATGTGTTGTTTGATCGTCTGTGGTCCTGTATTTTCTGAAGCCAGCCTGCTCTGAAACTATAATATTCTCCGACTCCAGATACCACTGCAACCGCTGGTTGACGATGCGCTCCATGGTCTTGCAGATGCAGCTTGTAAGACTGATAGGACGGTAGCTCAGCACTTTCGTCTTGTTCTTCCCTTTTTTCAGAATAGGAGTCATTCTGGCTTCCTTCCAGCACTGAGGAACCTCTCCATTGGTCCAACTAAGATTAAAGATGTCTAGCAACTTGCGGAGAGATGCATTACCAAGGTGTTGGATCATTTCATTCGTAATGCCATCTGGCCCGGGAGATTTCTTCTTCTTCAATTGGCGGATAGACTTCTTCAGTTCTGCTAAACTAATGTCAACTTTCATTGCATCGTGAGTGTTGGTGTCTGTTCTTTCCTTTTGCTCTTTTCTAACCTCTTTTTGACGCATTCGTGGTATAGAAATGTTGCTTTCTTCGCAAAGGCATCTGCAGCCATCTTTCCTGACAGTGTTTGTCCATCTTCTTCAAGAGTAATCTTCTCTCCCCCGACACCCTCATCATTCAGTGCTTTAGTCAGTCTCCATAACTTTGTGGTGTCTCTCTCTCTAAATTAAACCCTGCCGTCTTTTCCCTCCACCTTCTTCTTTTGGCCTCCAGCTTGGTCTTTGGATACATGGCTTTAGTTTGTTGTAGCGTGAAGTGGTTTTCATGACAGGGATTACCCTCTGCATCTTCTCTGGCCTTGTCTAGTTTATCATGTGCTGCTTGCAGTTCTGTTGTCCAGTAGGGGCTGTAGTTTTTCATGAACCCTCGAGGAATCGATTCGTTGGCAGCCTTGAGGATACTTGAATTAAATTCCTTGACCGCATTGTTGATGTTTCTCCCTTCTACTGCTATATTTTGGGTACGCTCATTGGAACGAATGCCTAACAGACTCCAATTTGCCTTTTTGTAGGGTGAACTTGTCGAAATGCTTCCAGAAAGAGAGAGGAGGACTGGGCGGTGGTCGCTTCCTCCTAACTGCGATCCGACCACTCTACTGAGGTTTCTGTGAATGTCTTCTGTACAAAATGCCAAGTCCGGCGTTGTTGTCGAGTGCCATCGGCGCGAGTAGAATGTAGGCTGATCTGCGGGATCGTTGACAAGGAAAAGTGCTTTTCATCTTGCCATGCTTCAATGTCTTCTCCTCGTTTATCAAGTGTTCTGTATTCCCAGCTCTGAGACTGGCTATTAAAGTCTCCCGCAATGAGGAAGTGGCAGTCCGGGAGCATTATTATATGCAACATATAATAGCAACAGTGTAATATATATCAGTCTGAGAGTTGAGAAATGAGTTCGTAACCCCTAAGTATTTCACAAAAACTATATATATACACCTGTGCAAAAGTTAAGCACCAGCAAAAACAATAGAACGTAGAAACATGATGGTACAACTAGGCTGCCATACTTTTTGTCCCCGCGTTAGCTGACATAATTCCAAGTACGAAATGCACATGCATGCATGACTTCACGCCGCTTGATGTCCGTGCGTGGCGGGAAACAGCACACGTGTTCAGTTATGTAAAAGTCCAGTTTGAGGTGTAGAACATTACATACAGATTTAGGCGACAAGATTAGGAATTTTGTGTTCATGACCGTGGTTTATTTGTACAGAGAGAATTAGCTCTTGATTGTGAACCGCTATGGCAAGACGAAGGTTAAGTGATCGTGTGAAATGGCAAATCATAGGCATGCATACCACTGGTATGTCATGCAGAGAGATTGGCAGACAGCTGAACATTAACCATACTGTAATCAGTCGTTTGATTGCAAAACATGGGCAAACTAACGAGGTGAAGGACAGGCCCTAGATCTGGAAGACCGAAGAAGACTACTGCCCGTGATGATCGAGCCCTAGTACGCCTTGTTAGGAGATCTCCATTCACCAACAGCAGAGTGCTCAGCCAGCAATGGGAAACGCGCAATAGAGTGTCAATGTCTACCGTCAAAAGGAGACTGTATGCTCCTGGCATGAAAGCTAGGAGACCTGTCAGACGTCCTCTCCTCACTGCACACCACAAAGAGGAGCGTCTGAGGTGGTGCAACGAAAGAAGACACTGGAACATGAGATCCTGGAGACGGGTACACTGGTCCGATGAAAGTCGGTTCCTGCTTCATGCCACAGATGGTCGAACTCGTGTATGGAGGTCCAGACGCACGGCGTACGACCAACGTAACATCATGGAAGAAGTTCCATTTGGTGGAGGTTCCGTTATGATATGGGGGTGCATCTCATTTGATTGTAGGCTGGATCTGTTGACTGTACCTGGAACACTAAATGGACAAAGATATCAAGATTCCATACTGGATAGAGTTGTGGTCCCTCATTTTGTAAATCATGCACCTGGAACCCACCCTATATTCATGGATGACAATGCCCGACCACATCGTGCTAGAGCTGTGCATGAATACCTCCGCCAGAATGCCATCGAAACCCTACCATGGCCAGCAAGGAGCCCTGACATGAACCCTATTGAGCATATCTGGGACATTCTGGGAAACATGGTGAGAAGGAGGGAGCCTCCTGTGCAGAACCTACAGGAATTAACAGACGCACTCCATCTTGAATGGCAACGAATACCACAATGGCGTATCAGTCGGTTGGTGACCAGCATGAGACGTCGTGTCCAGGCCGTCATCCAGGCACAAGGTGGATATACCCGGTATTAATAATGACAGTCTCAAACTCGTGCACAGATGTTAAACTTCGTTTTCAGACACCATTAATGACAATCTAGCCACGTGTGTCAACTGTAGGGCAATAGTTGTCAGTTGTGTCAACGTAACCATATTCAGGCCTCGTTTTCAAGTTCAAACAAAAACATACAGTGTTTCCCCCACCATCATAATCAGCATTCCTCTAGTTGCATTATTACCTCTTGCACTAAGATGGATGGGTACATAAATGTTTATGCTATTGCTTTCTTCATAGCACATGAATATACCCTCGCATATGCGTAAAAATAGGGTGGTGCTTAACTTTTGCACAGGTGTATATTAGCAATTATAGCATTATTATATGCAACATATAATAGCAACAGTCTAATATATGTCAGTCTGAGAGTTGAGAAATGAGTTAGTAACCCCTAAGTATATATATATATATATAGACACAAAAAGCATCATTCTAGGTGAAATACTAAGCGAGATATCACGTTTTTATATTTTGGCGGCCATCTTTGTCGGCCATCTTGAACATTTCAATTTCCTCCAACCGTGGCACATATGCATTCAGCAGATCCTATTTCAGTATACCATCCGTACACGAACAATTTAGGTGTTAAAATTTGCCATCCATAATCCATCCCTAACATATTAGCTATTTATCGTGCCGCCAACGAAAGATAGTCAGGCTTTAGTAGATAAATGTTGATACATTTGTACAGCCTTTGCTGGCTGTCATGATTTGCTTTTCAGCCTATCAGAAATAACATAGCGTATCTGCCTCGGTTTATACTCTCAGTCATTGAGGTGCTATGTATAGTTTGGTAATGTGGTATAAAAGCAATCATAGCGGTAAGTTGTTGAATATTTTGAAACTAATTTGACTGGAAGTTGTTGCTGCGATAGGCAGCAACATCTTCCAGTCAAATTAGTTTCAAAATATTCACTAATATGAGGATTAGATAATAAAGAATGTAATGCATCGGCACCTACATGGAATCACATATTATCGCTTGAGGAGACACAATGATGGCGGTCACTGTTCAACATTTACGCGATATTACAAAGCAGATAATTGTGGCACAGACACGGGAACGCGACATGATATGCATGCTACGGAATCTATACACCATAAATAGTAAAATACAACATTTGAGATGAGATTAGCATCCCTTTGAAAACTCAAACTTTGATTCATATTGCAATTGCTTTGTTTCTGTGTCATGATTGGTCATCATTAAAACAATAACATACATATCCCAAATACTATATTTATATACGCCCGTATAAACATTGTATTATTAATATTATTCTAGTGTCATAATCTTATTGTTTGCCGCGTATTCTGATTTCAAGGTATCCCATTACCGCTTCACATTAGCTTGGACTCGGATTATTCCAAATCCTCTCACCGGAAAAATCAATGCCAAAGGAGTTGACTTCTACAACCGTTTGATCGACGCCCTCCTGGACGCGGGCATAACTCCAATGGTAATTCTACACTACTGGGATTTGCCTCAAATCCTACAGGAGCGATACAATGGATGGGCAGATGAAATTGTCGTGGAGAAATTTGCCGAGTATGCGGATGTTGTATTTCGCAGTTTTGGTGACAGGGTACGTTAGCCTTTCCACACACCTTTCGTAGCTGAGTGTCAACACTTCCATTAATACTTTCTGTATGCATGCAAAAATTTGTACAAAACTAATTTACCGATGTGATTGTCTCAATGAACCGTTCCAGTTTTAGCTATGCCCCGCCCATCTCTATCTACGCTCCACCAAGCTTCTCGGTGTTGTGATTGATCGATCCCCGAATGCCCTAACTATCAATATCCTGAATACTATACAGGTAAGTTGTTGAATATTTTTATAAGTAATTTGACTTGCTGCTGTTGCTGCCTATGCCAGCAACAGCGCCCAGTCAAATTAGTTTCAAATTAGTCAACAGAATAGTTGTTAAATAGTAAAGACATGCAATTCGTACAACAACGTATAGTCCGTTGTCAAATATGAATAATGAACCTTTCCATTTTAGCCGCATGTCCCGCCCATCTTTAGCTAAGCTCCACCCGCACCTCGCTCGTGTTGGGATCGATCGATCGATATAACTCCCTGACTATCAATTTGCAGAAAACTATACAGGTAAGCTATTGAATATTTTGGAACTAATTTGACTGGGCGCTGTATTCAACAGCATGTTTATTAAATAGTAGAGGCACACAATTCGTACAACGTGTCGGACTATTAAGAGGTAAGGACTGGCCAAATAGAATAACTTATGACATACTGATTATGACGTCATCCTACACGTCATATGACGTCAGCTTATTGGTGGATACTCTGGAAAGGTGAATTGTGTCATCTAATATTGATATCAGTCCACATGACGTCCGCTGGAAGTGAAGTGACTTCCATATCGATATATTTAATATTTTGACATTATAAAAATGTTTTGTGTTTGTGCAGAATAATAAGTTCTTCACTGATACAGGAAAAGAGTGTATAATCAACCACCACCCCGTATCAATTAAAATCAAAAGAATAATATATGATGCTAATATTACATATATTGTTTTACAAACAGGTGAAGCTTTTTCTAACCATAAATGATGGTTTAGTGACTGCAAAGTATGGCTATGGACAGGGGAATTTTGTACCTGGACTTATTGATGAAGAGGCTATGTACCGTGTAGGCCACAATCATATTAAAGCGCATGCGCGAGCGTGGCATATATACGATGACACGTATAGGGCTACCCAGAAAGGTAAAGACATCTACATATAGCATAGGTCTACATTAAAAAAATATTTGCAATATGCAAATAATTTAATCCTGATACGCAATACTTGAATATCATATTGATGCAACCTGGACACTCTGAATCACGCATGACATACATACACTTGCAATGACTTTGACATAACAGGAATGCATATTGATCAAACCAACATGAATGCTTCAGTGTGTCAGTGGTGTCAGTGTGTCAGCGGTGTTAGTGGAAGACATTAAAGGGATGCTAATCTCATCTCTGATGTTGCATTGTCCCGATAGATTATGGTGCATAGATTCCATATCAGTCAAATCCTGTCACGTTCTCTTATCTGTACCACAAATATCGGCTTTGTAATATCGCGTAAATTTTGATCAGTTGAACACCACCATTTTGTCTCCTTAAAAGATAGTGTATGATGTCATGTATGTGCCAACGCATTGCATTCTTTATTATGTAATACTCATCTTGTTGAATATTTAGAATCTAATTTGACTGGCAGCAACAACTTCCAGTCAAATTAGTTTCAAAATATTCAACAGATTAACAGTAGGGTTGCTTTTATACCACATTATTAAGCTATAGTTCGCGCCTCTATGACTGAGCGCATATGCCGAGGCAGACACGCTAAGCTTTTTCTGATTGGTTGAAAAGTAAATCACGACAGCCATCATACGCTGTACAAATCTACCAACATTTAGCTACTTACACCTAAATATCTTTCTTTGACGGGATGATAAAAAGCTTAAAATCCCAAACATACTTTATGAGTGGTCTATTAGATCGTCTGTATAGATATCATGAGATGAGGTTAGTTATCCTTTAAAAACTGGATTTCATGTTCATGTATGAATAATAGTTAGTCACTCCACTCATAGACTGCTTCATTTATTGTTTGACCCGTCCAAACTTATCAATATGGACCACATCAATAGACCCTTATTCTATAACATAGAATTGATAAGTAAAAGAGACATATCTGAGTGCCACCGAATTCGTTCTAGGATTATCTGTGAGAACCAAGCCGGCACAACCTCATTAGAGGGCGTTCTCAGTTAATGGGAGGGATCTCCAATCAAGCAATAGCAACTATCCTGATAACGCAGGTTACTTGGCCGTTACGGGGCCAATACCGGGCCATATTCGCCCCGTATTGACTTAGTCCCCGCTCAGTAACAAGGTAATCTCCAGGAACTCCTCACGGCCTCTTTCTCTCTCTCTCTCTCTCTCTCTTCACAGGCCAGGTGGGCGTATCAATCGGTTTACTGTGGTATGAACCGCTTGACCTAAACAATCCAGAGGACGTGGCTGCTACGGAGAGGGCATTCCAATGGCGACCAGGCTGGTATATGCATCCGATTGTTAAGAATGGCGATTATCCTGAAGTGCTGAAAGAATATATCAACCGAAGGAGCATGGAGATGGGTCGGGAGAAGTCTGTTCTTCCAGAATTTACTGAGCAAGAAAAGATTAATATCAAAGGTTGTATTAACTATCTATTGTTCTACTAGTTGCGTTTGTTTTCTTTTAAAGATTTTCATTGTAAAACATCTTAAACGTAGGGGATTCTACTTATAGTAATATATTGACACTGTTAAGGACTTGGGTGTCATGTTAGACAATGAACTTAGTATGGAACATCATGTCCGTTATCTGCGTAAGGTGTGTTTTATGCAGCTGCGGAATATATCAAATATCAGAAAATACATAACTCGCGAAGCTGCTATTATGCTGGTACTAACATTAATTATCTCAAGGTTAGACTATTGTAACAGTCTGTTTATAGGCGCCTCAAAAGATGCTATGCGCAAACTCCAAGCAATTCAGAATGCAGCCGCTAGAGTTGTTTCCCTAAAGCGTAAGAGTGATCATATCAGTCCCATTCTCCAAGATCTTCACTGGCTTCCAATAGAACAGAGAATACGCTTCAAAGTCCTCTGCCTAACCTATCAATGTATCATATCTACAGCACCAACCTACCTTTCAGAACTGCTAGAAACGTACACACCAAGCAGGCCACTTAGATCTGCAAATCTAAACCTGCTTAAAATTCCGAAAGTTAAATCAAAAACCTATGGTCACAGAACATTTGCTTTTGTTGCCTCTACAGAATGGAATGATCTTCCAGCTAGTCTTAAATCTTCATCGTGTGTGTGTGTGTTGTAATATTTGAGGCGTTTATATGCTAGTTCCCAATGCTAGGGTCTAGACTCACGCCTGGCCTTTATGGTTTCTGTTGAATTCTTGTGAATTCTTGTGACGTCGGTTTGTGCATTAGCTTGTGTCTCTCTCTGTGTGTGTGTGTGTGTTGATCGTTGTCTCTCGATTTTGTCTCATGTTGCTGTTCTTTTCCATGGCTTTTTTTGTTGCTCCTCATGCTTGGGCGTGTGTAATGGGGATGGCCTAACCTGGACCTAACAGGGGTGGGTAAGGGATGGGGTAGGTGTTGGGTCGGGGGAGGTGCGTACGGTCTTATGACCTGATGCACCCAAGGGGGGGCTTTAGGTCAGAGACCTCCCGGCCCCTTTGGGGGGAGTGGGGAGGTTGGGGTGTGGGGTCTTTTGGGTCCTGGGACCCATTTGGTCTTCTGGCCATCATCCGAGCAGGCACCAGCGCGCACTTGTTTGATTTTGATTGGTTAGGTAGCCCGTATGGTGACTGTGTCCGTCCGAGGACGAACTCGGTCGGTCATCCGGGTTACATCCCTCCATAGTCCCCTCGAAAATTCCGAAAGATTCTAATTCTAGCAATTTGGTTTTTGGTTTTGTAATCCGTATGTTGCGTGGTTCCATCCGAGGAGGGATCCATTCAGCATCCGGTTTACTTTGACTATGCCGAAATTTCTTGCCTACCTAACCCTAGCTCACGTTCACACAGTGATGGGCACTGTGTGACGGGACCTCAGTTTAAAGTCCCATCCGAGAAGACTGACCTTAAATCTTCATCCACTCTAGCTATACTTAAATCAAATCTTAAAACGTTTTTGTTCCGTCAGGCATATCCAACTGTATGATCATTTTATTTTATTATTGTAAGCGCTTAGAGCACGCAATATTTGCGTGGAATTATAGCGCACTATAAATATCCTATTATTATTATTATTATTATTATTATTATTATTTTTATTATTATTATTATTATTATTATTATTATTATTATTATTATTATTATTATTATTATATAGGCGTACGACGTATTAAGAAATACACGCGTACAAATAGTGAGAGGTAACACCGGGCGCAAAATTAATGTCCCGCATAGAAACTTAGAATTAGGACAATAATATTATCTTCTATTCACACGCAAGTCAGTCATCACAGGACCTATTTTAGGTGGGGTTTTTTCTTCATTCTCAAAAGGTTTTCTATCTTGATTAGCGGGCTTATCTGCACCGCGCAACCCTCACTTACGTACGCGTGCACGCACGCACGCACCCTCGCACGCATAGACTAATACGTGCTGGGATTTCAATATCATTAGGTATGAAACGACGTAGGCCTATGGGCAATGGACATTTCCAGTTTATCCATCCATCATATGACGTCATAATTAACTACCTGACGTGTATGGTGACGTAATAATCAATGACGTCATGAATGATGTAATTAAGTACGTTACGAACGCTTAATGGTGGCGGACTAAGCGTTGTTGTGCGAATTGTATATCGTTACTATTTAATAAAGCTAATGTTGAATATTTTGAGTCTAATTTGACTGCCCACTCAAATTAGTCTCAAAACAGTCAACAGCTTACCTGTATAGTTTTCTGGAATTGATAGTCAGCGAGTTCAGAGATCGATTGATCCAAACACGAACGAGGCGTGGTTGGAGCTTAGCTAGAGATGGGCGGGCCATAGCTAAAACTGGAAACGTCCATTATGCTATCTTTTCAGTGAACAGCCAATCCGCCCTGCAAACGCTAACATTCTGTGACATGCTTACATGCTTACTGGTGACTATTTTGAAACTTAAAATAACGAACTTAACAGATTCGAACATATTTCACACAGGATCTCGATAACGAATCTGACATAGGCCTAACTAATAGAGTAAAGTGTATAACGTCATAATCGATTACGTCACAGTTAGGTTGACGTCACAATTAACCACGTCATGAATGGCATATATAAGTCCGTCATAAACGCTGAATAGTCCGTCAAGTTGTACGAATTGTATGTCTTTAATATTTAATAAACATTCTGTTGAATATTTTGAAACTAATTTGCTGGCACTGTTCCTGCTAACAGCACTCAGTCAAATTAGTTTCAAAATATTCAACAGCTTACCAGCATAATTTTCTGGAAATTGAGATTCAGGGAGTTTAGGGTTCAATCGATCCCAACACGGACACAGCTTGGGTGGAGCTTTGCTAGGCAATGACGGGGCATAGCTAAAACTGGATTCACCCATTGCAATACATTTGCCACCTAAAGATATTGAAAGCTAGGCACTGATTATTCTGAGAAAAATTTGACAACGTTGATGCTTCCGTTGTCAGCAACGACTTTGAATCAAATTGCGTTAAAATATTTTCGACATGTGTTAGTAGGCTTACATTGGAAAACCTGCTGATTATTCTAAGAACAACTTGATTAAAAGTTGTAACAGTAACGATTTTCAGTCAAATCGTTATCGAAATGGTATGATACACACTTTGTTATTACTGAGAACTCAACAATTTGAAGGAATGTCGCTGCTGCTGAAGGCAGACTGCTTAAACGGGGACAGGAACTATGAGCCATCCAACGAAACAGGTAAACCGAATTAAGCTTCGAGAAAGAGGCCTTAAAATCAATAATTGTCATTAATTTCCCCATGCAGGTACACACGATTTTATCGGAATTATATATTACCAGCTACGATCCCAATCAAAGAGGAACAGAACAGAGTACCTCGATTTCTCACCCACCCACTATGATGACTCAATGGATACAGTGGAGTCAGTAGATCCGACATGGAAAAGGTACATTACACCTATATACAGATATAATGTAACAATAGGCAGGAAATAACAATATCGAGGTTAATTTCTAGATAAACCACGCCCATTTCCAGCTAATCCCCGCCCACTGTGTGCGCGCGTTGAAAGCCGAATTTCCTCAATCTGAACTTCAAGGTATCCATATAACCTAGTTTACTGGGCCGATGCTGGGCCGATATCGTGCATCTGCCCGGTATTGCCCCAACATCGGCCCAGTAAGCTGCGTTATCGGGGTAACCATAGATATTTTACTGGAGCTCTTGCTGCCTCTGGCAGAACCAGCGGCCAGTTGAATCATTTAAAAAATATTCACCAGAATGTTTGTTAAATTGTACATTTATCAAAGACATACAATTCACCTTTCCAGAGTATCCATCTATGATCTGCTATCATATGACGTCATAATTAACTTAATGACGTGTAGGCGGACGTTATAATCATGACGTCATGAATGATTCCACATCGCCCGCCTTTAACACTTAATATTCCGACACGTTAACCATCCTGTTGAATATTTTGAAACTAATTTGACTGGGCGCTGTTGCTGCCATAGGCCGCAACAGCACCAAGTCAAATTAATTTCAAAATATTCAACAGCTTACATGTATAGTTTTCTGGAAATTGATAGTCAGGGAGTTCAGAGATCGATCGATCCCAACACGGACGTGGTGAGGGTGGAGCTTAGATTGAGATGGGCGGGGCTTAGGTCCTTTCATACACATACCCGATAATTGCTGCTTTCGCGACGGACCTACGCCATTTCGCGGCTAACTAACAAGTAGCATATTTGACTATGACGGCAGGTACTTGAGTGACAGATCGGATCCCTCCATTAGCGCATACCTATATGATGCACGTGGTTAATGGACTATCATTTGGTATCGATATGTATATTAGTAGATAGCAAACACTCGTTCTCTGTCTAATCAGAGGCAGAAGTCGCCCCTTGAACAATGAATCTTTCCAGTTTTAGCTATGCCCCGCCCATCACTAGATAAGCTCCACCCACACTTCGCCGTGTTGGGATTGATCGATCCCCGAATGCCCTGACGATCAATTTCCTGAGAACTATACAGCTAAGTTGTTGAATATGGCAGCAATATCACCCAGTCAAATTAGTTGCAAAATATGCAACCGGATATTGATTAAATAGCAAAGACATACAATTCGTACAACAACGCATAGTCCATCTTCAACTATGCGTTCGTGACGTATTTATCTACGTCATTCATGACGTCATAATGGCGTCATTGATTGTGATGTCGTATAACACGTCACGTAGTTGATTATGACGTCAAATGGTAGATGGATACAGTGGAAATGTCTATTGCATAAATACTATGCAAAGGAATGACTAAGTGTTCGCGAAATCTGATTGCTTACACCGCATGTGGGTTGTCGAGCCATAAGCGAAGTATTCTTCTTTTTCATATTGTTCTTGTTGTTCGAATACGTGGTACACATTCTACTAGAATGCTCCTGATTCAAGCGAGAGTACATGTATCCGAACTTAGCCTAAGTATCGTGTGAAGGGAATAGATCTGCAAGATGTGTTCGTGTGTTTGGGTTTCCAGACAGCAGGGGAAGTTTGGCGAAGGCGCTAGCTGGCGATCACCAGTTAGTAGTTACGCGTTAACCTGCTGTCGGCGTTCAAGTAGATGGTATACGTCCTTGACTGCCCTTGGCTGCAGCACCGCTTTCACTCATAACCATCTTATATAGAGACGTATAGTGGTTGAGTGTTTAGGAACGGACTCTGGTAACTCAAAGGTTGACAGTTCTCCTCTCAGCCGGGTCGCTGCGTTGCGTCCCTCATCAAGGCTCGTCACTCCGCGTTTTTCCAGTCCGCCTAGCTGTAAATTTTCTACCTGTGAGGGCAGTGTAGGTAATGTGAATGCATAGCTTACGGCGCGACCAACCTTCTCTAAGGGAGAACAGGGTTAAGAGATGTAAAGTCGCTGAGCACTTCAGTGAAAGCTCGACTGTAAAATGTAAACTTACTTACTTATAGCCGTTCACAAGAGCTTTCTTCTCACTGTAGCTGACACTATTGTCTGGCTGTTCCTCTTTTTATCCGACTTTTCGACAGATGCGAAATGAAGGGTGGCCACTTAAAGGCAGCAACAACTCTCAGTCAAATGATTTTCAAAATATTCGACTTTTTTAATGCTGCGAAATAGGGAAAGGTTCGTAGATAGGCACTATGGGCGAAATCTATATCACGATAAAAATAAAAATAATATGGCCATTTCGCGAAAAAATCCACAAAATTGAATTCGTAGTAAATTTACAAATTTTAGATCAAAATTTTCTTAAATTCTTCCGATTGTTTTGTAACTAATTTGACGTAAAACTGTTTGTCCAGTCGCAATCAAATGATTTTCCAAATATTCACCTTTCCAATGCTGGAAAATAGGCAACCATCGTAGATAGGCGCTACGGGCGAGCTCTATATAATTAAAAGTTAATCTGTGTCGTGTTAAAATTAAATTGGCGCCTATTTACTGGCTTGAAAATCTGGACATACGCACCGGTTTCTTAAAACCATTATCCAATGGGAACGAGTGAACAATGTTATTACAAATTGACTACATAATACTGGGCGTGGTTGTTCCTCGTGTTCAGCCAACTAGGGGACTGGTTGATATAGCCTGCCATATTGAGTGTCTTGCGGTCTTTTCATAGGCCTGCCTCGCTCGCTGGCTGGCTGGCTGGCTGGCTGGCTGGCTGGCTGGCTGGCTGGCTGGCTGGTTGGTTGGTTGGTTGGTTGGTTGGTTGTTGGTTGGTTGGTTGTTGGTTGGTTGGTTGGTTGGTTGGTTGGTTGGTTGGTTGGTTGGTTGGTTGGTTGGTTGGTTGGTTGGTTGGTTGGTTGGTTGATTGATTAGTTGGCTGGCTGGCTGGCTGGCTGGCTGGCTGGCTGGCTGGCTGGCTGGCTGGCTGGCTGGCTGGCTGGCTAGCTGGCTGGCTGACTGACTGACTGACTGACTGACTGACTGACTGACTGACTGACTGACTGACTGAATGACTGACTGACTGACTGACTGACTGACTGACTGACTGACTGACTCACTCACTCACTCACTCATTTATTATTTTTTAAATTTATTTATTCATTTATTATTATTATTATTATTATTATTATTATTATTATTATTATTATTATTATTATTATTATTATTATTATTATTATTATTATTATTATTAGTATTATTATTATTATTATTATTATTATTATTATTATTATTATTATTATTATTAATTTTAAGAAAGCTATGTTCTCTCTCCCCCTTTCTCCTTCCCCCTCCCTCCCTCCATCCCTCCCTGCCGCACTACGTAGTTGCTATGTGTCAAGATTAAATAATCGATTATCCGATTAAACTGATTATTTTCCAGACATCATAATCGATTGATTATTTATTTCCTTAGTCGAAGCTACAAGTGGATTCTTAAATTGGGATTCTTCATTTTGCGTGTTTGCAGAAGTACTACCGTCTGGTGGCATTACTACACAGCTTACGCTTTCCGCAGCGCGTTGAACTGGTTTGTCAAAGAATATGGAAATCTTCCAATGTATATCATAGAGCATGGTATAGCAGATGAAACTGACTCACTTTATGACGACGTTCGATCTGAGTTCCTACAAGACCAGCTCAAAGAACTACTTAAAGGTACAGTTCAGACTATGTAATGGTGAAAACAACCAAGTATTTACGTCCGTTGACTAAATAACGCGCATCATAACTAGGCAAGTCTCCAGAGGGTACTCAACGCTATATCATATTTGCACCTTCATTGAATAAGAAAAATGATTATAAATAAAATAAAATAATAAGAAATAAACATTTTCGTTTTCTGCAGAAATGGCCTCCGTATGACGAAAGCAGGATAACCTCTCTTGTGTTAACAGCACCTCAAATCGCTCAAAATACTACTTAAAAATCAGTTAAACATTTTTATGGTCAATATTTGTCAAGATATTTTAATTTTAGAAGACTATTTTTACTAAATTTACCACTGAATTTCTTTTCGCCGGCTTGACCATTAAAGGGATTATGGCCAAAAAAATTAAGGTTTTTACTTAGCCAGTGTCCATCCGCAGGCCGCTAGAAGAGTATTTTTGAAAATTTACCACTAGAATGACTGGCTCGATTACCGAGCCAGTCATTCAACTGGTGAATATTAAAAAATACTCTTCTCGCGGCCTTTCAAATAGCCATGTCTGAAGACCACTGCAAAGTTGTTTTTGGTCAGTTTGACCATTAAAGGGTTAAGTTGACACAAGAGGAGTTAACGAAAATATTAAATTGACACCAATAAATTAAGTTTACGTTTGTGACAGAAATACACTACTCGGCCAGAAAAGTTTGAAAGGCTTCATTTTCTTCTGTAAAATGTCATTCACGTTAGCAATATTAGTATATATGAGATGTGCAAACCCCACCCCCACCAGCACCCACCCACCCACCGCAACGGTCAGAAAAGCTGAAAGAAGCAATGCCATATGTTTTCCAAAAATTGTCTCAAACGTAAAAATTTTCGATTTTTTTAGCAGAAATCGAATCCCCTTTATCAGAACAGTTCAATAAAAGAAAACACATCTCTTTAATAAAATGGCGACGAAGCTACCAGTTTTCTGCTTTGTTCGAAATGGACGAATACAGTTTTAGCTATGCCCCGCCAATCTTTAGCTAAGCTCCACCCACACTTGCGATCGATTGCTCCCTGAACTCATTGACTATCAATTCCAGAAAACTATACAGATAAATTGTTGAATTTTTTGAAACTAATTTGACTGGTCAAATTAATTTCAAAATATTCACCAGCATGTTTATTAAATAGTAAAGACATACAATTCGTACAAAAACGCTTAGTCGGCCATCAATTAAGCGTTCGTGACGAAGATAACTACGGCATTCATGACGTAATTGATTATGACGTCATCATTCAAGTCACGTAGTTGTTTATAACGTCATATGAATGATGGATACACTAGAATCCTCCATTGCCTCTCCATATATATTACACGATGCGTCATGATACCACTCATCTGACCAGATCAAACGGTCTAGAGGCCAAATGTCAAGGTCGTTGAAGACTATATATATAATGATAACTCAAGACCTAAATGTTCAAGGTCAAGAGGCCAAATCCATTTGATAATCGAGCTGCGCGGGCGCTTCACCTGAATTATTATTATTATTATTATTATTATTATTATTATTATTATTATTATTATTATTATTATTACAGCAACACAACTCGACGGGTGCGATGTACGAGGCTATTTCCTGTTTTCGCTCTTAGATAATTTGCCATGGGGAAATACGTATGTAGGCCGTTATGGTCTTTACCACGTCGACATGAATCATCCTGATCGACGTAGAACACCAAAGATGTCAGTTGGGCTATACCAACAGATTATCCGCAACAATGGTTTTTCCGAACACATGGAAGATACCGAACTCACGCCAAATTGTTGTTCATGCACATATCTCTCTGTAGTACAGATAACGATGCTGGTGATTTGGGCATGTTTCGTCCAGCTCAGCATGCAAAATATCAGCATATAAAATTACTAACCCTTTAATGACTAAACTAAAAAACCACACACGATAAATTTGCTTATTGAACGTCCATTTTCAGGTCAAGAGAAGACTATTTTTGAAAATTTATGACTTTATCCAGGCATACATACATTCACGATATGACACAATAATTATTATATAAGATGTATTATTCTGATTTTCTTGAAAACATTTTAACGCTAATTTAGTTTAAAAATACTTAGGAATTTTCGCGACAGCTTGCTTAGAAAATAAGTTATTGATATTTCATTGGTCAAGCAGCTCCATAAACGTTGTTGAGTTTTAACAGAAAGCTTGGAAAGTCTAAAGGATCACTTACATATAAGTTGAGAATTGAGGAACTGATTTCTGAATGATTGCTCGTGTAATTGATTAAGTAATTGATTGATTGACAATTATTACTGTACTTAATATTATCATTGTTGTTATAATTACTATTATTAGTAATATTAGTTTTAGTATTATTTTTATTATTACTATCTTAAATATCTACTTTAGGGAGAAGGGAAAGTAAGTTGATAGACTTTTTACCCTAATCCCAATGAACCTTTCCAGTTTTAGCCATGCCCCGCCCTGAACTATCAATTTCCGGAAAACTATACAGTACTGTTGACTATTTTGAAAGTAATTTGACTAGGCGCTGTTGCTGCCTATGGCGTCCAATCAAATTGGTTTGAAAATATTCGACACATGTTTATTAAATAGTAAAGACCACGTATTGGACAATTAAGGGTTTAAGACGGACTAAATCGAGTCATTCATGCTGTAATTGATTATATCGCCATCCTATACGTTAAGTAGTTACTTATGACGTCATATGATGGATGGGTAAACTGGGAAGGTCCATTTGCATTATACGCAATACAATAGTTGTAGATCAAAACATATGATTTCAATCCTGAGATAAGAAGATGTTAGGTTTTTATCACTGTATTTTGTTGCGTATTGGTTATAACTCTAGAATTCACAGTAGTGAAGCATTACAGCACCGACGAAAGTATTCGGTCTTCAGCCAACATCCCACAATGCATTACGCTCACTACTGTTTAACGTTAACCGGAACCTGTACGAGGAACAGTGTTTCGGTTAACTTTAAGTTGTAGTAAGCTCAATGAATTGTGGGATATTGGCTGAAGACCGAATAATGTAAAATAACAAGAAAGCGACTGGAATCGTAAGGGATCTTATACATACTAGATTATGCTATAACTAGAATCTCAAACTCGTTTACACTTCGTATCATATTTATGACACCCATTTATAGCAATATCATTTTTTAAATTCCCTAAAGCCCGATTCAAAATCTGAGATTTTACTTAACTCGTATGATAAATGTCATATGAAATACACTGAGATCATCTGCATTAAAAACCATATTTGCATGAATTTGTTTATTTTATTGCTATCTGTCCATAGCTATGGTTTTGGGCAATTTTGAATAATAAAGATAGTGTCATATTACGTATAAAACATTCACTGGGCAAAGGTCTTTATCAATGGAGCGATGCGACTGCCACTCAAGCATCTGACATCATAATCTGACTACAGATCGTGATCTCATTTCTCTTGCTTAGATAACAAAGCTGTGATGGTGAGATTTGTAGCAGGCGATTGGCTGTCAGATGTGACCGACATGAATGAACCTTTCCAGTTTATCCATCAATCATAATCAACTATGAGACGTGCAGGATGCCGTGATAATCAGTGATGTCACGCATGACATATGTAAGTTCGTCACGACCGCCTAATTGATGACGGACTAGGCGTTGTATGTAAGTATACGAATTGTATGTCTTTACTATTTAATAAAGATGCTGCTGAATATTTTGAAACTAACTTGACTGGCCGCTGCGGTTGCCATAGGCAGCAACAGCACCCAGTCAAATTAGTTTCAAATTATTCAACAGCTTACCTGCATAGATTTCTAGAAAATGATAGTCAGGGAGTTCATGGATCGATTCCATCACAGCAAGGCGTGGGTGGCGCTGAGCTTAAGATGGGCGTGGTATAGCTAAAACTGGAATGGTCTATTTGTAGCTGATGTCAACGTGACCGTATCCTTCACTCACATATTGGCTTATGACTGAAGTCGTCACGGGTCTGCCGATAGGAGTCGCTCTGCAATGTTCTCCATCAAGTTGTGACGTCAGTATTACCCGTGTGTGCATAACTAGTCCGGTTATAAAACATAGATGAGCCGTATTTGTCGAATAGATAGTTTGCAATGTGCTGGGCTAATTATTTTTTAACAAGTTGACTGAAAATATTTACTGCCTATGGTCCCAACAACGGTCCGTAAGCTTGTTTTCAAAATAATCTAGCAGACAATTATGTACAGGTGTTATCAGCTAAGGTTTTGATAACGATTTGACTGAAAATCGTTGTTGTAATAGCTTTCAATTAAATTGTTCTCAAAATGTTTAGCAATATGGTAGATGCCTAATGCATGCAGAATATATTTCGACTGAAAAACGTCGCTGCAACACATTTCAATCAAATTGTTCCCAAAAGTAACATGTAGTAACATTTGCGGAAGATATTTCGAGCAATTGCTATATTCACTTGATTAGGTGTCAATTTTATTTTCCATCCATACAATATTTTCAAGAAATCTGCTTTGCTGTGCCAACGTGCCCCTCAAGGGATATGTTTGTGAACAGCTTTTGAACCACATTTTTTCCTAGAGTTGGCAACTGAATATCTTGAAACTGGGAAACGATTTGGCCTTTAAAGGATACCTAAGCTGAACTCTTGATAGCTATTCAGGTGATCTAATATGCCAGTCATAAACTATGCAGGTAATGTTAAGCTTTTCATCATGCCGCTAAAGAAAGATATTCAGACTTTAGTAGCTAAATGTTGCTACATTTCTACAGCCTATGATGGCTGTCATGATTTACTTTTCAACCAATCAGAAAAATCCTAGCGTGCCTGCATCAGGATATAGCTCAGTCACAGAGGCGCCAGCTATAGTTTGGCATTGTGATATAAAAGCAATCATACAGGTAAGCGGTTGAATATTTTGAAACTAATTTGACTGGAAGTTGTTGCCAAAATGTTCAACGAGATGAATATTACATAATAAAGAATGTAATGCATTGGCACTTGCATGACATCACACACTATGGCTTGAGGAGACAAAATAGTGGCAATCACTGTTTAACATTTACGCGATATTACAAAACAGATAATTGTGATACAGAAACAGGAACGTGACATGATATGAATGATCTGGAATCTATAAACCATAATCTATTGGTGCAGTATAACATTTGAGATGAGACTAGCATCGTAAAACATGCCCATTCATTCTAAAGATATCTTCATTTCAGTTAAGAATCAATATTTCTAAAATCAAAGAAAGAGCATTGCGACTCTCTTTAACACAGTCTGCTGTGCATTTAGCCCTTTAAATGCTGAATTCGGTCAAGAAAAACTAAATATTTACTTATAGAATGCCCATTTGCAGGACAAGGAATAGTATTTTGAAAATTTGCTACTGGAATAACTGGATCGATAATCGAGCCAGTTATTCCAGTGGTAAATTTTCAAAAATACCCTTCTCTTGGATTGCAAATACCGTGCCCAACGACAAACTCCCACTGACTGCCGTCCGGTGTTCTATTACAAACATGTGACGTCAGTCCATAGTCAAAAGCCTTGGTGACAAACAGTCTCGCGTGTTCCTTTAAACCCGCAAATATAGTACCGGGTTTGTAGGACAGGTTATGCAGTGGGTAGTTTATATGGGGATCTTCCTTCTAGTGGAGATAGATGGAATGAATGACACAATGCTGTATTCTATTAATGACTCGTTTACTGAACGTTTTCGAATTCTATGGTTTGCACATATAATTCCAAATTCTAGTCACGTGTCGCTTACCTGTTCTAAACCTATTCTACTTAACTACAATCGATTCCTAAGAGAGAAGTATTCTAATGAAACATAACACAGTTAACCTTACGCTCGTCTCTCTCTCTCTCTCTCTCTCTCTCTCTCTCTCTCTCTCTCTCTCTCTAACTGACCAGCCAGCTAACTACATAACCGACAATATCACTACTCATTAGCTGTCACTAGCGGTCAGCGACCGCTGTCGAAGTCCGTCTGAGTCCGTAACCGTAACTCTCACTTCTAACTGTATATCGTCAACAGTCGTCCACTCTTAAATATGATTATGCCGTTATGCCAACAAAGCTGTGTGTATTAGGTGATGACGTGTATGAGCCTGCATGTGGCATAAGAGTATAATTAACTAATTTAACTAATAATAATTAACGATTATAATACAATCGTATAACAGCATATTATAACATGGGTACATTGAATTATAGGAGTTATACTCTGCACGTGTCCATTACCACTAATAACTGATAGTTCCATTGTGGGCGTGTCAATTAATAGTCTATACATATAGTTGCCCATTTATTGCTGTAAGGTTCACGACCTATCACATCGAGTCTGTCACGTGGCACTGGGCGTGCCGATTATCCAACTGTATCCTATAGTCGTGTAGTCGCCTGTACGCGTCTGGGCGTGGCTATTGTCAAGCGTATGCGCGCGTTTGTGTGTGCGTTCATGACGGAGATGCACTCGTATGCGCGTGCGTCTCTCTGCCGTCCATTCGTCTCTGTGTCTCCATCCATCCGTCCATGCGGCTATGTCCATGTACCACAAATGTACGCTGGTGAATACTTTGAACCTACTGGCAGGAACAGCGCCCAGTCAAATTAATTTCAAAATATTCACCACTAAAGGCATACACTTCGCACACCTGACTGACTATTAAGCGCTCCTGACGGACTTAGCTCCGCCATTCATAACTTATTTTAATGATGACGTCAGCATACGTGTGACGTATTTGATTATGACATCATATACGTGACTACCAGATTGGCTTCCTCGATTGGCCGATAACGCACCAAATTGACGAGTCAACGCTAAGTGAGAACTCTAACTTTCACATGCATTTCCGGCAGTTTCATTTGAGCAAAACCTCTGTAAGTGCAGGATAATAGAATGCTGTCTGATAAACACAAAGAACCAATATCGTGATCATAGATCGTCCCATGATAATTGAGTTGGTTCGAACTGCACTTACACATAAACAGAAAGCATAACCAAGTTAACTCTCAGAAATTGTCAGAACATTGGGGTTTCAAGTGATAGATAGCGTAAATTACAGAAAATGGAGAAATTATAAAGATTGAACCACCGCGAGGCAATATGTCAGAACACGTGGGGTAATTTGTTTTTATCTGCGCATTTAGTACATTTTCTATTAAAATTACTCGTTTTCTCTCAAATTTATCAGACGTGATTTTATTATTCGATGTACCACCAACATGGCCATACGCACAGGTGTATATATTATGGTCGCTTGTTCCAGTTTTGATGTTTTATTCAGCTGCAAACATAATTTTGTGTATCATAAGTATATTATTGTATGGGAGACGCGGTTATAAGACATGTCTTATCGCGCTCCCTCTAAGATAAAAAATAAATTCTGTTTAAACCAAACATAATTTCGAAGAATTGAAAATTTGTATTATGAAGAACGATTTTGTATTTGCGCACATCTACCCTAATCTTTGAATAAAGGTAAATTATGCATGTAGTTTTAACTAAGGTTCAGCAATCGATGACTTATTTCCACCCTTATTTGGTAGAATCGTGTCTGCGACATTGAAAACGCAACATAAGTTTTTTGTTTTCGTCTCTGGTTATACGAACTTAAGTGTGCATATTCACACCAGAATGCCTGTAAACGAAATTGTTAACATTGCATACTTTTAGAGGCGTAAATTGTGTGACTAGATTTAAAGAAACGAAACAAATCTTAACATATGATGATTTCATTCCGTATGAATAAATATAGTATTTTTAGTTGCGAATTCGAATTTGGGACTTGTGTCTCTAACTCAATTTCATAACTTAAAAAGTAAAAATAATATTAATTCATATGGAATGCAATCATCATATGTTAAAATTTATTTCGTTTCATTACATGTAGCCACACAACTTAAGCCTCTAAAAGTATAGATTTTTAACAATTTTATTTTCAGGCATTTTGCTGTGAATATGCACCTGTAAGAAAAATGCGTGACAAAGACATATGCAATCACTATTATGTGCTTTTTGGCACACTGTATATCGCGTTTCAGTTCTGCACCGTATTCAATTTTTAAGATGATCTGTCCAGATAATCTGTTTCCAAATGTGTTTATCCCCTCTTGTTTCAGTTAATCTTATCATGGTTAAACCTGCAAAATGACACCTGCAGCTTTCTCTTGTCCTGCACTCTTGAATGATGTACATTTGCAGGCCAAGAAAAGACAATTTTAGAAAATTTATCACTGGAATGACTGGCTCGGTAACCGAGCCAGTCATTCCAGTGATACAATTTAAAAAATGGTTTTCTCTTGTTCTGCACATGTACACTGACTAAGGAAAAAGGTGAATTTTCTTGAATATTAACCGTTTAAAGGGCAAACTGAACACAGCAGCAGAGGTATTTTTAAAATAAATTTTTGTGGCAAATTTACACACATTGTCTTCTCTTAATGGACATTTACTGAGTGAGAATTGCAATTTTCTTTGAGATATCTAGAGCTTTAAAGGGTTAATTGATATAGGTAGTACTTTGAGCGCGTTGAGGCGCTGTTGACACAAGAGGGTTTAATTGAGTTAGTTGTGTAGGCACATAATCCATCGACTTTTTACTAGAATCTGCAACACGCATGTCGTGACTTGTGTTCTTGCCTGAATGAACCTCATGAAGAAATCATTGATCCAATTCAAATAGACCGCTAGAGTCGCTGACGTTATGGTTACAGCGTTTTCGTTGTTTTGTAATTCAGTTTGCAATAGAACTTTCCCACATTAGCGTATTTTGGGAAAATACCCTCACAGAATGCATTGAGGATACGACTTCTTGCCGGCAAACATTATAACCGACGGGCAAACAGCATTACTTTACTATTGGAATTAGATACAACGCACTTTAAGCAGTTTATATGAAGAACTAATTTCATAATATTAATGAAATCATAAAAAGTCATACATCATTGGAAAGCTAAGCCAATTTTCTATACATTTCTGCATTCGTTTTTATAGTTTTGTAGAATGTAATACATTTCATTGTAATTTTAAAATAGCCCCTATAGCCCCAGTTGATTTAATGAATCTAGGTATAACGTTGTATTTTGTATACGCAAATAAGCCAGTGTTAATTTTACAAAAATATAAAAAATAATGCATTAATGTTTAGGCAATTGAATGCGCTTTCTAATGATGTATGGTTTACATAATATAGCGATATTAGTTTATCATATGCACGGTTTAAATTGCGGTGTATTTTAAAGCAATAGTAACTCAATGCGAATCTGCGGCCCATTGTGCTCCTCAACAGCAGACGGAAAATCCTATCCAATGTTACTTTATTCCGCATCCGAGACAAAGTGGCTTCAAACGTGGCCGCAACGCGCAGACATTGTATGGGCTCAACGCATGCTTGTGTCGGTAGTCATGTCCAAACACGTGGATTCCCACAAAATGGGCATTGGTATATCACGAGCCTTTGCCACAATTAAACGCTCAAAGAACCTAGATGTAATACGACAGGCCAGTTGCATTGAAGATGAGCTACGGCTAGTGAGACTACTGCTTGCGGACACCAAACTGAGAGTACGAGTTAAGTCAGTGAAGTCGGTAGAATTTGAAACACCAATCGGCTGCGCACAGGGAGATGGTCTATCCCCGGTGCTTTTCATCTTTTACCTTGCTGCAAACTAAAAGTTGAGAATCTCTTTATGAATGAATCCAAACCATAGTTCACCCACATATACATTTCAACAAAGCATGAATCTAAAGATAATGACGATCCACTTCGTGGCGGCGAACCACGGAGGCAAAGTAAAATCCTGGGCTCACTGCTCTGCAGTACTGCTGATATTGCTGCATGCTGCTTCATGGGGAACATAGCTCCCCAGTCCATCTGGACACTATGGATTCGCAGATCAAAGATAACCTTTATAAAAAAAGCTACGTTTATACAATGCAACCTGCGTATACTTGATGCTGTATAACTGTAACAGCTGGGCAGTTCCAAAGGCAGCTCTAGACAAACTCGATGCCCGCCACCGCAAACACCTACGCACCATTACTGGACACCGATGGCCAGACAGCATAATTTCCAATGATGCACTATACAAGATGTGTAATACGTCGCCGCTGTCTGTCAAAGTCACCCATCAAAGATGGTCCATGCTTGGTCATGTGCTAAGGATAGCAGAAGACACATCAGCACAGAGAGCCTTGGAATTCGTCCTACTCGAAGGCAGAAAATGCAAAGTCAGGAGAGGACGTCATTGCCTACATCTGCTAAGCGTGCTAGGAGGTGACCTCAGGAAAGTAAGACTCGGTGCACTCAAGTCAAGAATGGGCCTGAGAAAGCTCAGGATTTCGGCTGAGAACAAAACACAGTGGGCAAAAGTGAAGAAGGACTGCTTGCAGCTATAGGATGTTTCTACAACTACAGCCGCTGAATACAGTAATCATACATAACTCAATGCGGGCCAGCTGATGGTTGGCGGTGTTACCAGCCAGCAGTTGTGCTCTGAGCGTTGATTTAGGGGAATCCCGGTGTAATGACGTCACTGTGGGAAAGGTGTATTCCGACCGTATACAAATACAAAATTGTTGTTGAAATGAGATATCAAAATCGGTTTAATGTAGAAACACAATCTGCATGTCTCCCGTCAAGAAATGAATTACAGTTTACATGCATCGGTGTGCATATTCTACCACATCGGCTGCATTGTACCCTTTTCGGTGAAATCGATGTATCCGATCTGTCACTCAAGTATATGAAGTCATCATCAATTACGTCACATGTAGTCTGACGTCTCAATCAAAATGTATATCAAAGGCATATCTACTATAGCGGTTCCATCATGAAAATTTAAAAGTCGGTAAACTGTACTAAATGTACCTTTATGACGGATTTACGGTTTAATAAACAGTTTGTGCAATATATTGAATCTAATTTGACAGGGCGCTATTGCTGCCATAGCAAGAGGAAGCAACAACAGACAGTCAAATTAGTTTCAAAATATGCAACCGGTTACCTATATAGTTACCTTGAAATGGGATTCTGTGTATTTAGGGTTCAAATTATATTTAAATCGATGACAACACACACAAAACGGACATTGCTTATCTCTTACCTTGGTAAGATGTCTTTGGTGATCACTGAAAGAAAATTGAACTATGCACAAATTGAACCATCAGATCTTATCGCGGTATTGGTCGTCAAGGCATATCATTCAACTCTTCCATCACAGTAGTTTGAGCTAGTATTTGTCAGTATGCTGGTTGCTCATTTTGTCTGTAAAATTTGGAACATTCCGTCAAAGCGAGAGAGTCGCAACTATAGTGTGTGCTCACACGTTTATACACAGCCTCAGCTTTGTCTCTCGTCACAGTTCAGTACACATATCATGCTTCGTCCTTACATACACTACGAAATATCTTAGTTTCCTGCATGAAAATGGCTATGCTTCACACAAAACATCCATTGTTTTGTCAGGTGGAAATCAGGAAAGAATTATTTACAACCGTGTAGTTTGGAAAATATCTGATGCCATAGGTAGATTTGTTGAAATTCTTAAGTTGTCCTAGTTGACTCAAACAATCAATCAGAGAAATTAATGCCAAACTCTGGTATTAAAAATATTTGAGGAACAAATATCTTTTTGGTATCTAGAAATCCGAAATGAATACGAAATGACTAAGAAATGTTGTTTAGCCATATTGTTCCGAAAAGAATATCTGTTGCGGCAAGGATACACTGTTAAAGACAGCAGAGGATGGAAAAGTCGGAAAACGTACCATTAATTGCATTTGTAGACATTTGTATCTATCCCACATCTAGCGCCATGACGGAAGCCGCAATTAAAAAACACTTTTCCACATGGTCAACATCCTGGAAAGACTTAATCGTACCGAGCAGAGGGGGGAGGGGGTGGATCTAAATTTTTGAATCGATGTATGGAGTAACTGCCGCATATAGAATTTCACTATTACGATTTACTATAAAATCCCAGAGAGTATGTTTCCATCATGCGATATTGGACATTTCTTTATTTCGCAAAAAAATGAGAATTTGAACCATGATATAATTTTTGATTCTCAACATACTGCGCAGCTGTACACACATACTTCTATGCGATGGATTCTATTGTTTTATCCGATAATAAACACTATTATTGTCAATGAAAAAAGGTCACAGAAGAAGTGTATGTTATCAATAAATGCCAATATGGTAAATTTGTAAAGGCCCCACGAATATATCAGTTTCATTATGAGTAAATCAGGGGGTATACCCTTATTCAGTGCAATTTAATAGGTTATGGCAAGAGTGACTATAAATAGTCCAATTTACTTACAATGGTGGGTAATGTTTTGAAATTAGAAGATTAGGGTTGAAAGCTAAGGACATATCCGGAAAGATATGTTCTAGCTAGGCTGAAGCCACCTCTTGGTCTAAGGCCTATATGAAAATCAGCGACATGAAAGTATATGATATGGAACGAATCAACAACCAGGGTAAGTTGGATGCGGTACAAGTCACGGAGCCAATATGTCAGAATATTTCTCATATTGCTAATATGTTCCATACGTCATGTGGGGAAGGACAGTAATTCAGACAATGGACACACTTATAATGCATAGTCATGGAAGCAGACTAGTAGGAGCAGAGCCACAATTACCAACTGACTTAACCCTTGATCCTCCCTCTGAAACATAAGGCTGCTACTGTAGAGCACCACATGTTGCCGTCTTTGGATTTGGAACTGTTCTCGTACAAATAATATCACACAGTCGTCACAATCTCAGGGGTAACAGTGCGGTGTCTAGCCTACAATGGGGGTTCCACTACAGCAGATACCTGATAATATTTGGCTAAAAGTTATGCAGGGAGTGTCCTATCCATCTTCATTTGAATGATTTCGTGGTATCACTGATGAACTCCTCGTTTAATTATTAGCATGATTGGAGATTCTGTCGGGCCATCTAATGTTGACAATCAGTTCCGAGCATGTTTAGCAACGTGGTATTAAAGCAACCCTACAAGCAAGTTGTTGGATATTTTGAAACTAATTTCACTAGAAATTGATTATGACATAATAAAGAATGCAATGCATTGGCACTTACACGCCATCACCCACTATCATTTGAGGAAACAAGATGGTGGCGATCACGGTTCAACATTTACGTGATATTACAAAGCAGATAATCGTGATACAGATAAGTCAATGCGACAGGATATGGAGGATATGGAATTCATAAACCATAATCTATCTAATATTTATACACAATTTGAGATAAGATTAACACCCCTTTAACAATCTGAGCTTGATATGAGGTTTGATGCGTTCGTTCGTCCAGTCAAGCATGTGGATTGCCTTCTCGCAAACCCTGCCTTTACATTTCACAAGTTTGCCTATAATGCTACCGTTGTAGCCGAACCTGCCAACCTACTTTATTAGATGCATTTCCACGATGATGTGCCATTATGACCGTATCCCAGATTCCAGTAAATTTAATGTTTTTTTACCGGGGTCTGTGGACTCAATGGTATATGCAAACATGGAGTGCTTCTTCTTCATCTCGCTGTTGTTGTTGTTGTTGTTGTTGTTGTTGTTGTTGTTGCTGCTGCTGCTGTTGTTGTTGTTGTTGTTGTTGTTGTTGTTATTGCCTTTTGCTGTTGCTGTTCTTAAGAACCTTTGAATAACTCTTGTTCTACTGGAGCGATCTTATCCGAATTTGGAGGGAAGTACGCCCATTGGGTCGCGAACAGATTTGCCAATGTTGGCGTCTAAAACTTAACAGCAGCATCCTTTGGCAACAGTTTTCAAAACAGATATTTTACACATTCTTAAATAACTCTGGTTCTACTGGGGCAATATTCTCCAAACTTAGCTGGGAGGTACTCCATGTTGTCCCGAGCACACGGGTGAATTTTGGCGTCTAAAATTCAACAGCAACAGCTTTTAGCAACAGTTTACAAAATAGACATTTTGCGCGTTCTACTGTGTTTACCGGGGAAATTCTCTCCAAACATTGGTGGAAACTTGCTCATGCGGTCCAGAGCACGTGAGTCAATTTTATGGCTAATGGTTAAAGCGCAACTAAAACAGCTTTCAGCAACATTGTTTCCAAAATT
The DNA here is from genome assembly GCA_034401795.1 of Chaetoderma sp. LZ-2023a. Taxonomy (NCBI): domain Eukaryota; kingdom Metazoa; phylum Mollusca; class Caudofoveata; order Chaetodermatida; family Chaetodermatidae; genus Chaetoderma; species Chaetoderma sp. LZ-2023a. The sequence goes on from CM067369.1 coordinate 94,632,625, forward strand.
GACACGTTTGACATTACGGCGGTCTGACTGAAAAATATATCAACGACGCGGGTATTGGACAAATTTGTCCTTGTGATTTATATACAAACCTGCGGTTCTGGCAAATGCATAATCGTTTGCCACCTGCACCGGGATCTAAGGCAGTGTAGGAAATAGCGAGCGCTCATTTTCTGCCAAATCCCTGTTCACACTATGCCTCGTCGTGGTCCGGATTGGAAAGGAAGAGGGATATGCAGGGCTAGCACCTCATGTGACTAACCTAATCTAATTACAGGAACACAATTGAATTAATTGTATGGTCCAACTGTAACAATCAGGGGTAGTGTGCACGGAGCGTACCAGCCAAACATATAAAGGAACTGATTTGTCGATTTGAATCCGACAGAAAGATTGAACTATGCCATGTGAGATCAATCTAGGGAATGAGGAAGCTCCCGTATGCATGGAAATGGACGGCCAAAAACTAGAAATATGGGGCTTGATCTGAGTTTGGAGAACATTAGTAGAACAAGATACAATGGGAGGAGGTGAGGGATGTATGCAGAAATGGTTAATAAAATAGTTGAAGAAGAGCATGTGAGATTTAAAAAAACGCAGTCCATGGGAAGATCAAGATATTTTTCTTCTACTTCAAATTCCAACAGGTCAGAATGGAGCCTCACACAACTATAATCAGAGAAGAATTCAACAGCCATCTGCATTGTGTGCTTGCCTGAACACCCATGATAAACATAACGTTCATGGGGGTGTGGGGACAGCGGGAGCACCAGTACATGATGCAATTTCAACACGGGCTTGGAAAAAATGCCAATGAAGTGCTTTTGAACAAGATTGAGCAGATTTCTGAAACACGTCCATCGAGACTATTCACTGTAATGTATCAATTCAGCATTTACTCAACACACAGCTGATAAAAAAGGCCCGGCTGTTATTATTAACGCCTCTTGTATCAACAGTGCATTAAAGCACTCAAAATACTATTTATTTCGATTAAGCATTTAATTGCCAATACTTTTCAAGGAAATTTTAACTTTGCGGCCAAAAAGAGTTTACCAATTTTTTTTTACACAAAATTGATTTCTGTTATCCTTCATATGGACGTTCATCAAAAGTGTAATGGTCAAGAAAATTCAAATTTCTGCTTAGCCAGTGTCCAATTGTAGACCAGGAAGAGTATTTTTTGAAAATTTACCATTGGAATGACTGGCTCCGCTACCGAGCTAGTCATTCCAGTGGTAAATTAAAAAATATTTTTCTCTTAGCCTGCAAATGGACATATCTCAAGATCACTGCAGAGGTCGTTCCTTACCAACTTGATCACTAAAGGGTTAAGTCGACACAAGAGCAGTTAACTGGTTCCAATTCAGGTAAAATGTATGCCTCCATTATAGTTACAATGGGATGTCTAGATGCTCTTTTCAAATTGTTGCGATTCACGTCAATAATATTAATATGGTAGTCGTTATATTACTTTATCATATAAACTAGCCTTCTAGCCCGTTCCTTATTTTTCGATATGAACACACGTGCCATATTCAACGGAGTATTTTCATTGGCTGTTGGGCGCGCAACCCTTTTAAATCGACCAATTAAAACATCGATTGATGTGAGCGTGCCGCGTAGGGATTACTACGCGGTGCTGTTTTACTACGATTTGTTTACTACGATTTGTCACTCATGAAACGTCATCGCAAAATGTTTGACAGTTTATCAGTCGGCAGCGAAGTAACGATTGATGGCCGTGGCTCTGCGATAGTCTTAGAAGAAAAGTGTAGTTTACGGCTGACATCGCCAGATTTTGTGTTTGTCACTATACTTTGCTGCGCATTCAGTATCTGTTATCGAGTAGTGGTGCGTCACAGCGGCGGTATAGATTTCACGAAAATCAGCAATGAGAAATCAGATAAAAGTCACATCAGCAACTATTGGCAAATATTTCAAAATTATATGATAAATAAAATCTCAAACTCGGTCACTTTTCATGTCACTATTATGAACCTCGATGAAAATGATCAATTTTGCACTCGCTAAAGCTCGTGCAAATTGATAATTTTCAACTCGGTCCATAATAGTGATATGAAAAGTGACCTCGTTCCAGATTCTCTATATATGAAATTACCATGCCAAAGCATTTGATAATTATTTGTCTCTTCCTTTAACAAGCATGGCTCCACCAACCCCTACTTACCAGTTCACGCGTGCATGAACTAAATAACATAGGCTGTCAAGAATATTTTGAAATAAGTCACTTCGTCTAAATCCTCAGGACTAATTACCGTGTCACTTTCTCTGATCCGATCGAACTGATTACTATCTGTTTCAATCCAGATTTGTCAGTTTGTGTGATTTCTAAAGGTGATGGAAGACTTATTTCATCCATGCACTCATTAGATAGCAATACGTCTCCATTACACTGCCTACTGAGCAGTAATGGATGAGTCTGATTTGTCAGTCAAGTATATGATGTTATAATCAATTTCACCATATGTAGGCTCACGCCACAATCAAAATGCATAATAAATGACGTAACTAAGTCCATTTTGAACTTTGGATAGTCCGCCAGTTGTACGAAATGCAGGGCTTTAAATCTTTAATAAACAGGCTTTTGAATATTAAAAAAAATTAATTTGACTACACGCTGCAGCCCCTCAGTCAACTTCGTTTTAAAATATTCAACAGATAAGCTGCATAGTTATCATGAAATTGGGATTCTGGTTATTCAGGATTCAAAGTATACAAATCGATCCAGCATACGCATACATTTTGCGCATACAGTGTGCCCTGATGTGTTGTCAGATGAACAGTAAAATGTTCATCTAGGTAACTTAATGGACCTTTCCAGTTTTAGCTATGCCCCGCCAACCACTAGCTAAGCTCGATCAATCTCTGAACTCACTGACTATCAATTATGAGACGCCTAGATGTAAGATGTTGAATATTTGGGAATAATTTGACTGGGTGTTGTTGCTGCCTATTAGTTTCACAATATTCAGCAACATATATATTAAACAGCAAAAACATACAATTTGTACAACGTGTCGGACTATTACCCTTTTAACTGTAACTGATTATGACGTCATCCTACACGTCACATAGTTGATTATGACGTCATATGATGGATGGATAAACTGGAAAGGTCCATTAGCATCCTGATATAATAGGCCCAATGTAGAGTAGGTCTATACATATCAAGGTGACAAAACGTAGATCAGCGGAGAATATAACCGCGATTGTTCAGGAGGACGTGTGCACAAATGCTTTAACATGTGGTCATTTGGGTTAGCTTCTAATCCCGAATGGCATCTCTCAAATTGCAATTCGATGTGGATGTTTAATTTGTGGCGGTCTGCCCTGTTCACTTTAAGCCCCGAAAAGCCTAAATGGATGGGAGGGTGTTCAATTGTCAGACATTATAGTCAAGCTGCGTAGCTAGTTCTCATACAGACCGGGAACATGGGTGAATCCAGTTCTCGCTATGTCTCGCCCATCTCTATCTAATCTCCGCCCACGCTTTTCCCGTATCTAATATTAATAATAATAATCATAATAATAATAATAATAATAACGATGATGATAGTAATAATAATAATAATAATAATAATAATAATAATAATAATAATAATAATAATAATAATAATAATAATAATAATAATAATTGCAGTACTCTCATGTATAATACTAATGATAACGATGATGATGATAATAATAATAATATTAATAATAATAATAATAATAATAATAATAATAAAATAATAATTGCAGTACTCTCAGGTATGCAGATCTCTACCGTCACATGTTCATCGATTTATGTACCTTCATATTCCGTTTAATAACGGCCTGAGTGAAATAAAGAAAACTGAAACTGAAACTGGTTAGATCGCATTCTGAACTACCTGAATCTCAGTTTCGAGAAAATCATACAGGTAAGATGTTGACTGACTTGAAACTAATTTAAATGGTTGCTGTTGCTGCCTATGGCAGCAACTGTACCCAGCCAAATTAGTTTCAAAATATTCAAGAACATATTTATTGACGAGTAAAGACATACATTTCATACAACTGACAGATTATTAAGCATCCATGATGGGCTTAGATATGCCATTCATTACACAATTGATTGCAACGTCAGCCTACATAAGATGTAATTGATTATGACATCATATACTTGTCTGGAAGATTGGATTTATACATCTGAAAATCAACTTTCCTTGCGATCAAGTACAATTTTCCTTCGAATAGATTAACACAATAGAGTCGTATTATTGAGCTTTGCACTTTGCACTTTGCAGAATTATCTCAATTCTATCTTTATAACGCTTATTATGGCTCATGATGTTAGCACAATTGCGACAAACATGATACACATTTGACATACAGAACGCCCTATGTCTAGATGGTAAGGTTTAAAGGGTTAACATTTAAATGGGCGAGGGTACATGAGATTGGTTGGATACATTAAATAGTGAGCGATGAATACTTGATGTGAGTTGACATTATTAGCATTAATCGTTATATGAAATCTATAGTGGGTTGCATTGCCCAATGAACATAAGTGCCAATTAAGAGAAATTTGTGTTGCTGGTTGTCAGACATTATGACATTGTGGAAAGATGTCTGATCAATTTCAAACTCAAAGGACCACTAAGCCAATCGTAGCAAGTGAAATTAGTTTCAAAGTACTCAACATAACGTGTATTAAATTTTAAATTCATCAATTTGCGGGGGTTTTCGTGCCGAAGCTACGTTATTTTGATTGAGATGTCAGCTAACATGTAACATAGTTTTGATTATGAGGTCAGTTCCTTGACTGACAGATCCGATACCTGTACGGGTTGAAAATTAACCTAAATCAATAAACACCTATATTTTAAATGTTGAAAACTCCACACTATCTTTATTAGAACTACACATTTTTATTCATAAGTGCATAGATTGCGTATAACTGCATACTAAAGTAAGGCTTATGCAGTCTGCTTTTAACAGTCTGAGTGAATGCCATCCACCCCGTCACGGATGACCGTCTCGCGATCTTGGAGCAATGGTGGTTCAGTTTCGTCAGTCAGTTGTTGTGTGGTTGGCCTCATACGCCTTCCACCACTACGTCTATTCACTTGACTGATCACATTATACCGGTTCCAAGCTATGGAGACTAAACTCTGACTGACTCCAAGCGCAACAGCTACTCTTAGCTGCGTACAGCCGCCTTGCAGTATGCAGACCAATGCCACGTTTCATGGTCACTTAGATAATGTCTGCACGATGTCCTTTTCACTCTCCGTTTCTTTAATCACATTAAGGTTAAGTTAGTCTTCCTCTCGTGTAGGAAATTCTTGCTTTCCCAGTAGTCTTATATATTTATTTAGAATATACTTAGTAATTTTGAATTGGACAGTTGGAAAGAGTGGAAAGTTGAGCATATAGAGAATTTACATTTTCAAAGTAGATTTTGTGGTGCATGCCTGCTAGTTAGGTGTTTCCACGCACTATTCGTTTTAACCCGGGTTTGAATAGTGTATTATTATTGCCCGCGACAGAAAATCCCTCTGAAAAAGAAGGTACACAGAACCGGATTTATGATTAACTCTGTGTATGAATATATCTTATTGGTTCGCTTAAAGGCAGTGCGTAATGTTCTTTGTTATCATCATGATCGCTAAGCTAATGCGTGAGAACTAAACATCTTTAATCTAAATGCTAATCTAAATACAAGGTACTGGGACGTATTCCCGAGGGACAGGAAACATTGCTGAACTATCTAAACTATCTAAACATAGAATGGTAGTATTAAGCGAAATTAGAGAATTTCTTTATTTGATGATTTAGATTTGCGCTCTGAGCAACGCACTAATATTGATGAATAGATACTAGCCACCATTTTAACACTTCCAGATCAAACATGACAAATGCATTTGATGGAAGCAATTTTCTGTTGACCATTTTTAAACTGATGGACATTTCCAGTTTATTCATCAATCATATGATGTTATAATCAACTACGTGGCATGTGGTTATAATCAATACCATCGCATAGATAGGTTCATCACGAACGCATACTTGATGACAGACTAAGCGTTGTACAAATTCTATGTCTTTACTATTTAATAAACATGCTGTTGGATATTTTTGAAACTAATTTGACTGGGCGCTGTCGCTACCTTAAGCAGCAACAGAACCCTGTCAAATTAGTTTCAAAATACTCAACAGCTTACCTGTATAGTTTTCTGGGAATGGATTGTCAGGGAGTTCAGGGATCGATCAATCACAACACAGGTGACTTGTGGGTGGAGCTTAGCTAGAGATGGGCAGGACATTGAATTCCTACATTACCCGTTCCCCGTATGGGGATGAGAGTATTATGATTGTGTCTGTCTGTCATTGTGCCTGTCTGTGTGTCTGGAGCGGTGTATAAAAACTACTGATCCGATATATGGATCAAATCTTAACACAAGGAAGGAACGTACCGTCCAAGATGATTTTCAGAGGTTGGCCATGACATGAATAAAAGAACGCATGTCTTTACCAGATCAAATTTTTGATCTGCGGATATCTCGGAAACTAATGGTTCGATTTGGTTAAATCTTTAACAGAAAAATGGTGGGACCATACATGCGGATTCTACTGTTGTGGGTGTGCTCCGAAAAAGAGCGGAAACTCAGGAACACCCACAAAAATGAGGAAATCCGGGATAATCCGAACAATTTTTACAAGGTGATTAAATGTTAAACGGCGGGGCAGAGTTTTGCAATCCCTGATTCTCTTGGTTTTTATTTTCAAGGGTATATTATGTATGATTCCGGTTCGCCTTCAATTCTCATGGCGATCAAATGATATTCGTGATTGCGCAATCTTTACCCGGTGGAATGTGAATCAGCATTCACATTGCTAGAAGATATTTATGCTATGCAGTGATTTTTCATCTCCTATGTATTAGACATATGAATAGAGGAATCTGATCTGTCCCTCAAATATCTCATGTCATAATCAGATACATCTTTATTAAGTGACCTCGTCACAATCAAAATAATGTAGAACTCTCCGACATGAATCTTGAAAATTCCGCCAAGTGTACGAATTGTATGTCTTTAGCGGGTTTACATTTTACATTCTGTTGAATATTTTGAAACTAGTATGACTGAGATCACAATTAATAATGGTAATGGTTTATTTTTGCTGTCCTAATAATTTGGTTCAGTTTATTTCTATATTTCTTAAACTGAGTACATCGTACATAGTCGGATGCTTAATAAAGGTTAAATACAGCTTATTTTTCTTATGGCAGGAAGCTAGATTCATAGACAAATAAAGTGGAATGTGTTGTGGGTATCTTCACATGAGTCGCAGTTAGTCACCTGATTCCGATTTATGTTCGCCAAACTGTTTCTAAACATTTATATATATATATATATATGCAGATTGGAACAATGCGTCCTATCAAAAGTCTTAGATTAGGTTATTTACTTTTTTATGATACAAGATCATGACTCGTGGGGGTGCACAGAGAAAACTTTGGTTGCATAACTTCCTGAAATCCTCACGCGATATTATTCTCAGCACGATATTTGCTTCAATGTCTACTCAACGCTAACAACATCAGAAAGAAAGAGAAACCTTAATTGATTTTCAACCACCGCGATCGTGACATATTGACGTTCCTTTGAGTGTTTTGCTTGATTCTCGCGGATGTAGTCTAATCCGAGATATTTCGAGTTGAAAGCAAAAGCAAATTATGAATGGCATTTGATAGCAAAATACATTTGCTGTGCAAATTTCAACGTATAGATTCTGAGCTTTTAATGATGGTATCCGAGTCTGAGTACACAAAGTTGGCGTAGAATTGCTGACATTGGATTTCCAACAATTTACAATAGTCGACACATTGCGTGACTTTCTTCTATGTCTGAGATGTGTAGAGTGCAGGTTATAATTGCCACAATAAGAATCCATACTTCTGTGTTATTACATCTAACGTCTGTAAGGTCCAGAGGCTGTCAGGGTGAGTGTGACCTATTTCTCTTAAACAATAAATGTGGTATATTGTTTTATTAACCCATCTTGTGTCAATTTAAACCTTTAATTGTCAAACTCGCCAAAGGGCCTATGGCGTTCTGGTGAGAAACGTCCATTTATATGTCAATAGTATACTGTTTTTGAAAATTTACCCATGGAATGACTAGTTCGGTTACCGAGCCAGTCATTCCAGTGGTAAAATTTCAAAAATAGTATACTCTTGCCCTACAAATGGACAATGGCTAGCCTGAATTTTCGATTTTCTTAACCATTAATCCAATGGTCTGGAGTCTGGACCACCAAAAAACGGCATCTGTAGTGGTCATGAGGTCTGTCCATTTGCAGGACAACAGAGAATACTTATTTTTGGAGATTTAAATTCAAAAATTATAATCTTCTTGGAAAAGATCTAGACCGTTAAAGAGTTAATTAATATTAGCAGCACTTCGAGTGCTTAGCGGCGCTGTTGATAGGAGCGAATACCATAACAAGGTGACTGTAACATTATTTTATTACTGACTAGATGAGGTAAAATGTAATATTGATGTCGATAAATGTTAACGGACCACACATGATGGACAACACAGGCAGCCTAAATGATAAATAAATTGTGTTGGACATTAGTGAGCATCTCCAACGAAAATTGTTTGTCTGTTAATTTGCCCGTGTCTTTTACTAAGATTTATCAACATATTATAAATAACTCGTGTAAAATGAGAACAAATAGGCAGCCAGAATCGACCTGTAATTTAAAAATAATATTTATGTGCTAAATAGAATTTCACATACGAAGAAGTAAAAGAACAAGAAGATGAATAAGAGATCGAGAGCGAGTGGGTGCATGGATGGAAGTAGCGAGGGATGGAGGGAGGAAGGAGTAAGGGAGGGGAGGGAGGGAGGGAGGGAGAGAGATAGAGAGAGAGAGGGAGGGAGGGAGAGAGAGAGAGAGAGAGAGAGAGAGAGAGAGAGAGAGAGAGAGAGAGCTGTATTGTATAGAATGTCTTGCTCTATATTTCAGTGCTTAGTCATTTTCCAACCATGAAATGTTTGAAGAGATAAGATTGGATAAGCTGGGATTCATCAAAGTATCTTGACTCAAGTTTCCCTTGCCCATTGTACTAGACATATCATTATTCTTTCTTTCAATGATGATCTCTTGGTACTCGGAACATAATGTCAGAGAATTGCATCCTAGGGAAATGCTGAAGTATACTATGTAGAAGCATATAGTTGCCTTGACTTTCTTAAGCTACATGAAACACGTGGCACAGATTTAATTACATTTGTATTTTCAATAAAAGCATGCATATATTTCTTAAACCTAGTGCAGAGGCCAGGCTACCTTAGTACATGGCTAATCGCTGCTGGTCAATTATGCATCGACACTCCACTGGAGAAATCCAGTTTTAGCTATGCCCGGCCCATCTCTAGCTAAGATGCACACACGATTTGACTGTATTAGTATCAATCGATCCCTGCACTCGCTGAGTTTCAATGTGCAGAAAACTTTACAGTCAAGCTGTTGAATATGTTGAAACTAATTTGGCTGGGCGCTGTTGCTGCATATGAAAGCAAAAGCGTCCAGTCAAACGAGTTTCAAAATAGTCATCAGAATGTTTATTAAATGGTAAAAATACAATTCGTACAACCTAAAGGACTATTAAGCGGCTAAGGTGGACTAAATCGAGTCATTTATGACCTACTTGACTATAACGTCGTCCGGCACGTCACTTAAATGGTTATGACGTTATATGATTAACTGAGAACACGGATTCCTCCATTACCAACGACATTTCCCAGACAAACCGTAATGTGGTTACTTGAGAAAGATATGACTGTTTATGTTAAAGCTATATAGACGTGTAACTGCGCGTTTGCCAATACTGCTCAAAATGCTACCTTTTATCAATTAAGCCTTTAAATGGTTACTCTTCCAAGCGAATGTCCATTTGCAGGCCACTAAGCACTAGTTTTGTAAATTAACCACGGGAATTTCAAAACAAATAATTTTCTGTTGTCCTGAAAATGGATATTTTTGTGAGCAGGGACAAGCCCGTTTTGGCGGGTATAGCCATTCATGCATAAGAGACCGTTTGCTAAGCTCTCGTGTGAGCATGTGCAGTGAGTGAATTTCGCTGAGTTTTTGACCACTCTTCAGGATTGTGCGTACTAGTGTAATTTTTAGACTCAAACTTTAATAACGCTGAACAATTTAACGTGTACTTGGTTGATTTGCCGGGTGAGGTTTTCATCCACATAATAAAACGGTTTAGAGGGTAGAGTCACCTACATCAGCGACACTGATACTCAAATGTTATACAAAAAGGCCCTCTGAGAACAGATAGCTAACATCGAGGTCAGCTCTGATTCAAACGAAGCACTAACCAAAATATTGAAATCTATGGAATTATCAGCTACCAGCATGATAGGTATTCTTAAAAACAACCGAATTAGGTATACTGTCGACCCTCTAGTAGTAAGACTGTCAGCAGAGCAGAAAGCATTATGGCTGCGCATCTAACAAAGTGGCCAAAGTGAAGACTGCACCAAGCTACGTCGGGAGCGCAATAACATTCTGCGCCACATTAGCGAACGCTTAAAAAGATCTTGCTATTAAACAAGCAGTCTCTCTAGCAGATGAAATCACTGCCACGGGTGACTGTCATAAAATGTTTCAGGCAGCCCAAGCCCTGAGAGTTACTAACTACACACCACTACTCACTGTACACAACTCTGAAGGACACTTTATCGGGACTGACCCGGGCAGGGCCGAGGCGATTCGAGAATCGTTCAAGGAGCAAATTCACTAACCAAGATGATGAGCACTTCCACCCGTTCTCGGGGGACCACAGGCCATCACTAACAACAATTAAAACAGCAATCGTTGAGAAGGCACTTAAAACTCTGACAAATGGACGTGCATCCTGACCTGATGGCATGAGCAATGAACTAGTCAAATATGCAAGCACCATTATATCAAAACCGACCATGCACATAATCAATTCAGCTTTTATACACCCCTTTTCCATCGACGCTGTAGGCCAAGACACCCTTATCGCACTACCCAAGACCAGGAAGTCACGTGGCTCCCATCCAATCTGCGGCCCGTTGTGATCCTCAATTGCATATCGAAAATCCTATCCAATGCTATTCTATGCCGCAGCCAAGACAAGATCGATGACTTCACCGGATCATGTCAAAGTGGCTTTAAACGTGGGCGCAACTGCGCAGACATTGTATGGGCTCAGTTCATGCTTGCTTCGGTAGTCATGTCCAAATACTGGGATTTTCACAAAATGGGCATTGACATGTCATGGGCCTTCGCCACAATTAAACGCTCAACGATCCTAGATGTACTACGACAGGCCAGTTAAAATAAAGATGAGCTACGACTAGTGAGACCACTGCTTGCAGACAATAAGCTGAGAGTACCAGTCAAGTGAGTCAAGTTTGTAGAATGGTCTATCTCCGGTGCTTTTCACCTGTTACTCCATTGTTGCGTTGAAATCTGTGCGGGACAGCTCCACAAGACCAAAAAACCCAAGTGTCAATGCTGGGAATGTCGCTAGAGATGGAATATGCCGACGATGTGGACTTTAAAGACGAGTAAAAGAAACCCCTTGACGAACTTCTCCCAATAGCCACAAGCAAACTAAAAATTGAGAACCTCTTTATGAATGATCGAAAAACAGAGTTCATCCACATATACCTATCTACAAAGCATGAAGCTAAAGACAATGACGATCCACTTCGTGGCGGTGAACCATGGACGATAAGTAAAATCCTGGGCTCACTGCTCTGCAGTACTGATGACATTGCTGCACACTGCGCCATGGGGAACATAGCTTTCCAGTCCTTCTGGAAGCTATGGATTCGCAGATCAAAAATAACTTTGATAAAAAGGCTACGTTTATACAATGCAACCTGCATATCCTTGATGATGTATAACTGTAACAGCTGGGCAGCTCCAAAGGCAGCTCTAGACAAACTCGATGCCTGCCACCGCAACCACCTACGCACCATCACTGGACACCGATGGTCAGACAGCATACTTTCCAATGATGCACTATACAAGATGTGTAATACGTCACCCCTGTCTGTAAAAGTCGCCCAGAAAAGATGGTCCATGGTTGGCCATGTGCTAAGGAGGCCAGAAGAGTCACCAGCACAGAGAGCCTTGGAATTTGCCCTACACGGATCCAGCAAATACAAAGCCAGGAGAGGACGTCATTTCAAAAATCGCTAAGCTTGCTAAGAGGTGACTTCAAGAAAGCAGGAGTTGGTACACTCAAGTCAAGAAAGGACCTGAGAAAGCTAAGGATTTCGGCTGAGGCCAAGACCCAGGGGGCAAAAGCGAAGAAGGACTGATTGCAGCTGTAAGGTGTTTCTACTAGTACAACCGCAGCATACTGTAATCATACATAAATTAGTCATGACATCAGGGTTGGCACTGTGCCCTATTATCATGCCAAACGGCCACTCGTGCTTGTTTCCTAAGCTGATAGATATCGTGTGCGCCCCTCATAAGGCAATATCTCCAGTGTGCGCCCCGAATTAGAATTTCTTATCTCTTGGTATTTTGGATCGATATTAGACCGCATGTGAAATGGCAATGATGATGCTGGTGTGGATGCTGCTTTGTTATTGTTGAAATATTCTGCGGTATATACCTTTATGATCTGCAACTGGGACACACGAATTCCAGGATTGACAGGACTAAGCATATCTACGATGAATGGACGGCTTTTCTTTGACCGAGACTAGCCTACTTAGACAGCAACCTTTCATGAAACCGGCATTTTCTATATGAATCACATTTCTAAACACTTAATTGTCAATTAATACAGAAAGGTGAGTGAATATTGCAAGTGGGTAATTGATGGAAACGTGATGCTTCTGCGGGAATTCCAACGGCTCATAAATAAATTAAAATCTTTTAAAACAAAAACAAACGCGTTAGCCTTAGCCAGCAAAATCTTCCAATCCAAGTACGTTAACAATATTCAAAAGTGCGTTTTTTCTGAGCTGTACTTTCGTAGTCAAGCAGTTGACCTAAATCTTCCTACTTCAACAATATCAGAAACATCAACCTCTGGTTTACCATCCGGTTACAGAAGGGTTCAGCTGTGAGCGTGGTTCAACAACAGCCACTCTAACGCTATCTCGCTGATTAGGTGACAACTGTTTTCCCAATGGCATTCTCTCAAGGGCCTTAACGCGAAACAAGGAGCTTTATCTTTGAGGCAACGGCTTTCTCAGCACACACTACATAAGGGATATGTTTTTATTCAATCCTCAGCCAGTCCTCCTACCTTAGTAAATGCATCTTTAATTGCTCGTGTAACAATTTAACCCTTAAATGGTCAAGCCAGGCCAAAAGAGATCTACAGTGGTCTAGATCGCTGGGCATTTACAGGCCAAGTAAATGTTATTTTATTGAAAATTTTTTACTGGCTCGATAGCAGAAGCAGTCCTTCCAGTAGTTAACTTTCATAAATAATCCACTATTTGCATGCAAATGGGCCCTGACTAAGCAAGAATTAACACTTTCTCGAATATTAATCCTTTAATGATTATGCCAGCCAAAAACGAACTCTGCACTGCTCACAATAAAATATCCATTTTCATAAAAACATAAAATTATTTTTTTTTGTAAATTACCGTGGTACATTTACGAAACTAGAGCTTAGAATCATGCAAATGGAGATTTGCTGTGCACATTTTTTAATTTTCTTGGAAGAGTGTGACCATTGAAGGGTTAATTGATATAAATAGCATTTTGAACGCTTCGTCCTGTGTTGTCCATCCTGTGTTGTCCGTCCTGTGCTGTCCATCCTGTGTTGTCCATCCTGTGTTGTCCATCGTGTGTTGCCCGTCCTGTGTTGTCCATACTGTGTTGTCCGTCATGTGTTGCCCATCCTGTGTTGTCCATCCTGTGTTGTCCATCCTGTGTTGCCCGTCCTGTGTTGTCCATACTGTGTTGTCCGTCCTGTGTTGCCCATCCTGTGTTGTCCATCCTGTGTTTCCCATCCTGTGTTGTCCATCCTGTGTTGTTCATCCTGTGTTGCCCGTCCTGTGTTGTCCATTCTGTGTTGTCCGTCCAGTGTTGTCCATCCTGTGCTGTCCATCCTGTGTTGCCCACACTGTGTTGTCCGTCTTGTGTTGTCCATCCTGTGTTGTCCGTTAACATTTATCAACATTAATATTTCATTTTACCTCATCTAGCCAGTAATAAAATGATATTACAGTCACCCTTGTTACGTCATTCGCTCCTAGGCTATAACACGTTTAGCGGTACATTGTTTGATTTCTACCCACCTAGTGCATAACCCCTCTCAGCGAGTCTACAATACTTGGATATAAAATGATAAAAGGATATGTACTGTTTTAGCAAATGTTATGCAATAGAGCATAAACCTGTTTATTTAGATGTAATAACACAGTAATATGGATTCTTATTGCGGCAGTTATAACCTGCACTCTACACATCTCAGACGTAGAAGAAAGTCACGCAATGTGTCGATAATTGTAAATTGCTGGAAATCCAATGTTGCACAATTCTACGCCAACTTTGTGTACTCAGACTCTGATACCAGCATTAAAAGCTCAGAATCTATACGTTGGAATTTGCTCAGCAAATGAATTCTGCTATCAAATGTCATTCATAATTTGCTTTTGCTTTCAACTCGAAATATCTCGGATTAGACTACATCCGCGAGAATCAAGCAAAACACTCAAAGGAACGTCAATATGTCACGATCGTGGTGGCTGAAAATCAATTAAGGTTTCTCTTTCTTTCTGATGTTGTTAGCCTTGAGGAGACATTGAAGCACAGATTGTGCTGAGAATAATATCGCCTGAGTATGTTAGGAAGTTATGCAACCAAAGTTTTCTCTGTGCACACCCACGAGTCATGATCTTGTATCATAAAAAAATAAATAACTTAATCTAAGGCTTTTGATAGCACTTTTCAATATCCCGGGTCAGCATAGAGGACGCTATGCTCCTGATCTGCATGTATACAAAAACAATATGCCTACGCTTGCCACGGACTAAAGACAGGCTATGGTATACGATACAATGGAAGCATAAACTATGGTATGAGGACACCATAATATATTTGAATACATTTGTGTAATTGTACACTTATTTTCTCCCCCAAATTGGACAGGAACTCGGTGTTAATACTTACATCATCCATATTTAAAGGCTAACTATTCATTTTTACTGATGGTACATTTTTGTCTTATATCTACAAAACATAGTAATATCTGATCGGTAGTCAATAAGGCCACATACCGAAGACCTTTATGTGATTGCAGCAAAATATGTCAGCCCTATTATCAGTGTAGTCACGTTTCTCTTTATGTCCCACATCTATGCCACTGAAACAACCATTAGTGCTTAGCTCCTGGAGCCAATCTTCAGTTACTATCTTCAGTGTTTATTGCGCTACACATCATACCACACAGGTGTAACTTCAGATTTCTGTACAGATTTCTATCCCTGGTAGCCAGCTCTGAACTCTAGGGAGTGTGGTTAAGCTGCTCCAGTGCACACTCACATATGACACCTTGGGCACCCATTGACATGGCCATAGCAACAAAAGCGCCCATAATATTCAACAGAATGTTTAGTAAATACTAAATACATATAATTTGTACAACTTAGCGGACTATTAAGCATTTAAGACAGACTAAATCGAGTCATTCATGACGTATTGGGTATGACGTCAACCTACATGTGGCGACGTTGATAATGACGTCATATGATTGATCGAAAAACTGCATTCCTCAATTGCCACAATCACAATTTCAAACTGAATAATACAGGTAGGCTGTTGAATATTTTGAAGCTCAGCTGCCATAGGCAGAAACAGTGCCCAATCAAATTAGTTCCAAAATATTCAATAGCTTACCGGTATAGTGTTCTAGAAATTGATTCTCAGGTTGTTCAGAGATCGATCGATCCCAATACGGACGTGATGTGGATGGAGCTTAGATTGAGATGGCTGGGGCATAGCTACAGATGGAAAGTTCCATTGAAGGTGAACAGGAATCATACCATGCATACCCTAGAGTGCAACATCAAAGAGGCACACCTTAGGTGCAGACTGTGAATACTTTAACATCGATATCGCATGCATTCAAGAGACGAAGGTAGCTAAACACTCAGAGCAGCAACTACAGACAGGCCATAAGCTAGTGCTCATGGAGCAAAAACAGGCCACATACCGGGCTTAGGCTTCGTAATCGGACCAAGGGTCTTGGATCATGTCATCAGTTTTGGATACGTCAGTGATCGCGTTGTATTCATCGACTTGGCTATACCTACGCGAAAACACACCACTACCAAGTGTCAACTTGTCACCACATATGGCCCAACTACTGAAAAAGCCAAAGAGAATCCAGCAATATTAGATTCCTTCTATGTAGAACTGAGCTCCGCCATTACAATCCCAGCTAGATGGCAACTGTTCGTGTGTGGAGATTTCAACTCCAAGCTGGGTAAACTCGGAATTGTGGACAAAAGTTCAGGAATTGGCTTATGCATGGTATCCTATGGAGAGGGCACACGCAACAGCAAAGGAGATGCATGGGTTCCTTAGTTCCAATGGCCTATTTGTCTCAAATACGGCTTTCAAATACCCATGCCGTCACCGGACAGCATTGACTGGATACATTACTGATCACAAAGCCCCAAAAGGTTCTAAGGCTACAACAGCTGTCTTCAACCAAATAGACTTCATACTATGCAAGACAGAAGCAAAACTCTTACTCCGGAATGCTCGTTCATATGGGGGGCACAGACCTAAATTCTGACCATAAGCTAGTCATTACACGTCTTCAGATGAACGATCTCTACCTAATATATAAACACCATACCAGGCAAGAGGGTAGAGTCACCTACAAGCTACCCAAGCTCATCAGCGACACTGACACTCAAATGTCATACAAAAAGGCCCTCGGGGAGCAGATGGCTAACATCGATGTCAGCTCCGATCCAAACGAAGCCCTAAGAAAAATTCTGAAATCTATGGAATCATCCGCTACCAGTACCATAGGTGTCATTAATGAAGAGTATGAACAGAGTTGGTGATAATACTCCGCCTTGTGGGACCCGTTGTCTCAGCAATACATTCTGTCCAGATTGTCCATCCACCAGCACCCTAGCTCTACGATTGTGTAGGTATGACTTGGTCCATCGGAACATGTTGCCATCGATGCCTGTGCGCCGGAGCTTCACGAGGAGGCCATCCTTCCACACCTTGTCAAATGCCTTCTGCAGATCGATAAAGGCAGCTGGCATCACCTTCTTGGCTTGAAAAGTGTCCTCTATGACCTGTGCAAGATGTTTTGTTTGATCTTCTGTGCTCCTGTATCTTCTGAAGCCGGCCTGCTCTGAAACTATAATGTTCTCCGACTCCAGGTACCACTTCAACCGCTGGTTGACGATGCGCTCCATGGTCATGCATATGCAGCTTGTGGGACTGATAGGACGGTAGCTCAGCACTTTCGTCTTGTTCTTCCCTTTTTCAGAATAGGGGTCGTTCTGGCTTCCTTCCAGCACCGAGGAACCTCTCCATTGGCCCAACTGAGATTAAAGATGTCTAGTAACTTGGGGAGAGATGCATTACCAAGGTGTTGGATCATTTCATTCGTAAGGCCATCCGGCCCGGGAGATTTCTTCTTCTTCAATTGGCGGATAGCCTTCTTCAGTTCTGCTAAACTAATGTCAACTTTCATTGCATCATGAGTGTTTGTGTCTGTTCTTTCCTTTTGCTCTTTTCTGACCTCTTTTTGACGCATTCGTGGTATAGAAATGTTGCTTTCTTTTGCATATGCCTTCGCAAAGGCATCTGCAGCCATCTTTCCTGTCGGTGTTTGTCCATCTTCTTCAAGAGTAATCTTCTCTCCCCCGCCATCCTCATCATTCAGTGCTTTAGTCAGTCTCCATAGCTTTGTGGTTTCTCTCTCTCTCTCTCTCTCTCTCTCTCTCTCTCTCTCTCTCTAAATTAAACCCTGCCGTCTTTTCCCTCCAGCTTCTTCTTTTGGCATTCAGCTTGGTCTTTAGATACCTGGCTTTAGTTTGCTGTAGCGTGAAGTGGTTTTCATGACAGGGATTACCCTCTGCATTTTCTCTGGCCTTGTCTAGTTTATCAAGTGCTGCTTGCAGTTCTGTTGTCCAGTAGGGACGGTAGTTTTTTCCTGAACCCTCGAGGAATCGCTTCGTTGGCAGCCTTGAGGATACTTGAATTAAATTCCTTGACCACATTGTTGATGCTTCTCACTTCTACTGCTATATTTTGGGTAAGCTCATTGGAACGAATGCCGAACAGACTCCAATTTGCCGTTTTGTAGTTCCACCTTGGATGTTGAGGTGAACTTGTCGAAATACTTCCAGAAAGAGAGAGGACGACTGGGTGGTGGGCGCTTCCTCCTAACTGCGATCTGACCACTCTACTGAGGTTTCTGTGAATGTCTTCTGTATAAAATGCCAAGTCCGGCGTTGTTGTCGAGTGCCACCGGCGCAAGTAGAAGGTAGGCTGATCTGTGGGATCGTTGACAAGTAAAAGGTGCTTTTCATCTTGCCATGCTTCAATCTCTTCTCCTCGTTTATCAAGTGTTCTGTATCCCCAGCTCTGGGACTGGCTATTAAAGTCACCCGCAATGAGGAAGTGGCAGTCCGGGACCTGGATTGTGTCAAGTGAGAGATTCTTGTCATTAGGGCAGTAATAATTGACAATGTCAATCACAGAGTTGCTGGTTGTTACCTTGATCTTGATATATTCTGCCTCTTCCATAAAGGTTTTGATCTGGCTGGCGTCATGCTGTTTCGGACCAATGTGATCACCCCACCTTTCTGTCTTCCTCTTCGATCACTCCAGAAAATATGGTAACCTCTGATCTTAAATGGTTTTCCTTCTTGCAGGTGTGTCTCTTGGATGCAGCAGATATCAATGTTGTTTTCGTACAGGAACTGTTCGAGTTCTGATTTCTTGTTGATAACCCCTTCTGCATTCCAGTGCATGATGTTGATACTGGGGTTCTCTTTGGGTTTGGTCTTCTCTTTCTGTTGGCCTGTAGCTCTCCATCCTCGTCCCCTGGCTCCACAAGACGAGTTGATGGGACATCCAATAGCTGAGGGTGGGCTCCTTCGAGGCGTGGAGCCCGGCGCTGCACCTGCCTGGCGGATCCAAACAGGGCGAGCACCATTTCGATTGATTCGATCTCCAACTGTCATTTCATTAGCGTTATGCTCATTATAGTTATCTAGCATACCTGACCGTCTGTTTAGGTAAAAATATTGTATAGACTTATGTTAATTAGGTCACCAAATCAAATCTTGTAAGTCCATAGATCACAAAATTGATATGGACAGGCAAACTGGTGACACAAACTCTTGGGATGAGACTGTAGTGTTTAATGTTCGCGACGATGGTGGCACGGTCCCACCAGAACGATTGAGATCCACCGGCCTTAGGAGCCGGTCTTTGTTACCCATAGGGCAGTATCGCACAGGATCCGTAACCCTGAGACCAGAAGCTAACCAGCGTCATCATTCTTCGTGCACTTGCGGTGCGGAGAGTCGACACCAGACACCGGAACGCCCCGACACTACCCCGCGAGCTACATATTCAGGCGGTAGATCAAAGTTACTGATCCCGACAAGATAGCTGTGTTTTCTGAACGGGAGGGCTGCCAAGCATTCTCCTCAATGGGTCAAACTAGCTCTGTCACTGCCTAGACCATACACATTACTACAACTCAATAATGGTTAAATTACAGTACAACTCGGAGGTGGGTGCACACAGTGTTACAATTTACAATGCCGTCATTTGGGGATTGTGAATACCGTCAACCTGAGTGTCTATGTTCCTGAAATGTTGGTGATTTGAGTTTGATACGCGTGGCTAGTTATCTGTGGATGATACTGGCCCTGTGGTGAAGGTGACGTTTTTATTGCCGCCAGGTGCGGGGGGAGGGTGGGGGTGGGGGCGGCGGCGTGATGTCAACTTTATCGAACCTTGATGGTATTTTGCTCTGTAATGGCCGAGCCCGTGGGCGGGACAGAGTTACCTTAGAGTGCAGATGACCTGTCGGATGCTGTCGTAACTTTGATAAATCCATTATCGAATTCAACCTTTCGGTAACAAAATCCTACTCGTGACTGACGACAATGCGGGCATCTTGCTCTCTTAATAATATCGACTGTTATTACGTGTAAATGATGTATGTAATCTTGGCTGTTCCTGTACGACGTCATGGGAGAGGGCGGAGCGTTGGACAAACGTTTCTCCCATGACGCGTACTGTAGATGGCTGTCATGCAATCCTAGATAAGAAGGGGTGTGCAGGAAATTTGTTGGCTGTTGTTGGTTGATGATAATGTTGTTGTCGGGAGGTCCGGGCTGCAGTATGATGCCAATATTAAAGCGAAGTGGGCGCATTCCAGTTTTCTGTAACTCTATGATGGGGGGGGGGGGGGTGGGTGGGGGAGGGTATAGCATGAAGTGGGTGGGAATGGGAAGAGATCGGGGGAACAGCTTTTCCATCCGGTCCCTTGGACAAAACAAACACAAAGTTATTCAGATACGGCTTCCCAGATCGAGTAGACCCATGCTGAGGAGGGAGAGGGCGAGTACATATCGCGTCATCATCGTCAGCATTAGCTGCTTGTTCACCCACATTCTGACTTGGTAGAAGTTGGGTCGAACTGGCACCATGGTGCTCTGCGCTGAACGTATGGACGAGATAAAAAAACAGATCTCAACATTGACAAATTTAGTAACAATACTCAGCACGAACCTCGCCACCACTCACTTTAGAACAGCGAACACCACCAACACTGCACCGTCACCAAACACCTGTTTCGGATGCGGTCAGCCAGGCCATTGGAGGGAATAGTGTCCTAACCGACCTCCATCAACGACGCCTGCCCTGACCACAGCACACCGCAACCGGAGAAGCTGTTAAACTCTTAAGGGCACCGATTGAAGAGTCACCTCGGTGCCCGTATTCGCTTCCCAGCTCAACTGCGGCCCCCGTACAACGACGTCCGATGGCCAACTATTACCAACCAAATTCAGCTTTTACACATACACCAAAACGCATGGCTTCACATATGTTGATGCCTACGATGCATCCCACATCCGCAGCATCGCCATCCCCCTCTATCCCCGCACCTAACAAGCCTTCTTTCCTTTGCAAAACGGCAGTGGTAGGTTGTAGCACCTCCGCTGAAACAACATTTTTACAAGCACCAAGTCCCGCCACCAAAACACTGAGTTCTCAGTGTCCCTTTGTGGTATGCAAAACACCGTCCCGCACAACATCATCTCCCACATCCACAGACAGCAGCGACTCGGGAGAAATGGTTCACTCCGCCTCGTGGATTCGTAAACGCCGACGTAGACGGGGAGACACACATCCCTGGCGGAGTTACTGTTTCTTCTGTACTTCACCAAAGCATCCAATGAAGCGTTGCAAGAAATTGCTCGTGCAGGTAGAACTTATCCGTCATCCCGTACGCAACACTGTCTACACCAACACCACATACCCAGAAACAGCAACATCTCCATCATCATTGCCACCCCCAGCTCCGTCTTCGCCACAGCCCTCACAGCAGCGATGGCGGCAGACTAGCCTCTTCCTCACTCAGCCATCCACCACATTAAAAGAAGCCATTCAGAAACAGACTGATTATATACAGAATGATTCCACTCCGACACCATTGTCGCAGACGGCATCATTGGAAACTCTTCCACAGGTACACCGCAAAGTGATATACAGGTGTGCCTGTCTGTGTAGCGGTGTTTCCACCAGTGCCACCGTTGACACTGGTGCTTCGATTACAGTATTCAACAAGCGCTTATACGAGAGCATCCCGCCTCATAAAAAGCCTCCCCTTAAACCTACAAACATTTACCTGCAGACGGCTGTGGGAGCTGATGTGTAGTTAATCTAGTCATCCAAATAGATGAGATGCAATTCATACAGCGAGTTGTCATCGCCTCTATTCATAACGATGCCCTCCTTGGCCCTGATTTTCTCAGTGCCAGTGAAGCCATCATACATTGCAAACAACAGGAACTCGACATACACGGCCGACGGATACCTCTTGGACCGGCATCGTCATTATATGACACGTGCGCAGTAATATTATCAACCAGTACGGTCCTGCTTCATATGGATCTCCATGCACTCTCCGGTCGTGCCATGTCTTTTGCCGCCAGTGTGCAGTGGATAGAGTTTCTCTCACTAACTCATGGGCTTGTTCTATCCGCTGCCGCAAGAGTTCAACATAGAGAGATGGTGAATTTTTCTCTCCTGGTAGCCGGGGCATTGCCAGATCCAGGGGTAAGTGTTGGTGGACGTGGCGATAGCTGCACCTCCTACCTCATTGATAGGGTGAAGTTGGTGTCTGTTATTTTTCTCCCGCTCCAGAAGGTTTTCTATGCAGACCACGGTGGCCATCAATTGGGCTAAACTCCCGTGGTCGGCAAGAAAGAGTTTTTCTTTAAGAGCAGGTTCACAGCTTAACGCATCAATGAAAGTGTCCAAATGGAGATGCGTTAAGCCTTCTAGATTGGTGCTAGGATATGCGCAGGTGACTAGTCTCCTGATTTGACTAGCAAGCTCGGGTAGAGTTTCTCCCACGCGTTGTCGGAGATTTTAAAGTTGTAAGTGGCTTGTTTCTTCGAGAGCCGTATCGCCAAATCATTCTGTTATTGCTCATGCCAATTGGGTGTAAGTTGGCGTATAATCAGTCCCGAGATCCGCAAGAACTTGAAGGGCTTTTCTGGAAAGCTTTGCGCCAAGATATCCACCCATCTGCTGATCGTTCCAGTGGTTAGTTCAACTTATAATCTCGAACTGTATTTTATAATTGGTCCAGTCGCTCTCCCCGCTAAATTATGGAGGGAGAAAGACTCGACAAGACCACAGGAAGAATGAAGTATTTGAAAGCCAGGCGGTGGTGGTATCCGGGAGACTGATGAATACTCTGATGCTGGTCGTTGTGCATGTGTTGGTGTTTCCCGTCGAGGCCGATGCCGAGGAGCGAGAACGTGCATACTCCTATCTAGTGACGCTCGCCACGTTATCGGCTGGCGGTCGTGGTGTGTAGCATGACTGATGTACCGGTGAAAAGGTGGTGCCGATTCCTCCCAATGATGCCATGGTGTTCCACTAGAATATAGTGATGTATTTGATGGTGGCGGTGCGGGAGGATGTCTATGATATGGCTTGTCACCCTGCTATACAGTTTCCGTAGATGACATGGGTGAACGAGCTGTAGTCTGAAGGATTGTATGTGTGCCCATAATCAGGTCTTTGTCGTGATCGTCCACGATTCGGCCCTGATGGAGTTGGCCTATCGCGGATGTCCGATATAGTTCTAAACTCTGTTCCCGCCTGTGAGGCATCGCGGAAGGTGCCTTCACTGATAGGCAAAAACAGGTTGTATTGCAGAGTTGTTGATTCCACTTGCGAACTACTGGCATAGTCGGTGAGCATGACGGCTGGGTATCCATCGTATGACGCTACCTCATGGTCGAGGGAGTCGTCCCTGGATGGAGACGGTATAGAACTAATCTCACTATATGGTGTGAGCGTGATTTCGCTGTGCATTAATAATGATGTTCTTCAAGCCCCACATCGGGCGCCACTTGTAGCTCGCGTGGTTGTGTTGGGCCATTCCGGTGTCTGGAGTCGACTCGCTGCACCGCATGTGCACAACAAGTGAGGACGTTGGTTAGCCTCCGGTCTCGGGGTTATGGATGCTGCGTGATACTGCCCTACGGGTAACAAAGACCGGCTCCTAAGGCCGGTGGAACTCAATCGATCCGGTGGGGCCGTGCGACCATCGTCGCGGACATTAAACACCACAGTCTCCTCCCAAGAGTTTGTGTCACCAGTATGCCTGTCCATAACAATTACGTCATCTATGGACTTACAGGATTTGATTGGTGACCTAATTAAAATAAGTCTATACAATGATTTTACCTAAAACAGACTGTCAAGTATGTTAGATAAAATATAATGAGCACGCGAACATACAAGACATAGAGACAGCCTGATGAACTTTTAAATGTCGGCTCCCGGAGGTACCACACAGACTCGTAGGTCCACAGAGGTATCCCCATAAGGGAGGCTCCCGCACATGAGATAACTAATTAACTTAATATAAGCTATTATACCTCTAAGCTGAAAGGAAAGAAAATTATCTTTTCTAAAATAATGTGCCTCACGCGGGTACTACTCCTAGTGCTAGTTTGGGTGAGGAGTATTATCCTCACATGGGCCGTCGCCACTGAATCCTTGTGGGAGGCAAGTGCCTCGCGCAGGCCTCAGTCACAGAAAAATGTAGCCATCGCTTAAAGCGGGAGAAAGTCTTGGCCAAAAGGGGCTTACTCTAATATTCAACCAAAATGCTGTAAAGGAAAGACCATACATAGTGAAATTATGACTATAAGGTTGCATGCTGTTTTACGTGAAGACGGGACGAGCGACTCCCGAAGGATTCCCATGTCACCGTCTTATGTCGTTTTCAATATGCTGAATTAGTAGTTGCCGTTTTTATTTGTGCGGGCCTTCTTCTATGCCTAACCTAATATTTAGTTTTTAGAGACAAGAACTGTTTTAGGCCGCAAATGGCTGGCGTCTACCTAGCTTTTAGATACGGCTGTCATTGAGAATGGATGCCCTAAGACATCAATACTGAAGACAGCGTGCATACATGTTATCTCGCACGATCTCCGACCTGGGTAAGAATCCAGACATCCTGCTCCATAACCACATAAAACGTCACAGGACATTGTTACTTCCCACAAAAGCAAGTTTAGGCAACTGATCTATCGTTATGGTGGGGGTAAGAGAGACGAATACCCACTGTGAATGTCCTTCCCATGAGGGCGTGGCAGATCTTAATATCATGCCCAGACATTCTTATGGAATTCGGTATGGATGCGCATCTCGCCCGTCACCAGGTCCTATGGAGCTATCTTTTTAACCTGATGTTAGGTTTAAATGCAAATTGCCCAGTTATGCACTGCGGTGTGGGAGGATTGTCCAGCCGATAAAAGGAAATAATAATTAAGATATGTTTCCGCAGTGCTTCCTACATTGGCAAGGATAACTAACTACTAGGTATCAGAAGATACGGGGTAAATGTGTGTGATACCACACCTTGGCCATCACCGCTCGGAAACCCCAATAGTTTCCCAGGGTCGGATCAGCCCATGGTGCAGATAGGGACATCCAAACAATTAAGAAGCCATAAGGCTTAGTGGAACATGAAGAGAGACAATGAGGCCCATTAGGTATGTTGGCCAATCTTACACAACCTTGCCAGAGTGCGGGGCTAAATTATCGCAACTACCGGAAAAGAGGCGTACACTATGTGTCTCCTAACGAAGAAATTGTCTCTAATCATTTTAAACCTATTCTATCGAGCTGAATAGAAAGGCTTTTAGTCAGTTGCATGCCGGCCTAAACAGAGTTATAGCACGGACAGCGACCTCAGTGAAAAATCGTTTGTGGCGGGATAACGTGCTGCATATATAAATGTTGCTGTGTAGTGTTTCCTATGTGCACTGCAGTCCTATATTTTTTCTATAAATAAACAAAATATATAAACTGATGACTACTTGCCATATATAAAACTAACCAGAACAAGTAATCCAATGTGAAATACCGGTTACTTAATCATAATACAGTAAGTGCGAGTGGCTAGTGGCCATATATCAGTCACCCTCATGGCTAGTCACCAAGATGCCAGCACACGCCACCCACACCTACCCCAACCCCGCCCTCAGAAGGCCGCCATCCCCAACACCCTTAGCTGGATGAGCTCGCTTCACTGAGCTGAACCTGTTTGAGAAGTTCCCAATTTTCTTCAAAGAAGCCATGAGACTGCATGGCAGTGGTTTGAGGGCCACAGATCTGCTATGTGAGTATAAATTCATACATGCCTGTGCCACACCGGTTGAATATTAGTTAATAATAGTTATTAGTTTGAGAGACCAGTTATTGCGATAAGCCAGAGATCCCGCTTAATTTATTGTGTGTAATTAATCCAGAGGGCTTTAATAAGGTGGCCATGGCACCTGCATGTGGTTTTATGCTGGTGCTCTGAACAATATCCGATAGCTCCATAATTAATGGCTGTATGAGGTTATAGGTCAGATCATTACTTGCCATGCAAATTGGATGGTTTGATATTAGCTATATAGGAGAAGAACATCTAAATAGATGTGTTAGATTAATATGATTAGTGAATGAGCAGAAGTTTGGAGAGTTATATTAGTAGTTAAAGTATGTATTAAAATAATCTCTAT
The DNA here is from genome assembly GCA_034401795.1 of Chaetoderma sp. LZ-2023a. Taxonomy (NCBI): domain Eukaryota; kingdom Metazoa; phylum Mollusca; class Caudofoveata; order Chaetodermatida; family Chaetodermatidae; genus Chaetoderma; species Chaetoderma sp. LZ-2023a. The sequence continues at coordinate 94,658,971 of CM067369.1, forward strand.
TATTCTTATGTTAACTAGTGTAGTTTCTTAGTAAATTTGTAGTACAGTTTAATTACGGTATGTTGGCATCACACCATTATAACGTTAATGACGCCAACGTCTATCCTACGCTGAAAAGGGTCGGCTGGCATTACACCGGCGCAAGTGTCGGTGTGTGCCCCTCATCAAATTTACCTTGTCTCATCACAGCAAGTATACATATTCCAGTAAATTTTCAATTGATTTTACCTCCAGAATTGTGGTGGCACACGCTAAGGGCATCTACAGTTTAAAAGATTTCATGAGGAGTACGGTTTTGCCATTTATCCTCCTAAAAATATACAAATGCATGTAAAATTTCAATTTATATGACATCTTGAAATACAGGAGACACTTAATACGACCATTTAAATTTCATATTTTCTCTGTAGAAGGAGCGGTGTGCCTTTTCCAACACGTACATATGCCCAAGAACGATTTCACATGATATGAGACTATATCAAGAAATACAATAGACACGCTCTGACACCATCTGAATTCCAAAGGTATTCCGGAGACGGGACGTCTGCCCCATTGTTCTGATAGGTCAGGGACCCTTTCATTCCCACCCTAACTATACACACAACATTCATCAGAAAATATATGTATTCGCTCCTCTTGTCAGTTACGTATACGACTCAAAGAAGCACTGCTCTTTGGTTTATGTTTATCATGCAATAGCCTAATAGAGGTATCCAATTTGTCACTCAATGATCTACCGTCATAATTAAATATGTTACATGTTAGCTGATGTCACATTCAAAATAACGTAGCTTCGTCATAAAAAATCATATTGTGTGCGAATTTGAGTCTTTGATGAATTTGTAACTTGATACACGTTTATTTTGAAACTAATTTGACTTGCTACTATTGACTTAGTGAACATTTATCCGGTCGTTTGAATTTGAAATTGATCAGACACCTTTGCACAATAGCATAATGTCTGATAACTAGCAACATTAATTTTTATGAACGGGCACTTATGTTCATGGGACAGTGCAACCCACTCTAGATTTCATGCAACGATGTATGTTAATCATGCTCACTCGCATCAAGTATTCATCAATCGCCATTTAAAACTGCAAATTCACACAAGAATGCTTGAATATATAATTGTTAATATGTCTGAAAATGGCATAGATGTAATGAAACGAAATAAATCTTGATATATGATGATTTTTACCTAACTATCTTGGCTGTAAGGTTATGAAGCTTCCACTTTATTAACCATCGTTTGTTCTTCCAAAAATCTTCTTGATTTGCACGCGTGCTGGGGCGTCTACATAACCGAAATCGTATTTTAGTGGATGTTTCTACCACCTTTCTCTAATTCGGATTTGAACTTGTTGGTTAATATGGCTTTTACAGCGATTTCTGGTAGTGCCTTCTAATCATTAACTATCCGGTTTGAAAAACATTCTCTCGAAGTACATAGTTGAACTGCTGCTTGAGTATGCTATTTTTGGCCTCTACTTGTTATATCATGTTTAATGAATATTTGTCTATATCAAGTTTGGTAATTTGGTAAACTATCCCGTATTCCTGTAGCATGTCTGCTCTTAGTCTTCTATAAGCCAATGTTCGTATTTGTAATGCCCTTAGCCTTTCTTCCTATGCTAAGCCTATCAATCCTGTGATCATTCTTGTAACCCTCCTTTGCACTTTCTCGATTTATGAATTTTCTGTTTTATTAACTGCGTACCAGGCTGATGCGCAGTATTCCAAATTGGGTCTGACTAATGATATGTACAATGGTGCAACTGATTCTCCATCTAAATGCTTGAATATTCTGCTAACTATAGCGAGCCTACTGTTAGCTTTCTTTATTCACCCATATATGTGTCGCTTGAATGTTATGGCATTATCACATGACACACCTAAATCTTTCTCTTCCTCTCTGACTGCTTGTCTATGTTCATTTAGTGTATACTGTAAACGTGGGTTATGTTTCCAGAAATTGATTAATTTGTGATTGTCAATATCGAAGGGTAGTTGCCATTGAATGGACCACAACACTAGTCTGTCAATATCGTGCTGTAACTGGTCTCTGTCAGCCTCGTCGGTTACTTTCTATAAACTTTCGTATCATCTACGAACAGCCTTAGACTTTCCGTTACCACCTCGATTAGGCCATTGATAAAAATGATAAACAGGATTGGCCGTAGGTAGGATGTTGCCTTGAGGAATGCCACTAATGACCTCTTCCCATGGTGAGGCCTTGCCATTCCCATTACACTCTGCTTTCTGTTGCTTAGAAATGCTGATACACACATCAAAATCTTTTCTTTGAAGCCATATGCTTCTACTTTCTTAATACGACGTTTATGTTGGAAACTATCAAAGGCTTTCTTCTAATCCATATATACGCAATAAAATGGGCTGGGTTCATCAATGATTTTCATTCATTCTTCCATGAGCAGTATAAGCTGAGTAGCAAAAGGTCTTACACTTCTGAAACCATATTGCTCATCGCAAAATAGGTAATTTTGTCAATGTGCTTCATTATCTGGTCGCGTGTGGAGGTTTACATTATCTTGCATGTATCATAGGAATGTCGAGTTATCTAGGTCAAATATGTAAAATTTAACCGAATGGCTATTTCAAGGTCATGACCTAGAAAGTATGGTTATGCAATGAAATCACATCTAGGGATTATAAGGCTCAACAGTCTATGATGTTTGGACGAGCAGGTCAACCCAGGTGTTAATTTGACATCTATGACCTCAAAAGCCTGTCAATGATGAGCACCAAATTTGTTGATGACCGGATCAGAAGTTTCAAGTTAACAGGAAATCGGCCAAAATGGCGTATATTAAATGGCTTGAATGTTTAGTATCAATGGATCAAGAATTACAATGATATTGCCGCTGTAGATTTTATGATATCAGGACACCAGCTCTATGTGTCATAGGAAAGATTTCAAGTCAATGTAAAGGATTCCGGATTTAATGAAATAAGTTAAGGCGATAGGAGCGATAGGGTATGGATATGGCTGCAACTCAAATTAGATTATTGGGATTGGATAATGGCAAATTATGGTGGTGATCTCTCAGGATTGAAATTAAAGCTCACATGTCTCTGCTTTTTGGCCAAACTTGATCAATAGTATCAATATACCAGTGATCAAGTTATGATAAAAATTCAGATATGTATGACTTAGTCAAAGTTGCTCAGTCACCACCAAAGCTCATCATTAACCGGCCACAATAATATCGTTGATCTATCTAATGACGTTGAAGTCGTAATGGGAAAAATTGCGGCCTATCAACCCAGATGTGCATCAATTCAAATTCTAGCAGTTACGGTTAAACAGCTCCAATCTCTCTTTCAAAAGACAAGAACTGTTTAAACTTCTTTATCAGAACCAGAAAATCAGTATGTCTGGGAATGATACTATTTGATGGTTGATCTGCATGTGGTAGAGAAAATTCTGTAAATGAAACTTTGAAAACAGAAAAAATTACTTTAATCATTCAGTCATTAAGGATAAAACGGAATATGTAAGTTGATATCGATATAGTATGAATGGAGTAGTGAATTGACGCTATAGTTTATTACATTTTAAAAGCGCCAGTGATGCGTTACATGCACGGATAGAGCAACTGAATAAATTAATGCATACAAAAGCAGAAAGAAAATTATTTTTTGAAATTTGATGATTGAAATTTTAATCACTCAGACCTTAATCCTCATTAAGGGTTACTTTATTAAAGACGCAATCACCAAATTGCATATCAAACTTATAATCAATTTGAATGCATATTTTAATTCAAGGATTATGCATTACACGTTCAATGGTATTTTAATAGCGAGTTGACCGCTAGTTGGTAGGATAATAATAAAAATAATAATAATAATAATAATAATAATAATAATATTAATAATAATAATAATAATAATAATAATAATAATAATAATAATAATAATGAAATTTACCGGGTAATTCAAAAGACTGATGAACCAATCAACCAATCTAGAACTTACGTTATGAATTGATTGATTGGTTACTCAGGTCTTGGAACTAGACACCAACTAAGTATACAAGATGATTACTGAATGATTGTTGATTATTTGAACTTGGACAAGTGACATAATAACAACAAATTGAAACAAATATTCAATTAATTTAAATAGAAATATTTCAATAATAAGTATGAAAATTTACTTATAGAATATTTTGAAATTTGTTTACATAAGTAAAAATCTGGACAGTCTCTGCACCACGCGAGTTGGTCGGGGTGTCTGGTAGATAAGTTGGAGAAATCACAGTTAAGAGTTAGATACCTTGAATATGCTGAATACAGAAGTCTTTATATGGAATGAAGGCGAACAGATGAAGATCCAATCTGTCGTGGCGCCGGGAGAGAAAACACACATGAATAAACGGATGACGAATCCGAAAGAATGTTCTGTATTCCGAAATAGAAACAATAAGGTCGACGGTACTAAGATGATCCGAGATATTGAACTGAGAAGCTCGAAGACACTGAGATGATTCATGTGATAACTTGGCTTAGTTACCGATGCAGAAGATCGAGGCCGAAAGATGGCGGAGAATCGAAAAGATGACAGCAATCGCTAATAAAGTCTGAACATTTCAGAAGGATGAAAGCGTCGTGAAGATGACAACATTGATGACATCACAGGTAGAAAAGATAGACTTCTACCTACCCAAACAAAGCACCAAGTTCCGCTTGCTTTGGGCTTTGGTCTGAAGGTGATTAGATTGATGACGTCACGGGTAGAGGATTTAGACTACTACCCATCCAAGCAAGGCACCACGTTCCACTTGATTTGGGATTTGGTCTGAAGGTGATTAGATTGATGACGTCACTGGTAGAGAATTTAGACTACTACCCACCCAAAGGAGGCAATAGAGTTTCCTCTCACTTTGGGATTTGGCCGGAAGATGGACATCGCTGGTCAGATAAAATCGACTGATGACTGATGACGATGATCACATTGAGACGATGACAAGACGAGATGACACAGGCACATTATTATTTAAAAAAAATTGTACATAGTGAGTTCGTGGACTCGTGAAAATAAGCGGCTCCTAGATGATGTGTGAGACGCTTAGAGATGTTTCGAACTGATGAGTTGGAGTTGGCGATTTTCATACCAAAACACTGTCACGTGGTTGATGAACGAACACACGGGTTGACGTATAAATGCGCCGACGTTCATATAATGCCTAAAGATGGTGACACTTATTATATAAAACTTTGATAAAACTCACTTGAAAATAGAATCTCAAAAATAAAAATTATATAAGAAAGTTAATAATTATAAAATTAAATTTACCTATATAATTAAATCGAGAGGAACTATTTTCCAATCATAACCGCGCCAATCATGTGCAATGGATGCGTCATGTTAATTTCAAGTAATATTGATGCCTGGTCTACCGTACAAACATCGACTTAAAAAAACCTACATCGATCAATAGTTCACCGAGTTACATAGTGGGATGGACTTAGGGCGCTAGGATAGATCATACAATTCTATACCCTGTGGTAATCAGTCACAACCAGTAGCCTAATTAGCATATGAATTGGGAACTATCTGATCAGACGTTTATTTCATGACCATGGGTAAGGAATACATGGACAGTGGAGCGGGAATAAATGGTAATACTGGATTAACCCATCATATCCATGTTCCCTAGTCTAATTAAAGCATTAATAGTTTGACGTCACACATATACTGTGACGTCACACATCAGGCTTCCTGGCTGTAATTACTTGGAGATTCTCTAATTCCTTTCTTGAATATTAGCACCACATTTGCTTGCAACATTCTTCCTGGTTGCCTGCTTGTCTCAATAGTGTTCTTAAAAATTATCAGGGAATTATCAGATGACAATCTCAACTTTCACCTCCACGAACACCTTTGAGTGCAGATCATCAGGACCGGCAGATTTGTTTGGTCGAAGCCTGTTTTTAATCTTTAAAATACTCTCTTCTGCGAGATCTAATTGACTAATTGCATATTTATATGGTCTACTATGTAAAGCCGGGATGTCCTCTGTTCTTTCTCTCATGAAAACGGAAGTAAAATTGTATTCACGGTTGCTGCCTTATCTTGGTCTGAAACCGCCCTTTCTCCATTCTCTGTCACTAACTCAGAAACTCCAGATCTTGCATTCATTTTTGATTTTGTGTACTTTCAAAAAATCTTGGAATTCTGCCAGAACTCTTTTGTTATCTTATTTTTTTAAAAACCCGATTTGGCCTCTCGTGCTGCCCTAGTTGTTGCATACATTGCGTTAACATATACCTCGTAATCATCAACCAAACCCGAATTTCAGTAATCGTTCCAGGTTTTATGCCTTTTGATAACTCTTGCTGTATCTCTGTTCATCCATTGTGGCTTAGAATGCTTGGATAGTTTGGCTATGGGAATGGTGTCATGTATATAATTTCATCTCCTGATCGAGGCTTTTTCACTGTTCATTCACGTCTTTCCATTCAGCTGCTCTGTCCAATTAATTTCATGCATAGCTCGCCTGATACCCTCAGAATCTCCTCTGTAATAATTATATCTAGGGATGCTTCCTGCAGGTTCATGATACGCATGCATGTTGAAAAGCAGTATTGCAGGTCCGCTTTTTCCCAATGATGCATCATATATCAGAGTTTTGACCAGTTCCTCATTTTGTTTTAGTATTAAGTCTAATATACTGGGTTTGCTTAAGATTCTAAATCTGGTTGGTGTATTGACATGCTAGATTTAAAGCCAATCATTTACAGTATTTAAAAAGTTCTGAGTGGATATATCACCGGCTGTAGACATGTTTGTTTTCGAGTCAATGTCTTTGCAGTTAAACACTCGTGTTAGCAATTTCTCCTGCCAATTCAACATAGCTGTTGCCCATATTGATTTCCTGATTACCGATTAACAACTGTGCTGATGGAATGGATTCATGTATTAATTTTTTAAGTTGTGAAATTGAATTAGAGTCCCTATTTCAACATCACAACTGAAAAGTTATAATAATTTATAGGGGATGAAAGTATTTTATATTAAGAATTATTTCGCTCCACTACATTGAGGTTCACAAATTAAGTATCTAACGGATAGCATACAATTTAAACAATTTTATTTGTTGTGAATGCGCACTATTAATGTATTCAACCAATCTCAGGAAGCCTCACGTATCTGAATGTTAGCCCTTTAAACCGTACCATCCAGGCATGGGGCAATCTGTATGTGAAATGTGTATCATGTCGCAATAGTGCTAAAATCACGAGCCATAATAAGCCTGCTAAAGAAATAATTGAGATAATACGTTCGGGATTGTGCGTAATGGTGTAATTTTGTGACTCTATCTATATTAACGCTGCACAATTTAATGCGTACGTGGTTGACTAGGTTTTCACCCACATAATAAAAATGTTTATACAGACTTCCTGTTATAATTGTTGCTTTTTCCATAAATCATTGTGAAATTGTGATTTGTGTTTGTTCAACTGTCGTTTTACTGAACAGCCACGAATGTGCTGTGCAAAGCTAATAACTTAGCTGAAATAATTGATTAATCCGATGAAAACTCACCGCACTCTCATATGATTTTAAAAATGGTGGCACAGACGAAGTTATGAATCATATTTTGATAGACGGCAAATTATGAATGGACCCGAGAAGGCTAAGGATTTCGGCTGAGAAAAAGACACAGTGGGCAAAAGCGAAGAAGCACTGATTGCAGCTCTAAGATGTTTCTACTAGTACAGCCACAGCATACAGTAATCAGACATAAATTAGTCTTGACATCTGAGAGGAACTGTGCTAAGGAGTTAGCTCACTGTACAGTGAAACTGCGTTTGGCCTATGAGCCTAACACACGGCCACCAGTGCTTGTTTTCTACGCTGATAGCTATCGTGTGCGCCCCTTATAAGCCAATATCTCCGCTGTGCACCCCGAATTAGATTTTCTTATCTCTTGGTATTTTGGATCGATATATGACCGCGTGTGAAATGGCAATGATGTTGCCGGTATGGCTGCTGCTGCGTTATTGTTTAAATATTCTGCTCCATGACTTTATAATTTGCAGCTAGGATACATGAATTCCAGGAATGATTGGGCTAGGCAAATGTACCATGAATGGACGGCTTTTCCTTGACCGAGAGTAGCCTACTTAGACAGCAACCGTTCAGGAAACTGGTATTTTTTATATGAATCACACTTCTAAACACTTAAATGTCAATTAATACAGAACGGTGACTGAATATTGCAAGTTGGTAATTCATGGAAACGTGATGGTTCTGCGGGAATTCCAATGGCGCATAGTCGCATATAGTACAGCACATAAACAAATTTAAAATCTGTTCAAAACTAAAACAAACATGTTAGCCTTAGACAGCAAAATCTTCCAATCCAAGTATGTTCACAATATTCAACAGTGTGTTTTATCTTGTTTTTGGAAACAAGCAAGTTATTCCTGAGCTGCACTGTCGTAATCAAGTAGTTGACATATTTCTTTCCCACTTCAACAATATCAGAAACATCAACCTCGTTTTAACATCCGGTTACACAAGGGTTCAGTTGTGTGCGTGGTTCAACAACAGCCACTCCAACGCTATCTCGCTGATTATGTGACAACTGTTTTCCAAAGGACGTTCTCTCAAGGGGTTTAACATGAAACAAGGAACTTTATCTTTGAGGCAATAGCTTTGTCAGCACACACTTCATACATGGTATGTTTTGATTCAATCCTCCGCCAGTCCACCTACCTTAGTAAATGCATCTTTAATTGCGTTTCTGACAATTTAACCCTTAAATGGTCAAGCCAGGCCAAACGACTTCTACAGTAGTCTAGATCAATGTGCATTTGCAGGCAAAGGAAATTCTATTTTATTGAAAATTTACCACTGGAATGACTGACTCGATAACAGAACAAGTCATTCCAGTAGTAAACTTTCATAAATATTCCACTATTTGCATGCAAATGAAAGCTGGCTAAGCAAAAATTAAGACTTTCTCTAATATTAACACTTTAATGATCATGCCAGCCAAAACGGACTATGTATACATCTATATATCTTTAACATAAATAGTATTATCTATCTTAGTACAGCAGCTAAGGGAAAGATTTGTGCATTTTTGGGCAAAATTATGAATATATGCACACAAGTAGTATATACTATGGTGATTTATTTAAAGCTTGGTACCCATCGCCATAATCATGGTGATGGCCGCCATCTTGGATTTCAAACTGGCCGCCATTCAAATCTAATAGCTACCATATATCGACCTCTAAACAACATTAACAATAAATTCATGTTTTGGATTTCTATACCCACATTTTCTGGGTCAGGGAACTGATTTTTGTAATTGCAGACACTGTCCGGTAAGAGCCTTGGCAGCCATATTGGAATCCAAGATGGTAGCCATGTAGAAATCCGGATTTCGTAATATCTCAGCTCCTATATGTCATAGCGACATGGCTTCTGTGCCTATATCCACATTTTCAGTGCCAAGGAGTCTTTAGATGGTGGTCATATTCGAATGTAAGATGGCCCGTATGCAGGAATTAAAGGGGCCATTACCGACCCCATTTTATGATGCTGGATCTGACTGATACGTATATGGATTTTAGTACCTTACATAGTTTATCATAATATATATTATAAAGTTTTTAAGATGTCTGGTTTTGGTGAAATAAGGATATGAAAATAAAACCCTTATCATAATACTTTCAGATATCAGACATATTTCAAATTTTTACAATTTAAGAGTCATCACATGCTCCTCTACAATTACATGGTTTGGAAAACTGTCGGTTTGAACACCGACATTTACATTGGTGCCTACATCCTTTCTTACAACCATAGTGCACAAGCTCATGACACGATAGTGAGACCTCTGAAAGTTCTGTCCAGTAGGGTTTCCAGTCGGTAGCGGACCAGCTCGAGTCGCCAGGGCTAGGAAGCATTGGTGATGGCATAAGCAGTTGAGACCAAACATGGCCTGCCTGATATCCAGCCCGTTTGACATGCTGAACCAAAGCAGCTCTGGTTGGTAGAATATGTTCAATGGTCCGAAATCCTTGTGCTAACAATATCTTCCTCGTCTCGTTAACGTTCTTTACTGTTCATGTCCTACTGTGATGGTGATAAATCATTCTATTTCATCCATAGTTTGTGTGTCGATTTCAGATTTATTCCGGTTGAGACGAAAGGGTGAGAAATGCATTTGTCACAGCGGGACATGCATCCCATGCTGACCAACCAGACTTTTTCTCACGACCAAGGAAGCTCGACACTGTGTCACATCGACTGATAGCATGGAGGAGCATTAACGGTTTGGCTTTTATGCTCATCCTCTTTGAAATCTCATGAATTACAATGTGACGAAAATGAGCACCTACTCAGTTCATCAATTTCAAGAGCATAAAAATGTCCAATGGCCAAAAGAACAACATCTGTATCCACTGTTCGGAGAGTCTCTTTGCGGAGTCCTTGTTTTGCACAGTGTGCTACATGTAACAAGAGTCGACTGTTGGTCTCCTCATGAGTGCAAGGCTGGTGTTATTTAACTTCATTTAATTTACTGTTATTCAGTTCAACATTCACACCATTCTGATCATTTGTGCTAATGACTAGCTTTCCATGTGCGTTGTATGTCTACACACAGTCTAACAAACAAGGAAACAGTTCATCCTTGTTATGTTCACTGCTTAGAAATCTCTCACAGTTTCCTGGTAACTAGATCTCTGGTTGAACTCTTTGCTGCTGCACTGTTAGACACTGAATTCTAAGTTCTCTTGCTGACTGCTTGAGCTTATCTGTCTAATATCTGTCCCATACAATGTCAACATGATTGACAGTAACATGCTGGGTGGTGACGTAAGGAAGAAATACATTGTCATCGTCCTGTAGCCCGCTGGCTTGAGCATGTGGATCACCACAGCACTGTCCAACAATGTAGCTTCAACACTAAGGGTATTCTGTGATGATGCACATGCACAACTAAGGCACTCCAGTAGAACTGGTTTTGAACAGTGCCATAATCTGCCCATATCAGAAATGGATGGAGGCACGATTGATTCTCATGTTCAAAGAAACTGTCCAGATCTTATTCTCTGGCCTGACATGCAATGTATAGCCTCACAAAGAGTGCACAGTTCATCTTTACTGAGGCAAATTGTTCCTTGTTGTGTGTCTGTTGGTTTGCACGAGGCTTACTGAAGAGTGGCAAATTGTTCTTTGCCACAATGTCATTGAGGGATAGGTTTGATGAACTTACAAGACGTTCTTGCACGAATGCACTGTATTGTCCCCCCCCCACGATATCTTCGGCAGTATAGGTAGTTTGCACAAAGTTTGCAAAGTTGGGAAATGATATAATACTAAGCACTAAATTAAGAGCAGGAAATGTCATCTCTCTCTCTCTCTCTCTCTCTCTCTCTCTCCCTTCCTCTCTCCTTCCCGCATTCCCTCCCTCCCTCTTTCTGCCCCGCTCCATCCATGCACCGACTCGCTCTCGATTTCCTCTTTTTCTTCGTGTTCTTTTTGTTCTGCTACGTCCTCATCACACCAACTCTCTCCTTCTCTACCAGGCGTCCGTTATAATCAGGGTTTTATGACGAGTGTGATAAATTCAAGACGAAATGGCAACGGATTTGAGATTCTATTTTTAACAAAAGACACAGACAGATTAACAGAGACACAATTTTCCTTGGACATTCTCACTAATGTCCAACACAATTTATTCGTCATTTAAACTGTGTTGTCAACCCTGTGTTGTCCGTCCTTTGTTGTCCATCCTGTGTTGTCCGCCCTGTATTGGCCATCCTGTGTTGTCCGTCCTGTGTTGTCCAGCCTCTGTTGTCCATTCTGTGTTGTACGTCCTGTGTTGTCCGTCCTGTGTTGTCCATCGTGTGTTGTCCATCCTATGTTGGCCATCCTGTGTTGTTCATCCTCTGTTGTCCGTCCTGTGTTGTCTATTAACATTTATCGACATTAATATTTCCTTTTACCTCATCTAGCCAGTAATAAAATGATGTTACAGTTTCCCTTGTTACGTCATTCGCCCCTATCCTATAACGCGGGTAGCAGTACATTGTTTGATTCCTACCACCTAGTGCATGACTACTACGCGAGTCTACAATACTTGGAAATAAAATGATAAAAAGGATATGTACTACTTTAGCAAATGTTATGTACTAGAGCATAACCGTGTTTATTTAGATGTAATATCAGGGTAATATGGATTCTTATTGTGGCAATTATAACCTGCACTCTACACATCTCAGACGTAGAAGAAAGTCACGCAATGTGTTGATAATTGTAAATTGCTGGAAATCCAATGTTGCACAATTCTACGCCAATTTTTTGTACTCAGACTCGGATACCATCATTAAAAAGCCGTTGGAATTTGCACAGTAAATGAATTTTGCTATCAAATGTCACTCATAATTTGCTCTTGCTTTCAACTCGAAATATCGCGGATTAGACTACATCCGCGAGCATCAAGCAAAGCACTCAAAGGAATGTCAATATGTTACGATCGTGGTGGTTGAAAATCAATTAAGGGTTCTCTTTCTTTCTGATGTTATTAGCGTTGAGGAGAAATTGAAGCAAATATCGTGCTGAGAATAATATCGAGTGAGGATGTCAGGAAGTTGTGCAACCAAAGTTTTCTCTATGCACACCCATGAGTCATGATCGTGTATCGTCAAAAAATAAATAACCTAATCTAAGGCTTTTGCTAGCACTTTTCAGCATCCCGGGTCAGCGTATTGGAAGCTATGCTCCCGATCTGCATATATATACATATATATATATATATACAAACTATACCCCCAAGTTTGCCGCGGACTAAGGACAGCCTATGGTATACGATAAGCTGGAAGCGTAAGCTATGGTACAAGGACACTGTAATAAATTTGAATAAATTTGGGCCATTGTAAACTTATTTTTGTTTCCAAATTGAACAGGAAGGCAGCATGCTGCTATTACTTACATCACCCATATTTAAAGGCTAGCTATTCATTTTTACTGACGGTGCATTTGTCTTATATCTACAAAACATAGTAATATACGATCGGTAGTCAATAAGCCCACATCCCAAGACCTGTAAGCGACAGCAGCAAAATATGTCAGCCCTATTATCAGTGTGCTTTCTCTTTAAGTTCCTCTATACACATCTATACCACTGAAACATGCATTAGCGCTTTGCTCTTGGAGCCAATCTTCAGTTACTGTCTTCAGTGTTTTATTGCGCTACACATCATACCACGCAGGTGTAACTTCAGATTTCAGAAAAGATTTCAATCCCTGCGATCCAGTTCTGAACTCTAGGGAGTGTGGTTAGGCTGGTCTAATCCACACTCACATGTGACAGCTTAAGCAACCATTAACTTGTCCTTGGCAGCAACAGCGCCCAGTTAGTTTCAAAATATTCAACAGACAGTTTATTAAATAGTAAAGACATATAATTTGTACAACTTGGTGGACTACTGACCGTTTAAGCCGGACTAAATCGAGTCATTCATGACGTAATTGATTATGGCGTCAGACTCCATGCAACGTCGTTGATTATGACGTCATATGATTGATCGATAAACTGGATTCTTCTATTGCCACAATCCCAATTTCAAAGAATATCACAGGTAAGCTGTTCAATATTTTAAGCCCATCTGACGAGGGGCCTTTGCCGTCTTTGGCAGCAACACCTCCCAGTCACATTAGTTTCAAAGTATTTAACAGAATGTTTTATTAAATTGTTAAACCCGTTAACGACGTACAATTCGTGCACGTGACGGACCTTTCGAGATTCTTGTCAGATTACAATCAGATTCAGATTATTTGTCCACGTTATTTTGGTTCTGACCATCGTTATTTGATATTGACTTATTCGATTATGACGTCAGATATTTGAGGGACAGATCAGATTCCTCTATGCATAATACATGTGAGATGGAAAATCCTTATGCATATCATATTATATATCTTCTAGCAATGTGAATGTTGATTCACATTCCATTGGGTAAAGATTGCGCATTAATGAAGATCCTTTGATCGCCTTGGGAATTGATGGTGAACCGGAATCATACCATGCATAATATACCCTTGAACGTTAAAACCAAGAACAATCAGAGATTGCGAAACCCCGCCCCGCCCTTTAACATTTACTGACATTGCCAAAGGTCTTTGGATTTTTCGGATTATCAGGATATTCCTGATCTTTTCGAATGTTCCTGATTTTCAGCATTTCCCAGAGCACGCCCAGCGTAGTGGAACCCGAGTGTATCGTCATACCATTTCTTGTGTTAAAATTTATACCAAATCGGACTATTAGCTTCCGAGATATCCGTAATATCAGAATTTGATCTGGTCAAGATATGGAGCTAGGATTCCATTAACGCGTATGCGTATCCGTATGCGTATGCGTATCCGTATCCGAATGAGTGATTCCATTTGTACGTATGCGTATGCGTATCCGGAAGTAGTCATTTTATTCAATCAATTGGACTACTACTACTACTACTACTACTACTACTACTACTACTACTACTACTACTACTACTACTACTACTACTACTACCTTTTTTCTTTTTCTTTTTGAAAATCCGACGATGACGCAGTCGGACATAGCTCACGGAGGAACTCCTTTAAAAAAGGCTTGCAAACCCCCATAAAAAATCGGGTGAAATAGCAGGCTTTATTAATAGTATATGAATAACAATACAAACTAACATATCAAAACAGTGCAAGCTAAAATACTCTATTACCATATACCACACCCATGGCATAACTACATAGAAAAAACCCCTTAATAAAGAGCTGATAACATAATAGAATTCAACAAAGCCATTACTATTTGCACACCGCGTAGTAGTAGGCCCAAATGGCGAGCATAGGTACCCAATAAGTGGTAAAGCGACTCATCAATAATTAGCAGTAAGTTACTGCTACTCATTGACGCCATTGAGCCGATTCATGACCGGCAGGCTAAGTAGATCATATGTAGTTTAATGTAGCACATCGTATAGTATTGGGCCCAAATGGCGAGTGTAGCTCGCCAACTAGTGGCCAGGTAACTCGTCAATAAGTAACAAAAGGTCACGCATTAACGCCAGTAATACCGAGCAGGCGTAGTAGCCTTTATGTCGTAAAATGCACAAAGCAAAAGTATACAAACTATGACTACATAGATGGCGCTCTGGGTTCACATTTTAAATTTACTTTATTGTAAGTTTTTGTAAATTACCCTGGAAAAAATACACCTACAGTAAACATTTACAACAGGATGTTAATTGTATATATGTAAGATGCCATACTCTGTTAACCTAATGAACTCGAAAGTCGGATCACCTCCAGAATATTGACGCGATGCTCAATTGATATTTAAATGTACCGATTCCCAAGGTTAAGTTATTCGTCAAAATTATCATCTCATAAGACATTACAATTTTAAAATTAACTCAATTAAATAAAATAAAATACCATATATCAATATACAACAAGCAGCGAGTGTGCTAGCTTATACAAGTTCTGCTTCTGCTATTTTTAGATATCCATGTTCAATTGATACTAGGCCAGTTTTGCACCATATATCTTTAAATCTACTTTCTTTTCCATGTTCCACTAGCCTGTACAATTCACAATGAATGCAGTTTATCAACAATGATCGAAATATAGCTTGTACGGCTCTTTGGTGATTGTTTCCTGTTTTATCTCTGGCCTCTGAACACCGATGCTTCCAAATGGCCCACACTCCTACAGATAACAGGGTTATTAACAATTCTTTCTCCTTACTATTAATCATTCGTCCGATAGTTGAGCAATCTTTGAACAAAATTGTTTCAGCCATTAATTTCACATATTTGATTCCAAATTTAGCAAGGAGCATATTGATATATACCCAAAAGCCTGTAGCTATACAACACTGTGTACACAGATGGTCTCTTGTTACCTCCTTGGTATTACATAATAAACACCGGTCTGTACTTGTTATTTTGCACATATAAGTCACATGGCCGACCCATAGCCTTTGATGGAGTAATCGCCATGACAGGTCCCGTGCGTTTTCTGGTAGACAAGGTAGATGTATTGTTTTCCACGCATTTTCTCAGTTCTTTGGAGTGCATCCTAAAGTGTTCCAATGTCTAACTGCAACAGGAGTCTGTCTCCGACTTTGCATTAGCATTCCATACCAGGCTCTAGATGCCATGTTGTATTTTATATGCTCTGACTTAAATACTAATGTTGGTTGCAACATATTTCTGTTGCCACGTGCTTTCGGCAATTTGAACCATTCACCAGGTATTGCATTCTTTATTCTAAGAAATAAGAGTTGGGCATCAATATGCCTCATTGATGTTGCTCTTGCTACACCCTGCATCGCAATCCATTTGCGAGATTTTGGATTAACTAAATCACGTAAATATTGAATGCCATTTTTGGCCATAGAGGGCAAATATAATACAGCATCATTATCACGAATCAACTCGTTGCCCCAAAGACGTTGCTCTAAGGCATCTTCCCAACAACTGGGTTGTGGCATTGATCGTGTAAATATCTTTAAAGCTTCGAGCTGTTCTTTATATACGTTTGGAATCTTCTAATGGTTAGGTAATAAAGAAAATAAACATTCTACTGGAAATGGATCTACGTACCTTTGTAGAAGTGTCCTTGCAACACTTGACCAAGATGAGTTTGAAGTGAGCAACTTATTCAAGAATTTCAGTTTTAGCAAAGCACACTTTGCTAAAACATTAACCAAATCCAGGCCTCCATCATGCTTTTCATTGGTGAGTATTGGGAATGGGCTTTGTCCTCCCATAAGAAGGACAAAAGTAACGTGTTGATCTTTGACTCTACACATTTGGGCATATGAACTATAGAAGCGGTATACGACAGTCCAGATAAAAGTAAATTATTAAGGACAAATGTCCTGCCAAATACAGTTAGGCGACATCGTTTCCAATTTACTAATGCACACTTTATCTTGGATAGCCTTTCTTCCCAGTTTATTATTACATCCTGTTCTCTACTAAAGTAAATACCCAAAATCTGTATGACATCATCTGACCAGTTAATATCCATAACATTGTCAGTTCTGTCCTTCCAAGCGCCCAAAAAGAATCCCTTAGATTTGTCTCTATTGACTTTAAGCCCTGATGGCTTTTGAAAATCTGATAATACTCCATTTAAAATTCTAAAATCTGAATTTTTGCCTGCAAACACACTCGTATCATCTGCATATTGAGACAACTTTAGTGGCCTTTCTACGCCACGTATACATATTCCTTGAAAATCATTACGTTGCCTCAATGTGGCCCCCAACGATTCCATAGCTATGACGAATAGAAGCGGAGACAATGAGCAACCCTGTCGGACACCTCGTTCCAACACTACAGGTTTAGATAGATGATTATTTACTAAATAGCAACTTGTTATATCAGTATATAAAATATTGACCCATTTAATAAATCTGGAACCAAAGCCAATATGGTCTAAAGACTTAAACAAGAAATTCCATTCAAGTCTGTCAAACGCCTTCTCGTTATCAAGTGCTATTATTGCTGCTGGGATGCAATCCTTTTCAACTAATTGAATAAGGTCTTGTATAAAAAATGTGTTGTTTAATATCGTTCTTCCTGGTACAATGCACGTTTGATCCTCATCAATTACTTCCCCTAGGACTGCGCCAATTTTTAATGTTAGTGCCCGAGTAATAATCTTATAGTCTACACAGAGTAGAGAGATTGGTCTATAATTCTGTATTTTATTTCTGTCACCCCTCTTGTATATAAGCCGAACTGTTTAAATATTTCCCTCTTGTGTTATGCGACAGCAATCCATCAAATAACGCCTTCAATGTCTTCAAATGATCCAAAGTAGGGCAAATGTTACTATCATATACAAATGAACAACGGTGCTTCCAAATACTCCAAACACCAATGTTTAAGCAGCATATAGTGATTGTCTTATCATTCTTCAACATGCCATTTCCTAATTCACGAAACAGAATTGTGCGAGTGGTTAGATCAGTTCTAGGCACACAGAGATGTGATAATGTTTTCTCTACATATACCCAGAATTGAACTATTACAGGACAATCAGTGAACAGATGCACTAACGTTTCTTCCGAATTTGTGCAAAATACACAGTTGTTCTCATCCTCGGTACACATGTTTGCCTTACTCATAAGGTGTTTTACCCAAAGTCTCCGGTGCATTAATCACCAGACTAAATCTTTTGCCTGGTTTGGTATATTTGACAAATGTACGTTGTTCCATACCATTTCCCAATCTGTAATATGGAATCCATGCCGCTCACATGACACTATACATTTTGGAAGACTAAGCTTGGGTTGTCTCAGCAATGAATACCAATTCTTAGCCGTCATGTGACAAGAAAATTCTTTATCATTGTACATTAGTTTCAAAGTAGGGTCATCATTGTTGATTTGCTCATTAGGCAAAGTGAGCCATTCTTTTGGTATGGCTCGGTATAGCCGGATCAATAATCGCATGGTGTCTATTGGCCTTAGCTGAGTAATTTGTGCAATTTCAGCTAAGGATTTCAATTTCCTGGACCTATGATTGATAATGTCGCCAATGTATCTAATGCCTTTCTGAGCCATAGAGGGGAAATACAACACTTTATTTTCACGACAAATATCATTATTGCCCCACAATTATCATTAAAACACCCTCCCAACATTGCGGTGGATTTTCTATTTTAATGAACGCATGAAGAGCATATTTCAGCTCCAAAAACACCCTAGGTACTCGTGTATAATAAGGCGGTGGACGGGTTGCACAAAAGAGACATTTTGCAGGAAATGTCATTGTAAAACGTTCGATTAATGCCCTGGATACATTTGCCCATTGGACGTCAGAATACAGTAGCATATTTAAGAATTTGAAACGTAATGAAAGACATTTTGTCCTGACATCGACAAGGTTAAGGTCACCCTGATGAAATTCATTCCTGCACACATCTTGTGAAACTAGACACGTTTTGCCTTCCCACATAAATCCTTGAATAAGTTTATTAATTTCAGTCTCACTATGTTGAGGCATATATATTACTGAAGCGGTATACCACAACTTTGATAAGATTAATATATTCATGACCAAGGCTTTTCCAAAAACTGTCAAGCGCAGGCATTTCCATGAATTTATTGTTTCCTTCATTTTGGATATCTTATCATGCCAGTTCAGTGTTTCCCCAGACGTCATACTTAAATGTATCCCTAGAATCTTTATCGAGTCAGTTGCCCATTTTATGTTGAGAGGTTTATCAGCTCTGCTCTTCCACTTGCCTGGAAATAACCCCTCTGATTTATTTCTATTAATTTTCAAACCAGAGGCCTTTTGAAAGTCGTCTAAAACTTGAACCAATCTTAAAATCAGAATTTGATCCAGCAAAAACTGTTGTGTCATCACAATACTGAGACACTTTTATGGGTCTGTTCACCCCTTCAATTTCAATGCCTTTAAAAACAGGATCTTCCCTAATGGTCGACCCTAAGGACTTCATCGCTATTATAAACAATAAAGGGGATAGTGAGCACCCTTGCCTCACAACTCGTCCTAAAATTACCGGTTTGCTAATATAATTATTAACCAGATATATACTACTGATATTACCATATAAGATATGAATCCATTTGATGAAATTAGGACCCAAACCAATGTGACTGAGTCATTTGAAAAGAAAATTCCACTCAAGTCTATCAAAGGCCTTTTCATTATCTAATCCAATGACAGCGCCGGGAATATTGTTTTTTTCTACCGAATGCAGGGTGTCTCTAATTAAAAGGCATTTGTTAAAATTGATCTACACGGAATAGAGCAGGTTTGCTCGGTGTAGATGACCTCATCCAAGACACTTGAGAGTTTTTTCGCAATGATTTTATAATCTACGCATAGCAGTGAAATTGGTCTGTAATTTGCTAATATACTACGATCCCCTTTTTAAAAAATAAGTTTCACATAGGCCTGAGACATTGCGAGCGGGGGCTTCTCTTGTGAAAAATTTCGTGCACAATTTTAACGAATTCGGGTCCCAAAAGATACCAAAACGTCTGATAAAATTCAACACTAAGGCCATCACCCCCAGGTGCCTTTCCCGGTTTCATGTTTTAGAGCCAAACCCAGATCATCAAATGTTAATTTTGCATCACAGAAATGACTGCTCGCTTCCGAGAAAGCGTCCTTAACATTAGCCAACATCTCAGATGATTTTCCTTCATCACTTTTATCTGACGTGTATAAGGCCTGATAATGTCTCAACAATGTCCATGATTTCATGTTGAGATGACATTTCTGATTGTTGTTATCTAAGCACCTTATTAACCTATCAACACCTCTTGCTTTCTCGAGATTGAAAACGAATTTTGTGGGGTCTTCCCCTTCAGTATAATCTGTGTTCTACTTCTAGTTATTGCACCATTAGCTTTATGTTTCTCGATCATTGAGCTGTTCTGTAAGGTGAATATCACCGGTTACAACTTTGCGGGTTAGTAATGTCAATAAGCGCTCAAGGGCTTTAGCCTCTTTACGAATTTTCCGCGCTTTTTGGATCGAATATTGCTTGGAGATACTTGCAAAGCCATTTTTAACATCTTCCCACCATGATATACAATTCTCGTGGGAATATTGATTCCTTAGCTTATATTCCCAGAAGCTTTTGATGCAACGGTGATACTCTAAATCCTCTAAAAGCGAATTGTTCAATTTCCTGAAGCCGGCACCACGTGTTATCCAATCTGCATTATCTAAGCCGATGAAAAACATATTATGGTCAGAAAATGTAACAGGACACATCCCCGTACTTATTAAATTCCCTCTCAAAGATCTATTGATATATATATATATATATATATATTCTATTTATTCGAGAGGAATTTTGTCCATTAGCAGAATGCCATGTAAAGATTCGTTCTTCGGGATATAAGATGCGATAACAGTCTAATAAATGTTCTGTATTACAAATTTCTCGTAATCTAAGGTGAGATGTCTCCCTGTAAGTAGAAGATGAACTCATGTCCCGTCATCCATCCATAACACAACTAAAATCACAGCCGATGATGATATTCCCAGAATTATCACTAATCACAGAGGAAAGGTCGGATAAAAATTAACATCTCTGTGTATGGGAAGCTGGTGCATAAACAGACAACAGAGAATAAATTGATCCCGCTATATGAACAACGACCTTAAGCCAACGACCAATTGTGTCCGATGATGAATTAATAATATTGACAGAACTTAAACTTTTAGGCAGGAACAAGATAGCAACACCTGCACTTGGTTCTGTGGCGACGGAATAAAAATAATTCGCCATTTGCTAAATGCTTAAATTTTTCTAAAACACCTGGGCATTGTAACTTTGTTTCCTACAGCATGATAATATTATGGTACAGAGGACTGGAGAGTTTCAGCACACGCACAAGAACGCACAACTGACCACACGAATCATAAACAGACATATACCACATGCGCACCAGGATACGGAATATACACAGCACAATCCAGGACAGAACTGGATATACACACACGACCATAAAGGAGCACACAGAGGACCCATGCACGCGCGCACAGGACAGTCACACCACATGCATGAATAAATGAAAAAGCCACGCCCACAGATAAGCACATACGTGAACTAGCATACATCGACAGTGACACACACCACCATTGATTTACATACACTACTACGGATTATATACACACCAGGCTTATACGAAAGAGGATTGTTGAGTATATTGTGTCCATACTTTATTGTTGTAGTTAATCTAGTAATACGTACTGTATATAGTGAACGCGTTGTCACGGATCAGGTGCAACTGTTTGTCACCAAGGTTTGTGACTATGGACTGACGTCACATGGTTCGAATAGAACATGGGACGGCAGTCAGTTGGAGTTGGGCGTTGGGCACGGTCACTTGTTGTTTTGGATAGTTGGTCCCACTCAACGACTTGAATATCAAACTGTGGATTGTGGCTAACTGTGCAAACGAGCCAGTGACAGTGTCCCAGCGTAAGTTGTATATTAATAAAGTATTACCGTAACTATAGAGACGCGTATGTGTTATCTCACCAGCCAGATGAAAGATCATGGTGTATAGGCAAACGAACGGTATTAGAATATCATTATTCTTGTCTTTCAAATCTTCACGCAGAACCCGTTGTTTAATTTCATCATTTAGTCCTCTGCAATTAAGTGTGCATATTAGCATCATTAATAATAAATTTGGCAAACCCGCCATTTCTTAATTGGATTTGTTTTTCTTGCTGAGATTCTTTTTCGCCCACTTGCCTAGCTTCTCATTAAACTCAGATCGCTTTAGATCCACGGTTTTAAGATGCTGATACTTCGATATGTCAGAGTCAGTGCGCAAATGTCGATATCTCACACCCTTTTTGGTGAAGTAGGGAATCAACACCTGTCCTGTTTCTGACCGATAAAGAACCATTTCACTGCTCTGAGACGCCTGTGTATTAACAGAAGTATCGGACTCTGCAATGGATACACTGTCATCATAGTCAAAAGACATATCCTGTGAATCTTCTAATCCAAAATCTGAGCTAGAATCATCCTTTTGACGCTTTAGTCTACACGTATTCTCGACATTAGTAAGCACATTGGCATTGCCATTTTCTAACAGTTTATCATCTACAGTATTGGCCGTGACCTCTTTCCCATCTCCAAGCATGTCAGTTAATGTCAGTAGATGGTCTAACATTGAACTATGAGCACCACCAGTAGACTGCGATCTGAATTTAGTCTGTCCTGGTGGCAGACTGTCCGTATCAGATAATGCATCCACATCCCTGCTAGTGGGTACAGGCGTCTGAGTCAAACCTTCCTATAACACTTCAATTGCGTCAGACATCACAACAGCGACAGGGCTGGATAGTTGGTGAGTTTCTACCACGGTGACTGATTCAGGCTCTTGGCATGTTTTGTGTTCAGTCGCATCTGCGCTTCGTCCACCTGCCTGTTTATTTACTGTCTGTGGACAGCGCCATTTGTAATGGTCCGTGGTGCCACAAATCAGGCAATTGTCCTTCTGTGGACATGTACTGGCAAAATGTTCAGCGTTGCCACATATCCGACACGTCTTAGCCTGTCCCCTAAACCACACCGGCAAGAAAAAAGGTATTGTCGATAGACAGTGTGCCTGGAAGCGGCGTGACAATATCTTTCATCCAAACCCGCCGGATCCCGTTCTCTAATGATCTATCAAACTGGTATGTTTCCTTTTCGATAGAAACTAACAGGCCATAATTGGCCAATTCTGAGTTAATCCGATCATTCGGGATTTCTAAGGGACCTTTCACCTTAACCAACAACCTGTCGCTATCTACCTCTTGGATCTTACAGGCTTCCCCATTCACAACCAACCCATCTTCTAATAATTTTTCCGTAATGCTTTCATTTACTAATGCCACATGCCATAGATGTATCTTGATGTTAATTAGC
Organism: Chaetoderma sp. LZ-2023a; assembly: GCA_034401795.1. Classification (NCBI taxonomy): domain Eukaryota; kingdom Metazoa; phylum Mollusca; class Caudofoveata; order Chaetodermatida; family Chaetodermatidae; genus Chaetoderma; species Chaetoderma sp. LZ-2023a. Next base: position 94,682,440 of record CM067369.1, read on the forward strand.
CCCTTCAATACATGGGACCCCGCGCCGATGACATCTTTTAAGCCGTGATATACGTCAACGCCACCCACATTTCATCCATTAGTTATCAAGCGTAGGCTTAATAACTGCTTATACCGACTTGACGTAATCAAAACATTAGGTCAAGGCGGCCTCAGTACAATGCTTAATAAAATGCACGAGCGCCTGGCCAGCAGGTAAAAACAACACTCGACAACTGGCTTTCAAACTGGCCAATTATAAAAGCGCCGTTACTGAAGTAATGGTACCGGTAAACGCGTATCAACTTAACTTGGACAATACAGACAGAGAGACGAACAAGACAACACTGTGGCGACAAGCTAATGGCCACCACAAGCTAGCCTGAGGAGCAAATGCTGGAATATATCGCAGCAAAATGCGACCTCACGCAAAACTAATTCCCAAAATCAAAACTACAAAACTAACGTATATACAGTTCGGCAAAAGCCAGACATAAAAATAAATCATAAAAGCAGTAGAAATCGTCTAAGACTGACGTTAATAGCAGAGCCAAAGAAACGTGTTGAACTCAGCTACTACTACTACTACTACTACTACTACTACTATCATGAATATGTTCTAAAGTAGTCTATCAGCCTTTCAGTGAGTTTCACATTCCACCGCGCTTACTATGAATTTAACTTATGTATTGGAACACATGTACAGAATAAAAGTGTCGATTTGGGGAAAGCCCATGAATGACGTATTGAAAACGTCATTTTCAAGGAATCCCACATCTGAATGCTGTCCGTATCCAAATAAAATCGCTACATGTAGCGATCGGATTCGGATACTGACAGGATTCGCATACGCATACGGACATATGGAATCATACTATCTATTTGTAATGGGAGCGAAAAAAAATTCGGATAAGCATACGCATACGCATACATATACGCGTTAAGCTAGGATTCCATTAACGCGTATGCGTATGCGTATCCGTATGCGTATGCGTATCCCAATGAGTGATTCCATTTGTACGTAAGCGTATGCGTATGTGTATCCGAAAGTAGTGATTTTATTCAATCAATTGGACTACTACTACTACTACTACTACTACTACTACTACTACTACTACTACTACTACTACTACTACTACTACTACTACTACTACTACTACTACTACTACTACTACTACTACCGCAAACGCTGCCGCCGCCGCCGCCGCCGCCGCCGCTGTTACTACAACTACTACTACTACTACTACTACTACTACTACTACTACTACTACTACTACTACTACTACTACTACTGCTGCTGCTGCTGCTGCTGCTGCTGCTGCTGCTGCTGCTGCTGCTGCTACTACTACTACTACTACTACTACTACTACTACTACTACTACTACTACTACTACTACTACTACTACTACTACTACTACTACCACTACTACCACTACTACCACTACTACTACTACTACTACTACTACTACTACTACTACTACTACTACTACTACTACTACTACTACTACTACTACTGCTGTCCGTATCCGAATAAAATTGCTACATGTAGCGATCGGATTCGGATACGGACAGGTTTCGCATACGCATACTGACATATGGAATCATACTATTTATTTGTAATGGGAGGAAAAAAATTTTCGGATACGATACGGATACGCATACGCATACGCGTTAATGGAATCCTAGCTTTAATGGGATCCTATAATGGACACACTCGGAAAATCATCTTGTACGGTCAGTTCCTTCGTTGTGTTAAAATCTGATCCATATCGGATCAGCAGTTTTTGAGACACCACTCCGGACACACAGACAGGCACAAAGACGGACAGACGCGATCACAATACTCTCATCCCCATACGGGTCACGGGTTATAGAGGAACCCAGTTTTCGCTTTTCTTCGCCCATCTCTAGCTAAGCTCCACCCAGACTTCGCCCGTGTGGTGATCGATCGATCCCTGATCTCCCTGAGGATCAGAAAACTATACCGATAAGCTGTTGAATATTTTGACACTAATCTGGCATCAACAGCGTCCAGTCAAATTAGTTTCATAATATTCAACAGCGTCCAGGCAAATTAGTTTCAAAATATTCAACAGAATATTTATTAAATAGTAAAGACATACAATTCGTGCAACAACGCTCAATCCGTCATCAATTATGCATTCGTGACGAACCTATCTAAGTTATTCGTGATGTAATTTATTATGACGTCATTCTACACGTCACATTGTTGATTATGACATCATCTTATTGATGGATAAACTGGAAAGGTCCATTGGTTTCAAAATCGTAAACAGAAAATTCTTTCCATCAAATTCATTTGGCATGTTTGATCTGGAAGCGTTAAAATGGTGATTAGTATCTATTCATCAATATCAGAGCGTTGCTCAGAGCGCAAATCTAAATCTTCAAATAAAGAAATTCTGTAATTTCACTTAGTGCTACCATTCTATGTGTAGATAGTTTAGGGAGTTCAGCAATGTTTCCTGGCCCTCGGGAATACATCCCCGTACTTGTATTTAGAAATCCCGTAAAGCTGTATAGTTCCCACGCATTAGCTTGATCATGATGATAACAAAAAACATTACGCAATGCCTTGAAGCGAACGCATACGATATATTTCATACTCAGAGTTAGTATTAAATCCGGTTCTATGTATCTCCCATTTCTGAAGAGTTTTCAGTTGCGGGCAACATAGTCTGATATTAATACGCTATTCATACCCAGGTTATAACTGTTATTGTTTGGGAACACCTAACTAGCAGGCATGCGCCGCATAAACTACTTTGGAAATGTAAGTTCTGCATATGCTCAACTTTCTATCTAGCGATATTACTTAGAATTGCGAAATATTTAAAAATAAATATAGCAAAATACTGTGAAAGCAAGAATTGTAATGTTATTAAAGAAACTGACAGTGAAAAGAACACCGTGCAGACATCATCTGAGTGACCATGAAACTTATCATGGCATTGGTCTGCTTGCTGCGAGGCGGCTGGACGCAGCCAACGGTAGCTGTTGCCCTTGGAGTCAGTCAGAGTCTCATACATGGCTTGAAACCGGTATAAGGTGGCCACTCAAGTGAACAGACGTCATGGTTGAGGAAGCACAAACATCCACCGGATATATTCCTTGTCGCCTTTGTCTGCCGAAACCGAACCAGCATTGCTACAGGATTGTGAGACCACTAGCCATGATGGGGTGGGCGACATTCACTCAGACTGTTAGATGCAGACTGCATAAGGCTTCTTTTAATGTGCAGTTCTACACAATCTGTGCAGTTCTGAACAAAAACATGCAGCTCTAATGAAAGCAGTGTGGAGATTTAAACGTCTGAAATATAGGTATTTATTGATTTAGGCTAATCTTCAACCTGCCAACATGGTTTGGGAACATGAGGTTCAGGCGCTGAAATGAAGAAAAACCCCACAGTGGACCTTTCCAGAGTAATGACGTCATAATCAGCTATGCGGCGTGTAGGATGACGTCATAATCACTACGTCATAAATGATTCTATATGGACCGTCTCTAACTCTTAATAGTCCGACACTGTGTAAGAATTGTATGTCTCTACTATTTAATACACATTCTGTTGAATATTTTGAAACTAATTAATTTCCAAATATTCAACAGCTTACCTGCATAGTTTTCTGGAAATTGATAGTTCAGAGATCGTTCTATCCCAACACGAGCGATGTGTGGGTAAAGCTTAGCTAGAAATGGGCGGGGCATGGCTAAAACTGGAAAGGTCCCGCATTGTGCCATTTGTCACCAATTTCATTGTGATATCAGTCACTCATCTACCCATTAGTCTCTTACTAGCCCTTTAATTGCAAATGTAGCAAAACGTCTTCTACTGTTGTCTTGAGAAATGTCCATTTGCAGACTAAATGAAGCATATTTTTGCAACCTACCCAGAGGAATAACTGACTCTGTAACTGAACAAATCATTCGAGGGGTTTGTTCTCAAAACAGTCTTCTGTGGGTCTGCAAATGGACATTCAGTTACTACTGAAATTTTATTATTTTTGACAAAACTGATCAATTCAGGCCTAACCACGTATACGGCCTGACGAGGAGAGTGGTAATAAAAAATTCAGTCACTTAAAAATAGTTCAGAAATTATTTGTGTTGGTTCTACTATAAGTGTTGCTGTATAGTGTTTCCTATGTGCACTGCAGTCCTATATTTTCTATGAACAAACAAAACATGAACGGATGTCCACAGGCCATATATATATACATAAGCTAACCAGAACAATCAATACGGTATCAAATGATCAAGATATATATATATATAACAGTCCAGGTTAACGAATCTACTATAGTGCGGTTAGCAACACATTGAGGAAAATGAGAATAATTATCAACAAATACAGAAATTATAACTAGCGGTCCTAAAACCGTTACGGTTCCTTTTAGTCATCGGGACCGTTATTGCGGATACAATATAATTAACAAAACCTATGTAGAGAAATAATTAAACTGTGAAGTATAGTTACTTGAATACTTGGTGGTCATTCCTAAGTTAGGCTACCGTGTCACTGAAATTGATACGTCGATGCTTAGTCGCCGTGAGATGATGCGCTCTCCGGAAGCTGGAAAGTTCCCGCAGGTTGGTTCCCGCAGGCTGTTTTCCGCAAACAAGACTTCCGCAAGAACACTCATGGCGGGAGTGCATCGCTTAGTCCTGTAGGCCTAATAGAATGTCTAACGAGCAGTCAGTAAAAGATACGATAGTACTACGTGGTGAAGAACGTTCCCATACACCGATGGCATGGATGGAAGGTGTAAACAACCCGTCACTAGCGGGGGTTGACAGAGGCAAACGAGGATACCAAAAAAGCTTCAGGGTGCTGGGTACGTCAGCCAGCTCTGAAAACGCACCGGGCAGAGTTTACTTGCTGCGGTCGAAAGTTGAAAGAACCGACACGATATGTGTGCGGCGGCGATTGAAATACCACATTTAGGTGTGGCCGGCAGATCCGGCGAGTCATCCATCAAAGAACATCCCGTCTCTACATCTGTAGACTCACATATTCAGGCCATAAAGGCCTCACCGCAAATTTGTGTTCCGAATGTAGCTGTTAGCATTCGTGTCAATTATCAGAAGTTCCAAATTACTCCCGTAAATGGGGAGTTACAAAATTGTTTTAGTGCGGTGGGTTGGAGAACTGCACGCTACGGGATAAAACCCCGACACATAGCGAAGGAAGACGCGTATTGTCTGTCGCGCTTGTAGTAGCTGGTACAGATCCAACCTGTTCAGTCCCTGGCTGAGGATGCTCTCGATCACTGAATTGCTTCTCCTTTTATACTCCTCGTGACGTCACAGGTGCAGGCTTCATCCAATCATCGTTCGAGCAAGAGCCAATCAGCGCGCAGCGAATAATAGCGCAGTCGAACGTTCTAGAACATTCTAGAAGCTTTGCGTCCACGTGGTTATGGCGTCACGGCAATATTTTGAAGATAATCATGAAGAGTTTTCCCTGGATAACTCAGCCTTTTCTCAACCGATTTTGAAATGGTTTACAGATGTGAAAAGCCCGTTGAATTCTGGTCTTGATTAATGCCAGATTTAACGGGAACAGGCAATCAATAAGGATTACAGGGTACCATCTCGGTAAACTAAAAGCGCCATCCTATCTAGGTCGTAACTATGCACTCCATATAAACAGCGTCCTAGAGCGCATGCACATCATGCGTTTTAACGAACTTAGTCGTTTTTCGACACGTTATCTCTCCCATAGGCCTATATACGCTTATGGCTCTGCCCAGAGGGGCGTTTTCAGGAAACGAAACCAGGAGGGGCGGCGCGTACCCAGCTCAGCTGGTATGGTGGGTATCCGAACGGTCGATCCGAACTACAAAAGCATGGTTCGCATGTCGCTTGTGATCTTTCTCTGACTCGATTTTGTCTTCTGTAATCTAGTAAAGCATAGCTTCTCGGGGTGGGGTTGGGGGGGGGGGGGGTTGGGGGTTGAGGGGGGGGGCTCCATGCCAGAGAATGTGGTAGGCGAACTTATTGCTGATTATATTGGCCTTGATCAATGAATCTTGGGCAACTTAAACACAACTCAGGTCTAACCATTAGCTCCTAGGAATCAGGTCTATACGGTCTGATTCCAGCACATCGGCACTAGCAAGCTAAATCTTTGGTGATATAGAAGGGTCGAGTGGGCCCTCCATGCTTTCTAAAGGAGTCTCCAGTGGCCGGTCAAGGGTTTCTTTGGCCACGCCATAACTAGTTTACGGTGCTTTCTAAATGCTTTTGCATTGACCTATCTTGGTCTTGTCTTATTATGGTTGCGTCGGACACTGGGTTAGGAATGGCTCTTCGGCCCCAGTACCAGTCGCCCTGGCAAACCTGTACGTGCAGTCAGCTTTAGGGGTTCAATCTCTAGTCAGACTCGAGATGAGGGATTGAGATTGCTATCTCAAGTAGGCGAAAATCTGTTCTAAACGATTGGCTAGGGTGTTAGGCCTCTGTGTCATTAAAATCTGTGTTTAACAAAACATCAGTTAGGCTCCTGTGGAAGTACGCTAACTAAATCGGCATCCACCTAGCTTAATTAGTTTAGAGATTCGACCTGACCAGTATCTGCAGAGACTGACCAACCGTTTCTCATAAAACAACATATAAATACACGCACCCATATTCCAATACATTTTTGTTTTACCCAACTTTGGCTGGACGGACTTATATTGACGGCGGTCCGCACGAGGCATATCGTCTCGCTTCGGCGAAAGCTTCCTTAAATAGGAAGGTTATTTTTATACGTTGTATATATACGGTTTTATTAAGCCTTAGGAATCCTTGGTAACCCTCCATCTTTATTTTGCCTTTAGGTGTTTTTCTAGATAAGTATTCTCAGGCGACATTGGATAGGATTTTCCGTATGCTGTTGAGGAGCACAATGGGCCGCAGATTGGCTGGTGGCTCAGGTGGCTTCTTGGGCTTGGGTAGTGTGATAAGGGTTCTTGGCATACAGCGTCGATGGGGGAGGTGGTGCATAAAAGCTGAATTGATTACATGCGTGATCGGTTTTGATATAATGTCACTTGCATATTTGAATAGTTCATTGCTCATGCCATCAGGTCCAGATGCACGTCCGTTTTTCAGGGCTTTCAGTGCCTTCTCAACTTCTGCTGTTTTAATTGGTGCTAGTGATGGTCTGGGGTCTCCTGAGAATGGTTGCAAGGGCTCATCATCGTTGTCAGTGAACCGTTCCTTGAACCATTCTCGGATCGCCTCGGCCTTTCCGTGGTCAGTCCCGTTAAAGTGTCCTTCAGAGTTGTGTACAGTGAGTGGTGGTGTGTAGTCAGTAACTCTCAGGGCTCGGGCTACCAGAAATATTTTGTAACAGTCATCCGTGGCAGTGATTTCGTCTGCCTGTTGAATAGCAAGATCTTTTAAGCATTCGCTAATGTGGCGCAGAATAATATTGCGCTCCAGGCGTAGTTTGGTGCGGTCTTCACTTTGGCCACTTTGATGGATGCTCAGCCGAAATGCTTTCTGCTCTGCTGACAGTTTTACTACTAGAGGGTCGTCCGTATACCTAGTTTTGTTGTTTTTAAGAACACCTATCGTGCTGGTAGCGGATGATTCCATAGATTTCAGTATTTTGCTTATGGCTTCGTTTGGATGAGAGCTGACATCGATGTTAGATATCTGCTCCGCACGGACTTTTTTGTATGACATTTAAGTGTCAGTGTCGCTGATGAGCTTGGGGTGGTTGTAGGTGATTCTACCCTCTTGCCTGGTATGGTGTTTATATATTAGGTAGAGATCGTTCATGTGAAGGCGTATAATGACTAGCTTATGGTCAGAATTGAGGTATGTGCCTCCATCTGAACGAGCGTTCCGGGTTAGGGATTTGCTTCCATCTTGCATAGTATGAAGTCTATTTGGTTGAAGACAGCTGTTGTAGCTTTAGAATCTTTTGGGGCTTTGTGCTCAGTAATGTGTCCAGTCCATGTTGTCTGGTGATGGCATGGGTGTTTGAAAGCCTTATTTGTGAGAAATAGGCCATTTGAACTAAGGAATGCCACCAGTGCATTTCCATTGCTGTTGTGTCTGCCCTCTCCATAGGATCGCATGCATAAGCCAAGTCCTGAACTTTTATCCACAATTTCGTGTTTACCCAGCTTGGAGTTGAAATCTCCACACACGCCAGTTGCTATCTAGCTGGGATTGTAATTGCGGAGCTCAATTATGCATAGAAGGAATCTAATATTGCTGGATTCTCTTTGGCTTTTCGGTAGTTGGGCCATATGCGTTGACAATTCGACACTTAGTAGTGGTGTGTTTTCGCGTAGGTATAGCCAGGTCGATGAATGCAATGTGATCACTAACGTATCCAAAACTAATGATTGGTCGGATTACGAAGCCTAAGCCCTGGTATGTGGCCTGTTTTTGCTCCATGAGCACTAGCTTATGGCCTGTCTGTAGTTGCTGCTCTGAGTGTTTAGCTACTTTGGTCTGCAACCCATTGTGCTGCTCAACAGCATACGGAAAATCGTATCCAATGTTACTCTATGCCGCAAGCGAGACAAGATCGATTACTTCACCGGATCATGTCAAAGTGGGTTCAAACGTGGATGCAGCTGTGCAGACAGTGTATGGGTTCAACGCATGCTTGTGTCGGTAGTCATGTCCACACACTGGGACGTCCACAAAATGGGCATTGACATGTCACGAGCCTTCGACACAATTAAACGCTCAAAGATCCTAGATGTACTACACCAGGCCAGTTACAATGAAGATGAGCTACGACTAGTGAGACCACTGCTTGTGGACACCAAGCTGAGAGTACGAGTCAAGTCAGTGAAGTCTGTAGAGTTTGAGACATCAATCGGCTCCCCACAGGGAGACGGTTTATCTCCGGTGCTTTTCACCTGCTACCTTGCTGCCGCATTGAAATCTGTGCGGGAAAGTTCCACAAGACCAACCCCCACCCCACCCCCACACTTGTCAATACTAAGGCATGCCGCTAGGGATGAAATATGCTGACGATGCGGACTTCATGGACGAGGAAAAGATACCCCTTGACGAACTTCTCCCAATAGCTGCAAACAAGCTAAAAATTGAGAATCGCTGTATGAATGAATCCAAAACAGAGTTCACCCACATATACCTACCGACAAAGCATGAAACGATAGAAAATGATGACCCACTTCGTTGCGGTGAACCATGGAGGAAAAGTAAAATCATGGGCTCACTGCTTTGCAGTACTGCTGACATTTCTGCACGCTGCGTCATGGGGAACATAGCTTTCCAGTCCTTCTGGAAGCTTTGAATTCGTAGATCAAAGATGCCCTTGATAAAGACGCTACGTTTATACAATGCAACCTGCGTATCCTTGATGCTGTATAACTCTAACAGCTGGGCATCTCCAAAGGCTTTTCTAGACAACCTCGATGCCTGCCACCGCAAACACCTACTCACCATCACTGGACACCGATGGCCAGACAGCATAATTTCCAAGGATGCACTATACAAGATGTTTAATACGTCGCCACTGTCTGTAAAAGTCGCCCACCAAAGATGGTCCATGTTTGGCCATGTGCTAAGGTTGCCAGAGGAGACACCAGCACAGAGAGCCTTGGAATTCGCCCTACTCGGAGCCAGCAAATAGAAATCCAGGAGAGGACGTCATTGCATAAATCTGCTAAGCGTGCTACGAGGTGACCTCAAGAAGGCAGGACTCGGTACACTCAAGTCAAGAATAGGCCTGAGGAAGCTAAGGATTTCGGCTGAGGACAAGACACAGTGGGCAAAAGCGAAGAATGACTGACTGCAGCTGTAGGATGTTTCTACTACTACAGCCACAGAATACAGTAATCATATATTCTAAGGCGAGATATAAATTAGCTAGGAAGCGTACCTCTAACTAAACCAGCGAGTCAAACCTCGGCTTAATCTGACTTAACCTAGCATTCGGCCAGCACCACTAGCTGCGCAGAACTCACGACTTAACTTGCTATAAACAAGTAAATATCATGTATACTCGGCATACGAGATTAACCAATAGCATGGATGAGAATGTGGTATGGAGCCATGATGTATGCATAAATGCCTGCACAGCTTCACTGGAACGTTATCTTTCCACCGATGCACGAGACCGGCTTTTGCATTATTCGGAGCACCTGACTCCCAACTCAATCGGACGGTAAACCCAGAGACCTAACCAGCGAATCTGTCTGGGCGATCCGTACCTCGCATACGGACCGGAACATCTCTACGCGGAACGACGCGGACGCGATGGCGCTACATAACTCATTCCGTGGCCGATTCTCAATCTGATTTCAGATTCTGAAAGCCCAAATTCTTGTGTTTGGCATATACAAGTGGAAGTACGTCTCGGTTTAATTGGGAATTACAGAAACGCGAAGATGTACATTGGATATATTTATATACCGGAAAAGTCAGCCGAGCATCAGCGCTACTGCTACATCGAGGTCAACAGCATATGGATGCACGAGTTTCTATGGCCGTTTTAAAGAGATATGCTCTACATTAACTCCCTCCTAGCCATCAGCCAGGGAAGGGAAAAACACACACGCAAATGTGTACGGATAGGGAGAACGGACTAGGGGAGACATCCTCCGTCTATGTGCTAACCCCATTGAGGGACACGAACAATCCCAAATTGTATTACAAAATTCTCGTTAGACATGTATTATTAAGTGGAATTCATTTCTGCTAAAAACGAAACAGGCAACGTTGATGCCATATAGGGGAACCCTACTCTCCAAAGGGGTGATTTTGAAATTACAGGGTGACATGGCATATCTATCATGTCTGCCAAAAACGAAAAGATGCCTACGAGGTCAACTTGTCATTGGGGTTGTGAACTGCATGCCAGTTTAAATATCCATATTGAAAATCCCATTCATTCGCTATGAGGCCCTTTTTCATGCATTGTGGTCAACATTCAAGGCCACCATTAGCCTGGGCAAATATCTTTGGGACCACATATATTCTACCCAAGTATGGTAGTGATCCGATCAAAATTCTATGTGTAGTCGCGTGTTAAATATCCATACTGAAATTCCCATACATTTCCTATGGGCTATTTTTGTACAAAGAAAAGTGGGTACCTCGAAAACTATTGGGCAAGTACAAAAGAAAAGCAACACCACCCTACTCCGCAATGGGTAATAGAAACTGGCCAAGTTTGGAGTTAGTCGGATGAAAACACTGTGCAGCAGGAGATGGGGTGCAAACTATGTTACCGAGAATAAGAAAGCAGCTGATGAAGAAGAAAGACCCGGTAAGATTGTAATAATTCGCGTTTGCGTGCGATTTATTTTACCCCTATGTACAAAATAACTAAAATAAACCACTTCTCTTCGATTTATGAAATCATCTTCGATGTTACTAATTGTTCTATCTTATGTAAAGCCCTTTTCTCCACTTTATGATAGTGCACAAAATATAATGCGTCTCTGTTCAAAATCCGGAACTAATTTATAAAATTTGTGTTGAAGGCTGCTGAATCATTGCTGACCGGTCAACCAGCGACATCTGGGTCAAGTTCGACTCGCTAACTATATAGTCAGTTTGCTGGTTTACTGATCATGCGTAGTTGCTATGCCCAGTCGAACTTGATCGTAGTCAACTATAGTTCGTTGGTACCCGGTTCCCTATTGAATTACTATTGCAGAAAATTTGGAGCCGGGTACCAGTCTCCATTAACCCTTTCTGTTGTCTGTTTGATGACCTACGAAAATGGGTTAAACGGCATAAAGTGGGAGGGAATATGGGCTTGGGAACTTGACATACAATGGGAAAGCATAATTTCATCAAACCTAAACATATTTATATGCATTTATTCGTGGCAAGCGATCGGTGCCCGCCATTTCGAAATTTACGCAAATATCGCACTAACCATCTGAACCGAGGTCGGGTGCTCGGTTGACTATAGTTGACTAGGTAGTTAACTATTTGAAGGTCGACTGGTATTCTAGTTAGCTATAGCTAACTATAGTTAGGAGTCGGACTTGACCCCCAGAGTCGACATGGCTCGCGACTCTGTATAAACCGGTACTGTATATACAGTACAGATCAGAAATAACATACTTTAACGCGTTTCCGAAACAACATAAACCGTACTTTTGAATCCTCAGTGTGGTGACGCTGTGTGTGTGTGTGTGCGTGCGTGCGTGCGTGCGTGCGTGCGTGCGTGCGTGCGTGCGTGCGTGCGTGCGTGCGTGCGTGCGTGCGTGCGTGCGTGCGTGCGTGCGTGTGTGTGTGTGTGCGCGCGCGCGTGAGTGTGTGTGGGGGGGGGGGGGGAGGAGGGGTAATGTTGTATTGAGCGCTCCAGGACCACTAACTGAATTATATTGGCAATAGAACGTTTTTGCTGAATGATTTACTTACCGCCAGTCCCGACGCATCGAGCTTTTTTATGAAATTTGGTGTATGTTTGTTATTTACAATTATTATTCAACATTTAATGTGGCATCACGTGTTTAATTAATTACGAAATATAACACACGTAGCATTTATTAATATAATCATAAAAACCATGGGGCGTACTTTGCCATTCCCATTAAATTCTCTAGGCCTATACTGATTTCCCATGTCGGGAATCTGCATTATTCTAATTCTTGTTTCTCTCGAATCTGCGAATACTGCTCAACGGGACTGGTACCAGTCAGTAACCGGCACCCGCAGCGAATACTGGTGTCGATATTGAAAGCTGCGTTGCTGAACCTCGCTTCTGTTCATCAGCATCATAGCAACGCAGTTTCTAACACAGTTAATGAGCCACCGAGCAAGGTAAGGTTTGAGAGAATAAGTTGACAATTGGTCGGAAGAGGGGTACGCTAAGCGTGGTAATTGCATTTCTTTAACCCTTTGAACCATGGCTTCCCATAATCTCAATTTTAAAACAATCATACTGGTCAGCTGCTGAATATTTTGAAGCTAATTTGACAGGAACCTGTTGCTACCATAGGCAGCAACAGTTTCCAGTTAAATTAGTTTCAAATTATTCAACAGAATATTTATAAAACGCACACGTAGTTTGCTATTTTGGCTTTTAGCGTCCAAAGGGTTAAGCTGTGAAACAAATACCCTGAGTAAATCCCAGAGGCAGGATGGACTAATTGAACGTGATTACAAATACCGAGAGCTTATTAGTGTAATTCGCTTTGATGACATGCCCTTATTTCATGAATTCAGTTTTCTGATCCAAGTACACCCAAGGTACAACGAAATGGAATCTAGACTAACTAAAATAGAGATGCATTTCCCACACAATGGCGGATGTGTGATACTATTATGGGGTTGGTTCTCTGTCAGACCATAACCCAGGAACCACCCAGTCGGATACATTCGAAATCGTTATGATAAGCCATATCCCCGCATTTGGGTTGATAAACACCATCACTATTCTGTGTTCATACTTTGCCTTTCATTCAACAGTATCATTTCTTTATTTTGAAAGTGTGAATCCTGACTCCATTCTAGCTCCGCCAGTGCGATACAAAATGATTGATGTCGAATAGAGTGATCTGAGCTTTCCAGGGGCATCCACAATAGAGGTAGGAGATGCAGTTTGCACCCACCTCAATCCAGGCTGGGAAATTAATCCCCCCAACCACCCGACCGAAGCGGTCCCTACAAACAAGGGCTCCGAATCCAAACACCACCTACCCCACCCAAACGACTATGAAAATTTTAGATTCAAGATTAAAATTTAAAATTAGTTATTTCATAATTTTTTACCCACGTCGCTAGACGCAAGGGTTAATGCGAGCATGGAGTGCTGGTTATTGTTGTTGGTTGTTGTTGTTGTTGTTGTTGTTGGTTGTTGTTGTTGTTGTTGTTGTTGTTGTTGTTGTTGTTGTTTTGTTGTTCTTAAGACATTCTTTAATACTATTGGTTCTACTAGAGGGATCGTCACTTAGGCTACCTAAGTCATCCACCAAGAAATTGTCAGCTGATCCCCTGTTGGTGGGTGTGACCCCGGGAGCCACTTAAAAAGCCCCCCCCCCCTAGTGCTTGTAATTACCCCATCTAATACATGGACAAAACGTTGTCAAAACAAAGTATTATGGCAGGAGATTACAGAAATGTAAAAAACTAAGCCTAATTTCAAGGGGTTGGGGTGGGGTGAGGCGGTGTCAGATCCCATAGGGGGTTCATTTACGCCATCCGCTACATGGACCAAACATTGTCAAAACAAATTAGTACGATAGTAGATTATGGAAAAACTAAAGTGACCAAATTTCAGAGGGGACGATGTTGTCATACCACCCTTAATGGGCCCTGTATAAAGAGCGCCAAAAGGGGATTCGTTTACCCCATAATCTGCATGGGCCAAATATTGTCAAAACAAAGTAGCATGATGGTAGATTACAAAAAATTAAGCGTACCAAATTTCTGAAGTAGGAAGATGTGGCTGGGCCGTCCTTAAGGCGCTCCATACAAAAACGACCAAAGGGGTATGTGTGTGTGTGTGTGCGTGTGTGTGTGTGTGTGTGTGTGTGTGTGTGTGTGTGTGTGTGTGTGTGTGTGTGTGGGTGTGTGTGGGTGGTGGGGTGGGGGGGTGGGGGGTGGGGGTGGATGTGCTGTGGTGTGGTGTGGTGGGTTGGGTGTGGGGTGTGGTTGTGTGTGGGGGTGGGGGTGGGTGTTGGGGTGGGTGCTAGTGTTCATTTACTCCATACGCTACATGGACCAAACTTTGTCAAACCAAAGTAGTGCGGGAATATATTACAAAATGAAAAAACTTACGAAATTTCGAGGAAAGGTGTGGTTATGTCACCACAACGAACGGGGGTGGGTGGTTGGGGTGGGTGGTGTGTGTGTATGTGGAAGGGGGGGGGGGGCATTTATCACTTAAGCTGCACTAATTATACAAAGAAATTAAATTGACCACATTTCTGAAGTGGGAAGATGTGGTCAGGCCGTCCTTAATGGCCCGTTCCCATACGCTTCATGGACCAAACTTTGTCAAACCAAAGTGGTATGATCGTAAATTACAAAAAAATGATAAAATTTACCAAATTTCCGAATGGTAGGTGTGGTCAGATACCAGAAAGAGTCGGGGTGTGCCATTTACCCGTTAAGCTGCACTAATTACTCGTGGTAAGACAACGATGTATGATAGTAGATAACAGAAAGAATACATTTTTTTAATTTTTCAGATCTAAAATATATTGGCTTTGTTTTCAGTCATTTTCTCACACTCATTCTCATATGGCGTAAGTGCTATACACGAGCTCTCTATGGGGACTTATTCCTCGTCGCTACTGTTAAGTTCTCTATCGCTGCTACTTTCATCATCTTCGACTTCATCCTCGTCTACTTTTATAACAAAACACGGACAGAAAAAAACATAACCTGCCACCATTCGTGGCACAGGTGGACAGGCAGATATTCCACGCGATGCTGTAGAACACTCGTCTCCCAAACGCTAGGCGGAAGGTGCCGCAGAATTGCCAGGGTTCGAACCACACTCAGCTCGATAATTGAAAAAGGTTAAAATTATATTCTAGATGATGAACGAGCTGTATCCTAGTGCCCGTGCGTCGTTAATGACAGGATTCATAGAACTAATGCTTGACAATAATAAAAACTACATACTCGCGAGTGCTTAGTGATATAGCAAGATAGGATCTCAGCAAAGTAAAGTAAAAAAATCTGGAACATACACCATCGGATGCGGGTCTGGTGGTAGAACACTCGCCTCTAACCACTGGGCGGAATTGCCATGGATCGAACCCCACTCAGCTCGAAAATTGAAAAATGTAAAGATTCCATTCCAGAAGATGAACGAGCTATATCCTAGTGTCAGTTCGTCGTCAAGGTCAGGGTTCATAGAACTAACTAACTAACCAACCAACCAATCAACCAACCAACAACCCAACCAACCAACCAACCAAATCGGTCAACCAGCCGGCCGGCCAACCAACCAAGCAACCAACCAACCACTAACTAACTGAATAAGGGAACTCCACGGCCTTTCACAGACAATCTTTTTAGTGTTGTATGGCAGTTGTATCAAGTTGATTCTCGCTGTCGCCTGTTGGCCCGATCGGGCATGCTCATGAGAAAGCCCGACTGTAGTTACCTCGATTAGCCAACCAAATAACGGTATTAAGTCATGCGCATCACATTTTGAAGATGGCGGATATGTTGTCTGAGAAGGTGGAAGATACACTCCGCCAAGCTAGGAAAGAAAGACTCTATAGATCCTATAGCACCAGCTAAAAATGTACTTATTGATCGGGATGTAATTGACGAATGTTTGACAAATTTCAGTCAAAGTGTTCTCAAATTATTTTCTAAAACTCACTCGTGATTAGATGTTACCCAACAGATTATCAAAATGTTTAGCATGGTTTAGTAGCATTATATAATATAGTACTTAATAGAATACTACACGTAGGCGGATAATTTTATTCATAAAAGTGTTTTCAAGCATTGATTTTCTAACAAATGTAGTGTCAAATCGTGGCGGTGTGGCCGGGTGAAGACGAAAACGAACACGCAACTACGACAGCGTACGATTTCACAAGACGGTTCAGTTGAGTCGGGTCAGGCATAGTCTTATTGGTGTGGCCCAGGATTAACGCGTCAATCTACTGCGCGACAGTGCGTAAACAAGCGCACATTAGCACAATACGCGCATCATCCACATGCGGAGGAATTGTTAATTATGGCATCGTGACCTTGACTTTTGATCGATTTACACCAAATTTAATACACACCTTCGAGACTCAACGCTAAATCTTTCACCCAAGTCTGGTTGCATTATACCCAATGACACCAGCGTTAAGGACAAATTACTTTTCAAAATAATGATAGTTTAATTAATCTGGTCAACGTAACCAAAAACAATTGACCTTTTGATCCCAACTTTATCCCACGTTTTCGTGACCCTGCTGGCAACGTTCCACCTTAGGAAAGATATCGCCAGCAAAACCAGAGTTATTTACAAATTAGTTTTCAAAATAATTAATCTGGTGGCCGTGGCATTGATCTTGGATCTATTGAGGCATAATTTATTACCTTTCTTCTGGATCTCACTGGCACCCTTCCATCCATGTTTGGTCTAGATATCTCCAGTAGAACCAGAGTTATTGACAAATTAGTTTCCAAAATGATTATATTTTAATTAATCTGGTCGTCATGACCGTAACCTTCAACCTTTGGACGCCAAATTTATCACACTTCATCGCGACCCTACGGGAAACCTTCCATCCAAGCCAAGTTCAAGCTCACTTTATTACACTCACGCCCTTCAAGGACATATGAGGGTAAAATGTGCATAACGATTGTGGCGGTAGAATATTAGCAGTACCGTAAAATGCATGTGTATAAAATTTATAATTCTCTGGTGGCAGTAGTAGCAGCAGCAGCAGCAGCAGCAGCGGCAGCAGCAGCAGCAGCAGCAGCAGAAGCAGCATCAGTAGTAGTAGTAGTAGTAGTAGTAGTAGTAGTAGTAGTAGTAGTAGTAGTAGTAGTAGTAGTAGTCGCTGTCGGTGTCAGCTGTTAAACCTTAAACCGTTTCAATTTTCAGTTTGTGATTTAGGGTCCGGAAGTATCACAAGGTAACAGCTTCCTTAAATGGCACATTCGAAAGATAATTTTCATACCCAAAGTATTCTTTAATGTCTTTGTAGAAAGTAAATCTGGTAGAAGCATCCATTTCCCGTCTCCAGCGTGCTAGGTATTGATTTTGCAATGTTTCTTTTGCGACTTTAACAATATAATTTTTATCAATATAGTCCTCACTCATTAACTGTTCTTGAGCTATAGCTTGAAGAATAGATTTGATACATGCTAGTCACGTACAGTGTATTACTATCTAGCTCTCTATATAAAGAGTAGACGAGAGTTTCCCATAGCCGGCATTCTCGAGAGTAGCCCAAAACCTAATCATATCACCTTTTACAGCAATACTTAATGGATATCGCCAAGTCTCTCCGTATATCATAGAATTTGGGGGTACTTTTCTTTGCTCTCAAACCAGACTTAAATCTGAGGTGACAGGTTTAGAACATTTCCAGATTTTCGAATCCCCAAATCTCAGAGAAAGTACTGGCGTTATCATTGTGTCAAATAAGGTGTGTTGCAGGTCGAATGGGATGTCAATTTATCTTATTTTCTTAATTAGTTGGAACATCGCTTTTGTACCTTGTCTTAAATTTCGCCACCTACACGAATAAAAACTGCCAGTTGTTTTTAAAATCGCTCCCTCGTAAGCGTACTCGTCCTCTATTTCAACTTCTTTACCCCCTGGAAAAAATTTGTTCTGTTTGTGTCATTTACTATTTGAAAATATCATTATCTTAGGCTTACTTAAATTTACTGTGAGTTTCCATTCTGTACAGTTGTTAAATATATGTAGAGCATTCTGGAGATTTTCAGCTGAATCTGCCATTATCATAGTATCATCTGCATATAGGAGCATTGCCAGGTAAAAAAATTAATCCAATTTTTGATAAGCTAATGTTGATATAGATGATAAACCAGGTATGTCTTTTCGTACAAGTAGTTCTCTAAGTTATGTATAAATATAGCAATTAACATGGTAACAAATCTTCCCCTTGCCTCACCCAAATTGTATTCTAAAATATGTAGATTTCGTTTGATGTTGCGATACAAACGATTTTATTGACTGATACATATTGTGAATTACATCATAGCACTTGTCTAATATTTTATTTTGAATGAATTTTTGCCGTAGGCCAATTCTCCATACCGTATCAAAAGCTTGTTTAAAGTTGATATAGCAGCAATACCGAGTTTTTCTATGTGCCTGGATACTTTTCTTAGTCGCGTATAATGAGTATGTATTTTCTAGGGTTGATCTACCGTTCCGAAAACCGGTTTGAGCTTCTGTAATTAGTTCATACCTCTCTGTATATAACTTTAATCCTTCATTTGCAATAGATGTGAAAAAGCTTCCCGAGACAACCTAACAAAATGATTGGTCTGTAATTTGATGGTTCTAATGGGTCACTTTTATTCTTATAGATTGCTATTATCTCCCTCACCAGATGAAGAAATTTCTAGTAGAACCCGAGTTATTAACAAGTTAGCTTTTGTAACTGACTGACTGTCTGATTATCTAAGACCAGTTTTATAAGTCGAGCTTTCTGTCGCGCCCCGCTAATGACGACTGGTTGATTTATGTAGTGGACTAACGTTATTGACGCCCTACTCGATCGTGCTTTGCACATACGTGTTAGTCGCGTGTATTTTAACCCTTTGGACCCGAAATACAAAAATACACCAAAAATCCGTTGCAACATTATTATTCTGTTTAGTATTTTGAAACTAATTTGACTGGAAGCAGTTGCTGCCTAGGTTCTTGTGAAACTAGGTTCACAATAATTAAATAGTTTATATGTATGATTTCTGCAAAATTGAGATTATGGGAAATCATGTATCAAAGAGTTAATAAATTGCTCTAACATTAACACTATCGGCCGTGACAAATGCGTAGCCGATTACGTGGAGCTAATTATCTATAAAAGGACATAGCAAAATCACGATATTAAAGCTCAACTGCAATGCTTAAAGAAGTAGTGTTTAACACCTACCAGTAACACAGTACGTGCTGTCATTAAATATTCGTTTTCGCTAATTCGATTATGCGTCCCGGCGTTGATTCATTTTCTCAAAGTCAAATATTTGCTTATTAAATGTCTATTTGCAGGCCAAGAGAATACTATTTTTGAAAATATACCACTCAAATGACTCGTGAAGCGCAAAAGAAACAGTGATGCCGCCAGAATCCATGAGGCGGAGTGAACCGTTTCTCCCGAGTCGCTGCTATCTGTGAATGCGGGAGATGATGTTGGGTGGGGCGATGTTTTGCATACCACCAAAGGACACCGATAATTCAGTGTCTTGGTGGCGGGACGTGGTGCTTGTAAAAACGTTGTTTCAGCGGATGTGCTACAATATACCACTGCCGTTTTACACAGGAAAGAAGGCTTGTTATGTGCGGAAAAAGAGGGGGATGGCATTGCTGCGGATGGGGGAGGTATCGTAGGCATTGACATATGTGAAGCCGTGCGTTTGGGTGTAAGTGTAAAAGCTGATTTTGGTGGGTGATTGTAGGCCACAGAACGTTGTTGTATGAAGCCCAGTAAAATTAATTTCAAAATATTCAACAGTTTTCTGGCAATCCAGAAATCCTCAGCTACTCAGTGAATCGCTATCAACCTGCTATTGCGCGTGGTAACCAGATTGGCCGCGTGAATGGCCTGGTTCCAGTGCTAAAATTTCTTATTTAGATTAATTGTTTTAATTGAACTCTCTTTTGATTTGTTTATTTCTAAGAAAATTTGTCAGACAACTCAATGACTTGTTGCAGTTCAATAATATTTGTAAGGTAAAATTCCTGTTCTTCAGTCTCAAAGGTATCGGCCTTACGCGCCGAGACATGCACAGGCAGATGTGTGCATGCTCGAATACGTACTCGGGCGTAGTCGCTTTTCCTCTACACGTCGGTTTGGTGAACAATAAAGTCAATATGGTGAGAAAGTTGTTAATTACATTTGCACCCATCCACGTTTTCTAGTCTCCTCGAGCTTTGACCATCACCTGGCGGTGTTCTCATGCCAGGTGTATATACGTACATAGCCTACGTAAATTCCTCACTATGACAGTAACACGCGTAGCTGCGAAAAACATGGAGACTTTTCACAGCCCTATACGCGGCACTTACTGCGTAAATCAGGCACACGCGCTCTCGTTAATGACATTGTATATGCATAAAGTTAAAGCAGATGTATCACAGTATTATAGCCACTTGTAATCTAATGTATGTTTCTGAATAACTTCTGATTAAATTAACATGGTTCAAAACGTTTGTCTAATTCACATTAGTTGATTGTTTTGACGGTTGGATAATATGCTCGGGCATTTACACTGTGCACGTGACTGAGAATTATAAGTAAGGACTAAAGAACAGCAACAATAACACCAGAAATAACAGCTTCGTCATCAATATTATAAGTGACAATACCCGCAACAGCAGTCCCATGAAATAGGATCAGCCATAGCAAACGCGGCAACAGTAACCTCAGATGGCTTGTTTTTCTGGTGGGATTTATCGTGTTGCAGTCATGGGAGCTTCTAAAGTGGGAAAGTCAAGTCTTATTTATCGGTTGTTGCGCAAACGGTTGCCTAGAGAATGTATTTGGCCTACCATAGATAACACGTCAGAGATCCAGTACCAATTGGAGGGTGATTCCAAACACGAGCTCACCGTACACATCATTGACACACCAGATGATAACTTGTATCCAGGAATCCGGCGTCAAGTCATTAACACAGCCGATGCATTCATTCTTACGTTTTCACTGAGTGAAGAAGCATCATTTACACTGATACGGGAGACACGGAACAAAATAATCGAAAAAAGAGGCTACTATGTTCCTATTGTCATCGTAGGAACCAAGGCAGATATTAGCTCTAGCCAGAAGCAGCTACCCCCAGAACTTTCCGTGCCACATAACGATTTCCGGCCTTGCTGGTTGATGAACTACGTGGAAACATCGGCACACACATGTTTGAATATAGAAGAAGCATTTCACGAAGTGCTGGGTAAAGTGTTGGGTAAAGGAAAACTGGACTTTTCCACACTGAATATGTCGGTAAACAGACAGGCGTCCATATCCGAGAGAGTTAGAAATAGATTTAATGAGCTGGTAGACAGAATCCGTAAATCAGCCAGAGCAATTACTGATTAGTAAAGAAGACTTTGCAGGGAATCGACCCCACAACCTGTGAAAGCTCCAAGCATCATAACCCACACACACTGCCACCACACACCAAATCCGCACGACGTCTTGCGGCCTTGTTGTGGTGGACGTATGTAAGTAAGTTATTAAGTAAGTAAGTAAGCAAGTAAGTAAGTAAGTAAGTAAGTAAGTAAGTAAGTAAGTAAGTATTATATTGGTCAATCCAAACAAGAGGACACTACAAAATAAATACACAAGAAAAAAAAAAATACGATACGACTATACAGATAATATCATAATAGTAATAAATTATATAATACACGTATAATGTGTTCTATGATAAGCTATTTGCATATAAACATAAGGTGACCGCAAAATATACATTCATTGATTTTGCGGACATTAAAGAACTTAAATATAGGGATCCATCACAAGCTATGTCAAGCCCATTTTTTTAGTACGACCATGCGGCACCTAAGTAGTATAGGGGGTCGCTGTGCGTCATTGTTCTTTTCGTTGGAATGTGGTTTTAACCAATCAAAACGCTCCATTTCAGTCGCTATTGTTTGGAGAACAATGGCGTACAGCGGTACACACATTCTAGAGAACAATGATGCACAGAACGCCACATTTTTCTCGATAACAATGACGCACAGCCGCACACGTAGATTCTTCAACACTGTGGAATGTTCTATTATTTTAAATTAGTTAACCCTTAAAAGTTTAAAAGTTGTGTATTTTACGTTTTAATGTAGTGGCTGCGCTCCCCCTCCATGGTTATCTACCATTGTAAAAATAATAAGAGAGTAATGTAAAAAAATAGAGTTTAAGAGGTGGTCTGATAATGGAGGTCGTAGGAGGAGGAGGAGGAGGGAGTATGAGGCTGAGGAGGGGTGAGGAATTACGGACCGATATTGATGTTTGAAAATAATTTGACTGTTTCATCGCTAACGTCATTAGTAAACTGTAGAATATTTAGAGACTGTCTGTAAGCTGTTACTGTCTTAGCAACAGCTACCAGACAGATTAGCAACAAAATATTTAAAAAATCTTGTATTAATGGTATGTTCGGATGGAATGGTAACCAAGACATGGTGGTGATGGATTGGATTGTATCCTGGGTTAAAAAAGTTAACCCTTTCACCGATGAATTCCCCATATCTCATTTTCATCGATACCATACAGGAAAACTGTTGAATATTTTGAAAATAATTTGACGTCGTTAACATTATTAGTAAACTGTAGAATATTTAGAGACTGCCTGTAAACTGTTACTGTCTTAGCAACAGCTACCAGTCAGATCAGCAACAAAATATTAAAAATAATCTCGTATTACTGGTATGTTTGGTTGGAATGGTAACCAAGACTTGGTGGTGATGGATTGGATTCTATCATGGGTTAAAAAGAAGTTAACGCTTTCACCGATGAATTCCCCATATCTCATTTTCATCGATACCATACAGGAAAACTGTTGAATATTTTGAAATTAATTTGACGTCGTTAACGTTAATTTATTAGAAAACTTTTTTTTTGAATATTTTGATTGACTTTTAACCGTCATTATGCACAAATTGTTTTTTTTAAATACTTTGCAATAACGTCAGTCGTTTTAGATACGATGGTTAAAATGTGGTCATTATATCTCTGAGGGTTGCGTTTATAGAATTGTATGTCGAGCGTACTTATGCTAAAAACATTATTTGTTGCATATGATTTAACCATTACTGACACATTAGCCATGAGATCGGTCCTTAACCGAGATACAAACATACCATGTGTTAATAACGAAAGAATGTCAAAGCACCAAGATCAATCTTTAATCGAGATACAAACATGTCACATGTTAAGGAATACTATAAGAATTTACCACCCGTCTAGTTCTAAGCACGGGATATTACAATGTCCTCGCCGTGAGTTTGTAAAAAATCGATAATAACGCCTGCACCCGCTCACCGGCTATTGCTGTTTACCGACGCTTAAAGATATGACAATTAAGAGCAACATTTGAGCATAGTAGCATAATCATAGATGACCGTTTACTACAAATATAAATATATCCTTTTGGCTACAGAGCAGTGATACTTTATAACCATGTTTTTTACTATATAATTCAGTCCGGCCCTAAGCAACCACCTCGTGTTACGTCATTACATGGACTCTATTAACCCTTATAACCCTCGAATTTCTTCATATTCATATTTGTGGTACAAGAGAAGACTATTTTTGAAAATTAATCATCAGAATGACTGGCACTGCAGGCTATCCATTTGTCTAGTCATTGCGCCAGCAAACACCCCCACCAACCACCATTATCATCGCCAACACCCACCATCACCACCACCACCACCACCACCTCCACCACTACGACCTACACCCAACACCATGCATTAACCCCACCACCACCACCCATGCACCCTCCAACCCATAACGAATTTCTTCATATTCATACTTGCATCTTTAGAGAAGGCTATATTTGAAAATTTATCATCGGAATGACTGACTCTGACAGCTATCCATTTGTCTAGACATTGTGGTCACACTGTGTGAGAGCTCTGTGTTTGAAAAAATGGCATATAGGTTGGAGAGGGTATGTCAATGAGGATTTAATAAAGGTCTCGCTCGTATGCACATGTGCTAATACGCGATACTGCTAGTTATACATTGTACCCTTGTTCGTGCGTGCATGCCCCGGTATGCGCCCTTGTGCACATGCGTGCGCCAGAAGACTATTTTTGAAAAGTTATCATCGGAATGACTGGCTCTGCTGGCTATCCATTTGTCTAGACATTGCGACAGCAAACACCACCCACCACCCACCTATGTCCTCCACCCCCATCATCATCACCAACACCCACCACCATCACGACGAGCATCAACACCACCAACTTCAACACCACCACCACTAGCACCACCAACGCCAGTACCGACATCCACCACCAACCACTAGGCACCACCACCACCACCGCATGTTGTAGATTGCGACCTCTTGTTGTGGATTGTGGATTGCGGATTGCGGTTGCATGTTGAGGATTTGCGGGCGTATGTTGTGGATTGCGGTCACATGATGCGGATTTGCGGGTGTATGTTGTGGATTGCGGGTGCATGATGCGGATTTGCGGGCGTATGTTGCGGATTGCGGGTGTATGAGGCGGATTTGCGGGCATATGTTGCGGATTTGCAGGTGCATCACCAACACCCACCACCACCACCACCACCACAGCCACCACCACCACCACCACCACCACTACCACCACCACCACCACGACAACCACTACGACCTACACCCAACACCATGCATTAACCCCACCACCACCACCCACGCATCCGCCAACAAATAGCGAATTTCTTCATATTCATACTTGTATCCTTAGAGAAGGCTATTTTTGAAAATTAATCATCGGAATGACTGGCATTGTAGGCTATCCATTTGTCTAGTCATTGCACTAGTAAACACCCCCCACCAACCACCATCATCATCGCCAACACCCACCACCACCACGCCCACCACCACCACCACCACCGCCCCAGTGTACACATGCATGCGCCAGAAGACTATTTTTGAAAGTTATCATCGGAATGACTGGCTCTGCTGGCTATCCATTTGTCTACACATTGTGACAGCAAACACCACCCACCACCCACCTATATCCCCCACCCCCATCATCATCAACAACACCCACCACCATCACAATGAGCATCAACACCAACACCTTCAACACCACCGCCACTAGCACCACCACCGCCAGTACCGACATCCACCACCAACCACTAGGCACCACCACCACCACCGCATGTTGTGGATCACGACCTCTTGTTGTGGATTGTGGATTGCGGTTGCATGTTGAGGATTTGCAGGCGTATGTTGCGGATTGCGGGTGCATGATGCGGATTTGCGGGCGTATGTTGCGGATTTGCCGGCGCATGATGCAGATTTGCGGGTGCGTGTTGCAGATAGCACCAAGTGTATGGACATGCCTGAACATGCATACATGCCAAAATGCATGCATACATGTGCAGCCGCATGTGGACGGCATTTGCGGATTTTTGGGCGTATGTTGCGGATTGCGGGTGCATGATGCGGATTGTGGGCGCATGTTGCGGATTTGCAGGCATATGTTGCAGATTGCGGGCGCATGATGCAGATTGTGGGCGCATGTTGCGGATTTGTGGGCGCATATTGCGGATTTGCGGCCGCAGTACATATAATCCTATAAATGGTACAAATTCAAGCCCTTTTCTCATTCCAGTTTAAACATTGCAAAGTGGTTGGACGTGTAACTGCAGAGTAGTTAGGCGGTCAGATTTCTTTGAAGAACCTTGTAACTTGAATACTTGCTAGATTTATCCTATAATCAATATGCCGAGACATAAATGTTTTGAATGTGCTTCAGCTTTTAATAGGTCAAATGACCTGAAGCGGCATAAGATCTGTTTCCATAATGATGAAGATAGCAAATATCTAGACAGTGAAGATGAAGAAATGACAGAGATGAAGAGTGACGATGATGAGCCGGCGGAGTCGGAGAGTGAAGCCGGTAATGACTCAGCGGAGACTGAGAGTGAAGATGAAGGTGAAGATGAAAAAGATGCCATAGGCAATGAGGAACTATTTACCATATTCCAAAATATTAAGCAGGTCTTAGACGCTGAACAATCAGGTTTAGAAGATGAGGATGGTGAAGTGGACACAGACCCAAATGGTGTAGGCAATATGCCTATTTCCGTATATGCTGATGCTTTAGTTACAAAGTGCATAGACATAATGCTCCAGTCGAGAAGATTACAGAACTCTACGCTCATTAAAATAATTCATCAGGAAATTAAAGATTTTATCGACGAGGGGTATGCATACGATGAAGCAGTCTTCTCACCTTTTCGAAAAAGAGAGTTTCTGATCAAGAAGTACATAAGGAACCATCTAGATGCTGAGGATAATGATGATGATACTGACGGTGATGGATCTGATCCATAAGGAATCAGTCATCGATAAAATGGATCTCCAGAACATTGACTATTTGTATATGCTACAGCAACTATACATTTTATCATATGTAATATTTACTTCAATGTAAAAATATGGATATAAATAAAACATTGGTTCTTTATGCGCGTGTTGATTTGATGATTGTAGCTACCCAGCCAGGTCCCCCACATCCCTCAATATACAAATCGGAGTGCTGTTGTACTTAGTGGTGGTGGTGGTGAGGTTGGCGGTTGATGAAAATAGGTGTTGTGGTGGATGATGGGGTGGGGTTAATGCTTGGTGGTGGGTGTTGGTGCTTAGTGGGTGGTGGTGCTGGTGGTGATAGAGGGATGGCGATGATGGTGATGGTGGTGGTGATGGTGATGATGGTCGGTATTGGCAGTAGGTGGTTGCGGCCACAATGTCCAGACACTGGTTAGCCAACTATATTATTTTTGTTGTCGCGGGTCTCATTGACTAGGTACTCATAATGCATTCATACTGTGTGTACCCAGACATGGTAATTTTTCCTAGTTTTATTACCTTTAACTGGCTGACTGGCGAGGTGTTTCAGACATTCCAGGGATCTACTTCCTTGCAAAATATTTTGGAAACGATTTGAGCAAAAGTTGATGCAGACAGTCACATTATTTTCAAAATATTCACTAAATATCATGGAAATGATTTGATGGAAAGTTGTCGCTAACGCCGCAGTCAAATTATTTTCGAAATATTCGTACAACGCTCATTGCCGGCCTTGTAAACAAGTATGCTTGTATACCTCATCCCTCATACCAGGCAGCACTGTGCTAGCATCCCTCCTCCTCCTCACTCATTTGACCTCAGTTATGCGACCACCTCTACACTCATTCCAGGGATGTTATTTTCTGATTTTTCAAACCTAAATCGTGGCCCATTGGTAGTTTAAGCGAATAGTTGTCATACTAATTTGACATAGGAAGCTACAATTCGCACTAGTGCCTTCGT
Source organism: Chaetoderma sp. LZ-2023a (assembly GCA_034401795.1). Lineage (NCBI taxonomy): Eukaryota > Metazoa > Mollusca > Caudofoveata > Chaetodermatida > Chaetodermatidae > Chaetoderma > Chaetoderma sp. LZ-2023a. The sequence continues at coordinate 94,710,084 of CM067369.1, forward strand.
GCGCACAAACTCTTAAAAAAGTGCTGTTCAATGCGACAATTTGACATAGGAAGACACAATTCCGCTTAGTTTCAAAATACTTTTTTACTACAACCACGAGGGACCACATCGGTGCTCGTCATTATTCGTCAACGATGACGATGGTGGGCATTGTTACCACCATTTTTATAACAATTTTTAAAATTTAATAATTAAATGACTGACGCTTTAAAGACCACTCCTTAAATACGAGATGTATGATTATTATCTATATAATATTATGCATACAACATCGCTTGGCTTAGCTATATATTACCTGCATAGAGATGTACTTTGCTCTCTTTAAAACAAATATTAAATGACTGGTAGGAAGCCGCTTAGTTTCATGTTTGAGGGTTTTAGATGAAGGTTAACGCATTTGCATACAAATTGAAGGATTAAAAGCGAATCATAGATGCTTTATGCGCAATAACGAGGTGGTCAGAGAAAACATATTTCCCTGGATACTTTTTTAACACGCACAGATTTTTATGTGCATAAACCATTTAACAAACTGATCCATCGCATCTAGCCCGTGAACATATCCAAGATTTTCGCCTGCATGTATGCGTCATTATATGGAGGCCAGTACGCGATAGTTTTTGATAGGACGCTAGTCATCTCACGTGATATTCCTTATATATTTTTTGTAGTAGAGCGATGTAGTATAAATGTAAATGTTAATGTACATTTGGCTAAAATGTGTTGCGGATTTGCGGGCGCGTGTTGCGGATGGCAACAAGTATATGCACATGTCTGAACACGCATGCACGCCAAAATGCATGCGTACATGTGCGGCCGCATGCGGGCACATGTTGCGGATTTGCGGGCTTGGGTTATGAATGTTGACTTGTTAACTTGTTGCGGATGGTAACAAGTATATGCACATGCCTGAACACGCATACATACCAAAATGCATGCGTACATGTGCGGCCGTATGCGGTCGCGTTGCAGATTTGCAGGCTCGTGTTGCAGATGGCAGCAAGTATATGCACATGCCTGAACACGCATACATGCCAAAATGCATGCGTACATGTGCGGCGGCATGCGGGTCGCATGTTGCGGATTTGCGGCCACAGTGCATATATTCCTATAAATGGTACAAATTCAATCCATTTTCTCATTCCAGTTTAAACATCGCAAAGTGGTTGGATGTCTAACTGCAGAGTAGTTAGGTAGCCTTAGGCAGTCAGATTTCATCTCACGTGATATTCCTTATATATATATATATATATATATATATATATATATATATATATATATATATATATATATATATATATTTTTTTTTTTTTTGTAGTAGAGCGATGTGGTATAAATGTAAATGTTAATGTACATTTTGCTAAAATGGCCAGCAGTACAAACTTTGACTGATCAGACACTGGGTATGTGCGATGTCGTTGGTGTTCCATCGACATCCGCGACACCATATGCCGACGGTCGAAACACGAGAGGGTCTGTAGGTGTATGATCAAGAAAACAGAACCTAAAGAGGTGGTGTACACCTGCAAGGAGTCCTATTGTCTATTACCAATCAAACAGTATCCGCATGGGTCTCCTGTAATCGGTGATACTCCGACTGATATACAAAAAGCAAACATGACGCAGTTTGTTACCAAACTGACAACCGCGCCTGTGCGGATCTGCGAAGACTGAGACCTATCTCAAAACACGGCCCTTTTCAGGGCCCACAAATCATTCGAAAGAGAACTCTTTATCTGTTCAAAAAATAAAATAATGTAATAAAGTTTTTACACACAACAACCTGCTTCACACATGCATACGCAAGCACACATCCTGATCCGTCAAAAGTGGTCGATGGATGCTACTGTTCTAAATGGCCATCTGTACGCTATTGTTCGTGGATGATTAATGCATTGCCATTGACTAAGAACGCATTTTGTTCATATTTTAGAAAATTTTTTAATTAAATGACTGCCATTTTAAAGACATAAATGCGATAGATAACACTATCTATATAATAGCATAGGAAAACTTACTGTGTACGTGTCTGATTTTTAAAAATTAAATGACTGGGGAACACATTTTGCTTATATTTTTGAAATTTTAATAATTAAATGACTTCAACTTTAAAGAATCACCTTAAATACGTAGGATAAAATTATATATATATATATACAACGTAGATCACTATAACCCGTGTAACGCAACGCTCTGATATTTTTGAAAATTAAATGACTGGGAGTTTGTTCATATTAAAAAAAATGTTAATAATTAAATGTTTGACGCTTTAAATACATAAATATGGTAGATAAAACTAGCTATATAAAATTATACAACATCGATCGTCAACCTATGACCATTTCCATAACAATTTTGAAAATCTAATAATTAAATGACTGCCATTTTTTAAATGACTTAAACCGTGGAGGGGGTTAATGGTGACTAAACTGCCAGCGGCTTACAATCAATTATTTTCAAAATATTCGTACAGAGATATCGCGCAAGACGTTGCCTCGGTGAATATGCTAGCATATACGTCAGCCATCCTCCTCATCCCTCGTCACACCTCTACGAGAGACCACCTGCATTTTCTTAAAGGACCACCAGCAGAATAAAGGCACGCTCATGCGCGAAGAACAAAGCCGATCAGAGGGTGTCCGAGATAGCATTCCTCCCTCCTCCTTCGATCTTCATTATCGGACCACCTCTCTCTTACCTAACATCGTCTAATAAGAAATTAAAATTTACACAGTCAAATCGTTTTCAAAATATTCAGCAACCATTCAATTTATTCAGCAACCAATCAAAATATTCAGCAACCGATTATCATAATATTCAGCAACCAATTATCAAAATATTCAGCTACCACTCAAATTATCAAAATATTCAGCAACAAATTATCAAAATTTTCGTACATCGTGCATACCTTGTAAACAAGTACGCTAGTATCGCCCTCATAATCACCAAGCACTATCAACTGAGGAGGAATGCTATATCATTCTGCCTCAACTGACACAGACAGTCAAATTATTTAACAAAATATTCAACAGCTTTCCTGTATGGTATCGATGAAAATGAGATATGGGGAGTTCATCGGTGAAAGGGTTAACTTCTTTTTAACCCATGATAGAATCCAATCCATCACCACCAAGTCTTGGTTACCATTCCAGGCGAAAATACCATTAATACGAGATTATTTTTAATATTTTGTTGCTAATCTGTCTGGTAGCTGTTGCTAAGACAGTAACAGCTTACAGGCAGTCTCTAAATATTCTACAGTTTACTAATAACATTAGCGACGTCAAATTATTTTCAAAATATTCAACAGTTTTCCTGTATGGTATCGACGAAAATGAGATATGGGGAATTCATCGGTGAAAGGGTTAACTTCTTTTTTAACCCAAGATAGAATCCAATCCATCACCACCAAGTCTTGGTTACCATTCCAACCGAACATACCATTAATACAAGATTATTTTTAATATTGTGTTGCTAATCTGTCTGGTAGCTGTTGCTAAGACAGTAACAGCGTACAGACAGTCTCTAAATATTCTACAGTTTACTAATAACCTTAGTGACGTCAAATTATTTTCAAAATATTCAACAGTTTTCCTGTATGGTATCGATGAAAATGAGATATGGGGAATTCATGGGTGAAACGGTTAACTTTTTTAACCCAGGATACAATCCAAACCATCACCACCATGTCTTGGCTACCATTCCATCCGAACATACCATTAATATAAGATTTAAAAAATATTTTGTTGCTAATCTGTCTGGTAGCTGTTGCTAAGACAGTAACAGCTTACAGACAGTCTCTAAATATTCTACAGTTTACTAATGACGTTAGCGATGAAACAGTCAAATTATTTTCAAACATCAATATCGGTCCGTAATTCCTCACCCCTCCTCAGCCTCCTCCTCCTCCTCCTACTCCTCCTCCTACTCCTTCTACTCCTCCTTTTCCTCCTCGTCCTACTCATCCTCCTCCTCCTCCTACACCTCATACTCCAGCTCATACTCCTACTCATCCGCCTCCTACTCCTCCTCGTCCTACTTCTCCTCCTACTCCTCCTACTCCTCAACCTCCGCCTACTCCTCCTACTCCTCCTACTCCTCCTCCTCCTACTCCTACTCATCCTCCTAATCCTCCTACTCCTCCTACTCCTCCTACGCCTCCTCCTCATCATCCTACTCCTACTACTCCTCCTCCTCAACCTATGCCTACTCCTCCTACTCCTACTCATCCTCCTCCTCCTACTCCTCCTTCTACTTCTCCTACACCTACTCATCCTCCTCCTCCTCCTCCTACTCCTACTCCTCCTCCTCCTACTACTAATCCGCCCCCTCCTACTTCTCCTCCTGCTCCTCCTCCTACTCCTCCTATTCCTCCTCCTCCTCCTCACCCTCCGCCTACTCCTTCTACTCCTCCTCCTCCTCTTACTCCTACTCTTACTCCTCCTCCTCCTCCTCCTAATCTTTCTACTCCTCCTACTCCTCCTCCTCCTCCTACTCCTACTACTCCTCCTCCTCCTCAACCTCCACTTACTCCTCCTACTCCTACTACTCCTGCTCCTCCTCATACTCCTCATACTCATCCTACTCCTTCTCCTCCTCCTACTTCTACTCCTACTCCTCCTACTCCTCCTCCTCCTCATACTCCTCCTACTCCTCCTCATCAACCTCCTCATACTCCTCCTCCTCCTACCGATCCTCCTCCTCCTACTCCTCCTACTACTCCTCCTCCTCCTACTCCTCCTACTCCTCCTCCTCATCTTCCTACTTCCCCTCCTCCTCATCCTCCTGCTCATCCTCCTCCTCCTAATCCTCGTCTTCCGCCTCCTACTCCTCCTCCTCCTACTCCTCCTACTCCTCCTCCTACTCCTCCTCCTACTCCTCCTCCTACTCCTCCTCCTACTCCTCCTCCTCCTACTCCTCCTACTCATCCTCATCCTCCTACTCCTTCTCCCCCTACTCCTCCTCCTACTCCTCCTACTCCTCCTACTCCTCCTACTCCGACTGCACCAACTCATACTCCTCCGTCTACTCCTCATACTCCTCCTCCTCTTCCTCCTCCACAAACTCCCCTACTCCTCCTACTCATCCTCCTCAACCTTCTCCTACTCCTCCTACTACTCCCCCTCCACCTCCTCCTCCTACTCCTCCTCATCCTACTCCTCCTCCTACTCCTCCTCCTCCTACTCCTCCTACTCCTACTCCTCCTACTCCTCCTACTCCTACTCCTCTTTCTCATCCTCCTCCTACTCCTTCTACTCCTCCTCTTACCCCTCCTACTTCTCCTCCTCTTCCTGCTCCTACTCCTACTCCTTCTCATACTCCCCCTACTCCTCCTCCTCATCCTCCTACGCATACTACTCCTACTCATCCTCCTCCTCCTCCTACTCCTCCTCATACTCCTCCTACTCCTTATAATCTTCCTACTCCTCTTCCTCCTCCTCAACCTCCTCCTACTCCTCCTCCTACTCCTCCTACTCCTTATAATCCTCCTCCTCCTACTCCTCTTACTCCTCCTACTCCTCCTACTCCTCCTACTCCTCCTACTCCTCCTCCTCCTCATACTCCTCCTACTCCTACTCATCAACCTCCTCCTACTCATCCTCCTCCTCCTACTCCTACTCCTCCTCCTACTTCTCCTCCTCCTCATCCTCCTACTCCTCCTACTCCTCCTACTCCTCCTCATCCTACTCATCCTACCCATCCTCCTCCTACTCGTCCTACTCCGCCTCCTCCTCCTCATCTTACTCATCCTTCTCCTACTCCTCCTACTACTCCTCCTCCTCCTACTCCTCCTACTCCTCCTACTGCTCCTCCTCCTCATCCTCCTACTTCCCCTCCTCCTCATCCTCCTGCTCATCCTCCTCCTCCTAATCCTCGTCTTCCGCCTCCTACTCCTCCTCCTCCTACTCCTCCTACTCCTCCTCCTACTCCTCCTCCTACTCCTCCTCCTACTCCTCCTCCTCCTACTCCTCCTACTCATCCTCATCCTCCTACTCCTTCTCCCCCTACTCCTCCTCCTACTCCTCCTACTCCTCCTACTCCTCCTACTCCGACTGCACCAACTCATACTCCTCCGTCTACTCCTCATACTCCTCCTCCTCTTCCTCCTCCACAAACTCCCCTACTCCTCCTACTCCTCCTCCTCAACCTTCTCCTACTCCTCCTACTACTCCCCCTCCACCTCCTCCTCCTACTCCTCCTCATCCTACTCCTCCTCCTACTCCTCCTCCTCCTACTCCTCCTACTCCTACTCCTCCTACTCCTCCTACTCCTACTCCTCTTTCTCATCCTCCTCCTACTCCTTCTACTCCTCCTCTTACCCCTCCTACTTCTCCTCCTCTTCCTGCTCCTACTCCTACTCCTTCTCATACTCCCCCTACTCCTCCTCCTCATCCTCCTACGCATACTACTCCTACTCATCCTCCTCCTCCTCCTACTCCTCCTCCTACTCCTCCTACTCCTTATAATCTTCCTACTCCTCTTCCTCCTCCTCAACCTCCTCCTACTCCTCCTCCTACTCCTCCTACTCCTTATAATCCTCCTCCTCCTACTCCTCTTACTCCTCCTACTCCTCCTACTCCTCCTACTCCTCCTACTCCTCCTCCTCATACTCCTCCTACTCCTACTCATCAACCTCCTCCTACTCATCCTCCTCCTCCTACTCCTACTCCTCCTCCTACTTCTCCTCCTCCTCATCCTCCTACTCCTCCTACTCCTCCTACTCCTCCTCATCCTACTCATCCTACCCATCCTCCTCCTACTCGTCCTACTCCGCCTCCTCCTCCTCATCTTACTCATCCTTCTCCTACTCCTCCTACTCCTCCTCCTCCTACTCCTCCTCCTACTTCTCCTCTTCCTCCTACTCCTCCCACTCATCCTCCTCCTCCTCCTCAACCTCCGCCTACTCCTTCTACTCCTCCTCCTCCGCCTGCTCCTACTCCTACTCCTCCTCCTACTCCTCCTACTCCTCCTCCTACTCCTACTACTCCTACTACTCCTACTACTCCTACTCCTCCTCCTCCTCCTCAACCGCCTCCTACTCCTCCTCCTCCTCCTACTCCTCCTCCTCATACTAATCCTACTCCTTCTTTTCCTCCTCCTACTCCTACTCCTCCTATTCCTCCTCCTCCTCCTACTCCTACTCCTCAACCTCCTCCTACTCCTCCTCCTCCTCCTCCTCCTCATCCTCCTCCTCCACCTCATGCTCCTCATCCTCCTCTCCTCCTACTCCGCCTACTCCTCCTCCTACTCCTCCTCCTACTCCTCCTATTCTTCCTCCTCCTCCTCATCCTCCTCCTCCTCCTACTCCTTCTCCTCATACTCATCCTCCTCCTACTCCTCCTCCTACTCCTCCTACTCCTCCTACTCCTCCTACTCCTCCTACTCCTCCTACTCCTCCTATGTCTCCTCCTCCTCCTCCTCATACTCCTCCTACTCCTCCTCCTCTTCTTCCTCCTACTCCTCCTCCTCCTACTCATCCTACTCCTCCTACTCCTCCTACTCCTCCAACTCCTTCTCCTCAACCTCCGCCTACTCCTCCTACTCCTACTCCTCCTCCTCCTACTCCTTCTACTCCTCCTCCTCCTCGTCAACCTCCTCCTACTCCTCCTCATCCTCCTCCTACTCCTCCTCCTCCTCCTCTTCCTCCTCCTCCTCTTCCTCCTAATATTCAAGCAAGATTATGATACTCTACTCAGATATATTCCACAATGTTGCAAAATAAAAAAACCAACAGACTAATTATGTTTAAGATAAGGAGCATAAAATATATTGTTTGACGACAAAATGCTTTTTTTAGATTTCTAAGAAAATAAAATGGCACACACCAGAACACTGAATATTTTTTGTGGTGGTCAAACTATTTTTAAGATGTTGACATCAATTTTAAGAGTTTCTTTAAAAACATCTTTATTGAACAACTAGAAAATAAAAATGGTGAAATGGAATCTGGCATCCTTTATCATAGCATTGTGACTAACAAATTACTTTGGTAAATGAACCAGAGAAATGACCCATTTTGTGGTATCTGTCATACTGAAGAGGATTGTTCGATATACTGTAACACATGTTATACTTCCTTAATGATACATTAACACAAATTAAAGGTATGCCTGTTTTGACTAAATATGTGTACATATTTGGTGATCGGGATCATTCTACATCAACGGCATTAAATAAATTAAATACAGATCTAAAATCTATAGCTAAGCTTATAACAATCAAATGAGACCTCGCATGAGGGACATAGACTATTTAGATGCGTTTAAAAACTAGGTTGCCGTGTCAAACAACACTGTAAATGGTCTGACCTTTCTCATAAGTTAGAGGGTTTTGAAATAAGGTGGGCAATAAATAGTTTTTTCTATAATATTACAAATGGAGAACTGTTTATATTGATATAATGTATTGTAATGATGTGCTACTGTGTGTAGATGTTTGTATATATTGTGAAATATACTTTTGTAAACAAGCAAGGTAAAGAAAGAAAGAACAGACAGAACAGAAAAAGTTAAAAAGCGTGAAGAAAAAAGGAATACCATGCTTGTTAAAAATATTAAATATTGGATCCAGTGTAGGGGAGGAGGAGCCGGAAAAAATAATATATTCTCGATAAAATAATTGTTACTCTAACTTATTGTGCATATCTATATTAATTATAATGTACATATAGCTCGTCCGTCAGATGTATACATGTATCGTGAGAGAAAAATAATGATTGAACTTGAACTTGGACATTTAATGAACGAACACAAGGCTTGAGTACCGGCGAGTTCAGAACCCAGGTGTTGTCTGGACAGACTTGGGTACAAGTGCAAATACACTTGCAAGTTCGAGTTCACGTTATTTACACGCAGGCCTATGCCTATACATACAAGGCATATTATGTTAGACATAATGTTTTACATTTATAAGACGGTATCTGCGCCTAAAGTATACATGTAGTACTTGTTATAAAAAATACACAGAATTAATGTAAGTTGTACTAATACTATACTCGGTGTGAACATGTAGTTTAAATATTACCATCATACCTTTCTTTTGTGAGACACCTTGGGTAAAAAACACCCAGATCCAATATAATATGTATACCTTGTACACTTGCATTCCATCACGCACTGTCTCTTGAGGAGACGAAATAGTGTTGATCACTGTTCAACATTTACGCAATATTACAAAACATATACTTGTGATACAAATAAGGGCCTTATGACCGAATCGTGGAAAGGAAACATATAAACTTTAAGATAAACTGGGAAATGGAAAGATATTTGCTTAGAATAGATGATTAAATGGAATCATATTTACTAGATTCAGAACCAGCAACCACTTTTTACCGATAAAAAGGGGAGGTGGGAATGAATAGTAAAAGAAAGTGTACCATTTGAAAAAAACCCGAAAGAGATATCGATTTCCATTATATATTTATCTGGGACGTTTTCCAAGATATACGATTGGAAAAGTTACCAACATATTACTGTTAGCGACGAAATTATTACACATTTTTTTTCGGTTATTCTTAACTAACAACAAAGACGATTATCTAAAAGGTTGTCGACGCATTAGTGTCATAACCAAACATTTTAACGTAAATAGAGGACGACGCCGATGACAAGGACTATGGCAACTGCTACACTAACAACAACGACTACTGCCACGCGCCAATCACCCACCACGATAGCTACCGGCATTAGCACCACTACTACGGCTGCCACTATATTCACACAACAACAACAACAACAGCAACAACAACAACAACGACAACAACAACAACAACAACAGTTCAGACTAGTAAAAGTAAATGACAATGACAAGAATAAAGAGAATGTAAATGAATGTATAACAACTAATGAGAAATAAGGTGATAATGATGATGAGGATGACAAATATGTTGATAATAACGATTAAGTATTTATATTATGATGATATTGATTCGTTAATTTCTAATCTGTTTGCAAAATATTGTAAAATCGTTTTTCTCATATGTCATGTATGTATGACCTGCGAGTAAATAAATAAAAGTTAACATATTCTAATATTCATAATCTGTAACACACGTAATGTTTATCATGCTTTTATAATCTGAAAAAACCTAAAATAGATGCCTTGTTGTTATTTCCAACACTGACTCTATGCAACTATGTCACATCAAACCTAATAAGTTAGTCCCCACTGCACACCATCTTAGTTACGAAAAGGTTTTCCCAAAGGCACTCACTCCAAACAGATGCATAGACGGTACACACATAATTTGTTCCAGACCTTCAGTACCAGAGGTTTCCTTAGACGTTCAATTTCATTTGTAATTGCACTTGGATTTGCATTTTCATTTGTATTTGAATAAGTTGCAGATATTTGCATGCCTATTTAAATGCACTGGAGCTGGGCTGCATTTGCAATTGCATTTGCATTCGATTCATTTACAAATATTTGCATTTAATTGCAATACCATGCACTTGAACCCATGTGGCAAAATCCTTAGCTTCATTCTTGATCTGAGTGTAACGAGCCATGCTTTCCAGAGGTCACCTCGCAGTGTGCTTAACATATTCATACAATGATGCCTCTCTTGGCTTTATATTTGCTGACTACCAATATGGCAAATTCCAATGCTCTCTGGGCTGATGTGTCTTCTGGCATCCTTAGCACCTCGCTAAACATGGACCATCTTTGCTGGACGGCTTTGCAAAAAGCGGTAATTTATCACACATCTTGAGTAGTGTATCGTCAGAAATATTCTGTCTGGCCATCGGTGTCCAGTGATGGTGCTAACGTGTGTGGGGGTGGCAGGCATCGAGTTTGTCTAGAGCTGCCCTTGGAGCTTCCCAGATAATACAGTTATACATCTTCAAGGGAACGCTGGTTGTGTTGTATAAACATAGTCCTCTTGTCAAGGGCATCTTTGATCTACGAATCCATAGCTTCCAGAAGTACTGTAAAGCCATGGTCCCCATGAAGCATCGTGCAGTAATGTCAGCAGTACTGCAGATCAGAGGGCTCAGGATTTATACTTTTCCTCCATGGTTCGCCCCCACGAATGGAGCATCATTTTCTTTAGTTTCATGCTTTGTCATTAGGTATATGTGGGTGTTTTCAATTCATTCATAAAGCGATTCTCATTCTTTACTTTTTTGCAGCTATAGGGATTAGTTAGTCAAGCGGGCTCTTTTCCACGTCTATGAAATCCACATCGTCGACATGTTTCATCTCTAGTGCCATACCAAGTATGGACACTGGGAGGTTTGCTCTTGTGGAATTTACCCGCACATATCTCAATGCTGCGGTAAGTTAGCAGGTGAAAAGATCAAGGGATAGTCCCTCTCGCCATTGGGAGCCGATTGACATCTCAAACTCTGCAGATTTCCCTGATTTGACTCGTACTCTGGGCATGTTGTCTGCAATCAGTAATCTCACTCATCGTCGCTTATCATCATTGCAACTGGCTTGGTGTAGTACATCTATTATCTTTGAGCGTTTACTTGTATTGAAGACTCGTGAAATTTTAGGCCCATTCGGTAGAAATCTCAATTCTTGGACATAACTACTGACACAAGGATGCATTGAGTCCATACAATGTCTTCCCAGCTGCATCCACATTTGAAGCCGCTTTGACATGATCTAGTGGCGTCCAGCTGTATAATACATTGCAGCTAATAAATAAATCAACATGCGTCCAAATCAAAATCAGAAACATGTTAGTTAGTACAACTTTACCACGATGTAAGAAATGTTCTTTTGCACACTTTGAACATAATTGGATTGGATGTTATTGCCGCCTCATTAGTTCACCGGGCCTGAAAAGGCTTGTGCCATCACAACCATCCATCGTCGGTCCAAAATCCTATTTAAATGAGTTTTTCTATGAGCCACTGTGCTAATTTCAACTATATTTGACTGGAAGCATCCCTATGGCATAGAGATCTAAGTTTCTTCCAACAAAGCGGATCGGCCAATTTCCTGGCGGCCATCTTGAATTTTGACTGATCTTTGGAAACGTCTTTAAAAAATCTGCTGCCATGAAATCGTTGGGCGGATCGATTCATACCTCATGAAACGTTATATAGGGCAAGAACTGAACTACGTCTTCAAGGGAGCTTGATTGGTCAAATACTTCGGAGGCCATCTTGGATGACGTTAGTTCTTGTGAAATGACTTCGTCTCAGGAACCGCTGAATCGCATATCCTGGCCAAAATTTGGGAGATATGATTAGGGACTAAGTGACATTCATGTTTGTTCAAGGTAGTTAGTACATTAAGAAGGATGGCCGTCATCGACCACCCAGAATTCAGTGCTAGACGCCTAAATTTGTATTTTTTTAATGTTTTTAAGACGAAATTCGTTTAGATCTAGGTTTTTGAGTATGATGAATTCAAATTTTCAACATTCAAAATCGTAGCATAAATGAGCTTGGGGCTATCTTGGATTTTCTTCCTGCCAAAAATTCCCACAGTAATGCAATATGAATAGGAATCTCTTCTTGATAACACCTGGACCGATTTTAACCAAATGTGGTAGAACACATCCTTCTTCTTGTTGCAGTTTTGTGCAAACCCTAGAGTTCTATTGATAGGCTATACTCTTTCTAGTTGAAATGCCTATGTTATAGATGAGCGATACAGGCCACTTGGGCCGCTCGTTATTATTCCAATTATGTTAAAAATATTCAATTGTACGTTTTATTTTGTTTTGGAAATATTTTCTGTTTTTTCTGAGCTGTATTGTATTGCCGCACGTAAACCATACATGGTATAGTTTTAGCTTTTTATCATGCCATCAATGAACGACATTGCGACTTTAATGAAGGACTCCGGTTTATCTATCACTCATATGACGTCATAATCAATTACGTGACGTGTATGGTGACGTATTAATCAACCACGTCATGAATGTTGTAGCTAAGTTCGCCACGAACGCCTAATTGATGACACTAAGCGTTATTGTACGAATTGTGTTTACTAGTTAATAAACATGCTGATGCATATTTTGAAAGTACTTTGACTGTGTACTGTTGACATAGGCCGCAACAGCACCCAGTCAAATTACTTTCAAAATATTCAGCAGCTTACAAGTATAGTTTTCTGGAAATAAATAGTCAGGGAGTTCAGGGATCGATCCCCATACGGGTAAAGTTAAAACTGGATTTCTCCTTAGCTAAATGTAGATATATTTAATATTTACCATGCCTATGAAGCGGGTAATTACTTTTCTTCACAGAGCAGCAGCTTCCACTGATATTAGTTTCAAAATATTAAACACATTATTTCTTGCACTATTGAGAAGTTATTGCATTAGTCTCTTCAATTGAAATGAGGAAAAATATCAACTACTACTATCAGAAATGTCTTGGAGCAGAAAGGGCGTATCATTTAAGTCCGTAACCCTAAAATCTGTTCAAGAAAACCTCGATTTTCCCATCGAAAATACCTGCAGAACAAGAGATTATTTTTAGAGATTTACCAATGGAATCACTGGCTAGGCTATTGAGCCAGTCATCCGCGGCTATTGAGCCAGTCATCCGCGGCTATTGAGCCAGTCATCCTAGTGGCAAATTGCCAACAAATATTCTTCTCTTTGTCTCCAAATAAACATTCCTCAAGACAACTATAGAAGCCATTTTGGCCGACTTGAGTGTTATAGGGTTAGAACCGTGTATTGTTGATTCAGGCTGCGCAGGGTATGATAACGAAATACAATGAACTATCTAAGAAACATTCGATTGCTTCGGCTTCTATGAATACACCTGCTTTCAAAACACTGTTGTGTTCCCACTCGCCACGGCGTCACGCCAGTCTCTCAATTGTTCTGTCTTGGCCCGTTATGCGTTCTTGTCCATACTTCATCAAGCTGAAACACCTGCGTCTGAGTAAATAACCATCGTGCTGTTTCTGTTCTGAGAGCTCTACCCGTATTAACTTGCGTAGCAATACATCTCTTTGTGATTCCAAGTATATTCTACTAATTACTTAACCAAATAAATTGGAATAATGATGTTAATGCTGGTGCTGACGAGACGCACTTGCCGTTGCTGATCTCACAGTTCTTCAATCAAGTTCCTAAATTACTATATTTGTAATGCATTTTATTATTTTTCATTGGTCTTGTCTTTATTTTTCTTGTTGTAGCAGCAATGGACCTTTCCATTTTTAGCCATGCCCCGCCCCTCTCTAGCTAAGCTTCACCCACACCTCGCCGTGTTGGGATTGATCGAGCCCCGACTGCTCTACCTATCAATTTCCTGAAACCCATGGCAGCAACAGCGCCCAGTCAAATTAGTTTCAAAATATTCAACATAATATGTATTAAATAGTAAAGACATACAATTCGTACAACAACGTATAGTCCGTCTTCAAATGTGCGGTCGTGACGTACTTATCTACGTCATTCATGGCGTCATTCATTATGATGTCATTCTACACGTCACGAAGTTGATTATGGCGTCATAAAGGCGAATTGAACCCATGGGTGCTGATGCGCAACAGCACCCAGCGCACCCCACCCCAACCCACCCCAGTACACAGGTATGTAATACTGTCTTGAAACACGTGTGATTGGTGTCCCTGTATGGAATGAATCACTATAACCTAAAAGAAAAAAACCCCCATGCTTTCTTTGCACACAGCACCCGAGATATAACTTACGGTAGCAATATTGGCGTAAACAATTAATACATGAAAGGGCTTTTAATGAGAACATGGCATTAAGACGCTGTTCATCTCGAATTCCTCCCAAGTGTAGGAACGAGCAAGTCGTTAATCTAAATCCCCCGATGACGCGCCTTACTGGGCTGGTACTTGGCCAATACGGGCCCTATAACCTGCGCTATCAGGGGAATAGTGTTTGAACAGTGACAGATGTACCTGTTTTGTGAGGCGTGCTGAACATCCGATTACACGAACGACCTTAAAGACCTTGCCACATCCGCTGATCAGTAACTACAAGTACTTCAACTATGTCTCATTTTTTGCAAATGTCTTTGATTAAAAGAACGCTGCCTCCGCGGAGAGTTTTCTGTGTGGTCGTGTCGCCAAACAAAGAATCGCCGCGTTGTTAGGGCAATCTTATCAACGTTGACGCCAAGCGCTTAACTAGGTTGTTTTTATTCCAGATTCTACATTCACCCGCATGTTTATACCCATTTGTGAAGCCGGTGAACTTCTCTGCAGCTTGACTCGTGGAAAACACTGAGACAATTTTAGTGGCCTCATTTCTAACTAATTTCAATGTAATAAATGAACCCAATCTGCCTGTCAAGGACATGCCGCCATAATCAACGACGTCACTGGTAGGTTGACGTCACATTAAAATACCCCATGAATGATGTATCTAAGCGCGTCGGGACCTCTTAACCCTTTAACACTTTCATATCAGCCAAAAATGGCTTCTGCAGTTGTATTGACAAATGTCCATTTGCATACCAAGAAAAGACTTTGTTTGAAAATTTACCACTGGAATGACTGGCTCGATAACCGAGCAGTCATTCCAGAGGTAAATTTTCAAAAAAGTTAAAATTTTCTTGAACAAATTAGAGGGTTAAAGAGTAATGTCATGTAAACCACCTAGCCAAATTCGTTTCAAAGTATTCAACAGTTCACCTGTATAGTTACCTTGAAACTGGAATTCTGGGGGGACATGTTTAAAAGATATATACCCATATAACGCAGCTTACTACGTTCGTTATCGGCACAGTGTCGGCCTAGCATTGTTCTAGTAAGCCGCTTTATCAGTTTATCGATCTCACCACGCTCAAAGCATGGGCAGAGCGTAACTAGAGAAGGACGGGTCCTAGCTAAAGGTTAATTCATCAATTGGCCAATTACCTACGCTGCGATGCCATTTGTTGGAGGTCTGTCCGAGGCAACCCACAAATAGCATCGAAATGGAGGGGTCCGATCTATCACTAATGTATCTGACGTCATAATCAAATATGTCACATGTTCGCTGAGCTCACAATCAAAATCTTGTCACGAAGAACGGCAAAATGTTCGCCACAAAAATGTATAAATTGTATTCTTTTAAATTAAATTAAACATTCTACTGAATATTTTGAAAAAAAATAATTTGACAGTCAAATTACTTTCAAAATAGTCCACAGACTACCTGTATGCTTGCATTTAATATAGGTGAGCGGGAGGGCGGGTGGGTGGGCGGGCGGGCGGGCGGGCGGGCGGGCGGGAGGGAGCGAGCGAGCGAGCAAGCGAAAGAGAGAGAGAGAGAGAGCGAGAGAGAGAGAGAGAGAGAGAGAGAGAGAGAGAGAGAGCTATGAATGAATTCATATACGATGGCATGCAATCACGATATGCCATTCTTCGATTTCTATCTCTATGTCAATGTCTATAAACGTGAGAAAAAATGAACGTTAAATACATTACATCATAAGCCTCTCATACTTTCTATCGTCTTCAGTAGATACTTTAAATAGAACTAGTTAATTTTCAAGGTCTTTCAAGGGATAAACTGGCGAACATCTATCATCTGGCAGGTTGTGCACGCTGTGCTTCTCTGCCATTAAATATAAACTCGCATCGCCCAGGCAAAAGGATAATAACCATACTAAGACATCACGCTGATAATATGATGTCGTTCAAACAACACCACGAGGAAATAATCTTTTGAATGTAAATGATGTTCAATGCTAAATGGAGGATTGCGGTTTATCCATAAATGATATGACATCATAATCAACTGCGTGACGTGTAGGATGACGCCATAAGCAATTACTTCATGAATTACGTAGCGAAGTTGATCAAGAACGCTTAATTGATGACGAACTAAGCATTGCTATACGAATTGTATGTCGTAACAATTTAATAAACATGTTTTTGAATATTTTGAAACTAATTTGAGTGGGCGCTATTGCTGCTAGGCAGCAACAGCACCCAGTCAAATTATTATTTATTTTGCATTAACTTGTGAATGATATCGATCAACCCTTTAATTGCACCTGAAATACTAAGACACCAGTATCATGTACAAACTTAGCAAATGTGTTCTGTCAAATTAGTTTCAAAATTCTGAACAGCTTCCTTTTGGGATTTCTCTGAAATTAGGGTTCTGAAATCCAGAAATACACGTATAACACTCCGCCAAGCAGAGACCAGCATACACAGTTCAACAAGCATAACTGCGTGAACGCCTTCGGTCAATCAAATTATTGAATGATATGGACATAGATATCCGGACACAAATTCTCACACACCCATCATTACAGATAAACGTAGCAGCCAATATTAGCATTCACCACCACTGCTACTGTAACTGCAGATCAGGAGGATCCCAGGCACTGGAGCGAAATCATGGAATCTATACCAAAATGTCTGCGGTACCAAAACAAGGCTCTGTCGGATTCGTGATCTACGGACCACTTACCTCAGATAGATCCCATCTTGTGTCCATTGTACCACTTTATTCTGTCAGCGGAACAATTAAACAGTTGCTTTTCCAACATGTGATGGCCATCAGTGGTGATTGACATAAGCAGGTGTTGATGCTTTGGAAACGATCCATAATGATGATGTTAATATCAAAGATAAAAATAATAATATCAGTGGCACTAAAATAGTGACACATTGTAGGGTTAATACTTCTTACACCAGAAAAGTGAAGCACTACCCACGTCACAGGTTCCTATTCCCGTCCACACTCGTCATTTATGTGCACAATGTGTTGTTCCTTTAAACGTATGCATCAGTATATATATATATATATATATATATATATATATATAATATATATATATATATATATATATATATATATATATTATATATATATATGTAAATCACACGCACACGCACTCACGCACTCACGCACGCACGCACGCACACACGCGCGCGTGCGCGTGCGCGCGCGCTCACACCTATCAACCAAGTAAATAGGTCCTAGTTTATAGCATGTTTTACGTAGGTTACATAATCTTGCATAGGAAATCGTAAACTCTTAGAAATGGGTTGGTACAATGTTGACCCTTTCTAGCCCTCAGATTGTATGGGCTATTTCTGGGTACCACGAGAGTTTTACGTAATTAACCTGCGATGCAATTGCAGATTATTAAAATCATCACAGTCTTTTTACTTTCTTCTTTCTTGATCTCCGTGAAATACTTTGCACCGCATCTCCTCTTAGAGTTTTCATCCGAGCAACTCCAAACTTGGTCAAAGGGTTTAGAGCAACCTACTTTTACTACACTTAGCGTTCAGATCGGATCGATACCATACTTGTTTACGATATTAGCCTTGTGGTCCTGAATACGTCTTCCCGCCTCAGAGGTGACCTATGACCTTTGACCGCCATTGCATTGAATATGGTCCCAAAGGGAACGAATGGGGATTTTCAGGATAGATCCCTGAACTGCGACTACACCTTTAGATCGGATAGCAACCATAATTGGTTAGGATGTTACGATTGGGGGATATTTTTGAAATTGTTTATGTTTTTTACAAAATTGGCGCCAGGTGGCCCTTTTTGCTAAAAAAAACACACCAATTTTCGGGTTTTGCTGAAATGAACTCAGGATGAAATACGATGAAAAAATATTTTTTGTGAATTTTTTTTTCAAAATGGCCGCCAGGTGCATATTTTTGTTTAAAAATATCAGTTTTTAATTTATTTTTTTTGCCGAAATGAACTCAGGATGCCAAACGGGGAGAAATTGTTTCGAAATTCTTTTTCATAATGGTCGCCAACATATTTTGACCTATATGGCCTTTGATTTCATGTCAATTTTGAAGAGGCTCACTCGAACAGTTTTCGAGAAATCGGCTTTTAAGTAACACATATCCCAATAGAAAACCAATGGAAGCAATATTTGAACTGCGATTTCTCCTAGAGTTTTATTCTGATTCTCTTTAAGCCTGGTCGGATTCTACAACATTGAGAGATCTAAATAATTTCTAATGAAAATTTTAATATCACCAATAGTGTCAAGATCATTTGATGGTCAACATTTAAAATGATTATCTTTGGTATAAGTAACCTCCCTTTCATCATGCAACATTATTTTATCCTTTAGGGTCAAGGTGAACATTTTAGATATTAGCGCCAACAGTTTTCGAGAAATCAGCTTTTCCATGCCCAGTGTAAACCTATGGGATTTTGAACTATGGATCTTTGAACTGCGCCTATACCTAGACATTTTATCGGATCAGTACAAGACATGTTCAATGGTTGTATAAAAGAAGAGGCCCTATACTCTTCCTTAATGAGCAGACATCGCAGATTTATAGTTACTTTAGTGAGTGTCTTCTAGTTAGAATTGTTTTTAGATAGTACGTTAGTTGTCTGGTTGTCCAAACCAAATATGACTGATCTATTGCTTGGACTGAACGGACATTCAAATCGGGTATTGTGTGGTTCTCAGCAAGGTTGAAATACATTAAAAGACACGGTCTATATGTGGGAGTTTCATCGCTTTATATTCTCTGCATTTCTCGGGATATGTATAAATAACCTGAAATAAGAGATCGGATCCCTCCATTGTCAGATAGTTATCACGGACGTCAACGTAATGATCGGCTGCAACTTACTGCCCAATCCGTCAAACAAAACGGACATTGACATATAACTCACCGAGCGAAGCCGATACTATGGGCCGTAGTGATACTATGGGATACTATGTGTAACCAAAATGTGCATAACTTTCGTTACAGTTAGCTAGCAAATGTCCACTAAAAGATCTTGCTTGTCGTAGCATCTACACATTCTTATATGTTCGTATACATAAATTACGTTGGTTGAGTAAGTTAACCGAGCATATCAAAATGTCACCAATTCTAGCCACTGCTCAAGAGAACTACAGAGGCCGGTTTTCGCTGCCTTCGGCAAGGACGAATTAAACTTGTATAATATAAATGTTATGCTAGCATTTTATGCATATATTAGTGTAATACTGGTTTCTATTTCGGAAGCAATTTGCATGGAAGTGGTTACTGTTAATGCAGCAACAACTTTCAGCAAATTGTTTCCAAATTTGAATACCATCTACACCTAAATTTGCCATTGTAGGATGATGTGCTGGTTAAAATAGGTTCCTTTGGTGAATGGGGAATATTGAAAACCCTTCTTAGAAAACTGCACACAGTAGTCTAGCGAGATGAGAATTGGATAATTTGTATTAGCTAGCCATTTCAGGTGACTATGAGTATGGTGATCAAATAGACATGCCTTTGCCTATGTCGATTAATGGCAAACAAAGTATCCAGTCATTGCCAGACAGATATTACTAACCTCAAAGAGATGATGCGCTGAATTCCACAAAACATCATAAGAAACCCAATTTGGATCAGACATCGTTTCAATTCTCTTTACCCTCCAGCTACCTCAAGCGAATTCTACAGAAAATGATGAACACGCCATTAATATGTCAACAGATGTCAAAGATCCCATGTTTGCTTTTGCTAAGCTTTCTTCCTTTCTGCAAATACAGTAAGTTGAATGGATACAATTCGCAGAATCTGGGAGCACGTATTATGCCAGACGATAGAGTGGCATCAATTGTGTCTAGTTGTCGATTCTCGGCAATCTAATTCAGGATAATATGGCCCAACGCAGAATAACGATTGCTCATCGTGATGATGATGATGTTGTGTATGAATTCTCAGAGGTCTTACAATGGAGGAATACAGTTTTAGCAATTCCCCGCCCAATCTTTGGCTAAGCTCCACCGCACACTTCGGACTGGAGTGGTCGAACCGTGAGCTCCCTGACAAATAATTTCCAGAAACCTATACAGGTAAGCTGTTGAATATGTTGAAACTAATTTGACTAGGTCAGGAAAATTAGATTCAAAATAGACACCAACATGGTTATTAAATAGTGAACAATTAGTCCATCATGAACTAAGCGTTCGCAACGAACCTAGCTACGCCATTCATAACGTAATTGATTATGGCGTCATCATACACGTCACGTAGTTGATTATGACATCATATGTGTAATGTATAAACTGAAATCCCCATTGAGGTATTGTTGCCTTGCTCATCTGGATGCTTGTTTGGACATAGCAAGCATTGTTTTCTTATTTGTATAAAACGTGCATCCACAGTCCACATGTGTATCCACATGGGTTAATAATGGAATCCTGGTATATCCTTGTTTCTGGAAGACTAAATCGGGTATGCCGATATTATGGGTTGACAGCAAACATATTTTGAAAGGCAGTTATTCTTTAATGAACGAAATTTTTTAAGGCATTTGCTACAGAGAACAGAATATCAGCATCTTGTACGTGGAATGGTGTCTTTAGAGATAGACGTCAAGCTCTGTCCCGCCCATGTTTAGCTAAGAACCGCCCACCTTTTTACACGGGCTGGAGTCGATTTCAAACTTCGAAACGTGAATTTTTGGAATCCTAATCTCGAGATAACTATGTAGGTAAGCGGTTGAATATTTTGGAACTAATTTGATTGGGGACTGTTGCTGTCTATGGCAGGAACAGCTCAAAGTCAAATTAGTTTCAACATATTCAACATATTACGTGTATAGTTTTCTGTAAATTGAGTTTCAGAGAGTGCAGGGATTGATTGATCCTAACACAGACAGCGCGTGTGTGGAGTTTAGCTAGAGTTTGGCGGCACATAGCAAAAACTGTGTTCTTCCATTTCACGTCTGCATTTCAGATACGTGTTGTAGCTGTTGAATATTGGTAAACACGTTCCTGTGCTAGTGTGTCTTTTTGGTATATTTAGCACATGATCAAACATGAACCATTTTTCCTGGGCAGCCTTTGCAGAAAGAATATTTTGAATAGTGCATCGTTGGAAATTATGCTGTCTGGCCATTGGTGCCCAGTGATTGTGTGGAGGTGTTTGGCGGTGGCAGCCATCACGTTTGTCTAGAGCTGACTGACCTTGGAGGTGGCCAACTGTTACAGTTCTACAGCATCAAGGATGGGCAGATGAGTTGTGTAAACGTAATAGTTTTGTCAATGCGATGTTTGATCTACGAATCCATAGCTTCCAGAAGGACTGGAAAGATATTTTCACCATGACACAGTGCACAGTGATGTCAGCAATACTGCAGATCAGTGAGCCCAGGAGTTGTACTTTCCCTCCATGGTTCGCCACCACGAATTGGATCATTATTCTCTTTAGTTTCATGCTTTATCAATAGGGATATGTGGGTGAACTCTGTTTTAAATTCATTCATAAAGAGATTCCCAATCTTTATTTTGCTTGTAGGTATGGGGATTAGTTCAACAAAGGGTTTCCATTCCTCATCTATGAAGTTCACATCATCGATATATTCCATCTGTAGTGACATACCCAGTATGGACACTGCAGAGAGAGGTAGGGTGAGGCTGGTAGGTGTGGGTGGTCTTATGGAATATTCCCGCACAGATGTCAATGTAGCAGCATGGTACCAGGTGAAAAGCACAAGGGATTATCCCAATGGGGAACCGATTAATAGCTAAAAGTCTGAAGACTTCACTGTCTGGAGTCATGCTCTCAGCCTGGTGTCTACAAGCAGTAGTTTCACTAGTCGCAGCTTATTTTCATAGCAACTGGCCTGGTGTAGTACATGTAGGATTTTTGAGCATTTAATTGTGTCGAAGGCTTGTGACATGTCAAGCCCATTTTCTGGAAATCCCAGTGTTTGAATATAACTACTGACACAAGGATACACCGAGCCCATACAGTGTGTGCGCAGCTGCCACGTTGGCATGTTCCCGTGAAGTCCAGCTGTATAATACAGTGTGGCTAATAAATAAATGAACATGCTTTTAAATCAAAACCAGAAACATGTTAGTTAGTACAATATTTAATAGATGTAGGACATGTTCTGTTGAACATAATTGGATTGGAAGTAATTGCTACCTTATTAGCTCACCTGGCCTGAAAAACGCCCGTCGTAGCTCCAACATTTTATTTAAACAGGTTTTTCTCAGGCATATTGGACTGGAAGCATCCATAGGGCATAGAGACCCAGGTTTGTTCCAACAAAGGTGATCGGTCGATTTGGACGGTGGCCATCTTGGAATTTGACAGATTTTTAGAAACGTTTTAAAAGCTCTGCTGCCCTGAGACCGCTTGGCAGATCGATTCAATACTCATGAAATGCCATCTAGGGCAAGAGCCGACCGACCGACCGATCGACTGACCGACCGACCAACCGAACACTATTGAGCCAGTCACCCTAGTGGTAAATTGTCAAAAAATATTGTTCTCTTTATCTGCAAATGAACATTCCCTTTTTGGCCGACTTGAATGTTATATGGTTAGACCCGTATATTATTGATTCAGCCTGCGCAGGGCATGATAACGAAATACAATGAACTATCGATGAAGCATTCGATTATTGGCTTCTATGAATACACCTGCTTGCAAAACACTGTTGTGTTTCCACTCACCACGTCGTCACGTCAGTCTCTTAATTGTTCTGCTTTGGCCCTTTATGCGTACTTGTCCATACTTCATCAAGCTGAACCACCTGCGTCTGAGTAAATAACCATCGCGCTGTTTACGTTATGAGCACACAGCACCCGAGATATAACTTACGGTAGCAACATTGCCGTACAACAATTAATACATGAAAGGGCTTTTAATGAGAAAATGGCATTAAGAATCTGTTTATCTGCGGATTCCTCCCCAAGTGTAGGAGCGCGCAAGTCGTTAATCTAAATCCCCTGCTTACGCACCTTACTGGGCCGATACTTAGCCAACACCGGCCCTATAACCTGCACTATCAGGGGAATAGTGTTTGAACAGTGACAGCTGTACCTGTTTTGAAAGGTTTGCTGAACATCCGATTACACGAAGGACCTTAAGGACCTTGCCACATCCGCTGATCACTAACTACAAGTACTCCAACTATATCTAATTTTTGCAACTGTCCTTGATTAAAAGAACGCTGTTTCAGTGGAGAGTTTTCTGTGTGATCGTGTCGCCAAACAAAGAATCTCCGCGTTGTTAAGGCAATTTTATCAACGCTGATGGCAAGCGCTTAACTGGGTCGTTTATATTCCAGATACATTCACCTGCACGTCTATACATATCCGTGAAGCATGTGAATTTCTCTGCACACGTGGAAGATATGGAGACAATTTTAGTGGCCTCATTTCCAAATAGTTTAAATGCAATAAATGAATCCAATCTGCCAGTCAAGGACATGACGCCATAATCAAGAGGTCACGGGTAGGTTGGCGTCACAATTAAAATACCCCATGAATGACGTATCTAAGTGCGTCATGACCTCTTAACCCTTTAACACTTATATCAGCCAAAAAAGGCGTCGGCAGTGATAGTGCGAAATGTCCATTTGCAGACAAAGAAATGACTATTTTTGAAAATTAAGCACTGGAATGACTGGCTCTATAACCGAGCCACTCATTCCAGTGGTGAACTTGAAAAAAATAGTATTCTCTTGGTCTGTGAATGGACATTATCTATGAGAAAATTTAAATCTTCTTAAACAAATTTGAGGGTTAAATGGTTAATAGTCCGCTGTGTAAACAAATTGTATGTCTTAATAACCATTCTGTTGAATATTTTGAAACTAATTTGACTTGGTGCTGTTGCTGCTATAAAAACGACAACACAACACAGCCAAATTCGTTTCAAAGTATTCGACAGCTCACCAGTATAGTTACCTTGAAACTGGAATTCTGGGGAGTCAGGGTTCAAACATATATACCCGGGTATCGTCAAATTAGTTACAAAATATTCAGCAGCTTACCTATATGGTTTTCAGGAAATTAATAGTTAGCGCATTCGGGGATCGATCAATCCCAACACGGCGAAGGGTGGGTGGAATTTAGCTAGAGGTGGGTGGGGCATAGCCAAAACTGGAATGGTCTATGGTCACAAAAATGAGACTGGATCTGGAATGTACTTTTACTACCAGATGAACGGGATGCTCATCAATGCCGCGTTGAATAATTTATGTTATTGACTAAATAGAATGTTAGCGTTCTTAATTTCGATTGACTGATACTAGGGTCGAGTATGAATAACATCTGTTGCTGCTATAAAATCGAATAGGAAGTAGCGAGAGATACCCCGCTAGCTTCGTCCAGTTACGAACTCTTGAGAAACGGCGGAAGCTATTGAATGCTTTTAATTTAAGAGAGTTAGATTAGTAACACATACATTCATAAATAGGATACAGAAAGGATTAAGTGCTCTTGGACCAACACAAACTTCGGAATGGCTGGCGTGTCAGGGTGGGGGTGAGGGTGGTGATGTGGAGGAGGTGCGCTGTACGCACTCATTTAATTAGCAATGATCACACCAGGAAAATGTATGAATCATCATAATTGAGATGGTACATTTCCTTAAGCCAGAAGGGAGAAGACTTATTTGTATTGTGCTTTTAAGAGAGAGAGAGAGAGAGAGAGAGAGAGAGAGAGAGAGAGAGAGAGAGAGAGAGAGAGAGAGAGAGGGGGAGGGAGGGAGGGAGGGAGGGAGAGAGAGAGAGAGAGAGAGAGAGAGAGAGAGAGAGAGAGAGAGAGAGAGGGGGGAGGGGGAGGGGGAGGGGGAGGGAGAGAGAGAGGGAGAGAGAGAGGGGGAGAGAGAGAGAGAGGGAGGGAGAGAGAGAGGGAGAGAGAGAGGGAGAGGGAGAGAGAGGGAGGGAGGGAGGGCGGGCGGGCGGGCGGGCGGGCGGGCGGGCTGGCGGGCGGGCGGGCGGGCGGGAGGAAGGGAGGGGGAGGGGGAGGGAGAGGGAGAGGGAGGGAGGGAGAGAGAGCGAGAGAGAGAGGGGGGGAGGGGAGCGGGTGGGGGTGGGGGGTGGTGGTGGTGGAGAAACATAGTGAGAGAGAGAGGGGAGTCTTGGAAAGAGGCAAGAGGGCGAGGAGGAGAGGGGGGGGGGTGCCGAAAAGGCGAGAGGGCGAGATCCCGAGGGATGGGCGGGGGTGGGGGAGGGGTGTGCGTTTGGGGTGGAGGGGTCGGGGGCGTGTGGTGTGGTGAAAGCACGAGATGGAGAGAGGGAGCAATTACCAGGGACAGGGACAGAGGCAGTGGCAGAGACAGACGGTGGGGATGGATTCACATATGATGGCATGCAATGCCATTCCTCGATTCCTATCTCTAGGGCAATGTCTATAAACGTGAGCCAAAATGAACATTAAATAAAGTACATCATAAGCCTCTCATACCTTCGATTGCCTTCAGCAAATACTTTAAATAGAACTAGTTCATTTTCAAGGTTATTCTTGCCATCAACAGAGCAGGCTGGAATGAACTGGCGAGCATCTGGCAGGTTGCGTATGTTGTGCTTCTCTTCCATAGAATATAAACTCTCATCGCCCCAGGAAAAAGGATAATAACCATATCAGATATTTTGCGGATAATATGACGTCATTAAAACAACACCACGAGGATATAGTCTCATGAATGTAGATGATGTTCAATACGAAATTGAGGATTCCAGTTTATCCATCAATCACATGACGTCACAATAAACTACGTGACCTGCATGATGCCGTCATAATCACTTACGTCGTGAATGATGTAGCTAAGATCATTACTAACTCATAATTGATGACGGACTAAGCGTTGTTATACGAATGACATGTCTTAACTATATAATAAACATGCTGTTGAATATTTCGAAACTAATCTGACTGGACACTGTTTCTGCCAGGCAGCAACAGCACCCAGTCAAATGAGTTTCAAAATATTCAGCAGCTTACCTTTATAGTGTTCTAGAAATTGATAGCTATGGAGTCCAGGGATCGATCGATCCCAATACGGGGGAAACCTGTGTGGAACTTAGCTAAAGATGGGCGGGGCATAGCTAATATTGGATTCCTCCATTGATATTTTATAAAGGCGAAAATTTTTATTTATTTTTCATTATCTAGTGAATGATATTGATTAACCCTTTAATTGCACCGGAAAAAATACGACAACAACAGTTTCAAAATTCTGAACAGCTTCCTTTTGGGATTTCTCTGAAATTATGGTTATGAAATCCAGAAATACTTGTATAGCACTCGGGCAAGCAGAGACTTGCATACACAGTTCAACTAAATTTAAGCCCTTGGTAAATGAAATTACGGAATGATACAAACATAGATGTCAGGACACAAATTCTCACAGACCCATCCCTTAAAAAGACCATCAAATATAAACTTATCAGCCAATATTAGCATTCGCCACCACTGCTACGGCAACAGCAGGTCGGGAGGATCTGGAGTCGATACACGTATGTCGGCGCTACCAAATCGAGGCTCTGTTGGAAGCGCGATCTAGGGACAACTTATCTCAGATATACCCAACACGCGTCCATTCAAGCTCTTAATTTATCAGCGGAACAAGTAAACATTTGCTTTTCCGACATGTGATGGCCATCAGTGGTGATTGACATAAGCAGGTGTCGATGCTTTAGAAACAATCCATAATGATGAGGTTAATAGCAAAGATAAAATAAATAATAGCAGTGGGCTACCCCTTCACAGGTCTCGATTCCCGTCGCACTTTCACCCCGACACAATCGTCATTTATGTGTGCAATGTATTGATCCTTTAATAGAATATTTGTAGTGCAGCAGTGCACATATATATGCGCTGGTGACGCATATGTAAATCTCGCGCCCCCCCCCCCCACCCACCACCACCACCCCCCCCCCCCCTCAACCAAGAAAGTAGGTACTAGTGTATCGCATGTTTACGTACGTTACATAATGTCGCATAAGAAATCGTAAACTTTTAGAAATGTGTTGGTACAATGTTCGCTCGCCCTTTCTCGACCTAAGATTATATGGGCTATTTCTGGGTACCACGAGAGCTTTGTCTAATTAATATGCGATGCAATCGCAGATTATTAAAATCACTCAGGATCTTTCTTATATCTTCTTTCTTATTCTCGGTTAAAAAGTGTGTACCACATCTCTCATAGAATTTTCATCCGATCAACTCCAAGCTTGGTCAACTCTGCTACCAAGTCTGGAATCGTGTACTTGTGTGTTTTTATCTGAGATTTACCCAAGGTCTTTCGAGCACCCCACTTTTACTACACCTAGAGGTTTGATCGGATCGCTACCATACTCCGCCAGGATATTACACTTGTGGTCCTGAATATGTCTGCCTACCTCAAAGTAACCTAGGCCTATGACCTTTGACCGTCATTGCATTTAATATGGCCCCAAAGGGAATGAATGAGGATTTTCAGGATATATCTTTGAACGTGACTACACCTCCAGTTTGATCGGATAACTATCGTATTTGGTTAGGATGTTACAACTGGGGAAGTTTTCTTAAAATGTTTTTCTTTTCAAAATGGGCGCCAGGTGGAACATTTTGCTAAAATATACCAGTTTTCGTTTTTTGCAGTATTGAACTCAGCATGGAATATGATGAAAGACGATTTTAATGGAAAAATTTCTTTTCCAAATGGCCGCCAGGTGCACATTTTTCGTCAAAAATATCAGTTTTCTTTTTTTTGCAGAAATGAACTCAGGATGCCAAACGGAGAAAAATTGTTTAGAATTTTTTAGCCTTGATTTCATTTCAACTCCGATAGTCTTAACATTTGGTTATCTTATAGGACCTATATAGCCTGTATTTCGTGTCAATTTTGAAAAGTCTCAATCCAATAGTTTTCGAGAAATGGGCTTATACGTATCACATATACCAATTGTAATCATATGGGAGCAATATTTGAACTGAGTTTTCTCCTAGTGTTTTATTCTGATTCTCTTCAGGTATGGCCAGATTCAAGACCATTGAGAGATATAAATAATTTCCAATGAAATTTAATATTTCCCTTGGGGTCAAGGCCATTCGAGGGTCAACATTTCAAACCTTTACGTTTGGCATAAGTAAGCGCCCCCCCCCAACCCCTTCATCATACAACTTCAAGGAGCATGTTAGAAGACACATTATTTTGTACTTTAGGGTCAAGGTGAACCTTCTAGTGGTTAACGATAACAGCTTTCGAGAAATCAGCTTTTCCATGCCCAGTGTAAACCTATGGCACTTTCAACTATGGATCGTTGAACGGTGACCACACTTGGACATTTTATCATCGCAAAACAACAAGAGGCTGTATACTCTTCCTTAATGAGCAGATATCGCAGAGTTACAGTTAATTTAGTAAGTAAGAATTGCTTTTATATAACGCTTTAGATGTCTGGTTGTCCAAATCAAATATGTCTGATCTAATGCTTGGACGGAAAAGACGTTCAAATCGCGCATTGAGTGATTCCCAGCAAGGTTGAAATACATTAAAGCTAAGTGCACTGTTTATATGTAGGGGCTTCATCACTTTATATTCTCTGCCTTTCTCGGGATATGTATAATTATCCTGAAGCAAGAGCTCGGATCCCTCCATTGTCAGACAGTTATCGCGGACGTCAAAGTTATGATCGGCTGCAACTTACTGGCCAATCCGTCACACGAAATGGAAATTAACATGTAAGTCACCGAGCGAAGCCGAAACAATGGGGGATATTGTAACCATACTGGGCACAACTTTCGTTACAGTTTCTAGCAAATGTCCACTAAAAGACGTTGCTTGTTGTATCATCCACGTATTATTATATGGTACGTATAAATACATGGCGTAAGTTGAGTAAGTCAAATAATTAGGCGAGCAGATCAAAATATCACCAATTTTTGGCCTCTGATAAAAATCCAGCAATTGCTGCTGTGACTGACAGTATGCTAGAAATAGATATTTGGGTGTTTTTATCATTATAAGTGAATAATAAGCACATTCTGAGAAAACTCGCCAAAGCTTGCTTCTAATGAGATCTTACTAAACAAGAGGGTGGGTGGGTGGGTGGGGGTTGGTGGGAGGGGTGTGTGAATTTGACGGGAAATCAACACATGTTTCATATCCTCTATTTCTACAAATAAGTTTTTTCATCGGCATGCATGCCTAGAACAATAATACAGCATACAGATCCTCTTCAAGATAGCGAGAAGCTATTGGGCAAAAGATTATGAATTGGGAACACATTTTCTTAACTCCCTTCATGACTAAATGTGGTCAAGAAAATCATAATATCTCGTTATTGAATGCACATTTTCAAGCGAAGAGAAGAATATTCTTGAAAATTTGATACTCGAATGACTGACTCAGATACCGAGCCATTCATTTCAGTGCCAAATTTTCAAAAATAGTGTTCTCTTGGCTTGAAAAGGGGCATTCCTCAAGAGTCCAGATTTCGTCGGCTTCGGAAAGAAAGGATTAAACTTGTATAATATACATATTATGACTGCATTTTAAGCACATATTTGTGTCAAACCATCAACAACTTTCAACAAATTGTTTCAAAATTTGAATACCATCTAAACCTAAGTTTGCATTTGTAGGATGATTTGTTGGCTAAAATAGGATCCTTTGGTGTGAAAGAATACTGAAAACACTCCTTAGAATACTGCGCACAGTAGCTTAGCGAGATGAGAATTGGATAATTTGTATATGCTAGCCGTTTCAGGTAACTATGAGTACGATGATCAAATAAACATGCCATTACCTATGTCGATTAGCGGCAAACAAAGTGTCCATTGCCAGACAGATATTACTAACCTCAAAGAGAT
Organism: Chaetoderma sp. LZ-2023a; assembly: GCA_034401795.1. NCBI lineage: Eukaryota > Metazoa > Mollusca > Caudofoveata > Chaetodermatida > Chaetodermatidae > Chaetoderma > Chaetoderma sp. LZ-2023a. Next base: position 94,740,560 of record CM067369.1, read on the forward strand.
GATGCGCGGAATCCCACAAAACGTCTTAAGAAACCCACTCTGGATCAGACATCGTTTCAATTCTCTTTACCCTTCAGCTATATCAAGCGAATTCTACAGAAAATGATGAACACGCCATTTATATGTCAACAGATGTCAAAGAGCCCATGTTTGCTTTTGCCAAGCTTTCTTCCTTTCCTCAAATACGGTATGTTGAATGGATTTTGGAGCACGTATTATGCCAGCCGATAGAGCGGCATCAATTATGTGTAGTTGTCGGTACACCGATTCTAGGCAATCTAATTCAGGATAATATGGCCCAAAGCAGAAGAAAGATTACTCGCAGCGAGAAGAATCATGGAAAACATAATGATAAATCTTTCAATTAGCACACATTTAAAGAACATTGCACTCTCACTCTAATTAGTATTCACAGAAGACAATAGCCTTAAATAATGCTGATGATGAGTATGAATGTTCAGTGGCCTTACAATGGATCTTTCCAGTTTTACCTAAGCCCCGCCTATCCCTAGCTTAGCTCCAGACACACGCTCGTGTTGGGATCGATCGATAATTAAAGCGAAATTCCAGTGAAATTCGGGATTAAATCAAATAAAAATATACTATTATCCGAAATAGTTGCCGCAGGAAAATATAAAATATACTGTTCCATTGCCTAGAAATAATAAAATGGATATGCCCAAAACGGTAAAAAAACGTGACTCCTTGGGCGCATTCATTTTATCGCAACGAGAGCGAGAAACCGCGAGATTATGACGTCAGCTACATACCCGCAAAATATAGCCAGTGCTTTAGATTTACCTGTTTACTTCGCGTTATGAAGGCCGAATATTAATTAACTCTTTAGTGACCAAATTCTGTCCGGAAAATCAGAAAATTTCCTTATTGAATGTCCATTTGCAGGTCAAGCGAAGACTATTTTTGAAATCTTACCACTGAAATGGCTGGTTCGGTTACTGAGACAGTCATTCTATTAGTAAATTTCCAAAAATAGTATTCTCTTGTCCTGCAAACGGACATTCCCAAAATTGACGATTTGCAGAGGCCAGTTCTGGCATGAAATGGTTAAATCGCAACATGTCCGCATGTCAAGCATGTGCTTGCAGTAATAGAAACAATCATGGAAATGGTAAAGCAATTAGTAATTTAATGCTTTCATACTATTTAAAACCAGCGTTATTAATAATTTACAGAGTTTACTACCAATTTTAAATAACCATGCAGACTGTTGAATATTCTGAATTAAATTTACCTGGAATTATGTCGCAGCAGCTACAAAACAAATTGCTTTCACACAATATGCAGGGTAAATTTTAAGATTTCTTCTTCTTTTCTGGTCTTGAAAGAGTTTACTAATTGATCCCACTTTAAAATGTTGACCCATACTTACTGCCAGTTGAATATTTTGAAACTGGAATTTGACTTGATGCAGAAGTTGCAATAGGCAGCAACAGCGTTCAGAGAAATTACTTTCAAAATTTATTCAACTAACATATTTTTTACAAATTTGTTGTAACTGGTTGATTGCAAACATGCTCCTGGAATAAACCTTTAATATTTTAAAACAGAATATGGCAATTTTTGACAATTTAACGCTGCAATTGCTGGCGCGATCATCGGGACACTAACTGCATTTTAATTTCCTCCAAACACTGACAAAGTGTCAGGGTTCTTTTAGCTAGTTCGCTAATTATCCATAAGTAAATGCTGTAACACGAGATACAAGATTTACCTCCTCTGGTTACGGCTATGCTAGATCGCTTAAAGAGAGTAGGTGTGTCGGTGACGTCAGCCACTTGTCCAAAATGGCGTCTCTATCTACAGGTTATGTTAGCCATTTAAATTGTGGATATCTTTTTTATTTGTTGGCATAAAATTTTGCTCTTGCTCTCAAATTAATGCGAAGAATTAGTACTTTACGCCAGATGCACACAATCTCCCGGTGGAATATTCCTTTAAACTTCTTGACTATCAATTTCCAGAAAGCTATACAGGTAAGCTGTTGATTCTTTTAAAACTAATTTGACTTGGTGCTGTTGCTGCCATAGGCAGCAACATTGCCCAGTCAAATTAGTTTCAAAATAGTCAATGGAATGTTTATTAAATAGCAAAGACATACAATTCATACAACGTGTCGTACTATTAAGCGTTTAAAACGGACTAAATCGAGTTGGAGTCCACTATTGTGATATTGTTGTGTTGCTCATCTGGATGCTTGTATAAACATAGCAAGCATTGTTTTCTTATTTGTGTGACAATTAGAGTGATTTGCTGTGTCAAAATCACTTGTATCAGTCAGGTTGTGTTTTGGGAGATGGTTAGGTTTTTCTATAAATTTCTTTTATATGTTAGGGCAGGATAACTTTAAGGGTAACTTTAAGTTGGCACGTAGTCAGATGAAATTTATTTCGCGCTGTTTTTGCACGCGAAACCCAGGTTCGCTTCTGATTAGCCGGACCGCTCGAAAGTTGTGTGTTTGTTTGAAGGATGGTTTAAGATAGCCATTCACTCATATCCAACTGACAAGTCAACTTTGAAGTAATGATTCCGTGAAAATAAGTATGGAATCCTGTTTGTAGATTTGGCCTGTAGTTTGGATACCGGTAGCTTATGCTCGTAAATATTTAGAATGTTATCATCATTATCATACCCCTTCCCCTCCCCCTATCAAGGCTAAAATTCCCGATAAAATATGGGAACCTTTGGATTGACCGCATCGGAAAAGATGGAATTGATAGGGATGTTTTGAATTGCAAATGGAATAGTGACTTTATTTCATTATGTTGCACTTAATTCATTCCGATTCTATAATTTCTTGATGTGTGTGGCTCTGGATTTTCCGATATTCGGCGCTAGTTGTTTGAGTATTATTGGAAAATACGAAAACTGGTTATATTTCCAATTAGTAATGGTCAAACTGTTCAATCCAATATATACTCCACAGCGTTTATAACTGCGAGACATTTGGTTCAACCAGTATAATAAGTGCCCCATCAAGAGTCGGGAGGTTTAGTTAGTTCGAAAACCGGTAACACAATGAAAGGAGTAAGTTCGGATTTCGGGTCCGATTACTCCACCGGTAACACAATTAAAGGAGTAAGTTCAGATTTCAGGTCGGATTACCCTACTCAAATGTTAAACTGGTAGGGCTAACCTATTTCTGTATCCATAGAGTGAACCAGCTGTTATCTATTGATCCAGGAATGGTACACTTTGTAAATATACTGTATTGTTTATTTTTATACTTTGTTTTTATATTTTAAAAACGAAAATAAGGTCTTTGAGGAATGTAAGTTCTCTTAGCTCTCCTGTTCGAAGAACAGAATAGTTGTCATCACAGTGTCGTCCATACAGCGTTGTAACTTAACATTTTCAGATGAATGCCATCAGGGCAGGCTAATTCTGGGAACTGAGTGCCCTCATTGAAATTAGAATTCCCACATCATTCTGCTATTGTGCAGACACAGAGAAAGTAGCATGCATATATGGGTCAGGTGACTGGTGAGATGTGGATGCCTTTGAGAATGTGCACACGCATTTGCACGAGTGCACTCGCTAAGTTACAGCACTGCCATATTGTTGGCAGGTTTGGTTAACCATTCTGGTTAGCACAGCTACAGCTAAACTCAAGTTATAGTAGTCAGACTTCACATGGGTATTGGTTTTTTTTACTGCATGGTTGAAATGCAACTATCTTTCTGAGATTAGCATATAATCTAGCACGGACTATATTATTTTGATTAGGTCAATTGACGGCAGATGATGAGGCAGTTCGGACTTTGAGCGCGTATATGGGAGGAACAGTTCTGATGAGATAGTTAGATTTTCTCTGATTCTGTCTATTTTTCTGTGGTGAAACTTTCTACAGTGTTATGTCTTGGGCATTATTTTGGTCAGAGTTGTTGGTGGAATTAATTCTTATTGATAAGAATTGATTCCTGTCATCAAATCTGGGTTAGAGGTTGTCCAGGACGATGGCTGATAAGGCACATGTTTTCTTTAAAGGTAGGACAGAATCAGAGTATGTGGTAAGATCAGTATGATGTGCCCTCCCCCCCCCCACCCTCCCCCCTTGCATGCATATGAAGCAAACTTGACTCTCTGAACCCTGGCGTCCCAGTATATAAATTACAAGGCAACCGTACAGGTAAGCTATTTCTTATTTTGGGACGAGTGCAACAGGAACCTGTTGCTGCCATAGTAAGCATGGTTGATGCCATAGGCAGCTACGGCTCCCAGTTGGGTTCATTTCAAAAATATTCAGCAGAATATTTAATAAATTGTAATTGAGATTTTTAATTCGCTATTTTGGGTTGAAAGGGTTAAATATTCATGTACCTAAGGTTTAGCTCATAAGGCCATGGTGGACCGGTTCTGTCGACTGACCTTTGTCCGTCTATTTATCTACCTGTTCGTCAGTTGTCCGTCTTATTTTCTATTGGTGCACACACACACACACATATATATACCAGCCGTTACGGTTACAGATGCCGAGCTTTGCTAGTTCATTCATTTCTCATTCGACTACAGACTTATGGGTTAATATTTATTATCCTACAGTAAAAATATCTAGCGCTTGTAGTTAGTATCTATTATCATAATAATAGGCAAGATATACTTTAAAGTGCAATTATTCGATGAAGCGCCTTATGTTTGTCATTTTTCTAATAATTGGTCAGGGGTGTTTACCTGGGTGTTAACCTGAAGCAATTCATGGGGTGTTTACCTGGGTGTTAACCTGAAGCAGTTCATGGGGTGTTTACCTGGGTGTTAACCTGAAGCCGTTTCATGGTGTGTTTACTTGGATGTTAACACGAAGCAGTTCATGGGGTGTTTACCTGGATAGTGTATGAGATTTTTCAGAGACATGGTTCTCTAGTAATGTCATTTCTGAAACCGTCAGAAATGTTCCCGGATTTGTTTCCGGTATTGTGTTAAATTTAATCTGTATTTGGATATTTCAATATAAAAGAACTTTATACTTACCGGACTCCACATAAATATTATGTCAGAAATTAGATACAAATATTGTTTAAATTTAATTGGTTGGACCTCGATAAGAAATTTAAATATCTGTAAAATGTATTTAGGGCATTATATTTTATGCTAATTATTCTGAGGAAATTTGGAATTTTCCATATTATTAAGGAATATTTTGTCTTTGGGCTACGTCCCTGCGGGTGGTTATAAGGATTAAGGGTATTTTATAGGTAAGGTTGTGATCAGTCATATTCTATTTTCAACTTTGATCTCAGGAGATCCTGGTAATTGTTTTATTGGGTTATTCTTTGAAATGATAAAACGATTTTTGCATGTGTGGTGTTTAAGGCATTATGTAATATATTCAGTAATTTGCGTAATCCATGTGTATAGATATTCGTTGTGGAACAGTGGACAAACGGTGAGAGAATTCATTCATTAAAATTCTTGCTTAAACTTAATTTTTATATTATTACTCTCATCCCCCGTCACTCACGCCTATAGTTAAGACAAATTGGATTCATTAAGAACCGGTGACCTCTAGCAACTGAATTTTCTTTCGACAATCAAATTGTTTTTTCTCCTTTGGATATTATTGTTAGGGTTTTTCTAAGTCTAAGGTTACTACGTCACATTTGTATACTACGTGCATCCACAGTCCACACGTGTATCCACATATTTTAATAATACAATCCTAGTATATCCTTGTTTCTGGACGCTATTATGGGTTGACAGCAAACATATTTTGAAACGCAGTTATTCTTTAATGAACGAGATTTGTGAAGCCATTTGCTACAGAGAACAGAATGTCAGCATCTTGCATGTGGACGGGTGTCTGTAGAGATAGACGTCAAGCTCTCCCCGCTCATGTTTAGCTAAGCTCCGCCCACCTTTTTACACGTGTTGGGATCGATTTGAAACTTTGAAACATACATTTTTAGAATCCTAATCTCGAGATAACTATGCAGGTAAGCTGTTGAATTGAATATTTTGAAACTAATTTGACTGTGGGCTGTTGCTGTCTATGGCCGCAACAGATCCAAGTCAAATTAGTTTCAACATATTCAACATCTTACCTGTTTAGTTTTCTGGAAATTGGGTTTCAGAGAGTGCAGGGTTTCATCCATCCCAACACGGACAGGGCGTGGGTGGAGCGTAGCTAGACTCCGCACGTTTCACATGACTCAATAGTCTCGCAACACATCGTGGCGAGACTAATTAACACTTTGAATGTCTCACGCATTAATTTACAACGAAAGGCATATTCTTACAATATTTTGAAATTAATTTGACTGGCAACAATAAGATCTAGTCTATACAGTCGGATACATTATCAGCAGTCAGTTAAGTTTATTCCCCCAGAAATTGGCAATCTATTTCCTACGGCGTATGCAATATGTTACTTTTGCTTTACATGGTTAACTCAATGGACGAATCCAGTTTTAACTGTGCTCCGCCCACCCCTAGTTAAGCTACACGCGCGCTTCGCCGGTTTTGGGATCGATCGGTCTCTGCGCTCCCTGGCTATTAATTTCTAGAAAACTATACAGGTAAGCTGTTGAATATTTTGAAACCAATTTGACTGGGTGCTGGTGCTGCATCTGGCAGAACCATCGCCCAGTCAAATTACTTTCAAAATATCCAACATCATGTCTATTAAATAGTAAAGACATACAATTCGTGCAGTAAAGCTTAGTCCGTCAAAAATTATGCGTTCGTGATGAACTTATCTACATCATTCATGACGTCATTGGTTATGATGTCATCAGGTAGTTGATTATGACGCCATATGATGTATGCATAAACTAGAAAAAATGTGAAACCTGTTTAATTGTGCCGTGACCCAAGTGTAAAATAGAACGTGTGCACGTTGCAACCAAGAATGTGACTCTGGTGTTGTCTCTTATGATTTGAAAGATGGTGTTCTTGTCTGTCTACACTGTACGGCCAAATGAACAAATCCTCACCCTCAAACGAATCCTCGAAGCCAGCACTATATATATAGTGCTGGCTTCGAGGATTCGTTTGAGGGTGAGGATTTGTTCATTTGGCCGTACAGTATATAGTGCTCGCTTCGATGATAACTGCATGTTAAATGATTTTAAGCAAAACAGAAAACCATACAAATAGCTAACGTGCATTAAAACCATTCTAGATAACACAAGATACATACCTTTGGAACATGCAAACGATTCATAACACGAACATAATTAACCTCCGATTACCAGAAACTTAGATGACCAATTTATACAAACATGGCTCGCGCAAATGCAGGGGTAAGAACTATAATTCTTTTAAGACTAACTGGGAAACAGAACCATACATCCTTAGACATCCTTGGACTTAATAATAGAAATAAAATATTGTTCACCAGTGACCATTCATTGCCAATAGAAAAGGAATAGTGGGAGGGGCTACTAAAGAAGAAAGGAAATGCAGTATGTGTGACAAGAACGAAATTGAAGGTGAGTTTTTACTTGCGGCTTTTCTAATATATTACGATTAGAAATGCTATCTAAATGCTACCGTAGGTGGTCTAATTATTTTAAAATGTGCCAGTTATTCGCTAGCAATAGCAAAAAAATACTATCTAAAGTTTGTCGACTAATAAATGCAATTCTTAGGCAAATTCAAAAATGATAAAACTGTCGCACAAACACAGTCAACAAACATAACCCGAAGATAAAATACCCGAAAATAAAGTGAAATTATGACCGGAAAAATAGTTAATATGAAAATAGCTTTCTTGAAAAGAACCAATCACATTACTGTAGTAAATCTAGACTATTTGTTGTAATGTTAACAGTTATTCTATGGAGATATATAAATAACATGTACACTCTATTGCCACTGTATTAATGTTTATACACCAAGTATCACATGTATGATCTGGAACAAACAACTGTTGGCCTTATCATAACATTTCACGGTATCTGAACGTAAGTTTTAAAGTTTAACTACCTATGCCGAAGCCATATGATACAGACGAGTTGCTGAGTTGATCACGGAATAAATAAACCTGTGGAAAAGCAGCGGAACTTGGATAAGGATATAAAAATTCAAAACAGCTTATTCGCATACATCGTCATCAAGCCATTTTGGCAAAATCGGTTTACATCCACGTTGAATTCAAAATGTCTACATTTGCGAAAACATGAGAAACCCAACAAGGGCCTACTAAAAGAGAACTAGACGGAACATATTGATTTTTATTAACATATTATTTACCCTAGAAGCTTACCAAGTGTTCAAAAGACGAGTAGGTAAATGTCACGTTGTTCGTGCGAATTGTTTGGTTAGAAAAAATTAGTCCTGTTCGAAAGCAAATATTTGAGATTTCCATATCACCAAAACTCACTCTAATTGCCATCTTAATCTTTTTAGCTACCAAGGTTACATTAACAACTACCAAGGCTTTCCTATGTAAACTCGGACCTTGCGTCATAGACTATTAGGCGTGGTTGAAAAAGTGTCTGTGTTTATCTTTAGAAGCTATATGACGACGAAAGCTCTGCGACAACAAGGACGACGAGGATAGCAACAAGAGCAGAATGTTTCCCCTTCTATCGTGTGTTCTTTTGTTCATATCATTTAATATTCACTGGAGGTTTTTTTATAGACAAAAGAAAAGTTGATGAAATATTGTGTATGTGAGTACGTTCGTTGCTCTCACAGTTCAGATAAGGTCAATGTCATCAGATGAGGCGTTTTGCGAAACTGTCACGGACAGACAACCAATGGAGCTCTCCAAGTTTATACATCCATCATATGACGTCATATGACATCATAATCCACTAGGCGACGCGGGTGATGGCGTCATAATCATGACGTCATTAATGGCACCATATAGTCAGTCTTTAACGCTTAATAGTCCGACAAGTTGTACGAATTGTATGTCTTTACTATTTAATCGACATTCTATTGAATCTTTTGAAACTAATTTGGCTGAGCACTGGTGCTGTTATAGGCAGCAACAGCACCCATGAAAATTAGTTTCAAAATATTTAACAGCTTACCTGTATAATTTTATGATAATTGATAGTCAGGGATTTCAGGGATCGATCGATCACAACAAGAGTCATGTGTTGGGTGGAGATTAGCTCGAGATGGGCGGGGCATAGCCAAGACTGGAAATGTCAATTTTACGTACATACAAAGAATAAATACTTTAACAAAAGAAAACATAATCAACACAGCCAATAGATGAATCAGGTCTGCCAGCCAAATATATGACATCGTAATCAATTACGTTACAAGTAGGTTGACGTCACAATCAAATACGTCATGAATGGCATATCTAAGTCAGTCGTAAACGCTTAATAGTTCGCTAAGTTGTACGAGTATGTCTTTATGATTTATTAACATTCTGTTGAATATTTTGAAACTAATTTCACTGGACGCTGTTGTTGCGATACAGCACTCAGTCAAATTAGTTTCAAGATATTCAACACGTTACCTGCATAGTTTTCTGTAGATTGGGATTCATGGAGTTTAAGGTTCGATCGATGTCAACGCAGACAAATCGTCGGCAGAGCTTAGGTAAGAGTGGACCAACTTACTGGGCGACCTTTATGTAGAGCGGCGATGTATTACACATCTTGTGTAGAGCATCGTTGTAAATTATGTCTGGCCATCGGTGTCCACTATCCAGTGATGGTGCGGATGTGTTTGCGATGCCAGGCATCACGTTTCTCTAGAGCATGCTGCCTTTGGAGCTGCCCATCTGTTACAGTTATACAGCATTAAGGATACGCAAGATTGTGTTGTATAAACGTAAAAGCTTTTGTCAAGAGCGTCCAGAAGGACTGGAAACTATGTTCCCATGATGCAACGTTCAGCAATGTCAGCCGTACTGCACAGCAATAAGCTCAGGAATGTAATTTTCCTCCATAGTTCGCCGCCACGAAGTGGATCGTCACTTTCCTTAGTTCCATGCTTTGTCGGTATGCATATATGGTTCAACTCTGTTTTGGATTCATTTATTCACAATTTATTATTAGAGAGTCTAACATTTTAATTTAATTGCAGCTATTGTTGGGAACAGTTCGTCAAGTTGCTAGATTTCCTCGTCTATGAAGTCCACATCGTTGGCATATTCAATCTCTAGCGACATATCCAGTATGGACGCTGGGGTCGCGGTGGGGTGTGGTGTGGAGGGTGTGGGTGAGAGGTATTGTGGAATTTTCTCGCAAAGATTTCAATGCTGCAGCAAAGAAACAGGTGACAAGCAGTCGAGATAGACCATCTCATTGTGGGGAGTCGATTAATGCCTCAAACTCTGCAGACTTCACTGATTTGACTCGTTCTCTCAGCTTTTTGTTTGCAAGTAGTAGTCTCAATAATCGCAGCTCATTGTCATTGTAACTGATTCTTTAGCATTTAATTGTGTTGAGGTCTCGAGACATTTCAATACCCATTTTGTGGAAATCCCTGTATTTGGACATGACTACTGACACAAGCATGCATTGAGCCAATACAATGTCTGCGTAGCTGCGTTCACGTTTAACCATTCAATTAACAAATGTGGTCAAGAAAATATACATAGTTCCTTACCGAGTCTCCATTTGCAGGCCAGGAGAGTAATATGTTGACAATTTACCACTGGAATGAGTGGCTCGATAAGCGAGCCAGTGATTCTAGTGGCAAATTAAATATAGTATTCTCCGCGCTTGCAAATGAGCATTCATCAAGGTCACTGCAGAAGCCGGTCTCGGCTGGCTTCGGCATGGAAGGGTTAAAGTCACGTTGCCACGATCCAGTGAAGTCACCTATCTTGTCTTGGATGCGATAGAGTAGCATTGGATAGGAGTGCAATGCGCCGCAGATTGGCTGGGTCGGTGTGGGGAGGGTAGGGGTGGGGGTATGTGTGGTTGGGGGGGGCGGTGCGGGGTGGCTTCTGGGCTTGGGTAGTTAGACAAGGGTGACTTGACCTACAGCATCGATTGGAAGGTGGTGCATAAAAGCTGAATTGATTAGCTCCGTGATAGGTTTTGTGATAATGGGACTTATTTGAATAGGTTAGTACTCACGCCATCGGGTCCGGATTCACGTCCATTGGCAATGCTTTGGGTGCTTTCTCAACCTCTGCTGTTTTAATTGGTCTTCATAATGGTTTTGGGTCACCTGAAAACGGGCGTAAGGGCTCATCATTGTGGTCAGTGAAATGCTTTTTGAACAATTCTCGAATTGCGTCGGCTTTTCCCTGGCCAGTTCCGATAAAGTGACCTTCAGAGATATGTACACTCGTTGTACAGTGAGTCGTGGTGTGTAATCAGTAACTTTCATAGCTCGGCCTGACCAAAACATTTTGTGACCGTGGCACTGATTTCATCTGCTAGGGAGTCTGCTTATTACATAGCAATATCTTTTAAGCGTTTACCGGTGTCGTGCACAATGGTATTGCGGTTCTCACCATAGTTTCCTGCGGTCCTCACAAATAGAAATGTTAAATTTCAAGGTGACTTTACAGATAAACTGTTTACTATTTTGAAACAAATTTGACGAGGACTGTTCCTCGTGATGGCAGCAATAGCTCCCGGTTAATTAGTTTCAAAATATTCAAAAGCATCTTTAGTAAATTTATCCATGATATACAATTCCTACATTTCCGTTCAGAACTTTCACGTTTCGGGACGGAACTACGCCATTTCATTGCGACGTCAGCTAACATGTGGCGTATTTGATCCTGACTACAGAGTGATCAATCGTATCCCTAGTGCTAAGCAGAATCTGTCTCATCTGCCATTTAGAAAAGAGCCTCCAGATAAGGCAGGTTATTTGGGGCGGTACTGGCCCAATGCCGCCCTGCATTGGGCCCAGTACCAGTCCAGTAACCTGCCTTAACAGAGCCAAGTTGGTGATTTTGGCCGGGTGATCTCCATAACTCCATGATCATAAGTCTGTTATTTGGCTAAGCTAGGTAGATTTAATTTATTTATACCAACATCGCTTTGTTGATGCATGGTTACGGTTTATTGATGGTAGCCACACACTATGGAAATAACATGAAATTAGGCATTGCTTAGTGGGCGAGCGCAATAAGCTACACATGTCCGGACTGCCGCACCGCTATGCTACTTTTCAGGTATACCAGGCCGCTTTAATACCATTGGGATGTTCGCCTAGAGGATCTACATGTATCTGAAGGACGGGAATTACAAAACAGAAAAGAACTAGACAGATGGAACGAGTGCATATATATTAGTATCTACTCACAATCTATTATCATTGTACTGCTAACGATACATGTAGATTTCATTGCAAATTGCAGCAATGCGTTCTGTACAAATACCTATATGCCCAGTTGCGTCACCAGTTACTGTTGTATCTAACCCTCTAGTCGGGAGATTTATGAAGGGTGTTGCATCAGCGCGTCCTGCACACCAAACTATTATTGTGTATGGAACGTTAAGCTCGTTCTTAACATGTTTCGGAAACAACCCTTAGTGGAATGTTTACCCTTAATTGTTTGGCCTCTCGTTGCGTACTGTTGCGTTGTTGGCATTAGTTTCAGCCTAGAGGGGCCAATCTATTCATCTGCTTGATAATCATTTTATGACGGTTAATCCGGATAAATATGTGTTTTACCTACACAGAAATTTCAAAGAATCTAGATTAGGAAATTGGACAATGAAGATTATTTTGCACTTGTTTCCCGATGACATAAGATTGTGCATTTACCATACAATGTCTAAATATCTAAATAGGACAAACAATATTAGACAAATGTCTAAGATTTTATCAGTACGGTAAAACCATATAAAGCGGGACCACGTGATACTATAGGGAGGTGGATAAAGAAGGTTCTTAAACAGGCAGGAATAGATGTAAATATGCTTAAGGCACATAGCACTAGAGAAGCGTCGGTTTCACCTGCTTTCTTGAAAGGAAATCATGTTTTATGCATATTGGAAGCAGCTGGATTGTCGAATGAATTAACCTTTGTCAGGTTCTACAATACGCCACTGGCATAGGACCTGGGCCAGGAGTTTGCTGATGCTGTTGTTTCGCACAGTTGGTGTGCTAGTTGTGTTAGATTGAGAGTTCTCACAATTTAAAAAATCTCATGCAACCCTTATGGAAGCGATGTGACAGAATTTATAGTCAGCTGAGTACTTACCAGCTTGATAGCTGACTGTAATTTTGTCACAGCGCTTCGTAGTATGGGTTAATGCTCAACCTTTCATCATTTGATGCGTTGGGTTTGTCCCATAGGGCATGCCTTATTTTTTGGGGAAAATGTAAATTTTGGATGTTTGATGAGAACAATGTTTAAGACTGATTATTAGAGCTACGTATGCGCATCTCAGGCAACCCATACTACGAAGCGATGTGAGTGAAATACAGGCAGCTATCAAGCTGGTAAGTAATCAGCTGACTATAAATTACCCCTTATCAGAATTAAATGTACAAATCTAGATTAAATACCAATGGCGCATTCTTTTAACAGGCATGGCGGTGCCTATTGTCGACGGGTCCAGGTACAGGCTTAATTAATTATTTTCATGGTGTTCCATATTCTTGAGGTACGCCCTATTTACGACAATTGTTATCACATTAAATTTAATTAATCTTCCCTCCTTGAGTTGTTGGTAGGTAAATGTGAGTCCTGTTTCTTGAATTCTTCACAAAATAGAATGCGGTTTTGTGCAGATAAGAGTCTTTATATCCGATCCGGAAAACTCAAGGGTACGTGGTCGTGTTTCAGAGGGAATACTCATATTTTCGCGGTGAACGAATAATATCATCTACGGTGCGCTAACGTAATCAAAACAGAGAAAATATCAACGATGCTTTCCAAGTTAACAGTCTTCAAAACACACTATTAATTATTTGAAAATCAGTCAAAATCTGGATTATCTTACATCATGTTATACCATAGTTTGTTTTTAAGGGTCGTATGATTGGGAAGCCCCTAAAATGGATTACTCCGATCTGTCGATCAAGTGTATGCCGTCATAATAAATTGCGTCACGCGAAGACTGGCGTGACAATCATAACTGACAGTAATTCTTCGTCATGATGCTGGAATAGGCAGTCAAGTGTAGTAATTGTATGTCCATGCTGGATTTACTATTTAATAACGATTTTGTTGAAAACTGAATTTTGACTGGGCACTGTTGCTGGCATAACCAGCAGCTTACATACTAATTTATATTGTTACCTTGATATTGGAATTCTGGTTATTGAAGGTTCGATAGATCCCAGCGCGGACAAAGCGTGGATGGAATTTAGCTAGAAATTTATCAGGGGCGGATCCATGAATTCCATGTAGTGGCGTAAATGAAAATATTTTAAGATGGGGTGTCTACTGTCATCAGTAGGGGGTTCCGGAAAATTAGATGCTCTGAAAAGCAATCTCCTGCATTCTGAGTGACAAAAATTCATTTATTTTTCTTTCGAAAGTGTATTAATATCATGGACGAATTCAGACAATTTTGAAGTCGTGGTCCCAGGAGTGTGATCTAGGTGTCACCTGGATGCTCTCAGAAGTCATTTATTCGAAGTATTCACTTTTTACCCATTTTCGTATGAACAAACATGACACTATTATCTGTGAGAACATGCATATGCCTACACGGAGGTCAATACGTAGCCGGAATGTATCAACTGTTGTCCTCAACGCACAGCCACTGGTGCCACATATCTGAATAATTATTATCTTAAATTATAATTTTACGACACACTTTTTGCCCATGAACTGGCCAAGGGGTAGCCATTCTTTAGCGTCAATAAAATAATCCTTGACCAATTGGGAGGGGGGGGGGTGGTAGCGTGGGAGAGGGGGGGGGGGTGGTGTACGGAGTCTAAGTAAACTAGGTGTGCTACGAAAATAGATTACATATCTGTAGTTTGCTGGTATTCGTCTCACATCATCGGATAACAGACATAATACAACATAGAAATCACAATCACTTAGAAAGTTGAAGCATATTGACGTCATTTCATCATGAAAGCGCACATTTCTCCGCAGCACGTTATTTATATGTTCGGAAATATATGTTATAAGCCAGAAAGATTTTGAGAGCAGGCTAAATCTGTGTTGTCATACACATACCTGCCAAATTAAGCAATTTGTCGCGGTCTACTATCAATTATTAAACTATCCAAAAATTAAACAATGTGGTTACAAGAAATACGTATTTTCATATGCGAAATAGTGTTTCTTTGAGATCGTCAAAACTGGCAGAAACCTTATCAGAAAAGGCACCGAAAAGGTAATGCCCGTATTCTTGCCTCCAACAAAGTATAGTGTAAACCAACTCACTTTCTTGAATAAGTCTTGAATATCATAGGACCTCTGAATAGCATAGGACCTCTGCGGAAATATTGACGAGTGATGAGTGTGTTATCTCCGTACGTCGGCATAACATTTCTACTATGAATGAGTTTGGCCACATTAACGTTGTAAAACACATAGCATTTTTTGTGTGAATTCTGCGATTCTGAGTGATAAGAGAGCATAATTAGTTTGATTCCAGGTTAAAATGTTAGTGTTGCTGTCAAGAGAGGTGGAATGTTTCGTAGGCTTTGCCCAAGTTATGGAGGAGTTGGGTGGGGTGGGTCTGGGCGTACACCGGATCCACCACGCTCCACCCTCTTTGAATCCGCCACTGCCTATTATTTCATGATACCGTAGTGTTATGTTCCACTTGGGCATGTGCCGGCCAGATCAATCAACCCCTTCAAGGCCCACATAGTAATATCCTGACCAAGTATGATTTTATTTGATCAAAACTCTAGCTGTAGTCACAGTTAAAAAATCCGACCTGAAAATCCCCTTTCATTCCCTATGGGGCCAGTTTCCATGCATTGGGAGTCAAAGGTCAAAGCTCAAGGTCACCTTTTAGTTCGACAAACATCTTCAGCACACCAGGCGTAACATCCTACCCGTGTATGGTAGTGATTCGATCAAAACTCTAAGGTGTAGTAGCACTTCAAAGATCCATATTGAAAATCCCCATACATTTCCTATGGAACTCTTTTGCCCACTCAAAGATGGCTAGCTGAAAATCCATTTGGCAAATCCAAGTTCTTTTGAAGAGCTCACTATTCCAGACTAGGTAGCAGAAGGTGACCAAGTTTGGAATTGATCGGATGAAAACTGTGCGGTCAGAAATTATTGACGACGAATAAAAAAGAAGAAGAAGAAGAAGCAGAGGAAGAAGGGGAAGAAGAAGTAAGATCGTGAGTGATTCTAATAATCTGCGATAATAATAATATTATTACTATTATTGATAGCACTTTTACCCTAATCCCACTTTGCTTTATATGCAATAAATTATGTTTAAACTAAAAGCTCGCGAGGCGTACCAATATTGTTTCCAGAACTATTTACTGATACTGACGTCAGTATAGTGCAGCTCGGAAATAACTTAACGTGTTTCCAAGGCCAAAACCAAAACATGTTAGTTAGCACAATTTTGAACACAAGGTAAGAAAATAATGTTCTGTTGAATATTCTGAACATAATTAGAAATTGAAAGACATTGATTCGTAGGCATCAATGCCTTCCACACGAACAGACAAACGAACATACTGATGGAGAGACAGACGGACAGACAGACGGACGGACGGACAGACGAAATTCCGGGCGGACTGACGGACGGAGAGAGTAACTGAACCTATATTGCCAAAAAGGTTTCTGCCGAAAAAGAGAGGTGAATTTCCTTTAATGAGAAAAACAGTGTCAAAATGCTGCTTATATTATCTGCGAATCTTTCCAAAGTTGTTGACCTAAATTTTGCCTGAACAATGACATGTGCGTCGGGTCTGCCCGCTTAATGGATGGTCCTGCTACATGTGTATCTCGAGAGCAGCAAGTACTCTAACTATTCCTTGTTGTCCTTGATGATAACCCAGTTGTCTTCCCAGAAGCTGACTCTCAACGAGCTTATCGCTAAACAGGGAATATATCCCCTTTGCAAAGACAGCTTTATCAACAACACAGGGGGCATGATTTGCTGGTTTGGATTCCAAGCGCGCTCACGATAGAGGGAGAGATAGTTTATTGCAAAAATTGAACACGAGGATACGGCAATACAAGTACAATCGTATTAATAAACAAGATATACACACACGCACGCACGCACGCACGCACGCACGCACGCAGGCAGGCAGGCAGGCAGGCAGGCAGGCAGGCAGGCAGGCAGGCAGGCAGGCAGGCAGGCAGGCAGGCACGCACGCACGCACGCACGCACGCACACACACACACTACTTAATTAAATATATACATATTATACAAAGGAATAGGCAAATCGCGTCCACAACCGAATTAACTACTGCAAATGATTGATATATTTCTAGATATGCCTTGCACATTTGCAGCTAGGGCCCGCCCACGTTCTGAGCATGTTGGGATCGATTTGTGTACTGTGAACCATGAGGCCACAGAATCCCCTTGCACATCTCTCTCGGCGTCAGCAAACAGAGACATTTATCGCTTGATAATAGAGAATAAAGTGATATGTATCTATCTAACTTCTTCTAAAAAAGTTCTGTCCATAGGTTAAGGGTGTTGAAATCGATTTTGAGGAACCTATGCAGGTAAGCTGTTGACTATTTTGAAACTATTTTGAATGGATTCTGCTAAGGAATATAATATTTCACAGAATGTTTATTAAATAGTAAATCCATCAAAGATATATAATTCGTACATATGCCTGACTTTTCAATCCATCGGAGCTATGTATTGTGACGTCAGCCTACACGTGATACAATTGAGCATGACCGTATATAATTGTCAGATCGCATCCTTCTATTGCTTAGCAAATACCTTAGTAGTGACTAGTACGCGCGCTAAGCAATCTGAAAATACATGTTTGAATGGGATAATTACATGCGATTTTCATAAATTCTGGCGATTTTTTGGAACTGATTTGACTTACAGTCGTTGCTGTCTAAGGCAGCAACAACCTGCAGTCAAATGATTGTCAAAATGTTAAGCTTATACAATACTGGAGAGTAGGGAAACCTTGTACATAGGCTAGCGGCGAGCTCTATATAATTAAAAGTTAATCTAGGTAATGTTAAAATTAAATTGGCGCCTTTTGGTATATTATTATTAACACAGCTGGCGCTATCGCATAGTAACGCAATTACATGTCGATTAATGCGAGTGTATGAACTCAAATGAAAGTAAACATCGCTTGACGTCATTATCGGGCTTCAAATACTCTATAACAGCTCGCCCCTGATGTCATCGTCGGGTCTCAGATACACCATACCGGCCCGCCTATGACGTCATTGACGATCTCAAGTACTCAATAGCGCCCTCCACCATTCGTTCTTCAGAAATCGCCGGACTACCATAGGAGATCGAGAAAAGTATCAGTACGTAGTTAGCATATCATGTTTAGAACGAATCCGCCCGTTACACAATCTGGCAACACGGAATCCCTGGTAACCGGTTCTATAGAAATCGTGACCCGTGACAGTATTTTGACAGCTGCAGACGGCGTTTAATTTGACCAGAAAGTTAAAGTTAATTTACGAAATGGATAAGCCGTGCGATGAAATTATCACATTTGATTTAAATTTCGATGTTCCTGTGGTCAGTGTGGATAGTGGTGATGAGGAAGACAATACTAGAAATAGTCATAACTCGGAACTAAATGATCGTCAACTTGTCGATATGGTAACCGAATCTAAATCAAGCAGTACAATACGTTCTACAAACTGGGGTGTGACGAAGTTTCGTGAGTGGTGTGACAAACGAAACAAGGTAATCGATTTAGACAGCATTGACTTCCAGGAGCTGAGCATGGAATTATACGACGAAGTGAAAGGCAAGAATGGCCAAACGTTAACCCCTAGTCCTTTGACGAGAATTCGTGCAGCGATGCATCGGCATTTAACATCACCGCCCTTGTCTCGTAACATCAACATTATCAATGACAAGGAATTAACGACCGCAAACCAAATGTTCACAGCAAAATGCAAAATACTTAAAGGAGCTTGTTCTATTGCGCGTCTTGCGGTCTTTTCATAGGCCTACTTAGTCGAAGTAATCTGAACCTAACTAGGAACCAGTATACGAAATTTCGTATTCTGTTATTTTTCTAGAAAATCTGGTATTATTTATTTATTATTATTATTATTATTATTATTATTATTATTATTATCATTATTATTATTATTATTATTATTATTATTATTATTATTATTATTATTACTATTATTATTATTATTATTATTATTATTATTATTATTATTATTATTATTATTATTTGTATGCACGCTATACTGCCTTCTCTCTTTCTCTCGCCCTCATAGATGGTTAGCTTCAGTTGCGCAAGAATTCGATCGCTTTAAGCGGTCACATTTCTCAGGTACTTACAGATTGAGACAGCTCCAGAGAACAGCCAACATCATATGTTTTTGCGGCGAGATCGACATAAAAGCGAAGCCTCGAGCACCAATTTAATTGAGTCGTATTCGGCATCAACGTGTCACCATTTTTGGGCCAGTTTGTGGCTCAGGAGCATGCAAGGTTATTTAAAGAGATATCACATGGGGGCAGAAACCATTCTTAGGTCAACATAGATGTATATACAGCATGGACTCCGTCGCAGACATGATTAAAACACGCGTTTCACCACTGAAGTCAGCAAGTATCCCTCGTCTAGAAATGGTGATTGCCATTCTAGGTCTATGGTTGACAGATTCAGTCATGGCTGGTTTAGACATTTTCATGAAACACGTAACATTTTGGTCAGACAGTATAAACGTATTATGGCAGATCCTGAGTAGAAGCAGACAACTGAAACCGTTTATCGCAAACCGTGTTAATAAAATCCAAAATTTAACAAATCCAAAACAGTGGCACTCTCTCCCATCAGTAAAGAATCCTGCTGAACTTGTATCTCGGGGAGAGTCTGTGCCATGTGTGTCAAATAGTGAGATATGGTGGACAGGACCAAATATTCTTCTCACAAATTGTATTGTAAAAGGGAGCTCTATTAATAATGAAACCGAGAGACTTAATGTATCGCCGTGATCTATTGTAACCAACTCAGAAACTATATAGTATCATGTTTTCTTCAATGAAACGTTGGTTAATTCCCATTCGATGCTCTCAGTAGTTATGCCTAGTTTCAGTTAATGCATGGGTTCATGGAGAATTGTCGCTCGCAGCAATCCGATAGAAATTTGGGAGGATTGACTCCAGCAGAAAATATGGACTCAGAAATACAAATTATTAAAGATTCACAAAACAGGCATTTCGTGATGACTATAAAAACCTTTTTCATGGAAATAAGATTGCAATGAATAGTAAACTGCTTCCATTGAATCCTCGATTCAATGAAGGCGGACTTATGTGCCGTGATGTAAGGTTAAATCATTCAGACTTTTTGTTGCATGATGTTTGCTTCCCAGTGATTTTAAGCCGGAGGTGCCATCTGACAATATTGATTGGTAAGCATTATCATGAAACACGGAATCTCAACGGATGAATCAATCAAATTTTTGCTGATATGTCATCGGGCTATTGGATTATCTCTGCTCGAGAAGAAATTCGTGAGTGAGAAAGTCAATGCACAGAATGTCGATAGCAAATGAGTTAAGACTACGTTTCCTACGCAAATCCCACGTGCAGTACGTTTATCGACCTAGATTATTTGATATAGCGTTATTCCTATACGCAAATTGTCTGGAAGGCAAACTTTGCCCGTGCACACCGGCCGACGTGGTATTTTCCATGTGCATGTGCTTGCGTATGAGATTACGGACGAATGGAAATGTAGCTTAAGGTGGTTACTCATATAATGGCAACTCGTCCAAGAATTAGTTTACAAACACCACTGCGTGCATTTGCTCGGCTCGCTGTTGACTGTAGTGGAGCGTTTGTCACAATACAAGGTCGAGGAAACCGTCACAAGAAATGCTACGTTTGTTTATGTACATGCTTGATGACGAGAGTTGTTCATCTAGAAGTTGTCATTGACCTTTGGACTAGACACACATTCTTTACTTAACGTCTTTTATCGGCTGGTAAAGTCTTATCCTTAGAAGTGACATCCAACAACGATACTAACTTTGTCAAAGAATTTCTCAAATTAGTCTCAGCACTTGACACTAAACAGCTAGAGGAGTGCGCAGCAACAAGGAGTCCAGTGGCATTTTAGTCCTCCACTGGCATTACAGTTTGATGGTGTTCATGAGTCGATGATAAAATCTGCTAAAAAGCAATTTATGCCAGATTGTAGAATTTTGATGTGACAGATAAAGGATTAATTACAGCGTTTACAGGCGCAGAAGCTTTGATAAATTCGAGACCACTAATTTATCAATCGGCAAATCCAGATGATGAGACACGTTTGACGCCGAATCATCTTTACATGGACAAGTAAGTTAGCCCCTGAATCAATAGATTATACTGGATTTAATCACCGAAACGTTGGCGTCAGAGTCAAGAACTCGTGAACAATTTCTGGAAGAGCTGGATCCGTGAATGGCTTCCCAGATTGAATCCACGCAAAACGTGACTTCACTCAAAGGATGACAGCAAGTTCGGCGATGTCCTGCTAGTCATTTCTGCCGACACTTCCCGCGGACCGTAGCCACTGGATCGGGTTTTAGTAATACACACCTGCTAAGGATGGCCAAGTTTGCGTCGTCAAGATTCAAGTTGGCAAAGCAATATTTCTACGTCTCATTTCTAAGCTGTGTGTCATAGACAGCGGTGGCCCGGAAACCACTATAAACAATTCATAGTAAGACATCCAAATCATATACTTTATTAATTTAATTTTGTTCAATTACATAATTTTTATTTCGCTAAGTGCTAATAATTTTATCGAGAAAGAGGTAATGGTCTGACGGAATTTTTCTTAATTTATAAAAGTAGACATTCCAGGCGGAACATTTTATAAATATTTCTCTGACAATGATTTTTACATAGGTCGCTTTTCTAACTTTTTCGTAATTCATATCCATAACATTCGTTGGGCCACGTGTGTGGTATCTCTTGTAGCCTCTTTTGTTTTCCTTAATAACCCGCATTGAAAAACATAGGTTAACTGGCGTTGTTTCGAACTATGAGCTGTTGCGACCATGTATACGTACCCTTGAATTCTGACTAAATCGTTCAATCAATGTCATGTATGGTGCCATAAACTAAGCCCATGTAACAGATTAATTCTAACAATTATGCGGTGTTGCTTGCCAATAGAGGAAGTATGTCCTTGTATTAAGGGTATCAAACTTATTGGCCATATACTTTAAACAGAAACCCATCCCAAAGAAATGCGGTCCCGTGTAGATCGCTTTGTACACATACATAATGTCACACCTTCGTTACGCTGATATTGACATAATAATACGTAGAATACCTACAATTCATGGTCTTTCCCGTTTATAGTTACATTTAACAGTTTTTCTCCGACGGAAAAACATGAAAATTTAACTTTATATGTGAACTTTCACGAGAAATAACCGGGTATAAAGTGACATTAGTTTCGTTAGGCATTCGTGCAGTACCTCACAGAAGGGTATAGGGTCATAAAACATATGTGAAAAAAATAAACATAATAATATCATTGTTTTAAGCATCATGGTAGACATTAATCAAGTTTGTCATGGACACAATCTCTTTCATATCTTTATTTTCTCCGTGTAAGGACATAAATCATGTTTTTTAGAAAATGACACCAATTTTAGAGCAGTTATGTTGACCCATACGAAATATTGAACATGGACTGACAGTGAATCTGTAGACGGTAACTATCTTATTGGTTGGCAACTTATCACCTGGCATTCTCAATCACATTTCCACAACCAGCATTTTTCAAGGTGGAACATAGCAAATAATAAGACATATATGTGACAGGTCCGGAATTTTCTGTATAGAAAATACTCTACAATAACAATACCTCGAGGGCATTATATTATCAAATTAAATATAATTTTCCTAAATTTATTTGTATTTATCAAAGAATGTCTCTTTAAATACGAAACGTTCCTATTGGAAAGCACTTATCCTATCCCTAGAAAAACTCGTACATGGTAAACCAGCCTAACCGATGTTTTTCTATTGAAATTTGAATCAAATCGGAAAAGTATTTTACATACGATTCCCTACAGATGGACAGACGGGCGGGAAGATGAGAATGAATGCACGCACGCACTCACGCATCAACATACAGCTAGACAGACGGACAGACGGATGCACAGACGTACGTAAGTCTGTAAGCAAGGACGGATGGATGGACGGACGAATGGACGGATGGATGGACGGACAGCAAGGTGGATGGACGGCATGACGGACGGACATACGCACATATTGGACGGGTGTTCCGCCCTTGAATAATAAAATCATAACTCATTCGTTAATGGTGAATGTAGCTTGATAACACTTGAGTGGAATATTCTAGGGGTGATTATTGACATCATAACGGAATGGTTGGAGCCCAATCTTCGATTCAGCAGCCTGTTGAGTTTAATAGTTCACCAACCGCGTCCCACCCTTCAATTTGTTTTTAAATCGCCACTCCTCCTTTAGTGATGCACGTAGCTTCATGAAACCTGAGAGCGATATTCTATGCGTAACTCGTGACATCAGGACCCTGCCCGTTTTTCAATTCACCTTTTCACAGTATCCATCGATCATCTCACGTCATATGACGTCATAATCAGCTAAGCGGTGTGTAGGATGACGCCATAATCATTCGGTCATAAATGATTATATTTGGCTCGTTTTGAACTCTTAATAGTCCGACACGTTTTGCAAATTGTATGTCTCGACATGCTGTTGAATATTTTGAAACTAATTTGACTGGGCGCTGTTGCTGCATATTCCTCTGGGAAATAAGATTCAGGGAGTTCAGCTTTCGATACCCTGCTGAAGACTAAGTGCTGGGCCTCACATTTTTTGCTCCTCTGTTATTTCTCAGCGCATATTCTTTGGGTAACACTCGACATCTTCCGGAGCCCGATTGTCGATCCACTACACTGCTGGGTTTTAGTATGGCGCAACCCGCTTAAATATTACAATCTCTACTACTCAGTTATTGATGAACTGGTCTCGCTAAAATTTAAGTTGGATATTCTATAGGTAATTATTACGTAGCTCTACTTTCGATTCAATGCCATGATGGCTTTTAATAGGGCGCCACATCGTTCGGGTGCCCATGACCTGCAATGTTGATTCCGTTTACTTCGAAAGCTAACACAGTTTGACACATACATGGTTATTCTGTACATCTTGGTAGTCAATGCCAGGGTGGCGGTAGAGTTAGTCACGTGGGCCATAATTACTGGGAGATGTTCAAACATCCGTACCTGGAGCTATTTACCGCACACAGAATTACCCATCAATCCGGTTTCTAAAAAGCAGAACAATTATTTTTATCACCACAAATTTTGTTAACAAACATCTATCACCACTTAAATGATAATCATATGTACTTTACATAAATTACAAAAAGACGAATCAAAATGGTGATAATTATTACGCATTTGATCATGTCTTTAGCAGTAACAAATAGTCCCGGGTATTTTATAAAATGTTTTCTTACGTAATTTGCATATCAGCATACATAATCCTCCAATGTTCACAATTTGTTCGAACACGTGCCTTCGGATCGGCTGCTAATTCATAACTGCCATAAAAACGGATGTTTTGTATATGTATGAAATAGTCCATGTTTTCCCAGTTATTAATATGCCTTCTCCTTGTAATATAATGTAAATACAAATATTAAAATACCGTTAATGCAATTAATCATATAATCACCTGAATAATTATTTCTCTTTAGCCTGTGGTACAATGACATCTAATGAAAGTAGTCCTGGTATTAAGGTACATCTTAAGCGACAGAGACTTTGTACTAACTATTATAAATGCATTAAATGCCAAACAATTAAGACAAGTGAAAAACCTCAGACGGGTACTACAGCATCCGTGACCACATTTATTGAATAGGAAAGATGATATATTCTGGCGCATTGAACCTGAAATAAATGATATTAATTCAATTGGAACTGTGAAATAGTACAAATCATATTACATTACATATACTAGTAATGTTACTATTGCAGGTATGACAGCAGTGCACATTATGACTGAGCCTTCTACATCAATAGAACGCCGAAGTTTAAATAAACCGACGTCGTGGGCGTTCTGTTTAGTGTGCCACCACAGCCAAGGTAAAGGGGAGAAAGATCTGACACTTAGTTACTTTGCAAGTCTATGACACACTGATGCATGCTGCTAAATATCGAAATGATGAAAGTATGATTAGAAAAATATTTGGAGGGGATCTTGTTGCAGTCGACGCAAAGTATCACCGGGGATGTTATCAAAGGTACACACTCAATGCGTCATCATCTAAGTCAGGCGGAGGAGAAGAAAGCAGACTAGCTGAGTATGATACACCATTTCTGAAACTGATAGATGAAATCGACCATAAAGTTCTCAAAGACGACCAGGGCGTATGACATGACAATGTTGGTGAATAAGTATTAAAATAACCATCTAACTGATGCGGGGTAGACTCAGATACAGTAGACAAGTATCAAGTTCAAAACGCGTTTAGTTAACACGTATGCGATAGAATAGCTTTATATCCCCAGTATGAAAGAAACAAGGCTGAATTAATATGCAGTCCATCACTAAAATTTAATAATAAATCTTGTTGCGGTCTGGTTTCTGAACTGAAAAACATAGACGCAGATTCCGAGCAGATGGCACCAGGTGAGACTGGCACATATACGCAATTCTTATATCATGCTGCTATTATACTAGGAAATGAGATAAATGATGTGGTAGGGATTGAAACACAACCTCTAAATATTTAAAATTTATCTATAGAAAAAGCCAACAATTTTTTGGATGGCTCATGCAGCCCCAAAGATCATTTGCAGACAACCATATGCCTATCAATGATGAGGCACATTTAGATATGCTTGGTTTAAAGGAGGGTGAGAAAATGCGCATCCTAGCTGTTGGACAAGATATTGTAACATGCAGTACAAGGGGTAGGATAAAGAAGCGCAACAAATGTAGCTCTTGGCTTGGCAATCAAAACGATGGTATGTGGAAAGGAAATAATTAAAATTGGAACACTGAAGGGTGTTATTATCAAGCTATTCTACTGAACAGCATAGCCAGTGGAACAATTTATGCAAAGTACTACAGGCAATGTGGAGTATTTGCAAGATATGCCTGATGGTAAGGACAGTGTTCATGCCATGAGCATGGCCTTTTATCAGGGCGGATCTGCAATAAACGTACCTGATTTAGTGCGCCGTGAGCTGAACAAGAGTGCAGTGAGAAAGAGAGCATTGCAATCTGGTGAGGTAAGGCTTTATCAGTTGAAGTCAGCTAATAGAAACCCGGTACCAACATTCATCCATAAGGCTAAAGATACATTTTTTAACAGAATGTCATGGAACTAGAGAAACTTTATGGTTTGATCAAAGCTTGGGTATTTATGAGAAATACATCAACCAAACTACTTAGTACCGAAGTAGCCCAATTACAAGATAGTCAATATGTTCCTGGATGGAGTGGATTTCACGCAATCGTTACATTCCACGACTTTCAAGCATCCTGGATTGGCTTCCTACCTATGCTCCCTTCATCAGTCAAAGAGCCAGACACTGTACATACTTAATTGAACAGCCTGAACAAAACATTCTGTGAAAGCGTGACGCAGGAAATTCCAGTAATTGCCTTTGACGAAGGGCTTTACTGTGATGATAAGCGCATAGAGTGGGCTGTGTCGCCAGAATTGGATAATATATTCCTTAGGTTGGGTCGCATCCATCGAGCCAAAAACTGTATTGGTTTGATTGGTAAGCGTATGGCAGAATCAGGCTTAGAGGATCTATGGATTGAGAGTGACATCTGTGGAAGCACAGTTGCTGCAAATATAATTAGTGGAACACACTATAATCGATCTATGAGAGCTCATAAATTGGTTCTCGATGTGTTTGAATGACTAACGTCGGCATCTTTCTTGGATTGGCTGCAGAAACAAGAGCTATTGGACAAAACGTTGATTAAGTGGATCGATGAAAAGAAAGCCATTTCGCACAAGGAATTCCAGAAAGGGCACAATTATATATTTGAACAGAGCATGGAAATATGACAACAAGCTATGGAACTTGGTGCTCTACTTTCAGAGATCGACCCACTATACAGCCAATATAAAGCAGGTGGCACCAAAGCTTCAGCATTATTTCAGGTTGGGGATGAATACTTGGATATGGTGTGGCTTGTCTTAGACTTCATTCAGGTGATAGAGATGCAAACCTGCCCTTGCACCTCGACACCTTTATTTCGATGTTGCCTTATGACAGAGCATTTAGTCAACTGACTTATTTTTAATGGGGCAGTGTGGACGTCACTGACATGGAGATGCTTCCAGAGGTCGCTCCAATTGTTCATAGAGCGTTTACTGAGAACAGAGCACATGCAGTACCGAGGTCATCCTCAGAATCCTCCTTTAACTCGCTTTCACTAGATATGGTAATAGAGCAAGCAGTGAACAGCGATTCTAAAACAAAAGGATCGACAATTGGTGTGTCTATCAGTGGTGAGTCTAGAGACAGATGGGAACTCACAGCTCATATGATGTCTGCAGCAACCACAGCTTTCAAGTTCATGAGTGGAATTAGCATGACATAAAATTTTCATAAAGACCATGGGTCACATAAAATGGAAAGAGATGAAGATGATGTACAGAGTATCATTAAGACTATCAACACGAAAATGCCCAATCCTTTTGATTTTAGCTCCTACGACGGAGAGAAAATGGCTCTAATAAATATGGTTAATGTTACCAATTCATTACTTACCACTAAAGAGCGAGGACAAAGGTCTATGAAAGAGTTTGTGGAAAAAAGACATATAGATGGGAAAGATGATTTCTGGAGCCCTGTGATTAAAATGAGGTTGCAAACTTTTGAAAGTCTGAACAAGCTCGTAAAACTGACAAATGGAAAGCAGACAGTCAAACACTGAACATTGATATGCAAGTATAATGTTGACTGTTGACAGTATCAAAGACCCGTGAAATTGATCTAAAGGTGATACGGTCATATGAGCTTGCACCAGTTCCACTTTTACTAGCTAATATGCATGGTTGTCTTAGGAAAACAAACACAGGCATGTTACTACGAGAGTTAGATATGGACAAATTCGCACACAAACTACATCCAATGGATAATTACAACCAAACAGCTTACATAGTTGACCTCTTGGCAGTAATTCCTTTTCGCTAATCATATCCATGTTGTTCCAGATAGATTACATCAAATCAGGTGAAAGAGCAAGGCGAACTGAAATGATGGCAATAGAGATACACATTCAAAGCAGAGAGACGAAGTTACCAGTCTGAAAAGGTACCTATCAAGTGCCAAGAACAAATCTAATTTGTTAAAATTTCTTTTCTCTTACTGGTGCGAGAAATTTCCGAGACAGCTCAAATAATGCCAAAAGCTAATTCTAGCATCACTCGATGGATCAGCAGTACAGACCACAGGCTCAGTCAATGAGACTAATCAGCTGCCTCTCCAATCGGATCACGAAGAGGCTTACAACATAATATTTGTTCATTGTGATTACTTAACACGTAATATTCTTATGTCTGAGGAGTTCAAGAGAATCATCACCCTTTCCCATGGCACGGATGTAGTAGTGCATCATTTTAAAGGGTTACATATTCAAGAGCTCTGGTTCCACACGGGTACAGGGAGAAAATCTGTACGTGAATCTGTTAAAGGCATATGATCTGACGTATGTGCGTTATTACCTGTGATGCATGTATTGACCGGATTTAATTCCACAAACAGCTTACATGGTATTGGAAAGAAAAAGGCTGTGCTTACATTATTGAAACATAAAGACCAACTATAAGACCTAAGTAATCTTCGCAATGCCTGTTCAATTATTGATGATGCCACTATTGGTGCCTCAAGGAAATTTATTGTCATACTTTATGGAGAAGCTACGTCAAAGTTGAACCTGATAAGATACAATCTTGTCACCAAAAAGGATTTGGATAGCAGTAAACTTCCACCCACAGAAGACAATGCCCGTCTCCATATAAAGAGAGCCAATTACCAATATTTTATCTGGAAACATACAAGGGACCAAAATCTCAGTCTTGCATCACCTATTGGAAATGGATGGATTAATGATGAGATGGGATGCCTTCTTCCTAAACTCATGAATGAGGATCCAGCTCCAGAGAACATTGTGAACTAATTGTCTGTCGATGCAAAAGGGGATGCATGGCAAGGTGCATCTGTCTACGCGCTGATCTTCCCTGTACATCAACTTGTGACTGTAACAATGAGTGTAATAACTTTGTCCAACAATACGATGAGGACAACTAGGGCTATACGATGTTTATTAAGCACTTAATGGGGCGGATTTCATTATATATTTTAGAAAATGAATTCCTTGTAATTGAGACTTACTATAATACATGTGTCTGGCACTAGTCATCTCATACTCAAAGCCCAAATAGGAACATAGCTGCCAAAATGACCAAATGTGCCACAATTGTTGACAGACTACAGACAGAAAAAACTAAGTTATGGCCCTTGTTTTTAGTCGTGGTCTCTCCATATTTATATTACAACTTGACATTGGCGTAAGAGATACAGCTGCTAAATTTTGTTGTAATGCATTAACAATTAATCAAACAACTGTATTTTAGCAATAGGCGCCAATAATTAAGAACGCCTGAGCAAATCAGATTTATGGCCCTTGTTATAAGGTGTGGCCACTTCGTCTTCATAGTTCACATATATACTATGTGAGGAACATATCTGCAAAATGTGGCCTTAATCCATTTACAATTGACGAAATGTGCCACAAACATATTTAATATATTCCCCCCACAATATGGTTCTATACTTAAATACGCCTTACTGAATCAGAGTTATGGCCCTTGTTTTCACTTTCATAGTTGAAATAGCTATGACCTGAAGGAACGTCTCTGCAAAATTAGGTTTTAGTCCTTGCATAATTGACGAAATGTGCCACATAATTTCCCCATAGGCTTCAATACTTTGAAAATATAGCACGGGCCATTATATAGCTCTGCGATTTGAAGGTGTGGCCACTTTATATTCATCGACCTAATAGCTATTGCCTAAGGAAACATATCTGTCACATTTGGTTTTAATCCATTAATAAATGGCGAAATGTGTCACATGCGTACTTTCCCCATAGGCTTCAATACTTTGAAAATATAGCAAGGGCCATAACTCTGCTATTTGTAGGCGTGGTCTCTTCATCTTCATAGTTCAAATAGATATTGCCAAAAGGAACATATCTGCCAAATTTGGTTTTAATCTATCAACAAATGGCGAAACGTTCCACAATTGTTGACAGGCAGACGACAGGCAAATCGAGATTGTACACGTTCACACAGGTGGGCTAAAAATCAGCTCAGTGAATATGGCCTACGTGCCCAGCTCTATTGCCACCCTGGCATTAATTACTACTGTCTAGGGAATAATACCAGGTAGGTCAAAATGTGTTAGCTGAAAAAGTAAATGGATCTATTTTCTAGCCCCCTTTGCTCAACGTGGACACCCGGACTAAATTCATGAATCCATATCCTCAGTCAATCATATGACGTCATAATCAACTGCGTGACGTGTAGGCTGATGCCATGCTCATTACGTCATGAATAACTCGATTTAGTCCGTCTTGAACGGTGAATAGTCCGTCAGGTTGTGTAAATTGGCTTTACCATTTAATAAACATGCTGTTGAATATTTTAAAAACTAATTTGACTGGGCGCTTTGCTGCCAAAATATTCGACAGCTTACCAGTACATTTTCCCTGGAAATTGAAGTCAGTGAGTTCAGAGATCGATCGATTCTAACACGAACAATGCACTGATGGAGCTACAGATCCACGGGGGAGAACTAAAGCCTATGACAGCCGATCCAACACGTATGAGTTTACATGTATGATTCCGACGATGTTTGATCGTGTACCATAGCTTTCAACAAGTCGAATCATACACGCAAAAATGTCGGACGTTATTCAACTTTCATCTATCAGCGTCCAACATGTTGGATGAAACAGCCAATCATGTACCAGAATTTAAATCACTTGATTTTGTTGGTATCACTGGTTTGTAAATTCATCCAGCAATGTCCGATGCTGTATGATCGTGTATGATGAACATACATGACATACCAACGTATTATCATACATGTATTATCATACATGTTGGATCGTCTGTTATTGGCTTAAAACTGGAAACGTCCATTATATTCAAAGGCAAAAGTGAAACCCTGTTTTATAGTCTTGGACTAGTGATCCTTCACCTGCCACTCTGCAAATTATTTAGCTATTACTGATCCTACATCACCATTTTAGTTAATAATATTCATAGATGGAGAAATGTTCTCTGTTGTAAAAAGTCATGTTTAAGTCACTATGTTGCTGTCATTAGTCAAACATGCCATATTTCAAGTTTGTGTGGGATAATAAAAGAAGCCTCGCGAGCAATGCACTAAATTTGGAATATCCCCAAGATCCTCTGCCAATTCACCATTCCAGAGTATATCATATGACGTCATAATTAGCGAAGTGACGTGTATGATGGCGTCATAATCATTACGTCATAAATGATTCTATTTGGTCCGTCTTTAACTTCTAATAGTCCGACACGTTGTACAAATTGGATGTCAATTATGTAATAAACATGCTGTTGAATATTTTGAAACTAATTTGACTGGACGCGGTTGCGGCCATAGACAGTTACTTACCTGTATAGCTTTCTAAAAATCGATAGTCAGGGAGTTCAGAGATCGATCGATGCCAACACGGACGAGTTGTGGGTGGAGCTTAGATAGAGATGGACGGGGCATAGCTAAAAATGACTAAATGTATGGTTGGAAGAGAGTGTACCATTGGAAGAACCGAAGCCGATACTTAGCTAATTATCGGCCTACATTATAAGAGAGCACGTGTTGACTTATAAGAGTGAACATACCCAGAGTTGTCTATCTGACAGGGCTCGTTATTTTTGTCTGTCCTCGCCAGGTAACTGTGCCATGTATTAAAGCAATTTGATTGTCAAAAGTGTAATGTCATGCCTGTCTGGTGAATGGCAAAATGGAGATATGTTGACTAATCAAACTGACATGTAGACAAATTTATAAAAGAGCCATTTAACAATAATCATCAGATAGCAAGTAGAATCCTATTCATCGCTTGGGAATCGTAGCTCTTCTCTTAATTAAACAATATTATACAATTTATTTAGCCAGATAAATTGCTGATCTTATATCGCCGCCTTGGTTCATATTAAAAATCGTTTTAAGAATTCCACTTTGATTACACTCAAGACAAAGCGTCCACTTTTCATAGCACTGTAATGCATTTTTGAGGCGATAGCCTGTCAAATTAATCCTATTGAGTGAAATTTCCATAAGTCATCTCTTTCTGAGAAGCACAATTATCTCGTTGCTATGAAACGGTTATTTATTTCTAAACTTGACAGTGCAAATTGCCAATAAAAATCTACTCGATGGCATGAATATTAGCCTGAAAACGGAAAATATGTGGATTTTCGAAATATGACCTCGCGGAATAAGTGCTCTAGCATGGAAGGTTTCCTACTCAACGTAGCACACTGCTTCGAATTACATACACTTTTCCACGTTGTCCCCATACAGCGATTTTGCTTTTACCGTCTCTAATTTGTTTACATTTGCATATTTGAATATAAAACCTATATCTTAGCTATCATATGTTTCAGCAAATCAGTGTTGGGTCCAAAAGGAGTGCAATAAAATCCATTATCTTTTTAATGTTAATTTTTGTCTCATACAAAGATGAATTTGCCATAAAACCACACATCAAAACAAGAGCTAGCAGACAATTCAAGAACACTCGCGTGGATATATTGTCGCGGCTGAAATGGAACATGAGCTACCAAAAGACAGAAAATAGCTTATATGTATATATTAACATTTGCAGGCCATGTCAGTCCTATTTTTGACAAGGCAAACTACTTGTGTCCATGTCAAATGTTACCTGGAATGGGACCCACTTCTGATTGACACTCAGGTACATTACTCACACGTGTACATATCATAATATCTAGCTATAAGTGGTCAAAAGCAAAACAATGGTGCCAGAACTAAATGGACGACGCCCATATTAATACAAGTGAAAGGTGAAAAGAGAAAAATGTTGCAGTTAAATTCTATATTTTCTCTATTGAACTGTTTCTTTGGATTTCATCAAATTTCCCGCCATCATTACACGTGGATTTGAGATATTCATTCTGTCTTTCTAACTATTTTAATGACCTCCAAATGTATTGTTACATTTCATTTGAGTAATATTGCTGTAGTAGCAATCCACTTTTAATATATGATAATTTAACGAATCCACGACTTTGTTATTGTTCATATATTTTGATGTATCGTCCAGCCCCTCAAATAAGTGTGTACGGCCAATCGAGCGCAGTGGAATGAGGGCATTTCTGTCAAACGTGCGGCCAGTAACAAAGAATCGGTGCATCCACTTTTAGCTATGCCTTACGCATCTCTACCTAAACTCAGCCCACGCTTTTCCCACATTAGGATCGAGCTCTTTGAATCGCAATTTCTACAAAACTATTCATATAAGTTGTTGAATAGAAGCAACAGCACCCAGCCAAATTAGTTTCAAAATATTCGACATGATCTTTATTAAATAGTAGAGACATACAATTCGTACAACTGATGGACTTTTAAAAATTCCTGGCTGACTTAAACACGCCATTCATTACGTAGTTGATTATGACGCAAGCACACAGGTGACGCAATTGATTATGACGTCATATACTTGCTCGACAAATTGGATTCATCAGTTGTTTCAAATGAGCTATTATCATAAAATTTGATATTCCACCGCATCCTCACCGTTACTGTTGGCATTGGAATGTGGGCGTGTGTTGCTGACATAGGCTTCCGATGACCATCATTAGATCTGAGATCGCCAGGATAGAGCTGCAACTGCATAGCATATTCCAATGTGTGTGGCCGGCTTTTTATAGAGGAACATGTATCATTTTAACGCTTGCCACTCCAGTATCTCATACTCAAGACACCTATAGAGGGAACCGTTTGTATATTTGGAAACTAATGAACCATTCCACCATCTCAATCTAAGCTCCACACACACCTCGCTCGTATTGGGATCGATCGGGCGATTAAGAGTTAAAACGGGCCAAATAGAATCATGTATGACGTAATGATTATGACGTTATCCTACACGCCACTTAGCTGAGTATGACGTCATATGACGTCATATGACGTCATATGATGGATGGATACTCTGGAGAGGTCCATTTCAGTGAAACCCGTACGTGGCTCATATTAGCTTGAAACTGTTCAAAAGAATATCCTTTACCTCATAATGAATTTCAGGTATGCTAGGGGTGAAATGCGTGTTAACCGCCATGGAAGCGGTATTCAGTTGAAGTGATATTCAGTAATAATTGTATAATTAGAGTATGGCTTTATAAAATAATTTCTTAAAGTTAGTGAATTTCGTTCCAGGCGTAGAATTACGATTGCCACTACATACCCCAGATGATATATCAGTCTCCATCCCCATAATAGTACGGATTCCGCACATAAGATGCAATGGCTTATCTTTCGTTTCGAATAGTCTTATTTGGCAACCAAATGGAGGATTTCAGTTCAACAGATATTCAACAGCTTACCCATATAGTTTTCTGGAAATTGATAGTCAGTGTGTTCAGGGAGCATTCGATCCATGCGTGGGTGGAGATTAGCTAGAGATTGGCGGGGCATATGTACATTTGGATTCCTCAATTCGTAGGTGATAGGTAGGTCATTGGAGGGCTGGATAATTAGAAACCACTTATACATACAGGAAGGTCAAGATGCCCACGAGGCTAGTAATATGTGAATTTACAGAAAGTCATGCCAAGCGATGGATAAACACGTGAATGATGGACAAACGGACGAGGTGATAATTATATTTAGTGATACATTGATACATTGGGATTTGGATGGATGATGGCAACGATAGAAAGGAAACGATTGCAAACAGACCGACTAGAGGAAAAGGCAATAGTTTTCTCATCACATTGTGTGCTAAAACTAATCGTATTATAAGCCTACTCCATCTCAACTCAATATACAGATATCAGTTCCTCCCATTGCCCCTTTATTAACCTATCGGTTCCTCCCATTGTCATATTCATAGGTATCGCTTGCAGACCGCCAACCTAAAGATCGCTACTCCAGTCAGAATATAATTGTAAGCATTTACATAGAGAAAGACGAGATTCTAATAAAAATAAACCACATTAACCGCACAGCTATAATGGGGGTATGCTGTCAGTGGAGTTCCAATTTTCCCATTTACTTTATTAGGCTTCCAAGATCGAAGCGTTGTAAGACTAGAGTGATTGTTCCGATTATTATCATTATTATTAGGCCTCCAAGAGTTTCCGCTCTGGAGGACTATAGTTATTGTTCCGTTTATTATTATTTCATTTCTTTCGCCACAGTTCTGACACATTTCATTAAATGTCTCTAGCTTCAAGACTATTATGCTGAACAGGTTCAGACTTCAGATGATTTTGGGGATCACTAAGGACGGGTGGTTGACATTATTGAAATATGCACATGGGTCGGCGGCCATCTGGGATTTTCGATGACATTTTGCACATTTTCAGCAATCGTCTCCTCTAGAACATCATGGCACATAGATCTGCAACCTGGTTGTCTTTATCTCGAGACACAGCAGAATAAGATCCCTAATATAGGCACATCGGTGACTATCTTGTTGACATCACAAATCACAAAATCATCTTCTTCTATGGCACCATCAAACAGATCTTGCTGAAATTTGATCGATATTACTGCACAACTTCTGACGACTCAAATTCCTAGAGCAGAGGTACATACTCTTGAAAACATTACCGCCACGGATCAGTCAATGCGCGTATATGGGCGGCAACTTTGAACCTTTTTATTTGATGGATTTTAATCGTGAAAATATCTCTATATATTTTATTCTGTCTCCTGAATTTAAATCTGTCACTTGCGCCAATAGCCGATGCAGGGTTCGAAGGCCATCTTGGATATTTGGAGATTCTTGCTTTTATGAGCACTAGCTGTAACGATGACATATAATATTCCAACCATTCGGATACAGAAAATAGTTAGTCCACTGGAATTGGCATGCATGTTTCCAGAACTGTCACAAATTTGATAAAGATATGTCCTTATTTAGCTTTGCAAACGCGAGATAATAAGATTTATAATACATTTAATTCTCCTTCACATTCCTCAAGACCACTGCAGAGGCCTTCGCCATGGAAGGATTAAAGAATTATGTATGCATTATTATATATGGAAATAACACTTAAATAATTAATTAATTAAAGTGAAATCTGTTTCTGTCTTTCAGTTAAACTAAATTACTATGGCTGAAACTTTAATAACTAGCCCAATGACCAATTTAGTAACTCCAGTAGTACATTTTCGAATATAATCCTATCTTAGTACATTTTATGAGGAAAATAAAATGTGCTTGCCCAAACTTGACAAGAAATGACAAATTCTATAACATAAGATATACTAGGCTGAATAATTTGAAACTCAATTTGGATTAAACAGAAATTATTTTTGTTCAAATGGGAGCATGATGAAATAATAGATACATCATGTACTCCAATAAATACATCATGTGGCGTATTAAAGACATAATTTATAGCATTTTAACCTTTTAACATCAATCAAACTGGCCAGAAATGGCTTCTGCTATGGTCCTGAGAAATGCCCATTTGCAGGCCAAGAGAAGAGCACTGCTGAAAATTTACCAATGGAATGAATGGCTACATAACCGAGCCAGTTATTACAGTGGCAACTGTCGAAAAAATTATCCTCTCCAGGTCCGCAAATGGGCACCTTCCATGCGAAAATGAAATAATTTATAAGCAAATTTTATTGTTAAAGTTTTAAAGATAAATGTAATAGAAAATTAAAGGAAACCTATCTCATATTATATTAGCTGTTCAGATTATGCTATGTGCAATATAAACTATGAATGACATTCTAAACGTTTCATCATAGTGTGCGGTCATGTGTGCATGTGTGCGCGGGCAGGAATGAGTGCATACATGAGTGTGTGCGTGCCTTGGTGCATGTGCTCATGCATGCTGTGTTCAATACTGGAAGCGAGCATTCGTGTGAAAGTAGTTGCTGTCTCAATCAGCTACATCAGTGGAGGTCCATTAAAATTGGCAATCTCAACCGCTTATCTAAAATAATCACCATTGTCGTGTTGCTATATACAAGTTACATGCCTTGAATTTAACAGTTTAGTGGTCAGCATTTGTCAGGAAAATTATCTTAGTGCATATGCATTGGCAGGCAAGACTATCTTTACTGTTTTACCACTGGAATGACTGGCATGATTGTGGAGCTAGTCATTCCGGTAGTAAGGTTTCAAAAATAATTGTCTCCTGGCCTGGCCATTTCTCACGACTACTGCTGATTCTGTTATTCGACCAGCCAGACCGTTAATGAGCTAAGGTCACACAAGAGGGGTTATCGTTAGCGGTTTCATATGGCTTGGTGGGGTGGTTGGAATACACATACATAACGTACATGGATTCAACTATGGGGCAGCCTGACAGATAATACTACAATGAGAAATATCCATTTGCAGACCAGGAAAAAGCTATTTCTTGGAAATTTATTACTGGAATGACTGGCACGATAATGGAGGTATCCAGCCCCCTACCCTCCCCACCCCACCCCACCCCGCGCAGCATCGCCCCCCCCGCTCCGCCCCCATTATTGGTATTGGTTCTGGAATCAATAACCATTGGCTAGACTAACTCAAACGTGTCCACTGCACGCCTGACCAAAGCTATATATTCTATTGCTAACCGCTTGACTATCAGGCTGGCTAAACCAGTTGCAGACCACGGGAAGACGATCTATAAACACCTTTCACTGGAATGGCTGGCTCGGTTACCGTGTACTATGGCAAATGTAGACCTACTCAATGCTCGGTATGCGTCTATAGCAATTTAAAATTAAAAGTTAGAGATTCACTGGGATTCTCTTTGAATTAAATATTGAAATTTTAACCAATTTGAAAGATTTTGAATCTATGATTTTGGGCTAAGATTTGGTCTTTAATTATCGCAAGATTTTTACAGTCTGATTAGGAATCTAATTCTAGTGCACGACATTGTGATTTGTAGAAGACGTTTCTGATAGCTGATTGATTAACGCAATGCCCATTATATTCTATATATGTCTACGGATAATCCTGCGATTCTCCTTTAGCTTGCTGGAATTACTCGTATAAATAACACAGACTGCCTTAACAATAAAGTAGCATGCTGTTTTTCTAGGGCCAAAATTGCTAGAATTTGCTCCCGTCCAAATTAAATAGATAATTGTATGACATGAGAATAAGATTTTATGATAGAAGCTGATAAACCTTCAGTAACATTATTTTTTTAAGAACCTTACTCTTTCAATAAGACTGCTGGTTCAGTTAGGCATAGTGGTCGTGATACATTAAGTCATGGTGGTCATGGTTGATTATGCCATGGTTGTCGTGGTTCGTTAAGTCTTGGTGGTTGTGGTTCAGCCAGTTATGGTGGCCGGGACTCATTATGCTATTGTTACATGGCTCAGTCACTGTGGTCATGGGCCACTAAATCATGGTCGTCGTGGTTCATTACAACATTGTTGTCATGGTTCAATAAGTCATGCGGCTCGTGGTACAGATGTCCTGGTGGTCCTGGTTCACTAGGTCATGATTGCCGTGGTGTATCAAGTTATGCTCGTCGTAGTTCACTAAGTCATGATGGCCGTTGTTCATCAAGTCAAAGGCATCATGGTTGTCGCTGTTCATCAAGTTATAGAACTCAGTTCCGCTATCCACACCGCAGCGTGTTCCTTTGCCAATAGTATAAAGAGACTTGATTTGTTGGTCATTAGTATCAGAAATGATTGGCCCATGGCCAATAATGCCCGAGAAGCTGGACCCCTTGCTCCACGGCTTCAGTTACACTTTCCACATTGACCAAGGGTGGTTAATCCATTGGTCAATTATGTCTCTCATAATTGCCTAATTTGGCAATAATGGCAGGAACCCGTGCTCTTGTTGGTCGCTGGAATCAGCTATGCTTACACTATTGGTAAATTCGGTGTCAATGATACTTGACTAATTGCTCAATAAGGTCAATATCCATGGTTCCATTGATCAGTCGCATCAGTTACACTTGTCCAATTAAGAGATGGTGCTTGCTGCAATTATGTAATAGAGTCAGTGACACCTGCGTTGTTAGGCATTAGTGTTACGGATGATTGCCCCATTGGTCAATTATGATAAGGATCATTGCCCCTTTGGTTTATGTCAACAGTTATGCTTGCTTGATTGACCGTTGGTGTTGTGTATTAAATAATACAAACATGCTTACAGTTTCTCATAAGCTATGTGAGTACTATAGTCATTTATTATTTATTTACAAACTTTATGGATCTTGATAGCAAATATATTTTGCTATAGGTTCTTTCAGCTCCCAAATTCAGATTCGGCACTTTCATACATGCGGAATGCTTTTATGGAAATGGCCACCATGGTCCAATGAAAGGCAGCCGTTCTGAATTTGTATATTTGATGGTTTCTGATGGATGGGTTCCTCTAGGTTCTTTCACATCCTACACCCAGATTTGACACCTTGGAACATGTTCGCTGAATGACTTCATGTTGCTGATGTAATCTTAATGATTCTTAATGTGTCTTCTACTCTGGAAGTCCTCAACTGATCTAGCTGAAATTTGGAGAACATTATGCAAACTGAAGGGCCACTCAAGGGTGCTATTCAATTTTAATAAAGCTATGTCAATGTTTGAAAACACAACCAACTGTATTATTTGATGGATTTTGATGGCGTAAATATCTTGCTATAGGCTGTCTGACCTTGCGAATTCAAATTTTTTATTTTAGAAATTGCTCCATGATCTGTTTGGCGACACTCTTGGTGTCATTTTATAACATATGAACACTTTTCTCTCTGGAACTGCACCGAACTAGCTGAAAATGCGGAATATGACCGGCCAGAAAGGTCAAATCAAGCATCTTCGATGCTGCAACAGGGGCAACGAATGTGTTCCAGGCACGAATTGTTACTGGGACAAATGATCCATTGCAAATCTTGTTAGACCTCTGCAAGGAGTGATAGGATTCGAATGCCAAACATTAGATGTGTCTGGACTTAACATATTGATGGAAGATGGGTAGTCAGCGGTTCACAATTCATCACTTTAACAAGTTTGCAAAACATGACTAATTTGTGCGTATCTATCTGTCTGTGAGTTTTTATTCCCATATCTATGCATAGATCACAATCGTGTCTACTACGGGCTAGACCACCTATGGTTCTAAGTGCTAATTTTTAAACATGTTTTGTCTAGTGATAAGCTATTGTAGAAGATGATCCCAAAATACATTTGCGTGTTTAAGACATGAACTTATGAAGTTTTTATAGATTATTTCGAGGCATTTCCAGTCCAGTATATATTGAAGGAAACCAACCTGTTATTCGGATCGAATTTTGAGATTGTGTCAACGTATATTTCAATCGAACTATGAGTTTGAACCAATGTTCAGCATTCGATGGTGGTGCTCCTTACGTATGAGAATTATTCCTCTCCAGTCGTTTACTAGGTATTTTAAGTGAAATTTAGATAGCTTGCTGTCGACGGACTTACTAGTCAGAGTTTATTTCGTGTACTTGTCAGCCGCGCCCATTTGAGTGGACACACTTTGCACTATAAATTTGTTCAATTGCCTTGTACTCAGGTTTCACCGCAATGACTATTTATAGGGGTCCAAATGCGAATTTCTGACGGGTTTCTATTGATGGGTGCCACATTTGCATACCAAGTAGCAGTTAGCCCTGACACATTAACCCTCCTATTCTGATAACCTGTTTTGCGATTCTCGTCAGGGTGTTTTGTGTCTTAGAATCGGTTTAACTTTGCTAAGTTGTTGTAAATGTGCAATGCAACACTTTCTGATCATAACTCAATGAATTTCTCTCAGAATATCTGACCGATGGTTTCTGGCATACCCTGAGTTTCACGATGACTGAAAAACTACTGCCCTCACCGTAATTGTTTTGTTTAGTGTTCGCACCTCTTAAGTAGTAGTTTCAAACTTTCTGATTCTGTTCGGGGAGATGTTGTTAACATTTTTATCAAAGTTGTCGAGCAATAACAGAGGAATGTGTTTCTAGTCGAAGAACCTAATTTTCGACGAATTTAAACTATAGCGACTTGAGTTAATTTAGCCATTTTTGTGTGTGCTTGTAAGTGCCATAATTTGATACACACTTGACGCGAGAGGTATTCTTGCCTGACAGCCGCCCTTTGATTATTTGGGTAGCCCACCTGGTTTAATCCAATTATCGAAGCGCGCGTTCTGGGGATTTCCTTTTATCTTGAGATAAAAGTAAATGGGATAAGTATTTGCTGTTAACTCGTCCTCTCGGAATGGAACCATGGACGAAAGGACAGGTCTTCGCTGATTTCAGCAGGTAATGTTTTGAAATGTCCTATATTAAATTGGCTGAATATACTTTGTTTTTCGCATTTCAATATCACAATTATACTTCCAACTTCCGGTATCTTTTTGTTCATACAATATGAGAAGGGCAGAAATTCACCGTTTCAAAGTATTCATCGATGATTTGACGTCATATGACGTCATAATAAGCTAAGCGGCATGTAGGATGACGTCATAATCATTACGTCATATGATTCTATTAAGTCCGTCTCTAACTCTTAATAGTCCGACACGTTGTAAGAATTGTATGTCTCTACTATTTAATAAACATGCTGTTGGCAGCAACAGTACCCAGCCAAATTGGTTTCAAATTATGCTTACCTGTATAGCTTTCTGAAAATTGATAGTCAGGAAGTTCAGAGATCCATCGATCCCAACACGAGCTAGGTGTGGGTGGATCCTGGATAGAGATGGGCGGGGTAATAGCTAAAACTGTATAGGTCCATTTCGGAGCATTGTCCCGTCCACATAATCATACCATGACCATTACGATTTCAAGCAACTATGCAAGGCGAACAGGCGCCATTATAATTTATGAAAATACTGTATGATTCTGTATTTGTTATGCTAAATCTAACGAACCATTGCTAGGGTTTTGAAATAGTTCAAATTACTGATTTGGAGCGGCACTTTTGGTTGATCTGAATATACAGTTCCGGATGTTCTGCAACCATTGTCGCAACGTTGGAACTCGTCAATTATTTGTGAAGATTGCATTCATGTCCGCAGGCCATTTAGTTAGTACAAGCATGGAGGAGAGTTACGTCATTTCTTAATACACTATACTAGGAGATTATTAGATTCCTCATACAATGGATTTATTTCGTTTCAATACACCTAGGCCCTAAATTTAAGAATCTAAAAGTATACAATCTAAACAATTTTATGTACAGGCGTTTTGCTTTGAATATGCATCTTTAAAAGGGGAAAGATATACAATTCGTACAACAACTGTTAGTCCGTCACCAATTATGCATCCGTGATGTACATACCTACGTGATTCATGACCTCATTGATTGTGACCTTATCCTACGCGTCACGTAGTTGATTATAACTTCATATGATGGATGGATAACTTGGAAATGACCATCAAGTTAATTTATTTGAGGTATACATTTCTTTGTAAAATGCTGCAGTCCTTGTTAAGAAGGTGCTCTCTCCACTCTTAGCGACACTTGTGTCTTTAAGCGAGGATAGGTAAAACCAGATCAGGTAGGTATGGTGCTACCTTTTTACTCGCAGTTGCAATTTATCTTCCGAAACAGAAATTTGTAACTGCGTACTTTTAAATTGTTGTTTGAAATCGCTTTAGATTTGTCATTTTTTGGAAATAGCATCCGTTTAGCTGCTAAAAACCTAATCCCGGAATCACATTAAACTAGGCCCCTCGGGAAATCTTGTCAGTTGTGGCAGGGAGGAGCGAACATTAATTCCAAGAAGCAGGCATTCTTGTTACGAACGCCGGTTAACTATGATTCATTTTCGTGAAAGACATTTAATCAGAATTTCGTCTTATTTAGTCTCTGAACTTTCGTACTCTTATAACAAGCACAAGGCAGTCTAAAATTGATATTTACTTGCTCGCTGTTAGCTAAACTTGTTCTCCTCAGACCGTGCTTTTGACACGTATACTTCTCCAGACTTTTCCAGAGTAATGACGTCATATGGACGTTACAATCAGCTAAGCGGCATGTAGGATGACTTCACAATAATTATGTCATGAATGATTCTATACAACCTGTC
The DNA here is from genome assembly GCA_034401795.1 of Chaetoderma sp. LZ-2023a. Classification (NCBI taxonomy): domain Eukaryota; kingdom Metazoa; phylum Mollusca; class Caudofoveata; order Chaetodermatida; family Chaetodermatidae; genus Chaetoderma; species Chaetoderma sp. LZ-2023a. Next base: position 94,783,890 of record CM067369.1, read on the forward strand.
TTTAACTCTTAATAGTCCGACATGTTGTAGGAATTGTATGTCTCTACTAGTTAATAAACATGTTGTCGAATAGTCTGAAACTAATTTGACTGGGCCATAGGCAGCAACAGCACCCAGTCAAATTAGTTTCAAAATATTCAACGGCTTACCTGGATAGTTTTCTAAAAAAATTGCTAGTCGGGACGTTCAGAGAGCGATCGATCCCAACACGAGCGAGGTGTAGGTAGAGCTTCGCTAGAGATGGGCGGGACATAACAAAATATAGAAAAGTCCAATGACCTAATTTCTGACAAGGTTAGAGGCCAAAGGCCAAATGTCGTTTCTTACATACACGCTTTAACATTATTTGTTCAGTTGTCTCAAGGTCAATGTTAAAGGTCAATGCCATCTGACCGAATCCATCCATCTTTTTGCAACGTTGACACAGGGTCATTGTTAAGGGGTCAATGTTATATGACCGGATTCCTCTAGCTGTGATTCGCTACACCCTAAGAGGAAGATCACGGTTAAGGTCATTGTATGTTAAGATTCCAGTTCCTCGGCTCATCAGTCAGAGAGGTCACGATACCCTTACTAGAAAGATTTAGAAAGAGATCTTTATTTCTCGGCTACCAATTTATCAGGAGATCCATCCATTAGTTATTGCTAAGTTGATTTATTAACCGGCTATTCTAGAACTTAGTCATTTGACAGCAGTATCATCTGCAATAAAAATTTGGATAGCCTTCCAGGCCACGTTATCTTGCTTGCTTGTTTAATAGAAACACGATCATTTTCCTTGACGGGTTGTCCTGGGTATTTTATAAGCTCATTGCACCTCCTCATTTGTTTGTGTTTTGGGCTGAAGTTTGTTGTCAGAGCAATTTTCAGTTGGTACTTATTGCCGGATTGCATTCATTGTGGTACTTCGATACCAGAAATCTCTTCACATTTTTAACAGACAGCTCTATATTGGCACACAATTGTCAGATTGCACTCATTGTGGTATATTGCTGCCAGAGAGTGTCAACACTGTTAGACCGATAGTATCAGTTGCTATGTTAAAGCCAGCTAAGGTTATTATCGGAGTGTGGTTACCTGATTATTTATTACAGCAAAGCATTCCCAGATTACCATATAATAGGCAACGTTGCCAGATAGTGCATTAAATCGCTATTTAAATACGGTACTTGAATCTGAGCATTATTAGTTACCAAAATGTTATTAGATTTAGTCCACATTCTAGCTATTACTTAGAGCAGCCTAGTTGACGTTTATTTCTAGCAGTTTCTACTTTGATGTAAATCACTTGGTCAGTTATCAATTGATATAAGTTAGCTCATTGGTATCTTCTGGTTGTTGATAGTTGGTAAATAGTCTGCCCTGGTTGCAAACAGGCCGACAATACCCTCAGTGGAGGATTCCGGATTACCAATCAATCATATGACATAATAATCAACTACGTGACATGTAAGATAGCGGCATAATCAAGTACGTCATGAAAGACGTAGCTAAGTTCGTCACGAATGCTCAGTTGATGACGAACCAAGAGTTTTTGTACGAATTGTATGTCTATACTATTTAGTAAACATAATGTTGAATATTTTGAAACTGATTTGACTGGGCGTTGTTGCTGCCTATACCCAGTTAAATTAGTTTCAAAATATTGAAAAGCCTACTTCTACGGTTTTCTGGAATTTGATAGTCAAGGAGTTCTGGATCGATTGATCCCAACACGGGTGACGTGTATGTGTGTGCGTGGGTCGTGTGTGCGTGCGTGCGTGCGTGCGTGCGTGCGTGCGTGCGTGCGTGCGTGTGTGTCTGGAGCTTAGCTAAAGATGGGCTGGCCCAGTTAAAACTGGATTGCTCCATTAACAACGAACTTAGCTCACCTGCTGATAGTTATCGATAGCCTCTGCCTTGTATCATTGGCATCAGACCCTTTGTTCATCTTTGAAATTTAAGAAGACCAGGCACGGTCCCATTAGGATTTCGGTGACAGCCCACCATGTTGCATTATTTACAACTACTGCAAATTGCGCGGGTAAAGCAGTAACCAAACAAGCTTGCACATTAGACTCCTTCAAATGTGTCTCCTGTGGCAGCAGGCGGTGAAGGGAATTGTTTCGTGAAAGAAATGCAATAACTTATTGGTGTGATGCGGGATCTGCTGGACAGCGCATTCTAGAGGAATGGAAGATAAAGGTGTTTGTGGGTGGAAGGGCCAGTAGCGGTTTAACTAGCTGAGCTTGACATCAGTGCGCCTGGTGCCATTCATTCCGGACCCAGTTTCTTATAAAACCAATTCCATCTAGTTTTCCTAGGCAGACGTGGAGTAGGACACAGCCACGCACGCACGCGCGCATGCGTGCGTACGCACTCACGCATGCATACAAACACAGTGATAGACCAAGCCCAATGATGAAAGAATTCTAAAACAGTGTGATGACATGTTTATAAAACCCAAAACAACTTCTTTTTAGTTGTCACTGGATTCTACAATATCGGTATAAATATCTAATAGCTGACTGACTGTAGATTGTTTAGAATGGAAGCCAGACTGATGATGTGTTATGCTATCTCTAATAAAATTATAGACATATTAGAAAGTAGCCTAATTTCCACGGCCTTACTTAAACAGATCAGTAGTGATAGTGATTGATGGTTTGAACATGCCCTCTTATCGCCATTTGTGAATATTGTTTTTAGATTAGCCACATTCTAAGAAGGTGGAAAATGCGAATTCCTAAGAGAATCGACCTTTCCAAGTTTATCCATCGATCATATGACGTAATAATTAACTAAGTGACGTGTATGCTGGCGTCATAATCGTGACGTCATGAATGATTCGAAATAGTCCGTCTTCAACGCTTAATAGTCCGACACGTTGTATGTCTTTACCATTTAATAAACATTCTGTTGAATATTTTGAAACTAATTTGACTTGGCTCAGTTGCTGCTATAGGCTAGCCATAGGCAGCAACAGCGCTCAGTCATCTTATTTTAAAAATATTTAACAACTTACCTGTATATTTTTCTGGACATTAATAGTCAGTGAGTTCAGGGATCGATCGATCCCAGCACGAGCGAGGTGTGGGTGGAGCTTAGCTAGTGATGGGCGGGCTATGGCTAAAGGTAGAAAGGTCCATTGTTAAGAATATCGCGAAGCTTGAGGCCAGAACTTTCTTAGATTCAACAAGTAGATGTGGGGTGTATCTGGCCAGGTCCACTTGCTTTCGTCGTGTCCAGATAGAGTTGAGCATCTAAAATATCAGTGGCTGTTAGAGTTATAGAGTTTTGTGACGTTTCTGTATATAATGACAGAATGGGTAATTGCGCATTGGAATCGTCAATTGAGAAACTCATTTCAGACAAGAATTCACCTTTCCAGAGTACCCACTCATCATATGACGTCATAATGAACTGCGTGATGTGTACAATGACATCATAATGAATGACGTCATGAATGATGTCGATAAGTATGCGGGGCATAGCTAAAAATGGAAAGGTCCATTCGTATGGCAAGGTAACTGCTAAAACGTGTAATCGTCTCGGGAAGATCAGAGACGAATGGGGCACCCTGCGCTTGAGGTGTGGCATTTCATTGGAGTAAGAATTCCTGTCAGATAGAAATGAGTTTCTCAATTGCCACAACTCCATTTTTAATATTCTCTGCCATCTTGTTAAAATCACGTTTGACTGTCATGAGTGGGGTGTTTACACGATTCCCCTGTGTCTTGAATTCCATTACGACATGCTCTTTGTTTGTTTTCTTTACCTTTTTCAGAGGTTTTTCTCTGATTCTTATTTAAGGCTTAATTTTATTTGACATCCAGGGTTTATCATTTCGGTTTATGGTTATGATCCTTTTAGGTATACATGTAACAGTACCGTGGATAATATGTGTGGTAATGGCATGGCGCCATTATTGTCCCTAAGTTTCGAACAGTCCGCTTTCGCTTGTATGGTTTACGTTTGAGTATTACTAATATTAGGCAAAGATAAACTGTAGTAAGGTAATCACTACAGAAGGATAACAGAACAGCAGTGTCTTTTCGTAATATACTATCAGTAATTATTGTCAGATCAAGCAAGGTATTCGATACGGGCCTGGCTACCCCATTTACTAACTGACGGAAGCCAACTGTCGTAATTATATCATATAGGTGATGCTTGCTCAGGTTTAAAAGGTCTTCGGTTAGGTCCCATGTAGGATTAGGGCGTATTTAGTTTGAGATATTGTACATAGTCTATGTTTTCAGATATGACTTGCCACTTATCGATATTTGTATCAATATTTGTTTTAGGTGGTCGATAAATAATATAAACAGGCACTTCGCGACGATAAGCGGACATCTATCCATAGTATTTCTACTGCAGCTCATTCGTACTCAGCGGCGCGAGTAGCCACAGAATTGGCAGACAGATACACATGTTCACATCCGACGCCTGTTGACGGTTTTTACAATAAGGTTATTCATTTTTAAATGACAATTTCATAATTGTTCCTGCATTAGTGGATGGAACTTCCAGATTATAGACTTTGTGCAACATCTAAGATTTGTATAATTTTGACGGAAATTGAACTCCTTATTTATTTAATTTTCACATTGCGATGTTCATCACATAGAGAAAAAAGCCAAAAGATTTTGATTGCTAAATCTTAGTTATAAGCAACTGGCTCAAAGGTTATGGCAGGTTTTCTTTATTCTAATACCGCTAAAATTGGTCTCCGAATTGGCATACGCTTCATCATGTTCGATGGCTCATAACTGTCAAAAGATAAAACTAGCAAAGTCTATTAACAATAGCCATTGATCTTTCTCAAATTTCATTGCTCATCTGCATCATACCATACAATATAAAGGATGAATCCAGTGCTTAGTTATGCCCCGCCCATATCTAGCTAAGATTCACCCACGCTTTGCCCGTGTTTTGATCAATTGACCAATGCACTCCCTGAATCTCAATTACCAGAAAACTATACAGGTAAGCTGTTGAATAGGTACTAACACCGCCCAGTCCAATTAGTTTCAAAATATCCAACGGAATGTTTATTAAATTGTAGACCTACAATTCGTACAAATTGACAGACATATTAAGGGTTTATAACGGACTAAGATACGCCATTTATAAACTTCATGACGTAATTGATTATGACGGCAGCCTACACGTGACGTAGTTGATTATGCCGTCATATTATTAATCGATAGACTAGATTCCTCTATTTTATTTTGCATTCAATAGACCCCAGCATTTCATCCAAGATATAGGTCTATTAAAGCAGCCGATGAGATTATATTAACCACAAAAATGTGATTTACGATATGGACATTATTTAAATCCGTCAATCCCATATAGAATTGTATTCTACCTAGAAGTTCATACTATGCTTTAAAAACGCTCACAATGAAAGGTGCTTGCGACACGGCTAAACACAGCGTGAATGGCTGTATGTATTAGACAAGTGTGCATAGAAAAACAGTCTAGCAGCGTTTTCTTGAAATTTGAGACAAATTTGATCAGTATTTTTAGACACATTTCCAAATGGATTGGCGGATGGATGGGTGGTGGGTGGGTGGAGTGGGGTGGGTGGGTAGGTGGGTGGGTGGGTGGGTGGGTGGGTGGGTGGGTGGGTGGGTGGATCGATGGATGGGTGGATGGATGGATGGAAGGCCAACGTGAAGGCAAGCGGACGGGTGGATGGGCGGGAGGGAAGGGGACTGGGCGCACGGTCGGGCGGGTGAGCAGATGGACGGACAACCAGATGGATGCAAATTCCGCACGCATACACAGATGTAGCCTCGCCAATAGAGACACACCAGATTGTAATACTCTCTTTCACTTACAGGGTGAATGTAATTACCACCAGCAAGTTCCGTCAATATGAGATATTACCAGCGTGAAAACGTATTACCATCTTGGAGGTAACTGTGGCATGCATAATGGAAATTCCTTTGCCAAATGTGTAACGATGTGTATGCCTTAGGTGAATAACAACGCGAAGAGATGTTTGCTATCAACTGTACCTTTCCAGTTTATCTATCTATCATATGGCGTCATAGTCAACTGCCTGACGTGTAGAAGGGCATCATAAACGTAGATAATTACATCACGAACGCATAATTAGTGACGAACTAAGCGTTGTTGTACGAATTGCATGTCTTTACTATTTAATAAAAATGCTGTTGAATATTTTGAAAGTAATTCGACGGGGCGATGTGGCTGTCATTGGCACAAACAGAACCCAGTCAAATCAGTCTCAAAATATTCAAAAGCTCACCTATGTAGTTTTCCTGAACTTGGTAGTCAGGGATTTCTGGAATCGATCGATCCAAACACAAGCGATGGATGGGTGGAGCTTAGCTAGAGATGGGCGGGGCATTGCTAAAACTGGAAAGGTCTATTAGCACGTAGGGCCTATACATATTAAACCGAAACTTAACTCTACCTAACGGCGAGGCACGCAAATCCCAAGTCATCGCTTCGCACTCGTGGCTCGTCACTTAATAGAACGACACTTCGCAATTTATTTCGCTATCTAAATTGCTGATCCTATATCACCGCCTTTGTTCATATTAAAAGTCGCATTCAGTATTCCACTTTGCTTACAATCAAGACAAGCCATCCACTTTTCATGCCAGTCTAATGCATTTTTGGAGGCTATAGCCTGTCAAAGTATTCTTATTGAGTGAAATTTCCATAAATCATCTCTTTCAAGAAGCAAAATTAGCTTGTTGCTATGAAACCGTTCTTTATTTCCAAACTTGGACGTGCAAATTGCCAATAAAAGCTCCTCGATGGTATGCATATTAGCCCGAAGTTGAACATTCTTCTATTGCGAAAAACGAGAAATATATGGATTTTCGAAATATGACTTCAGGAAATAAGTGTTCTTGCCTTGAAATCGTCCTACTGAACGCAGCAAGCAGTTTCCAATTACAGTAATGCACGTGTTCTTTTCCACATTATCTCCACAAAGCAGACGTACATGATTTTCATTGCAACTAATAAGTGGTGTATTATCAGTGGCGTAGATTTAAAGTAATAATTGGGATGTGTGTGATTTGAGGAGACTCTCGGAGGAGCCATTAGAGGGCCAGGCCTTAGGCAGTGATCAGCGCCCAGTCAAATTAGTTTCTGTATGTTCAACAGCATACCCCTATAATTTACTGGAAATTGAGAGTCAATGTGTTCGGATATCGTTCAATTCCAACACGGGCGAAGCGTGGGTGGAACTTAGCCAGGAATGGGCGCGGCATAGATAAAACTGGAAAGATCCATTGTAACGTCAGATTCTTGAGTAGCAGATTGGGTTCACATAGACTGGAGAAAAAGGCAATATTTTTCTCATCTCATTACGTGCTGAAGGTGATCTTATTATACCCAATCTCATCTAAATATACAGATATCGGTTCCATCCATTTGCCCGTTTAATAAACCTATCGATTCCTTCCGTTGTTCTTTCACTGCCATGCCATCCATGTCGCTTACATAAATATGACTCTTCAAGCCAGAAAAGAAATGTGGATATTTACATATAGACACACGATGTTCTAATAAAAATAAACCACATTAGTCTTAGAGCAATAAAACAATATGCTATCAGTTGAGTCTAAATGTAGCCATTTGATTTATTACAGAAGTGTTCGGCTGTGAGAGAATTCACTCATTTGATTGCAGTGTCAATATGGAATTGGTTGGCGAATTGAAGCTAGTATGATTAGAAGATTTTACTGCCTTACGCATCAACAGTTTTCAAACAAATATTGTTTGAAATATTCAAGCAAACATTACATACTCCAGAACTGCGTGATATACCTATCTCATATCGCAAACAGGTTCAATATGGTGACGGTGTGGACAGTTATCGTGCTCAAACCGAAGCAAGTTCCTGGTTTAATGAATAAGTTTTGGCTTAATCAAAATTCGTCATAAATAGTGGTGCAAATTTGGTAAATACGGGCCTCTGTAGTGGTTTTAAGAACTGGCAATCTGGATACCAAGAGAAGACTGTTTTCCTTTAGAGATTTATCATTAGAATGACCGGCACGCAATTAGATATTTCAGGGGTAAATTTTCAATAAAAATTGTCCGTATTCTGCGAATTTACATTTTCCATGACAAAATTCTAATTTTATTGAACACATTTTTCCGTTAACAAGTTGAAACGCTGACTTATTTGAAAATGAAAAATTCAACATTTCCATTATTTTCTATTCCAACTAAATTGGTTGTCTGTAAAATGTCTAATATTTTGAAACCCACGTTACTGCAATACGCTGTTGTTGTATGTAGCACTAGAACGCAGTCAAATTACTTTCGAAATATTTAACATACTTGATAATATTTATGAAATTGTAAATGATTGATTTTCTCTTGCTTTTTCTTATTCAGCGTTGTTAACATAACGTAATCGAGTATAAACTGATTTCATTCTTTAATTCATGTACGCATGGTTAACTTGTGCTAAGTGGGCAATGATGCGCCTCATGTTGTGTGGATAATGGAGGATTCCAGTTTATCCATCAATCAAATGACGTCATAATCAACTAAGTGACATGTAGGCTGACGTAATAATAAATTACATCATGCATGACTCGATTTAATACCACTTAATTACGGCTGAGTGTCTTTCAAAGGTGAAAATGAGACTAATTGATTGAAAACTGCAGCAGTAGTTTTATCCAGGCAGTTCAGAATAACAGCACATTATTTAAATTGTTAACACAGATTGATATGCCGTTGTTCAATGAATATTGAATAGACAAGTACAGCCGAAGCAAAGTCTAATGGAGGATTTACCTCGTATGCGCATGCGCCAGGCCACTAGGAGTACCCAGTAATACTTCCACTTGGAGTACCCCGTAATAAACAGATATTCTTCATAAGGTAGGACATGGCCACGTTCACGTGATGCCACTGACTGGGTGGACACTTTCTAGGATGTATATACTGTCTTTGCATGAATTCTTCCTCACATAGCGGCCTATGATCACAATGTCGCCGGGACTGTTTGATACCGGTCGAAAGCCACGGGTTTCTGTTTTTAAAGGATAGCATTTATAAGAATATCGTGGAAAACGGCAGCCAAGGAGCTGATCCAGAATGCAACCTATTCTTATTGAGAAGTATGAACTTAGACACGCCATCATCATCTAGCTCTGTCGCCAAGATACTTATACTTCTATAGCGCCTGCTCTCGCACAGCAGACCGCTGATTGGTTAAGGGCATGCCTAATATGCTGGCCATTCATCAAAAGATAAGGAGATGCAGAGCTGACTAGTATAAACTGAGTCGATTCTTCCATATACAATACGAAGGAAACGTCCGCCATCAGATTTATCACTGACAGCTCGATAACGATTCCAGTCAATAGACTTTTTGGGTTCCCGCTCCACTGTGGTACCGCCAGTGTGACTTCATCACAGAACTGCGTATTGGGGGAGGCCCATAGAAGTGCCTAAGGGACGGCGTCACATGCCCTGAGGATTATGACCGAAAGCCGCTAGGAAGGACTACTGGCCGTGGGAGACAACCTACTGACTGAACAGGCCATGACGGATCGGCGACCAGCGACCTCACAGCAGCATTTCCTACCTACCGATCGCTCGCACTGATCAACATGTTTTTGTTTTGGAGGCCACTAAAGGAACAGCAGCCTAACACACATCCCACATTATTCTGCCTCCCCCGATGACGCTCTGCCTCTCCATGTACCATGTGCATATCTCGCGCATACAACTTCGCACTTGTATACGACGCGAAACGGATGGAACCCATGTGACCTTTGTGTATGAATCTGCGTAGGCTCGCCTTCCACGAACTTTTGTGACCACTCCTGGACACCGCTTCGCCATTTGCCGCCCTCAGACGTAAAAGAACGAAGTCTGAATCCGGTAATTGCCTCCGATCAAGTTGCGCCCTGTACCTATTCTACACCTCCGCCTTGAGCATCTTGTGACGGAATATACCGTGGAACTGAAATTTTGCTACTCGAACTAAAAGACGAATTAGCGTCTTGCATTCACGACTTCTTCATCACTTCCTTCTGCTCAGAAACTCTTCATGAACGACCACCACTGATCCATTCATGCCTGTTTTCGAGGAACCGCACAAACGCTTTCTGCAAAAGAGGTTCTGCCACCAGCTCCACGACATTGTGATGTCGGACCACCGAGGAATAAGACCCCGCGTGAGGTTGCGCCTTGAAAATATACCTACCATGGCTGGTTCCGAGCCAGCAGCGTCCAGAATAGCAAAACTTAGACCCACATTTGCCGGAAAAGTGTGAGGAACTATTTCTTTCTGTCTCTACTAAGACTTTGATGAGCGCTTCCGCTGTTACTGCAGCTTACCCCCGCTCAGGGATTACTCAAAGAGATCGCCTGTCTTTGCCGCCAAATTCGGATGACGATCTCACGCTCTGCTCGACGTGAAGACATACATTAGTATCGCCAGTGCTGTCGCTTTTCAATACTTAGTAGGACGTCCACCTTGACCACCAAATTTGTGGGTGGGCATCCTCCATGCTTTTCGCAGCGTGAATACATATAATAGTGCCACATTCAAAGACGTTTATTTATCCTCCAGAAAGGTATTTCCCTTTTGAAAAGTTATGTCCACCACACCACACTTGGAACACCCCGCTAAGCAAAAGTCGCCCGCAGATATTTAGCTTTTCTACCACACACCTCGTAGCTCTCGTCCAGGAGAGTGACGACTGATGTGTGTCACAGGCACCACGATCCGAGTTGTTCTGGTAGACCTTTGGGCATCTTTGCTTATTGAATAACCATATGTTATGGAAAGCTGACTCTCCAATTCACCGCAAACCTCAGCTCGCCTTCTTTTATGCTCTCATTGATGTTGCATCGTGCCCACTGCGAACCACGTTAACATTGTGACACCATTCATGCCACCTAAGAACGCTCTGCGTGAACGTACTCTCTCTCTAGGCATTCCTCTAGACACGCTTTGCCCATGTTTACGGGTCAAGCAACCCTTGTCCATTTTCTTTCCGAGAAGAACTTGCTGGGTAAAAGTACCACACTTACAGCCACTAGCGCGCATTAGGCACACCCTTGAAGGAATCCCACCATGGCATGATCTTCTCTGTCAACTAGTGACTCCTCTTTTCTTGTCGACAGCTTGGCCAGAGGTCAGGCTAGACTTGCTTAATTACTCAATCCTGCAGTTATAGCTTTTCGATTTGGTGAAACAGACAACCGCCGCATCACTCATAATCCTTTTTGAATCGACCACGTCTTCCTCCATCAGCCGGAGCCAGGATGACTCCAGAGAATGCCTGATCAACCAGGCAGCGACCGCCAAAGTGTCAAGCTAATATTCGCCTTTGACAGCCCACCAAAGGAGAAGCACGCCCCTGTTTCTGCCCTAAGTAGAAAAATAGATGACTTAGGAAAAACAAACCAGAACCAACGACTTTATAATGAGCAATTAACATCTAGGCGACGAACTAGATGATTATTAACTGCTAGCAACATAACGATAGCAAGGGGAATTTCCACTGTCTCTCCCCAATCGCCTGGAGCCGATCCCAGACCACAGTTAGAGTTAGCACACGAGAGACGACCCTCGTCTATTGGAAATGTCCTACCGCCTCCTGAGCGATGACCTGAGTTAGTATGGCATACCGTCAGGCGATGAGGGTGTGAATTGCTGCTCTCGCCGCCCCGCCTGTGCACTTTTCGGCCAATGGAAAATACCTCGCACGAAGCAAATAAAAGAACTTGGTTAAGAGCCACCTCGTGAATTCTCTCTCTTCCTCCTCTCCTCCATCACCACACTAGTGCACCGAGAAATATCACCTGAAAATTAAGCATGGAGGAAGGTAGGAAAGATCACTCTGGCCAGAGAACGTTTGTTGGGGAGCCCCATAGACGCGCCCATGGGACTGCGTCACAACCCCTGAGGAATACGACCAAGAAGGACTACTGGTCGTGAGAGACCTCCTACTGAATGATCAGGCCACACCGGATCGGCAACCAGCCGATAACCAGGAGCTCGAGGACTATCACGACGACAGATTTCGTGATGACCGCATGCCCAGTCTCCTCTGACGACACCATGCCCGGCCTTGACAGCCGTTGGGTTGGGGTGGGGAAGGTGGGGTGGGGAAGATGGGCGTTGGACATCAGCCATCCGATCACAACAACAATAACAACAACAACAACAACAAGAACAACGACAACAACAACAACAACAACTACTACTACTACTACTACTACTACTACTACGACCACCGCCACCACCACCACCACAACCACCACCATCACCACAATACCTGCACCGTCACCACAACCACCACACAGACTCACGCTTGCACACATGTATGCCAGTAATTTAATCAAATGGAAATGGAAAACATATTATTTCTAGTTAGTAAGCATCTGGATTTTAACAATCACTGGCGTGCTCAGAAATGAATGTTATATTTGTCTAGGAGCCCAACATCGAAAACAAATCTTCGCTCAACGCCCTCCCACCCCCACACCTCCACGAGTATATTCGATTTAACATAGGCCATATACAATAATACTAGCTAGGTTGTAAATATGGCATGTTCTGCAAATTTGTATAATTAGCATAAATCGAAGATGGCTACATCGATTTCTTGCAAATTGCTTTCAGGCCATATATTTACCAAGTAGCTTGCTGCTGGTGGATTTAAATTACCCGAATGTTGTATATGGGGAAAGCAAGTTTCGTTAGTCCTTCATAAATCAAAACCATTAAATAAATCTATAACTAAAATGTATATTTCTAATACATACTGAATTGTCTTATTTGAAAGTTGCTCAAGAAATAATTACGCATATACTGTCAGAAAGCAGTTGTAGATCCTGTTTGGCTAGAAGACTTCTGGCAGAGACCATTGTCTGAAAATTAACTCGGTCAACGTGAAATCGCAAACTGTCATTCGTCTGAGGAAGATTTTCATTTGTTCACCGCTTTTGACAGAAAATCTAATATGTGCTACAGTTGATATTTGTTTATGTCTTTGATGATACAGTATACAGCTCACAGATAAAACCCTTGCATAATGATAAATGGTCATCGGACACGCCTCTTCCTTCCACTATCCTATGACGATTTATTTGATTGGCATCATTTTTCTCAAGAATATTGCATGCATTTTTCTTGACAATCCCAAAGAAAGTTAATGTCACATCCAGTTAAGGCATGAAATTCAAGGAGTGAAAGGGACACAGGGTTTTGCCAAGTGTTTCTGCAAGCTGGTGAACCATAATAATAAGTCTCGAACACCAGTGCACAATCACAAATAATCACATGCTAATGATATGAAATGGGAAACGCATAATACGAGGACGTTCGGATCTGGCGAGTGGATATTGATCTGAATACAATCAGCAGAAGCATGTGCAGGATAAGGCTAGCGTCTGCTTCCTCGTGGTCATATCTCAATGAAACAATTTCTGTGACTTCCCCTAACCTCCCAAGTACTGCTTTCTCAATGTCAAAACACATTTCACACCAGGTTTGCATAAGGAAGTTAAACAGATTTTTCTTATTGTTAACATTTGTTATGTAAATGTAAATTTTTCTATCTGTGAGGAATTGGTATTGCTGGGTTATGCATTTTTATGTCCACGCCTTCTGATCCAGATTCCCGTTTCAATCTTTGAGCTGCTTAGATGGACAGTTGACTGTAACTATTTATCAATATTATCAATTCATTTGTTTTTTCTTTAAGACATTGTTTATATGATCATAATGATGAACACTCAAATCACAAATGTTTCTGTAACCACAAACACGCCACATTCTTTTCATTGCCATTTCGCCAATAACAATGACAGCCGCTAGTTTGTGTTCTGATACAGTAATCCTTGGAAGTATGTTTCTACCAAGTCCATAAACACACTATTATCAATCGTTCTCAGAGTACCTTGTGAGCCAATGGAAATGACACTGTGGACAACTCCACACTAGTGGAGAACGTATTTCAAATCAATAGAATGCGAATTGCAGAAATCAGTAATCGTCCTAAGAGATCTCGACTAGCGGATATACTGACAACCTTTTCAGAGGCAGTTTCAGCTGTGCAGTTCCTCAGCATACTTGAAAATGTTAGAATAGTGAGTTGATGAATAGTGCTCCAGAAGTGTTTTACATTGTGTTCAAGTTTATTGACAACAAAATCGTCTGTCCGTTGCTTCCCCAGGGCATTTGCTTCCAAAAGGCTTTTGTTGACAGTCTGTGGGGAGACTATTCCAGTGGCAAAAATGTTCATGTCAACGAGTCATCTCCTTCAGCTTGTGGAGCCTCAAAATGAATGGATTTACCATCAACTGAGTGCCACAGACGCCAATAAATCATATCTTCCTCATTCCATGTGATCATGCATTGAGAACAGTCGTTATGGTCAAACTAACCAATTCTGCACATATCTCCCATTGAGGTAGCAATTGCTGCACAGTCGGGTAATGTCAAAACCCACCTCTCAAGAGCTTCAGGTCACTTACTGATGCCTATGAAGCCACTTCGACTCTTACTTTCTCGACTGATTGTTTGCTCAAGAGTCATGTCTGCCCATACCTGTGCGAAGGAATGCTTTGCTCTACTTACAGAATGAATGAACAGAGTGCATGAATTCATCATAGACAGTAGTGTGCTTCTGAAAGGTGATTCCTATCCAGCATTCCACAATACGTCCAAGAGAAATTACAGGGAAAGAAGATAGTTTAATCATTAAATATGAAAATTTGCCACATGCACCACTTTACAGCATGGCTAGAAATTATCCACTATGATCTATTGGCTTCCTGACATTATTTGTGATGCTTATAAAGAATATTAAGTTGCTAGTATGCATTTTGGGTTAACCATTTCCGAAAACACAGGTATACTTGCTACACATTTATCATAGATACAATAATTGTATCTACTCCTCCTTGGGTACACCCACCCCACAAACCCGTTATATGGTTCAAACCAGTTTGAGAATTGACATTGTCGCCGTGTTGATGATATGCCATACAGTGCAGTCTTAACATTCACCATACGTAATTTGGTAAAACTAAGCATAAGAAATCAGATTAAAGATCGATTTATGCAAAAGGTGATGTGGTTTTAACACTTTTTGTGCCAAGTTAACACTTTAATGGCCAAGACTGTCTCAGCTGATGTCTTGAGGGATATCCATTTGCAGGCCAAGAAAATACATTTTTTAAAATTTTACTACTGTAATGTTGGTTTAGTAACAGACCCAGTTATTCTAATGGAAAATGTCTTCCTTCATCTGCAACTAAACACTGACTAAGCAAACACTTTTTCTAACAACTACCTATTTGATGGCCAGTACATAAGGATGTAATTGTCTAATTGTTTGAATTTGAATTCATTGTAAACAATTTAACTTAAGATACATTAATTTTAACAGTGTGGAAGGATTTGTACTTAAGTAAGCTCATCTGCCGCCTGAAATAGAAAGTGTACTGCCTTTGTTCACTAATGGAGTTACAATAGAGGGATTCAGGTTTTAGTTATGCCCGACAATTTCTATCTACGCTCCACGCACCTGGCTTACTAAATTATACATTCACCTAAAGACATACATTTGCCCATTTCGCACGGAACTTACGTCATTTGATTGTGATGTTATCTAGCCAGTCTTTTCATTGGTAAATAATCTTCTTTAGGTCTGTAAATTGACAGGTCTCAAGACCACCGCAGAGGCCGCCTTAGCAAACATGTGACATATTTTTTTATTATGAAATCCGCTAATTGAGTGACAGATCCGATCCATTTTTAATTTGCCATATCAGAAGTTTCTGCACAAATCAGTGTGTATCAGTCCTTGCAGTGATGGCCTCATTCTTGTTGCTATACAGATTTGAAGAAATAGACCACCGAGTAGCTAGCAAGCATTGTGTCACCCACGGAGATGGAAAAAGCCAGAACTATACGGACTAGATCTTTCTCATTGCTAGGTGTTTGGAGCTTATATCTGATCTTCAATTGGTGGACTTTCGGACATAAATGGCACATTCCGTTATAGAAGTGCTATGCGAGTTCCAATTAGTTTGTCTCTGGAAGCACGTTGTATATTATCTGATGAAGATGTAGTTTGTTGATTGCAAGTAAAGCAGATTTGTCGGTAACAGCAGCAAGGTGCCAGAACTGGATGCTGGCATGAAAAAACGTGGAATAGCATGAATAACCACATAACAATGATATGGCTAGTGACTGAGCTGCTACATGATTTGTCTTCCACAGATCCTACTAATTATCAATGGAAAACATTTTCAGAATTGATCTTGCAATAGTGGATGCAACGTCCAATTCATAGATTTTGGGGAAAGTCGTTGACATTTTGAGCTATATGTGATCTATTTGTTGTTTTATGTTTTCATATTACAGTAAACATCCCATGTATGTGTGATTACTGTATTCTGCGGCTGTAGTAGAGACATTCTTAGGCTGCAATCAGACCATCTTCGCTTTTGTCCACTGTGTCTTGTCCTCAGCCGAAATTTTAGCATCCTCAGGTCCATTCTTTATATGGGTATACCGAGTCCTGCTTTCTTGAGGTCACCTAGTAGCACGTGTAATATATTTATACAATGCCGCCCTCTCCTGTCTTTGTATTTCATGTCTGCCAGTATCGTAAATTTCAAGGCTCTCTATGCTGTTGTGTCCCCTGACATCCTCAACACATGTCCAAACATTGACGATCTTTGCTGAGAGAATTTTGCGGACAGTGGCGATCTATTGCACTTTTGTATAGTGCATGTGAGAAGGTCGTTAATTGGTTTCTTTTGCTCATCTGTGAAGTCCATGTTGTCGGCATATTCCATATATAGCAGCATACGCAGTATGGGCACTGCTTTTTGGTATTATGGAATGTTCACACACGGATACCAATGCAGCAACAAGGAGACAGGTGAAAAGCTTATGGGTAGAGCATCTCCTTGTGGGATGTCTCAAACTATGAAGACTTTACTAACTTGACTCGTGCTCTCAGCCTGGTGTCTGCAAGTAGTAGTAGTCTCACTAGTCGTAGCGCATGTCCGTTGCAACTGGCATGTCGTAGTACATCTAGAATCTTTGAGCATTTAATTGTGTCGAATGCCCATGACATGTCAATGCCCATTTTCTGGAAATCCCAGTGCTTTGACATGACTACTGACAGAAGCATGAGTTGAGCCCACACAATGTCTGCATAGTAGAGATGATTAGACTATATTTTCCACTTGATTATAATTATTAAAATGCTGTAAACCATGTTTTATCACTAATTCCTTTATTAAATAAGAGTATTAATAGAAGCACAACTATGGAGAAATCCGGTTTTAGCTATGTCCCGCCCACTTCTATCTTTGCTCCACCCACACTGTGTCCATGTTGGGACCTACGATCTCTGAACTACCTGTATCTCAATTTTCATAAAACAATACAGATACGCCATTGACAAATTTTGAAACTAATTTGACTGTGTGCTGTTGCTGCGTATGGCAGCAACTGCGCCCATTCATATTAGTTTCAAATTATTTAACAACATGTTTATTCATTATTAAAACATGCAATTCGTACAACTTGAAGAAATATTTCAGCTTTATGTGATGGACAGTGACACTTTATTGTGACGTCAATACCAAATCACATTCACCAATTATTACAAACACGCTAGTTTATTTAAATAAATTTACAAGGTGAAGGCAAAATAGCATCCAGGAAGTAACAGTATTGTGCGTGTAGCAATTCGATTACCAAATGTGTACTGACGCAGTGAATAGAAAAACGGAGATATTCAGGGCCGGATATATTATATTGGAGGCTCAAGGGCAATAATTTAGTGACCTATTCTCTGAGAAGCCATTAAATGGCTTCGCAGAGCATCCAATTTCGAATTTTCTTGGGAAAGACCCCCCCCCCACCACCACCCCCACGGTCCCCACCTATGGGCGGAGAATACGCTGCCCGTTCCTGCATTCTGTATAGATAAATAATATCCTTAGTTTGCTTCAACTTCTGCCATGAATTCTCAACAAAATTTGGAGAGAAATTCGATAAAATTCTTACCCCAATAATTTCCAAAATGAGCATTCGTCCTTACGCATTAGGAGACCCCTGGGCAAGTGTCCAGTCTATCCAATCTTAAATCCGGCCCTGGAGATATTGGCTGTCAAATTTACACATATACATATTTAAAATGATGAGAGAGAGACAGAGAGAGAGAGAGAGAGAGAGAGAGAGAGAGAGAGAGGGAGAGGGAGGGATGGAGGGAGGGAGGGGGCGAGGGAGCGAGGGAGCGAGGGAGGGGGTGAGGGAGCGAGGGAGCGAGGGAGCGAGGGAGCGAGGGAGCGAGGGAGCGAGGGAGCGAGGGAGCGAGGGAGGGAGGGAGGGAGCGAGCGAGGGAGCGAGGGAGCGAGGGAGCGAGAGAGCGAGAGAGCGAGAGAGCGAGAGAGCGAGAAAGCGAGAGAGCGAGAGCGAAAGTGAAACGATGTTCATGCAGAACACGTGTATCTGTTCTCTTAATATAACGGCACCACTATTTATTTCACTAGATAAATTGCTGATCTTATGTTACCGCATTAGTTCATGTTAAAATTCGCATCCAGAATTCCAATTTGATCACAATCAAGACATCCACTTTTCATGCCACTCTAATGCATTTTGGATGCTATAGCTTGTCAAATTATTTTTATACAGAAAACATTCCATAAATCATCTCTTCCGAAAAGCTAAATTATCTTGTTGTTATGAAGGGATTCTTTATTTCCAAACTTAGACGTGCAAATTGCCAATGAAAGTTCCTCGATGGTATGCGTAATAGCCCGAAGACGAACATTCTTCTGTTGCAAAATCGAGAAATATGTGGATTTTTGAAATATGACTTTGGAGAATAAGCGTTCTCCCCTTGAAATCTTCTTACTGAACGCACTAAACAGTTTCCATTTATATTAATGAATATGTGCTTGTCTACGTTATCTTCATATAGATGCGCCAGCCGCAAGAGTTTTTAGTCAGATTATTTACAGATTATTCAACAATCCAGTTCGTACACCATACATAATTTGGTGAAAGAAAGTAAGATGAATTCAACTGACAGACGCATTCAAAAGATGATGTAGCTTTAATCCCGTGTGTACCAATTTAAGCCTTTAGTTGTCAATCCAGACTCTACAGCTTGTCTGGTGGGTATTGCTACAGCTGGCACGCATGTCTGACTAGCATGAGAGATGGAGAAGTTGTCATTTTTTTTGTAAAATAGATGACAATCTGTTATATTTAATTCACAATCTGTTGCAGCCATCAGTTAAGCATATTTAAACTATATCAGAGGGTTCACGTGATGTGGAAGAATTCCCGAGCGCAATACACTACATTTGAAATATCTCCAAGATCTAAGATAATTGGTTAAAGGTATGACTAGGAGGGAGTTTACCATTGTAAACATCGAATCCGGTACTTGGACAATGTTGGAGCTAAGATATAAGACAGCACATGCTGTATTATAAGAAAGCACATGTCCAGCCTTATTTATTAAATAAAGGGGTTCGTGGAGTTTCTTTGTCCATATCTTCATCAGGCAAGTTTACTTATATAGTCTGATGCTTCGCAGCTTCTTAGTATTATATTAGATAAGTATTATCATATAAACAAAGCTTTCGAGCCCTTTGTATATTTCTCGATATAAACGCGCGTGTAATATTGAATGGACGATTTTCATTGGTTAGATAACGCTTAAGAAATATTCCCCTTGGTTTGATGACGTTTACCAGTAATAATCTCACATGGCACGACACGGCAAAAGCTTCTTAGCGACAACGACAGCCAAAATATACGCAAGACAGGATACGTTATGTTGTTGATTTACGTTTTGTAATATGTATACTAACTAGTTATGAAATACGTTTTCATATTTGCATGATAGACACATCCTTCTTAAGAGTTGGAATAAAAATAATTTCAAATCCTAAATAAGGATGTCTTGCCTGTTATTATCTTTGTGACGTATTTACCAGAACACATCGTCACAGCGGCGAACACGAACAGCGCAAAATGGTGCGGGTTTCATGGATCAACTTTATTGGAAAGTTTGTAAAAAAAAATATCAATTTATACATAAATAGAATCTCAAACTCGGTCCAATTTCATATCACAATTATCAACCTCGTCGAACATTCTCACATTGCACTCACTAAAGCCTGTGCACTGTGGTAGTTTTCGACTCGATTGACAACAGTGATATGAAATGGAACCTTGTTCCATATCCTCTCTGTTTATAATTAGAATCGTAGTAAGAAATCCAACACAGAGGAATAATAAGAGCGGACCAGCTCGCAAGTCGAAAGTAATATATATAATATAGTTACAGGAACTGTACGGATGTAGTTCCACCCCACCCCACTCCTACTCATCTCAACCGCCCATAACCCGAAAAAGAAAGTATTCCGACTATCATCGCTAAAAGAAGAGTTCAAATAGAGGTATCCATTTTTAGCTATGACCCGCCCACTTCGATGCAAGCTCCGTCCAGTCAGTTTATTAAATTGTAAATTAATCGAAGCCATACAATTCAGAAACCTACTTTACAAACCTTTCTTGCCTTCGAACATACGCCATTTGATTGCGGTGTTACCTAACAAGTGACGTATTTTGATTTTGACGTCAGATGTCTGATTGAGCAATCAAAGCTCTACATACTTTGCCATATCAGAAGCCTCAGAACAAATAGTAGGGGGTCGGGGGTGGGTGGGGGCGGTGAGTCCATGAGCAATTAAGGGGGCCAGAGGTTTGAAGGTGGATTTGACCTCTTTAAGGGTTCCTATAAAGAATGAGCGCAGGTGCCCCTCCAAAATGTGTGGCCTAACTCCACCAATTATGTTACAACCAACATCCATACATATATGGGAATAATTTTGTCTGCTATACATCATTTTCCCAGTATAACACTACTTTGTTTGCTGTCCACAAACAAATTCTTCATTGACAAATACATATAAATCGAACTTACAATAACATTGATCTGACATCCAGGTACTAAGGCAGGAACTTTTAGTAAATAATAGCGACCATTTTTGGAATTGGCCACAAACTTCTTCTAATGATGGACATTTGTATCTGAGACTATTCTGCATGATTCATTTGAATTCTCCACCCCAGACAGCCTTTATTTGGACACCTAATTAACCATCTTGGGTAAAGGAATAACGTAAATATTGAATATTTACGACGTTCGGCGGCGATCCTGGATTTCGTCACCTGGTGGAGTTAGCCCACACTTTTGGGAGGATCACCCCGCTCATTCTTTTAGAAACCCATACATATGTCAAATCGACCTTCGGACCTTTGTCCCTGAGAATTGGTCATGGATTCCCCGATCGTTTACTATAATCACATTCTATCTGAAGAAAGTCTTTGCCAACTACAGTTCTGACCTAATTATGTTTGCTTTACAGATTTGACCAAATAGTCAGCTCACTAGCTAGCTAACCTTGTGCCACCAAAGGAGATGGAAGTAATCGTTAGTTGATGAGCTTATCTCTGAACATCAGTTGATAAACCCTGCGACATTTACACATAACAGTATAAAATGACCCTCATACTTTGTGAGTTTCAATGGAAGAATAGTGTAACAGTTTTACTTATGCCTCGCCCATCTTTACCTAAGCTCAATCCATACTTCGCAATGTTGTGATCGATAGATCCCTGAACTGCCTCACTAGCAATTTCCAGAGAACTATACAGTTAAGCTGTTGAATATTTTGAAACTGATTTGACTGGGTGTGTTTGCTGCCTATGGTTTATTAAATAGTAAAGGCATACAACTCGTACAACAACGCTTAGTCCGCCCTCAATCGTTTGAATCCAGTTTTACCTATGCGCCGCCCATCTCTAGTTAATATACACTTCGCCCGTGTTGGGATCGATCAATCCCTGAACTCCCTGACTATCCATTCCCAGAAACCTATATGGGTAAGCTGTTGAATAGTTTGAAACTAATTTGACTTGGAGCAGTTGCTGCCTATTGCAACAACAGCGCCCAGTAACATTGCCTTTAAAATATTCAACACAACGTTGATTAAATAGTAAAACCATACAATTCGTACAACAACGCTTAGTCCATCATCAATTAAGCGCTAGTGACGAACTTATCTACGTCATTCATGATGTCATTAATTATGACATCAGCCTACATGTCGCGTAACTGATTATGACGTCATATAATTGATGGATCAACTGGAAAGGTCCATTATGTGTTCGTGACGAACTCATCTACGTCATTCATAACGTCATTGTGTATGACGTCATCCTACCCATACCATGAAACAAATACTTGCCCATACGCTGCTGTAACCAGAGCCGCTCGGTGGACCGTGGTGCAGGCTATGTTACCCCAGGCTGGATCGTCATCAGCATCGTCATCGTCATCGCTGTGGCGGTTGTCGTTGCGCACGGAGGACAGGTGTGGAAGTGGGGATGGGGATGTGGGGTATCATGGTCTCGATGCCCTTAGGGGTGTCAGGCGAGTCGCTTGCATCCAACTTGACGTGGCTCCCCTGGCATGCTCACGGCGTGGTGAGGGGTTCAAATCCAATCTTCTTTAACTTTGAATATATATAAATGCGGAGAAAAACAAAGGAGCTATATATGTTTGAATGTACGATGGACTCTGAAAAAGATAAACTAGTATAACCTATGGTAAGAGAATGCCACTATGACGTGAAGAGTGCGCGGAAAGAATCTAGTTTTGAGGCCTAGGTGATACACCTGTTGACGTTAGAGCTACATTACGTCTGTAAAATCTCTTGCTTTAGCTCTCTCTCTTTCTCTCTCTCTCTCTCTCTCTCTCTCTCTCTCTCGCCCCCGTCCCTCCCTCCCTCCTCCATCTCCCTCTCTCTCTCTCTCTCTCTCGCTCTCTCTCTCTTTCTCTCCCGCTCTTTCTCGGAGAAGAGGATGTGTATATGTAGGATGCTTATATGTATATATGCGCTGGAGAGAGAGAGAGAGAGAGAGAGAGAGAGAGAGAGAGACAGAGAGAAAGAATGTAAGAAATGGAGAGGGGCGAGAGTATGCAGGGAGGATTCTCGAAGGTTGAGCCTAGCTGGCTTATTCCTATTTTAGACATACACCAAGTCTGCGAGAGAAAAAAGGAAAGAAGCGGAAGAAAGGGTGGGGGTTGGGTGCGATCCGTTCGATATATCCTTTCTGTGTGATGGTTTACAGTACAACTCGAGTCGTGTATACACTTAGTGGGCGAACATTGCAACTCAAGAACCCAAAGTGAGAAACAAGAGAAGGGAAGGTGGTCTTTACTAGACGCTCTCCCAAATAATTTTAACAGACAATCCAAATGCGTGGGTCGAAACGAGGATACCTAATGTTTCTGTTTCTGTATAATCCACAAAAGCTGTGTCGTGGCGCTCCTTCTAGGCTAGAGCTCGGTGACTGTAGGCTTTTGTGTGCTTATACTAAGTCTGAGATTTATGCATCAGAGGCCTAATCCTAAGCATCAACTTATATTTGTAGACATGAGAAAAGATGAGAATGACGTTCCCCATAATGGAAGGTTGAGTGATACCAGCGGCCACGACAAAGACAGGTACCGTTAAGCAGCACAGCGAGGAAAAGGGGATGCCAACAATCACATAAAGTGCATGCCGTGCACACCATCCACATATGACAACGGGTCTATGCACACAGGCTAGTCACCACGCACACCTCTAGTACACACCCGGTGTGTAAAACAGCAAATGATCACGTGAACGTAGATCCTTTGTTTCAATGCCCAACTGACGAGACCATCTTACTAGTCGGGCGTGGATGCCACTCATAAGAGTAGGTGCTAACTAGATAGGAACACGGATCATGCAGCAACATGCCATACAGATAAACACATTCACATATTATAAGAAAACACTTACGCGAAAGACAAAATGCAAACAAGACAAGTGATAAATAGATCTGCAGTGCATTCACCAGGTTACGCAAGTCCTTGGCGGGGGGGGGGGGCAGAGTGATGTGAGTTTAGGTTTTAGGTGACGCCGCTATGCTGGCTTGATGAGATTTGTCAGCTGGTTCTACCTATCTAACCTCTTAATCAAGAGCCGCTTTTAAACTGCGCTGGGGAAAAGCTGAGCTGAGCTTGGCGGCGAACTCAGGAATGTGGCATTATGGTTTTCTATCCATCCGTAGTTCTGTGTGAGACAGATGTTATCCAATTGAGATGTGATTAGTGAATGTGTTCCAGGTAGTGGAAGAATGTACGAAAAGCTGCCTAAGCAGTCTAGGGCCATATTCTCACTACACTAGAGACATAATCAGGAATGACGTCATACTGAGGTCTGGCGTTATTCCAGATTAATACTCTAGTGGGAACACGGCCTAAGACAGAGGAGCGGTTTACAGAACGATGAAGCTAATGGCCAGTTGCTGCCATTACAATCAATAACGGGAATTTTAATCGGCTTGTAACCTTGGTAGGCGAGTAGTACTTTTACAGTGCATTAACAGATATAACGGTATTGTAATTTCCTAACGGTCTCACAATATGAAAAGGCTAACAATTTTAACAATGGAAAAACAAAGAAGCTGCATAGAGTTAAAAGCTATCTAAATTCAGGTTTTTTTGCTACTTAGTGGTCGCTTGCAATTCATATTTAGTCTTGTATACAAAAGAATATTATTACATATTATCTATTTGATGTTATGGTATAATCGTTTTGCCTTTTTATTCATCGTGTGTCTCCGTCCTGTTTTCGAGAGCCGATCATCGAGTATACTGTTTGTCGAAGGTGAACTGTCTAGACATATGCCTATGAAGTTTTTCTGAGGTATTTCCAATTGGATTATGTCGTAAATATAATGCTTCACTAACTTGAAAAAACCCTTATGCTTACACACACATAACAGTACTACGTTGCCCCAAAGTTAGCACAACATATGCTGTAATATTGGCCCAACTTTGGCTTTCTACTTTGGCTCAACATCACTCACTCACTCACTCACTCACTCACTCACTCACTCACTCACTCACTCACTCACTCACTCACTCACTCACTCACTCGCTCGCTCGCTCCCTCCCTCCCTCCCTCCCTCCCTCCCTCCCTCCCACCCACCCCCTCCCTCCCTCCCTCCCTCCCTCCCCCCCACCCACCCACCCACCATTTAATCAATATACTGTTCAATATTTCGAAAGTAATTTGACTAGGTAATATGCAACGACAGGCTCCCCCTAGTATGGGGCCCCTACCCTCAACCTCAAAGTCGGCTCAAGATTTCCAACAACTTAGCTGCATTATTTCATTTTTGGGTGGAAAGAGATTATGAGATTTCATTGTTCAAAAAGTTAAAATCGAGTCAAACACACCTACACTACGGGTGTGATTTGGCTACACATAGCCAGGGCAGAGCTGCATAAGTATCCATCTATTAATTACGTTGTTGTATTTCCGTGTTCTGCCGTCGACTCACGGGCGTTCTGGATTACGTTTTGGTACAATTTGACGGACTTTGCAAGTTTCATAGCAGACCGAGGGCTCTACGCCATTTTGATTGTAACGTCAGCGAGTGTGTGGAGTATTTGAGTGACAGATAGGATCCCTCTTTTGAGCATGTTAGGTGTGCATATCTCATTTTCTCAGACAGTGAAATTCAATAATCAGAACAGTTATTCAGACATTTTAGCTAGAATTGTCAATCAAGCGACGATAATTGTCCATTTGACTGACACATCCTTGTTGGAATGAGTCCAGTGTTACACTCCGCTGACACTTTGGATTGCCCCTTGGCTGTAAGGTGGGTCAATTCGCCAGCTTCTTAATTATGTCATAGTTTGTTCGCGTATATTCGTAGTGTCATCATAGTCTGCTATGCTATTTTGACGCGCTAAACTTTTAATCTAAATTTGGTCAAGAAAATCAACATATTTGCTTATTGGATGTCTATTTGCAGGCCAAAAGAAGACGGGTTTTTCTAAAGTTTACTGCTATAATAACTGGCTCGGTTATCGCGCCAGTCATTCCAGTGGGCCATTTTCAAATAAAGTCTTCACCTAGCCTGCTAATGGGCATTCCTCAAGATCGCTGTAGACGCCACTTTTGACAGGCTTCGTAATAAAAGGGATCAAAATTGGTTAGAGAACCACTGCCCTCAGCACATGGGGGCAAATCCTGACGAGAGGATACCACGCATTATCTCGGTCTAATCTCACGCCATATTGTCATTAATTATGACGTACCATTCAAAACTTTTCATAAACGGGGCAGTTTTCTGCCAGTTGACGTCGGGCGTTGATGCAGGGCGTTTAGAGACCCATTAATTGGTGGGTTGGCTGATGGGGTGAGGGGAGCGTCGGAGGGGGTGGGGGCTGACTGGAGACTGCGTCTAGAACATCTCACGGCCTCCAAAGCAGCGTATGTACAACAGCACACACATAGACCAACACACCCTTTCTACTATGGGGTCCACGTTACTAGGTTCAGATTGCTTACGAGTAGCTTTCTAATTAAATCTGTTGCGTGCATGGATGATCCTCATAATTTTATTATTACGATTTATTGAGAGCAATGCGAGATATATATGGCAAATAGCTAAACATAATTTAATCGTAAGCGGCATGACGTTAACAATTCGAACCCTGAATTGCTGGAATCGTAAACTTAAAACGACCAAACAGGTAATCTGTTGACTATTTTGAAACTAATTTGATAGGAACCTGTTGCTGCGATAGGCACCAACAGGTTCCAATGAAATTAATTTCAAAATGTTCAACAGAATATTTATAAAATCGTCAAGGATTTTGGTGTTTTGGCCTTTCGGGTTCAAAGGGTTAAATAACAAGCAAATCACAATCAATATAATTGCTGGTACTTTATTTAGTACACGCGATCGCGCCCTGAACACTCTGAATCTCAATTTCGAAAAAAATATACAGATAAGCTGTTGAATATTTTGTCTTATTGGGCACTGTTACTGGCATAGGCATCAGCAGCAACAACAAGTCAAATTAGTTTCAAATGTTGAAACTAATTTGCCTGCGTGCGGTTGCTTCCTATGCCAGCAACAGCGCCTAGTCAAATTGGTTTCAAAATATTCAACAGAATGTTTATTAAAACGTAAACATACAATTCTTACAACTTGACGGACTATTAAGCTTTCATGACGGATCTAGATACGACATTCATTACGTAATTAATTGCGACGTCAACCTACACGTGACGCAATTCTTTATGACGTCATATATTTGAGTGGCCGATTAGATTCATCAATTTTCTGTGTGTAAATCTATCTTTTATACTGAATGGGCTTGGTACCTAACCATTTTGTGAAATACACAGGGTTAGATCACGTACAATAAACTGATAGTGAGTCTTCGGTGTAAAAATCGTAGTTCCTACAAAATTGTTTTCTAGATCATTATATGCTTCCTTGTGATAGCCATGGATTGTCAAATCTGTCCGACGACCCTGTGTATGGAAAATCACCGTCTATAGGATTAATTTGAGTACGAAATGTATATGAATGATTCACACAATTATTCCAATCATTATCCCTCCTGAGATTAAAACATGAGGGATGGCATAGAGATAGGGGATGGGGTGGCGAGAGAGCGAGAGCGAGAGCGAGAGAGAGAGAGAGAGAGAGAGAGAGAGAGAGAGAGAGAGAGAGAGAGAGAGAGAGAGAGATGCGATCACAATCTCAATGACGCCTACTAATATCTTGGTCAATGTACTGGTTTGGATGTGTCCTAGGATATGGATAGATTCTGACTGTGATGTATTACAAATATCATATTACATGACAACCGGAAAATAGCTCATATTTCGGTTTAATGAATGCGCAGAGCGGAAAAGCCTAAATGGGCACATATTAATGATTTATGGCTTCAGAAGTGACAGTTTTTCACCGTCGTCCTCTGGTTGAAACGAAAACAACTCTGGAAAGGTTCAATTGCTGGAGAACATGTAGTCAACCGGAGGGCAACAAATGCTTGATGATTGAATTCGTTTGTAACCTGTTTACAAAATCCCAATTTGCATGTCACATTTCAAGAAAGTGGATGGCGCGACCTCAGATTGATCACGCACGTTGAGAATGCAGGACATCGTTACATCTGAGTTCATGCACTTCTATACCTCACAAATGCCACTAGCCCCCCCCCCACCCCCCACGCCCACTGATATTGTTTGATGACGGCATAAGTAAGATGACGTGGTGGGTCACGAAAGTAGCAATGTGCCGTCACGAAAGTGCATGAATTGTATGGCTTTGATTAATTTACATTTTAATAAATATTTGTTTTGAATTTTATTTTTTTTTATTAGGATTGGTTAACAGATGGAAAGAAAATAGATGGTGTACCTGGTTCGGTCCAGTATGGAACCAGTTTAACTAACCGGGTAAGGTATTGTATTATGCCGACAGATAAGTACCTATATTCTATCCCACTTGAAGGAAACATGAATACTTCGAGATGAATACAGTTCCTCGAGCGCGCTCACCTCCATTGCACAAGGTTTAAGGCTGCCTCTGGCAACTCTCCTCCTCTTGTCCCTGGCATTTTCATCTGCTCTATTACTGGTGGTTGCTTCTATTATATGTTGGTCCATTCCAGAGCTGCTATTTTCTGATGGATATCTGCGGGTGATTCTTAACCAGCGTCACTCCCTCTGTCGATTTCCATTGGCTAGATAACGCATAAGAAATACTTTCATTGGTCTGGTAACGTTTAATAATCACACATGCCCAGCGAGTCCGCAAATGTTTCATAGAAACGATGACAGCGAAAATGTCAAGGCAGCAGGATACATTATATTATTGATTTAAATTCTGTACTTTATATACTACTTAATTATGATACACGTTTGTAAATTTGCGCGATAGACGCATACATTTTAAACGTTGGACTAATAATAGTTTCAAGTCCGAAATAACGATTTGTTCTTTGTCATTGCATTTTGTGGCGCATTGATCAGCACTCTTAGCAAACGATGTGTCACAACGACGAAGGCCAACTGGGTAAAATGGTGCGTTCTGATGGATTTCATTGATAGATTTTATTGGAAGATTTATCAAAATATCAGTTTATGTGATAAATAGGACCTCAAACCCTGTTCCATTTAAAATCACTATTATCAACCTTGTCGAAAATAATCAAATTGCACTCGCTAAAGCTTGGGCAATGTGATAATTTGTGACTCGGTGGATAATATTGATATTACATAGGACATCGTTTACGGTTGAAGATCCATTCAACAGTTGGACGGAGTGCCGATTATAAAACTTAAGGTTGAGAAGCCACTCTAAAACTCACCCTGTGCGAAAAATAGTGTTCACTTTCAGGGGCGGATCCAGAAATCTGTGAAGGGGAGTGGCCAGGCATGGGGTTTGGGGGACCTCCCCTGAAAATGTTTGAAATCTAGATGCTCTCAGAATGCATCTTCTGCATATAAATACGGAAGATGCATTCTGAGAGCATCTAGATTTGAAACTCCATAAGGAGGTAAATATGATGAATAAATTGGAGGTGACAATGCCCATTTTCCCCCGGAAAAGTTTCAATATAATTATAATATAAGGAACATTTTCGGGATACAAGCAAAGAGGTGAACTAATGACCTAAGGTACCGTCTTTGATGGTATTGTGACAATGTTCCTTATAAAACATGATACTATAAGATGAAATATGGCACTGTCATTAAACCAAAGGTTATTGACTTAGCACTTGAACGGAAAAATAAACATTACTGAAGAATGTATTAAAATGAATTACAGGTTTCAAATTCATAGCCATTTTCCATAACTGATTCCACATTCTGAATATTGCTAAAATAACTATGGTAAGAGCGCTTAATAATTAAAGAACTGGTGACCTTTTCTACAAATCTGTTATTCAGCTTAAGACGTCTACGGTTTTTCCTTGCAAACCTATCTACAATGTAATTGTAGTCAATTTACATAGAGTAGTGTGTGTGGAGTAAAGCCAGTCCATTCAATCTTTCCTGTCCCATCGTTGCACGGAAGTACAATTTTAGAAGTCCAAGTTCACTGTTAGATCGCTCACATTCGCAAGATGTAACCCCAAGGGTGCACATACTTCTTAGAATTTTATGGATAGTTGGATACTCTATATTATTACAGAAAATCAATGCGGTAGATGCTGTGGCAGGTCTTTCTGTTTCCAAGGTATCCTTCCAGAAATTCTTCCAGAGATCAATTTCTGCGTTAACAACTGCAAGCTGAAACAAGTCTAACTCTTCAAAAAATGACGAGAAATCTGATACCAATTTCTTTACATCAACTGATTTGTCAAGCATATTTGGCACGAGATACATGCACTTAACAACACTCTGACCTATTGTACTGAATCGCTCGTGCAGTTGTACAATTTGGTCATCCAGGTAAGGAAATGCAACAGTTCGTCTGTGGTAATCCTCTGCTGTATCTGCTGGCGTATTAGCACGCTTCGTTTGTCTGTCGCAGCGCCGAAGAATACATGGTTCAATGCCATGCTTATCAGTAAGTGTGTTGGCTTCTGTGAACCAGTCATTAAAGCGATTTTCAATATCTTCTCTGACAGATGAGATTGTATTAATTACATTCTGAACATTTGTGTATGCCCTTATGATGTGAGCTGTACGACTCTGAAGCCTCACACTGATACCTTTGGTATAAGCCAAACAGTTCTTAACAATAACCATTGTGATGATAAATTGGTAACTAGTAACTGCATTGATATAAGATGTTGCATCAGATGACGTATCCCTAGTAAATCCATTGGTTGTGCTCATTTCCTCCATAGAAGCAACTTTTGCAGGATATAGTGCAGTGAATGTTTCCAATGCATCATGTCTCTGGATGAAACGTGTTGTACATGTATCTAAAAGTTTAGTTTTAGAACTACTTGGGAGTTTGTCATTAACCGACTTTTTCAAGTTTAAATTTCGTTTCGGTGAACAGTTGTGAAACAACACTATGTTTTCAGTAATGTCTATCATGTTTCGTACGAGGGGGCCACTTGCAGCTTTATTGGGACATAGGTTTAAGCAATGGCTAGCACAGTGCGTGTAAACTGCTTTTGGGAACGTCTGTCTAATTATTGCAGCAACACAGTTTCTGATACCAGCCATATTTCCGGCACCATCGTATGTCTGGCTAACACAGTTCTTAAAGTCAATACCGATGTTAGTAACCGTCTCTTTAATGTACTCTGTAAGTTCACTACCTGTAGTCTGTCCCGTGACATTGATGAAACCGATATAACAGTTTCCTGAACCTTGCATTCTGAATCGACGTACCGTAAACATACAAAAATCTGCTCTTGATTGCAACGGTCAGCTTTTTCATCAGCAGAAACTGACAAGTAGTTAGCAGTCTTTACTTTTGCACTTAACTCGTCTCTTATGTAATCATTTAGAACCTCGATAATCTCATTTTGGATGGTCTTTGATCCATAATGGCAGTTCTTTGGTGCATTGTGTAGATAATCCTTTAAAACAGTATTTCCACTGGCATTTACAAAATCAACGAGAGCATTACAATTTGCATGGTTATGGCCTACTTATCTATGTTTCACATCATCCCGATGACCCCGTAATGCCACATTTTCGCGTCCGTACAGAATAACTATGTCTATCAGAGATTTAAATACAACACGGTTATGCTCTATATTTTGTGCTCGTTTACTAAGAATTTGTGATTTCACATCTTTAGGTTTATTATCCATTATAGACAAAAAGTTGATTGCTCGTTCCTTTGATATTTTATGTGTTTCCCTTGGGATCATATTATCAGAAACAAAGTGTTCACCGAGTTTTGCAGTGCCTCGTTGTATATACTTCAACACCAATGGCACTGTGGCAAGTGTACCAGGTTTCCCGTACTGATGGTCACCAAATAAGGTACAATAAATACATTAGGCTCCTTCACGAGCTGGCGAATACACTAAGCCATTGTATTTATCAAGCCATTCAAGCTGAAAACACCGCTATCTAACATTCTTTGAAGGTTTTTCTGCTTAGCGAAGCAGTGGAAATTTATAGGTTTTTGTAGGTTTAAAATTAATTCTAAGGAGTGTTATTTTGCTTCAATGTTTAGTTTGTCAATATTTGTGTCTTCAACATTCCAATATCGTTCAGTTTTACATCATTATTATAAGTAGGCAGTAGTGCTGCATCATCGTTGCTGATGGCACTGAAATTGTGACTAGTACCATCATGGGTAGAATTGTCAGTAATGGGATCAGAACAAGAAGGGCCTTTGTCACCATTGTCGGTCTCTGCAATTCCTTCATGGGTAGAATTGTCAATGGTGGGATCGGAACAAGAAGGGCCTTTGTCACCATTGGCGGTCTGTGCAAGTCCTTCGTGGGTAGAATTGCCAGTACTGGGATCGGAACAAGAAGGACCTTTGTCACCATTGTCGGTGTCTGCAATTCCTTCATGGGTAGAATTGTCAATGGTGGGATCAGAACAAGAAGGGCCTTTGTCACCATTGGCGGTCTCTGCAATTCGCTGTCGCCTGAGAACATAATTGCAATTGTTTAATATTTAAAGGTGATCAAAGATGTACTCAATTTTGATACCGTTTATGCAATGCTGTAGACTATATTAAATCTGACTGAAGGTTATTGCGGACTCAAAGAGCAACCAACCAAAATTACAAACTGAGATTTTTGGATGTTTTACAGATTTTTTAAATGTTTTTTAGATTTTTCTGTTGCTCACCCCCCCCCCCCCCCCCCCCACACACACACCTCAGTGCACTGGCGTGGATCGCTCTATCTTATGCTAAAATTTGAGGCAAATCTGACCCGTAGTCTCCGAGATACAGCTGTGGACAGAGAGACAAAAAGACAGACTGGCAAACAAACATGCAGACACACATGCAGATAGACAAACAGTCCCAATTACAATACCCTCCACACCTCTCCCACCACATTCAGTGGGGCGATTGTAAAAATAAAAATTATTTTCAAATTATTTAACATCACTTATAATGTGGACGTGTAATGCTTATCGCAGCTTCCCCCTCCCGCTCACCCCACCCACCCCAACTCTTTCCCCACACACACGCACGCACGCACGCACGCACGCACGCACGCACGCACGCGCACGCACTGACTTCACAAACACACCAAACATACATACATGTGTATAAGCTTAGAGGCATAATAATAAAGAGTTTAAGAGGTCGAGAATTTCCTTCCAAGCATTTCACTAAGTAAGTTCATGAAAACAGACAAGGGATTAGATTTCCACCTCAAAATGTATGAGACAGACTGTATATACTTTTCCTACGTCGCTCCCCATTCTTGGTCATGATGGAGCGTGGTTACGGTTAGGGCCTATTACGTAGGGCAATCTGGCGCCTAGATAATAATAATATAAATCCCTGAACTTAATTAGTCAATCGAAGCCAATGCCACATTGTTTCTTCCAAATTAGGCAAGCATTATACTGTATTATATTATTGTACATACTTGTTGGGATGCTGAACATATGATCTAATATCTCGCTTAGCCACATGGCGCTTTCCTCTATCGAAAAACAATATAGCGTATGTAGGTTGACTGGCGGACCAATCAAAATCATTGCATTATTTACTATTTTTAGAGCTGACTATTGATCATTGACACGCCGGCTTGTAGCATTTCGATACAGGGTGGTTGGCAAAGAACAAATTATGGAAGAAATAAATGTTGAAATTTTTATTTTTTGATCATGGCCACCCGAACACCCTCCTCCCCCCCCCCCCCCTCCACCATGGATCCGCCACTGCATTTTGGTGTTACAATATGAATTGGTGTCTTTCCGGGAACCTTCACGTATATTTATCTCAGTAACCAACCAAGGTGCACACACTGTCGTTCTACACAATGAAACTGACCTGACCTATGGCACCTGCAATTAATAGATGATGAGATCTCGAACTATCTAGCGATCCACCTTTATTAAAGAAATCAACATGATCATTGGAAATGGTTCACTGAGATAAAAGCTGTTTACAAAGTAATACGTGCTGAGTGTGTGTCTTGAATTCCGGATTTTATGACACATAACTTGTGTCTGCAGAAGGAAGCTTTATGACCGAGACACGAGAAAGCCCTTTTCTATCGCATGCCCTATGTTTTCTTGAGATAGTTAATATAATTTTGTATGCGCATGTGTGTCATTATGAGCTAGTGTCTGCTAGACCATTAATTGCCATTTTCCCGATAACCCTTTTCAGTCCTGATAAAACGGAAACTTGCTTCCAAAAGCGAGCCATTCTGAAAATACCAGATATATTGACATTACTTAGCTTGCCTAACATTTACACTATCCAAAAAACAAAGCATAATAGGACAGTGCTATGTTTCTATTAAACTATCTTCAGAAGAATCGGCAGAAAGGAAACTATGCAATTGAAGAAATGACATCTATTGAAATACAGAATAAATAAGTTAACATACATTCACTGGAGCTATAACCACTAATGGAGTTGTTTTCATTATCGGCAACCCATAAAATCCATTTCCTTAGGGAATTGTTTGGTTCGAGACATAAAACGACAGCTTTGCGACCGCCTTATGACTAAATTGCCAGTATCTATTATTCATGTTCTTTTTATTTGCAAGAAGGGAATCATTTTGGACACCTCCGATGCGCGCATACCGCTACTGTACAGTTCTTTATAATTTTCTTCTTTCTCCAAACATCCCGACTTCCATCTTTTCATTGTATCCGTGAGTTAACGATCTTGTAAACATGTACCCCTGAATATTATGCGTCCAGAATTCCCAAATTTTATTTCTATCAACCACACGAATGCTTTCCATGATAACCAACCTCATGACCCTCTCGATGATGGGCAGAAATGGACGAATCCAGTTTTAGCCTACTCCGCCCATCGCTAGCTAAGCTCCACCCACGTTTTGCCCATATTGCAAGTAAGCGATCCATGCACTCCCTGATTCTCAATTAAGCTGCTAAATTAGTTTTAAATTACTGTCTAAAAATTCAACAGAATGTATATTAAATAATAAAGACATATAATTCGTACGACAGACTATTACGCGTTTATGATGGACAAAAGCTCGTTATTCATGGCGTATATGATTATGACGTCAGCTTACATGTGAAGTAGTTGATTATGACGTCATATGATTTATTGATCAACTGAATTCCTCTATTGTGTATTGTACTTGGCTGGATTGAGTTTGGATACTAGGTAGGAGTTCCTCACGCCCTCTCGTCTTGTGAACAATGCTTGCTCTTTTCAATCGACCCTTCAACGACTGTTTGTTCCTATTTACTATGAGGTGGTGCATGCTCTTGAAGTTCGGTAAGCACAGTAAGAAGAGGAATTGAGGGATCCGATCTGCCACTTAAATATCCGAGGTAATAATTAATTACGTCACTTCTTACCTGATACCACAATCAAAATAGCAAAAAGTTCTTGTACGAAAATAGAAAGGTCCCTTACAAATGTGTATGAATTCTATATCTTTGAGGGATTTACACTTTTATAACATTCTGCTGATTACTTTGAAACTCGTTTGCCTCCGAGTAACAGCCTCAGCCAAATTAGTTTTAAAATATACAACAGTTTACCTTTATTGGTACCTTCTTATTTAGATGTTGGGAATTCGGGATTCACTAGTTTCAAAATCGATTCCAAGGCACATATTAAGCATACAGCTAGAAATGGGCGGGCCATAACTAAAAATGGACGCATTCATTCTCCCGTTGTTTTTTTATATTGAAGTCCATTTGTCTTTAACAATATTGCAATGAATGTGATTCAAATTGCAGCGGTCGTTATCCTCAGGTTCTCTGTTTATAATTTATCCACATTCATAATTTTGCTCTCTGTTGCAACTGCACCCCCGTGCTGTTATATCAGCTCCACATTCAATGTGGGTTAACTTCTCCAGTTGTTCTCACAATCCCTAGGCAAAAGGGTATATCCAGGTCAACCTCTTGTCATACGCGTCACAACACAGGGTAGATTAGTGTTATCTTATATATGATGTAATATCCTTTATTAGAACGATGGTATATTTATGGCTTTCTTGACACAGTGAATGTAGCATAAGTAGTTTTTATCTTGTTGAATTTAATAATCAACTTTTCTAGATGTTCCTCTATATTCTGATGTTTTTCCAGTTCCCACATGTTCCTCTCAACTGTATAAATAGTTGCCTTGCCTTTACGGGCTAATATGTTAATTACATTCATGTATATTGCGAACTGAATAAGGGACAGCGGTCTGCCATGTGGTACACCACAGTAGATACGCTTGCATGCAGATGCACATTTGACCTTGTCTTCTCTCTTTCCCATTGTGATAGTGAAGTCATCTATCGAATCATGTATAGATTTGCTTTAATTTGTACCCGGTTGCCTGCTTGCATGCCTATCCGCCTGTTTGTGTGCCTGCCTGCCTACCTTCCTGCATGCCTGCATGTTATTTAGTAGAAAAACGTCGTACCGGAGGTTATTTAATTTCTTAACAATGTTCTGGAGAAGCTTGTTGGTGACATCATCTGCTTCGGATGATCTATTTAGACTCCATCTGACTGATAATCAAATTCAGATCCATTACACCTTGTTTATCACATTCGATTATCTCATTTCTCGATTGCAATGGACCTGTCCGATTTGTCCATCCATCCATCATATGACGTCACATGATGTCATAATCAACAAAGTGACGTGTAGGATGACGCATAAATTAATTATGGCATGAATGCCTCTATTTAGTCCGTCTTTAATGTTTAATAGTCCGACACGATTTACGAATTTCTTGATACTTTAAAATGCAATCTGTTGAATATTTCGAAAGTAATTTGGCTCGGTGCTGTTGCTGTCAAATTAGTTTTAAAATGTTTAACAGCTTACCTGTATAGTTTTCGTGAAAGTGATTTATTAGGGAGTTCAGGGATTGATCGACCCCGACATGAGCGGGCAGTGGGTGGAGCTTAGCTAGAGATGGGCGGGGCGTAGCTAAAACTGGAAAGGTCCACTGTCATACGACAAAGTACTATCTAGGCGATCGTTGTTTATAAGAGAATGTTAGAACGTCACCAAAATATTTTATATTCTTAATTCGAGTAACATTTTAAATTAAAATAGAGAAAGCATTTTTACTCACGTTAACACATGTGATGGGCCTATCTTTACGAAAACAGGCACATCTGCGCCTTTTCATTCTATCACTATCTTTGTAACTGTGCATGATAGATGCAGACATTTTAACCGTTGCATTGATATAGTTCAAGTATTAGCAAGTGGTGTGTCGTGGCGCTGAAAACGAACATAGCAAAATGGCGCGTTCAAACGGTTTCAGGAATCGACTGTGTTGAAAAGTTGGTCAAAATCGCAGGTTATAAGAGAAATAGAATCTCAAATCTTATATAACTATTATTAACCTAGTTAAAAATTATCACTTTTCATTCGCTAAAACTCATGCAATACAATACTTCTTGACTCGGTTGATAACAGCCATGAGAATTTGGACCTCGTTGCAGATCCTCTATTTACATACTGAATACTCACGATGCGTTCCCAGATAGGATTACTACGCTTGGCCAACGTTGGCGATGGGTTGGCACGGCTGCTATTGGATATTTGTCATTGGGCCAATGTTAGCAATTGGTTGGCGCGTCGATGTTTGCAATAAAGTGCTGGGCCAACTTTGACAAATGGGTGGCTAAAGTACAGTTGGGTTACAATGACTGGGCCTACGTTGGCCCAACAACTTATAGCCAATGTATACTATAAATGCTATATACATGCATTGGGCCAATGTTGGCATGACAGTGGCAAAATGACAGTTGGGTTAGAGTTGTTGAGCCAATGATGACCCAACCACTATACTATAAATGTTATATGCATGCGTTGGGCCAACGTTGGCATACCAGTGGCAACATTATAGTTGGGTTATGGTCGCTGGGCCAACGTTGGCCCCACACGTTATAGCCAATGAATTTAATAACATACATTGCACATTAGGGTAATGCTCAGGCTACTATTTGTTATATAAGGCCAGTAAATCAATGTAGCCCTATTTGCTAACTATTTTGGTCGATAGCATTAAAAACATTTTCATTATTCTTTATTTAATGGATTGGGTTAAGACCATTTTAGGAATAACGCGATGGAGGTTATTTTTATAGTAAGCCGTCCTCCATCTGAAAGCAATTATGCGGTCTAATTATTATCTCCCCTTTAAATACTGCTATCCTGTAATATAATTTAAATATGACTTTTGACAACCATCATAAGAATGTGGCAATCTCCTGTGAATAATGCGAAATCGTCATAAATAATATTAGTATGAAATACTGCGCAAACCAACTCTTTAGTTCGATAAGGTACCTGGTAAACAGGTTTGACACATTTCTTTATATGTGCCCCTCAATTTGCTAATGTACTAAACATATTTCATATATTTCTTAAAATTTAATACGTTTGCCCAACATTAGACCAATGAGCAGAATGCTATTGGGCCAACGTAAATATTCAATGTTGACCCAATGTTATGTGACGTATGGTGCGCAAACGTTGGGTGGACGTGTTGGCCCAACATGTTGGACCGACGTTATACCAATGAGCAGAATGACAACCAACGGTGGGCCAATATTACAACATACATTGTGTCAACGTTGACCCAACCTAGTATTGCTATCTGGGTTGTTAAGTAAATTGTGGTTGTTCGATTGCTTATACACCATTTTATTGACAAGTTGTGTGTCATCACATATTAATTATCCATCAAACTGATGTTCAGCACAGGGCACGATTATGGATCTGCAGGCACGATGTTGTATTTGAGCGTGACAAGCGCCTCATATGTAGCAATTAACATATTAATGTAGAATGGATTACTCAGTGCTGATTGTGGTAGAAAGGTATGTTTAATTGAAAAAATACATTCAGCCGACAATAACAGTACTATAGCCATAGATGTCATATATACTGGATTTACTGAACTGACGTCATCGTCGGTCACGACAACTAGCCCCATAATGGGGGCATGCGCATGATACGATATGTATGATTATTGCCGTCGGCTAAGATCAGATATGTTATCGAGGTAACCCGCCTACCCCGATTAAATATCCGAACGCCCGAGAGTATAGTCGGATAACGGTATCATGTGGTACAAATTCTACACGCTTACCCCTGCTTCAAGCGAGAGTAAAAGTGCACGCAGGCGTAGAGAGGTAAATGAGCCACGTATTACCATTCATTCGAATACCCCCAACAACGTATCCGAACCGAGCCGTAGAGTGAGCAGGCGCATAACTTCACGATGGGGTTAGTTGTCGCGACCGCCAACAACGTCAGTTCAATAAATCGCCAGTACGCCTGACGGGATATTTTCAGATTTTGATGCGTCGAAGCAAGATTTCACTAACAGCTGTTCAGTGCGTGTGTGCGTGCGTGCGTGCGTGCGTGCGTGCGTGCGTGCGTGCGTGCGTGCGTGCGTGCGTGCGTGCGTGCGTGCGTGCGTGCGTGCGTGCGTGCGTGCGTGCGTGCGTGCGTGCGTGCGTGCGTGCGTGCGTGCGTGCGTGAGTGAGTGAGTGAGTGAGTGAGTGAGTGAGTGAGTGAGTGCGTGAGTGAGTGAGTGCGTGCGTGCGTGCGTGCGTGCGTGCGTGCGTGCGTGTTCATTTTATCTTGGCATTTTCTCAGAAAAGCAGTGAATCGCGGAATTTTTTAAGATTCTTCTCATTCTTATGACTACTGCACAGTTACTGAGCCAGTCATTCCAGTGATAAATTTTCAAAAATTGTCTTTAATTGACTGTCTGTCTGTTGGAGTCTAACATCTCGGCATGTCTTCACCCTATAGGGACTAAATTTGGACACATGCTTCCGTATATCAAGGGGATGGACAAATAATGTTGAAGTCATGAGGTCATAGTTCAAGATCAGTTTGAACTTGGTATAAAACTCGACCTTTAAGGTAAATTTTTCGTTTAGCTTAATATATCGTCCTATATCTCGGCATGGTTTCAGCTTATTTGGACTAAACTTGAACACATGCTTCATAGTATCAATGGGATGAAACACAGTGATAGTGAGGTCAAAGGTCAAGGTCACTGCACCATTCGACTTGTAAAAATGCAGACTAAGAGTACCTGCAGATTCTTCTGCTTAACTCATTTTGCCTTTATTACAGAATTGACTAAATCCTTTGGAAATGCATAATGGCAAAATTATTCCGACAGCGTAACACTGATGTCTAATAACACGTAATCTACCATTGTTTTCAAATGCTCTATGCTAACAAATGAAGGATATATGCATAGAAATATCCATGTCGTGCATCCGTTCCTGTGTGTAAGGCCGGCAAACCGATAACAGAATGGACCTTTCCAGTTTTAGCTATTGTCCGCCAATCTATATCTAAGATCCACACACACCTCGCTCGTGTTGGGATCGATCGATCTCTGAACTCGATGACTATCAATTCCCAGAAAACTGTACAGATATGTTGTTGAATATTTTGAAACTAACTTGACTGGGTGCTGCTGCTCCCTATGGCAGCAACAGCAATAGCGCTCAGTTAAATTAGTCTCAAAATATTCAACAGAATGGTTATTGAATGGTAAAGAATACAATTCGTACAATGTGTCGGACTACTAAGCGCACGAGAGAGAGAGAGAGAGAAAGAGAGAGAGAGAGAGAGAGAGAGAGAGAGAGAGAGAAAGTGGAGAGGGAGAGGGAGAGCGAGAGCGAGAGCGAGAGGGAGAGAGGGAGAGGGAGCGGGAGGGGTTGAAGGAGGGAGGGGGAGAGAGAGGGGAGAGAGAGAGAGAGAGGGAGAGAGGGAGAGATGGAGGGGGGAGGGAGAGAGAGCGAGAGCAAGAGCGAGAGAGAGAGAGAGAGAGAGAGAGGGAGGGAGAGGGAGAGCGAGAGCAAGAGCGAGAGAGAGAGGGAGGGAGAGAGGGAGGGATGGAGGGAGGGAGGGGGAGGGAGAGAGGGAGAGGGGTGGGGGAGGGAGGGAGGGAGGGGGAGAGATAGGGCGAGAGGGAGAGGGAGAGAGAGAGAGAGAGAGAGAGAGAGAGAGAGAGAGAGAGAGAGAGAGAGAGAGAGAGGGAGGGAGGGAAGGGAGGGAGGGATGGAACGGAGGGAGGGAGGGAGAGCGGGAAGAGAGAGAGAGAAAGAGAGAGGGAGGGAGGGAAGGGAGGGAGGGAGAGAGAGAGAGAGAGAGACGGAGAGGGAGAGTGAGAGGGAGAGGGAGAGGGAGAGAGGGAGAGAGAGAGAGAGAGAGCGAGGTAGGGAGGGAAGAGGAGGGGATGGAGAGAGAGAGCGAGAGAGAGAGAGAGAGAGAGAGAGAGAGAGGATTTACTTAACTCCAATAATAGTCTATATTGTTTACTCGTCGTCAGGTACACATCTAATAAGCAGCGAATGGTATATTTGTCAAGATAATATAGCTTGAAGATATATTTTACGGAAAATCGCCGCAAAACGCCAGGCTTATGACAAAAATCCAATTTTGAAATCAGTCGCTTACTGACGTACTCAACTTTTCCGGCAATACTAGTTTGTCACGGAGTGAGCTTCCCTATAGTGCTCAATTACGCGATTCGAATTGGAAAGTTGTTATCTAGGGGTTAAATATCGGGAGGATCTACCGTTAATCAATTCATTTGATCCGAATTGCTTAACTAAACCGATGTTGAGTCAATGCAATTATGACTCAAATGAATTCAAGATGGTGGATTGACAGAATCAAGAGACCCAAGATGGCGGTCTCTTTTTTAATTGACTCAATAGAGTAACATCATCTTTCGAAGATCCAATATGATGACTTCTTGACCTCAGAATGACCTTATAGGGCGATCTCATTATCCAAGAAGATACAGGGTTACGAAATGGAAAAACCAATCTGAAGTGTAAATCTATCGGAGACCCAAGATGGCCGCCAATGACAATTCTAGGATTTACCAGACGTCGACTGACGTTAAGCTAATATGACGTAATTTATGATTGGACCATCTCGATTAACTTGGAAATCGAATGACGTGTGAATATTATTTACGTAATCATAATGTGTGTCAAGATGGCGGATTGTCAATTCCTACTTGGATGACTCGTTGAACGACTCATCGAGATTAAATTCTATGGTCCCATCTCAACGGTCGATGAATTGGTTGTTGATCAAGAATGTGGATTGGATATACCAGACAAAGTTTCAAATTATTAATTCCTAAGAACGGACTTAAACTAACTGGATATCATTGTTGGCAACGAATGCGTCAGAGAGGGTTAATTAGACAAAGAAAAACAAATACCAATATCAGTTGTTAAAAATATTTAATATATGTATAGCATTTCAATTACAAATATCATTAATTGCACAGTTGGATAAAACGGAATAAAATGGATGAGATGGACGGACAGTAATGGTATATCACAGAAAATTTTAATCAAGATTGAACGAATTCACGGTGCATGCTATTTCAGCGAAAGTTGAAGCATCAGACCTACTATAATTCAGTTTATAAATCAGTCGTTACCATAGAGTAATTTGGCATCATGATTTCATGCTTAGCAATTAAGTTATTAGACGTTTGATCATAGTCAGTTAATGTTTGGACTCAAATGTTATCCCAACCATTAATTGCTTGAAACCGAAACGTATAAACAACACTAAACATAACATTTTTGACTTTCTTGTCTTGATAAGCGACGGGATATGATTCAGTTAAAATAAGGAATCGATTCCGTTA
Source organism: Chaetoderma sp. LZ-2023a (assembly GCA_034401795.1). Taxonomy (NCBI): domain Eukaryota; kingdom Metazoa; phylum Mollusca; class Caudofoveata; order Chaetodermatida; family Chaetodermatidae; genus Chaetoderma; species Chaetoderma sp. LZ-2023a. The sequence goes on from CM067369.1 coordinate 94,826,590, forward strand.
ATTCGTGTTGAGTCGAATTGTATAAAATCGTGTAACTCAAATCTTTACTGATTTTACCCGCTGGAAATAACTTCTAACATGGGTGTGAGAAATGTCCATTTTCGTAGGAATAGAAGATTATTATGAAAATTTACTACTGGAATGATTCATTCATCACCAACTTTCATTATATGTGGTAGTCAGTATACCATTAAGTAATTACTAATCTATACTAATTAAATAATTAAGATGTATAGTATATTATGTTTTGTGTTTGTTAGTGTAATGTCATACCAAAATCTGCATATCTTTCATAGAGACGTGACTGTAGTCTGTCATAGTTGAGTTGTTCGACCCTGGAGAGGTGGTCGAAGAAGATGATCTGAAATAGGTCGTGCGAATCTGGAATAATAATCGATATATATATATATATATATATATGCGTGATATAAACACAGGCACAGGACTATAAGGAGCGTGACGTCACTGGCGAAACATATATGAGCAACGCCCAATGTGGGCGTTAAAGCACAATGACGTTAAACGAAATGAAGATCCAGATGTGATTCGTTGAAGACTATCCTCGGATGACTGCTGTTAAGAATCGAGTCCCGAAATGTAATTCGAAGAAGATAACTATATTACATCAGTGTTCTGATAACTGATGCGTAGATGTAAAGAACATGTTCAACACATTTCTATGGTGATTGAGAATGTTCGAGGATGGATCTTTATGTTTGCAGCTTTTATACGTGGAAAGCAATCCCGGAATAGACTGAAGATTATCGTAGAAGCGTTCGACGATGGGTCATAAGATTGGAAGACCCATGAGCAGATGAATGACTACTGAAGAAGGTTCAATGGCGGGTTCGGGAGGATATGTGGTTCCCCATGGCTGATTTGAACCCGGAGCCGGCAGGCGTGATGGTAGGTGAGCTAGGGCGTGGAGAGGTGTTTGATCGCTGAGTGTTTATTGAAATGTGATTGCAGATCAGGCGAAAATGATCGACCGATCGATTACCTCAGTTCTCTTGTAGATTTCACGCCTCCTCCATAGGAATCAATTACGGCACCTAGGACTATCACCACTAATTCAACTTAGTATAAAACGTTGATATTCAACTACTTGGCATTATAACTTAGCTTGTTCTTCTTAAAAGGAAACCCTACCGCTCACATAAAATAATAATAAGAAAACTTTTAAAAAACTTCACATTTGAAGAACCAGACACATCTCGCTGGTTTCACGCCTGCACAGACACTAATTTTGCTATTCACTGACACATGCTTTGGCGGCAATTTTTGCGCCAAGAAGCATGTATAATGCCATATATGGAAGTTGACTGATCAATCATAGTATTGAGTGATCACTCAACCATATCGAAATCAGACGAAATAGTCCCAGATCAATTTAACCAATTTTGGATCATATTTTGAAAACATGTCATCTATCGTGTCAGATTAACATTCTTAGGCCCATAAGCAATTTATAAGCCGCCTTATTCAAATTTTAATTTTGTTTGTGACGTCATCACCTTAAAGTTGACGCGTCTCTCCTTACAAGTTTATTTTTGCGGGCAGAGCTGTATGCCGGGATCACCTGACAGTTGAGCAGATTTCCCCAAATCGGTTTGCACTTAGGACCGATATTTCAGTCTAGTTTGAGCCGCGTATTAGCACCAATGAATACTCTGTAGAGGAATTCGACTCATCGATCAGTCATATGACGTAATATTCAACACCGTCACACGTAGGCCGACCATTAGAATAGAAGAAGCTGGTTTATCGGTCAAACCAGCTTATATGATGTCATAAACAACACTGTCATATGTAGGCTGACGTCATACTCAAGTACGTCTTGAATGACGTAATTAAGTCCGCCATAAACGCTTACTAGTCTGTCAAGTTGTACGAATTGTATATCCTTACTATTTAATAACATTCGGTGGATTCATCCGTTCTGAAACGAGTATGCCACGACTGATGTTAAATAGATTATTTCGAGCAAGTGTTCGTCTAATAGAAAGAATAGCAATGATGCTCTTCAATAGAGCTGCAGCTATTTTCGTTTGACATTTGTCAACATGCTAAATGTCACAGTACAACAGTTCTGAGACGCTAGAATCATTACAAAAGGTTAGGTCTTGTGTAGCTAGATCAGACACGATTTTCTCTTACGAAAGATAACTGTTTTTCACCACTTCCACCACAGTAACTTCCAGTGCCAGCGGCGTTCTCTGATCCCATGCATTTTTTGGACAAGTCCCCATCCTGATAAGTGATAATCGGTTAAAGAAAGTCTCATCATCTTATATTAGTTAATCAGGTGTAACATGCTGCACATAAATTGAGCATGCCATCTTTACCTGTTTACTTACAACGATCATCTAGTATAAGTCAGTTTGTCTGTGTGTAAGTCTGTGGGTTTGTGAAATGTTTCAGAATTTTGTCAAAGCTGCCTATGTCGCTACTAAATCGCGTTCACACTTTTCAACATGCTATCAAAGAGAGATATGCTGGCATTAATAGTTACCATATATATTGATACATTTTGCCGTCTATGAATGCTGCAATGATATACCTTTCAACCAATCATACACACATTGACCCTCTGCCTCCTTTTTTAACTCATTTCATTGAGAGTTAATCTACAGTTGGGCAGATTTGTGTAAAAGCAATCAGTTGTTGGATTGTTTGAAACTAGTTTGACTGGAAGCAAGAGCAATGTATGCATTAATCAAACGGATAAATGCAATTATACACACTTTGATCTACAATGTTAACGTTTTAATATGATGGTTATTCCCGTAGTGTGATGTGTATCTGATGTATGGGGCTTTGCCAAAATTATTTAAAAACTGTCACAAGCAACATGACTATACGGTAAAATGGAATATAAAGACAATATCTTAACGACAACCAGATACATATTTTAGATGTAGAGAATAATAACAATAAACAGGCAATGCAGCGGATACAGAAAGCTTACAGGTTCAATTTGAAAACGCCTGAACGTATGAAATAGTGATATTATATTAGATTAACCTTGTATGCAAACACATTGCACTATTCCACTTTAAATCTTTACATCTGCAATTAGGTATTGAATCTCAAAGACGAATAGGAATAGATACGGATGAGAGAGTCTATGCTAAAATGTAATGGTGTTGAAGATGAGAATCACTTTCCATTTTCATGACAACAATTAACACGTAGCGGCAAATACCTACCAAATAGGTCCTTGGGTAAACAACAATGATGAAAGAACAAAAAAGCTTTATCCAAATGCAATAAACGTTTTTCAAACAAATTATGTGAATTTATATGATTATCAAAGAAAATGTCCGCGTATCAGAATGCTTATAAAACCTGCACTGTTGTGCAAGCATGTTAAACTCGAAATCCCATAACACTATCAAGAAGCAAGACTATGGCGCTTAGTGTTCGGCGACTAGACTGACCGGATGCCACTGCTGCCTAAAGGAGCCGCAACTTCATGTTTGACTGGTTAAAAGGCATCCAATAGCGCACCATGGTCTGGAAGCAGAAACAATTAGATCTCATTTGTTTTATCGAGCAATTTAGATAACGTGTTAACTTTGTAATGTATTACTCCGCCGCTACTATATGCTGTAAAAAGAAGTAAATCCGTGTGCTATTGTATAGCCTGGATGAAAAAAGGGAAATTGAACTTAATCAGCCAATGCTGTGAGGCCCTGCATAATGACTTTCTACATAGTAATAAATCATTTGTGTGTTTTTTTGGTTTTAGCTTGTAGCCACCCAAATCAGAATCTGGTTTCCTAGTCGAACGCTTTCTCTCGTTGATTCCGTTCCGTTAGCCATATAACAGGGAAGGAAGGAAACCAGGGTCTGCATCGCCGGTTTCAGACCATGCACGATGAGAATTCAGAGGCCTTGCGACGGGAAGGGCCTTTTCCAGTCGCATTGTAAGAATGGGTCAATCCTGCTTCCCTGCCCTATATGTTAGGTTCAGTGTTCCTCATTACACGGAGATCATTCTGATTTAGTATGCGCACTGCATTGACAATTAAATGCGTTTTATAATATGCCATAGACACTGACCAGTGTGACGCGAATGTACTTGTGCGTGTCTAAGTTGACCAGTATTAGATTACTGGAAGCATACGCTGATTTATTTTGTACTAATACAGCAAACATGCAATCTTTGCTAAAAATAGATGGTCTCAAAATAATTCTGAAAGTTTCATTCCAAATGATCTTTGTCAAATTAAAAAGTGGTACCAATGTTGATATTAAATGGAACAAGGTTGAATTTGAATTGATCAAAGAGAACACATGTAATAGACATCTACCTTCCTGAAGTAAAAGAGAACATTCTGGGTGTTGACGGTGTCGCTGAACTTATATTTTTGGTTAAATTACATCTGTATTGGCCTAATAAACGGATACACCAGTAATGTATATATTCTTATTTTTATTTTAGCATTCTTTTAGGTCTTTCATCATCACTGCCCAAAATGACCTCACGTACATGCTTATAAAAAGGCATTTAAAATAAAGCACAATGGAGGATTCCAGTTTCTCAGTCAACCACATGACGCCATGATCAACCATGTAACGTGTAGGATGACCTCATAATCAATTACGTTTAGAATGGTGTTGTTCAGTTCATCACGAACGCTTAATTGCTGTACGAATTGTATGTCTTTGTAATAAACATTCTGTTGAATGATCGCTGTTGCTGCTTATGGCAGCAACAGCACCAAGTCGAATTAATTTTCAAATGTTCAACAGCTTACCTCAATAGTTTTCTGGAAATTGAGATTCAGAGATTGTAGGAATTGATTGATTCTAACATAGACAAAGCATGGATGGAGGTTAGCTTTGAGATGGGCACGGCATAGTTAACACTAGATTCCTCCATTGCCGACAACTGATCAAACACTAACATACAGATGTACAGAACGAATCTGCCAGACCTGCTATCAGGGGATCTTCAGGGACACGGCATAATAGTACATCATAGACTGGAATAGAAGGTTTACTTTAAGGGAGATTCATCTGCGATGGCAACAGAAAGTGAATGCTGTTAGAACATCCCATCTCGAAGCACTAATATGCTGAAAGGTGTCTGCGACTTGTGTGGTCTGTAAATTTCCCCTGTCCTCTTACTAATATCACAAGGGAATGCGTATTCGAGGACAATAGTGCTACATGTCTTGCTATATTTCGTCCATTCCTAGCTCACCTTGTATTCGTGATGGAATTAATTTGAAACTTTGAATTCCCAGCATCTAAATTTCAAGCTACAAAATTCGGAATATTTGTTGCACCATCACGTTTTCAACTTCATTGTTCTTGATCAAGAATGCATTCGAATGTGATTTTCACAGTGTGACTTGCATAGGAATACGTACACTAGAGATGTATGCCGGCCAGTCTGTAGGTGCAAGATTCAAAGGCACAGTAATGTTTTACATGATGCTTCCATTTCCAAGAAACGTGTGTCTTTAATCTGTTAAGGGCATCTAGGCTTTTCCCTTAATACATGATAATGAATACGGAAGCTTTTCATAGATGCACTAAACTGAATATCCGCTGCTACTCACCTAGCCATGCCTTCATTATCATCGTACTGTATTGAGTGACATTGCTCATAGCCATCAAGCAGAATACAACCATTTCCATACTTCATTTTATCAAGCTTACATATTGCTCAACTGTATCTGCCTATGTTTCCTTTCGCTTCCATCGATCTCTTTGAACATGTGAACCGCCAACAAGAATATGCATCAGATGATTATCTGTTTCAGATATGACTCACCTTTCACAGGGGTATGGCCAAATTGTGCCTTTCCAGGGTTTCAAATAACGTTGTTTTTCTACAGATAAGTTGGTATTACTATGAGCGCAGTCTTAACCCTTTAATGGATAAAGATGATGTAAAATAGAAAAACTTTGCAACGGATTTTAGCCCGACATCCTTTGTTTCATCGTAATTCACCCAATCTCTATCAATAATAACCAAACCAGAAGCTAAGTAACGCGACGTTAGTTCATTAAACTAAAAGGCCTCATGTTGGTTAAAGAAATCGAACACTAATTTCTAATCAACAGAATCGCGAAAATTCGGCTACGAATTCTGAGAGATGGTATCAAAACATGTTCACCAAGAGCAATCAAAGATTTCAGACACTCACACTCCCGTTTTTGTAACATTGTAAAGGATGCTTTGCCTTATTTTCGTAACACGCCCATAGATGTGGACTCCTAGTGTATTGCCACACCATTTCTTGTGTTAAAATTCCAAACAAATCCGACCAGTAGATTCTGATCCTTCCATAGCTCAAGAATTTAACCAAATCCGAATCAGGGTCATTTTAACAATGTCAGGGCCGAAGTTTGGAAATGCTCTTGCATGAAAGGTTTCTGCATTGTGATACAGTATCCTGCCACGTTGGATCATTAGTTTGTATGATACAGCTCGGGACAGACACACAGACAGACGCAAGAATAGATACACAGACAGAGAGACCCGTTTGCAATACATCCGCCCCATTACAGGGTGAGCAGAATAATTGCTCTCTGTCCTGTCCAAAACTATGGAGTACTCCAGTTTTAGCTATGCCCCGCCCATATCTAGCTAAGCGCCACCAACTTGTTGCCCGTGTGGGGATCGATCAATACTTGCACTCTCTGTGTCTCAATGTCAGGACAACTATGCAGGTAAGCTGTTGCATAGGCAGCAACAGCACGCGGTCAAACTGTTTTCAAAATAATCAACAGAATGTTTATTAAATAGTACAGACATACAATTCGTACAACAACGCGTAGTTCGTCATCAATTAAGCGTTCGTGACAAACTTAGTTACTTCATTTATGGCGTAATTTATTTTTTTATTTTTTTATAAGGAGAATTTAACCAAATATAAAAATTAAAAACTAAAATATCAAGTACTTATTGGCAAACTAATTTAAACTTATTAAACAATGTCTTACAGGCTAAAACTGATAAATCATTAACAGTATACACATCAAAACATTGTTTCCTAAATATAAAACAGTGCATTATCTATTTTGCATTTAACACCTTTATCCGTATCGATGATCTTGATTATGTAGCTTTTAACCATACTATTACGTCATGACAAACACGCTGTCAAAATCCAATATCGTGCCTTTGGTACAGCAACTCCGTCTTGATAAATCAAGAGGAAGGTCTGATTATGACGTCAGCACATCATATAGGGGAGTATCACGTCATATGATTGATGAATAACCTGGACTCTCCCATTGCTTCTGTGATAACCACCATTGGCAACGCATTGGTACAAGCATGGATGATATGTGGCTAGTGGTAGCCCTACCTATACCTGCAGGAGCAGTAACTGTGGTCACCTGTTGCAAACGGCGACCACCAATGAGCAACTTTATATGCCACAGTCTTGCTGTCCAATCTTTCATAAGATCATCTCTGTAATATAGCTGGTATTTCTCAGTTTTCAGAAACTATGCTGATTTAGCAACATTTACAATTGCACAAGACAATTCGTGTATTCTCTCCTATAAGTCATGTAATTCCTGTATTTTCGGCAGTCACGTGTACCCTGCGCAGGGCTTGAAGCTATTATTGCTAAGATTAAATTATAGACCTTCTCTAATATAATCCCGCCAAATTTGCCAGTAGCTAAATCCACTGCATTTGGAACATAGACTTTCCCCAATGCCATCTATTTCGATGCTAACTATTTTATCCACAATCTATGTCAAATTGGCATAATGGACCTTTCCAGTTTTAGCCATGCCCTCTCACCTCCTCTCCCTCGTGTTGGGATCGACCGATCCCCGAATGCCCTGACTATCAATTTCCAGAAAACTATACAGGCAAGTTGTTGAATATTCTTAAACTAATTTGCATGTGCGCTGTTACTGCCAATGGCATCAACGGTACTCAGTCAAATCAGTTTTAAAATATTCAGCAGCATATTTAGTAAATAGAAAAGACACACAATTCGTATATATTCTGGTGTCAGAGTGGCTGAGTACCTGCTTGACTGGCTGGTTGGCTAGCTGGCTGGCTGTCTGGCTGTCTGGCTGACTGGCTGACTGGCTGACTGGCTGACTGACTGGCTGCTAGCTTAATGGATGGATGGATGGATGGATGAATGGATGGATGGATGGAAGGATGGATGGGCGGATGGATGGATCGATGTATGGATGGATGGATGGATGGATGGATGGGTGGATGGATGGATGGATGGATTGATGGGCGGGTGGGTGGGTGGATGGATGGATGGATGAATGGATTGATGGATGGATGGATGGGTTATAAAAGGAATAGTCAAACGAATCAACAATCTAATCAACAATCGATTCAACAAACGAATCAACACACGAATCAACAAGCGAATGAACAAACTAACTATCGAACGAACTAACGGACTGATGAGCTAACACACTATCAAATGAACGAATGCATGAACGAAGACAAGAAGAAAGGATTGAATGAACGAATGAATGAACGAAAAGCTCGATGAATGGATGGATGGACATGTGGCCGCAAGAATGAATCAATGAATGACTAATCCGTCAGCTTGATATAACCATCATTGACACAGTAATGATGTAACTTAATTAATGCTTTTACCAGATAAAGAAAAAAAAACATGCTATGAATCTAGCAGCAGGGGTTGTCAGTTATCTCTTCGTTAATCTGCAATTGCATAAATCATGCAATATATGATACAACATCCCCCATTAAAAGTGACATCTTTATGGAACAAGCCAGTAAAAAAGCATGAATCAATAAATTTTGGAAAATCCAAACCGGCATTATTCAGTGCCCTATATACCTTCAAGTATTATGCTCATAGTAAAAGTAATGTAAATGTTGGCAGTTAATGCATAGACCTGGAACACCTTACAGTAACCGTATCTTCAAAATGTGCATATTTTTCTCCAATAACTCCGATATTCACCTAAACTGTGGTAGTTCAATTGATTAATGTAATGAATGTGTGAAGCAACTAGTGTGTGACCATATGCCATGGTTTTTATTCCAGTCATACATTTCAGTAATTATACGACGCCATGAATTTAAATCATGTGTGTATGTTCTTGAAAGAAACAATATTTTATGCCAAATGTCGTTGAGGTCTTGGGCCATTTTCTATTCAATAGACGCAATTTAAGCAATCGTACCATATTTGCATGTAATGTTACTGATGTGTTTGGGATTTCTATATATTTTCAAACAATAGTGTGCGTGTGCATGGATGCACAATCCACACAACAAACACATGCTTAGTTGGGTTTGGCTGGTCTGGGCTTGATTTGGCTGGGTAGGCATGTCGGTTTAGACAGACAGACAGACAGACAGACAGACAGACAGACAGACAGACATACAGACAAACAGACAGACAGACAGACAGACAGACAGACAGACAGACAGACAGACAGACAGACAGACAGACAGACAGACATACAGACAGACAGACAGACAGACAGACAGACAGACAGACAGACAGACAGACAGACAGACATACAAACAGACAGACAGACAGACAGACAGACAGACAGACAGACAGACAGACAGACAGACAGACAGACAGACAGACAGACAGACAGACAGACAGGCAGGCAGACAGACAGACAGGCAGGCAGGCAGGCAGGCAGGCAGGCAGACAGACAGACAGACATACAGGCAGGCAGGCAGGCAGGCAGGCAGGCAGGCAGGCAGACAGACAGACAGACAGACAGACAGACAGCATGACAGACGGACGGACGGACGGGCAGATGGGCAGGCAGGCAGGTAGGTAGGCAGGCAGGCAGGCAGACAGGTGATTACTGTATTCTACGGCTGTACCTGAAGAAATATTGTGTAGCTGTAATAAGTTATTATTCGCTTTTGTGTCTTGTCCTCATTCTGGATCTGAGTGTACTGAGTCGCAACATGCTTAACATATTTATGTAATGATGTTCGCCCCTGGCTTTATATTTGATCGTTCCCATTAGGGAAAATTCCAAGACTCTCTGAGCTGGTGTTTCGTCTGACATCTTTAGCACACGGCCAAACATAGACCATCGTTGCTGGCCGACCTTTACACACATCAGCAATATGTTACACATCTTGTATAGTGCAACGTTGCCAATCATGCTATGTATCCATCGATGTCCAGTGATGGTGTGGACATGTTTGTGCTGACAGGCAACTAGTCTAGACCTGCCTCTGGAACAGCCCAGCTGTTACAGCTATACAGCATAAAGGGTAGGCAGGTTACGTTGTATACAAGTAATCTCTTTGTCAAGGGCATATTTGTTCTATGACTCCATAGCTTCCATAAGGACGGGAAAACTATGTTCCACATGACGTAGTGTGCAGTGTTGTTCCACGGTTTGCAGTCACGAAGTGTATCGTCATTTCTTTTGAAAGGATCCTACATTGTTAACTTACTTGTGGCTATTGGGAGTAGTTGGTCAATTGGGTATCAATTCCTCGTCTATGAAGTCCAGATCGTCCCGTTCGTCCATAGATTCAATCGATGAGTATTGTCCAGTAGTGTCTGGACGGCGATACTAGTAGACTAGTATCTTTGAATTTCGTAAAAATACCCTCAAAGATACTAGTGCCTAGTATGATTAGATTATTATCGTTGAGTTCTTTTTAAAATGCTGCAACGATACTGGTGTCAAATAAACTTAAATGTGTATAGCTAGGGAATAATAATGACAGGGGACTTATCAACACTAGGAACTAATATTGCCTACGAATGGGGCATCTCGTGCTTGAGGTGTGGCATTTCATTGGAGTAAGAATTCGTGTCAGATAGAAATGAATTTCCCAATTTCCACGACTCATTGGAGCATGCATGGCAACATTATAAATTATCTGCCAACTTGTCTTTACATTCATGTTTGGCCGCCCTGAGTGGAGTATTTACATGATTCGTTTGTGTCTTGAATTCCATTACGACATGTTCTTAGTTTGATTTTCTTCTTCAAAGGGGTTTCTCTGATCCTTATTTCATGCTTAATTTTATTCGACATCCAGGGTTTATCATTTCAGCTTATGGTTACGATTTTCTTATGTATACATGTTTTAGCAGCAGCTATAATACGTGTGGTAAGGCATAATACCATTGCTGTCCCTAGGTTTACCACAGCACGCTTTCGCTTGTATGATTTACGTTTGGGTATTACTGATGTTAGGACCAGATAAACTTGGGTCTGATAAACAAGAAGCGTGGCAGGACAGCAGTTTTTTAAATAACAGTCTCATTAATATTCTATCAATAATTATTATTGGTTCAAGCAAGGTATTCAATACGGAACTGGTTACCCCCATTTACTAACTGATGGAAGCCAAATCTCGTAATTATATCATAAAAGTGATGCTTGCTCAGGTTCGAAAGGTTTTCGGTTAGGTCTCTATGTAGGATTAAGGGTTTAGTTGGTTAGAGATCTCGTACACAGTCTATGTTGTCAGATATGACTTGCCACTTACTGCTATTTGTATCAATATGCGTACTAGATGGCCGATAAATAATGCAAATACACACTTCGGGACGAGCGTGGACCTCTATCTATAATAGTTCTGCTTTGACGCATTCGTACTCAGTGCCGTGAGTAGTCACACAACTGGCAGATAGATAAATACATCTACATCCCACGCCTGCTTCTACAATAAGGGTATTCATATCTATTTCATAATTGTTCCTGCATTAGCGGACGGAACTTCAAGATCACAGATGTTGTGGAACATCTAAAATCTGTTTAGTTTTGACGGGGATTGAACTCCTTATTTATTTAATTTTCACATTGCAATATTCATCACACAGAGAAAAAAGCTAAAAGATTTTGATTGTTAAATCATAGTTATAAGCAATTGGCTCACAGGTTATGGGGATTTTGATTCCAATACCCTTAAAATTGATCTCAGATTTGGCATATGCTTCTTTATGTTCTATGGCTGATAGCTGTCAAAAGGGAATAATTATCAAAGTCTATTAGCACCATTTATTAACAATAGCCATTGATCTTTCTAACATTTCATTGTCCATATGCATCATTCCATACAATATAATGATGAATCCAGTGTTTTAGCTATTCCCCGCCCATATCTAGCTGAATACATTTTGCTCATGTTCGGATCAATTGAGCGTTGCACTCCTTGAATCTCAATTACCAGAAAGCTATACAAGTAAGCTGTTGAATAGGTACCAACAGCGCGTCGTCAAATTAGTTTCAAAATATCCAACATACTGTTATTAAATTGTAGCCATACAATTCGTACAACTTGACACACTATTAAGCGTGTATGATGGACTAAGATAAGCCATTTGTGACGTATATAGCGAGACATTGGTCTATATCTGACTTGGTTGACTATGCCGCCATATGATTAACCGATAGAATGGATTCCTCAATTTGATTTTGTAATATGTTATCCAATAGACCCCCGTATTTCATCCAAGATATAGGTCTATTAAAGCAAGTAATACGATTATATTAACCACACAAATTTGATTTAAAATGTTATATAGCCTACTTTACAACACATCTACTAGAAGTACTATTATTACCACTAACACTTACTTCCGACATGCGCGTTATTCTCTTCCGATATGAGATGGGCATATTTAATTCCTTCAAATCCGATTAGAATTGTATTCTACCTGGAAATTCATAATATGCTTTGAAAACGTATGTATTTAAAGGTGCTTGTCGCGCGACAAACCACAACGTGAAAAGCTGTATGGATCAATCACGTGTCCGTAGAAAAACAGTCTAGCAGCGTTTTCTTGAAATTAGTGAAGTATTTTAGACACATTTCACAACAGATTTACAAAGAGTAGGATGGATTGACGGTCGGTCATACGCATGGACGTATGGATGTATGTATGGATGGATGGATGGAAGGAAGGAAGGGTGGATGGATGAATTGATGGGTGGGTGGGTGGACGGACGGACAGATGGATGGAAATTCTGCGCGCATAAACAGACAAAAACTGGCCAATAACCACACCAGAATGTAATGCTCTCTTCCACTTAGAGAGTGAGTTTAATTACCACCAGCAAGCTACGGCATTATGAGATATTTCCGGGGTGAATACCTATTACCATCTACGAGGTTACTGTGGCATGCATAATGAAAATGCCTTTGCCAAATGTGTAGCGATGTATTTGCCTGAGGTCGAAAGCAAAGCGAAGAGATGTTGACTGTCAAATGTACCTTTCCAGTTTATCCATCCATCATATGCACATATCTTGCAATGCGGTAGTAATTGCTATACACTCGGGTAATGTCAAAACCCACATCTCAAGAGATTCAAGTCTCTTACTGATGCCTATGAAGGCACCTCGGCTCTTACTTTCTTGGCTGATTGTTTGTTCAAGGGCAATGCCAGTCCTGAGGGAAGGGATGCTTTACTCTCCTGACAGCATGCTTTCGGCTCATGACTTTATCATATTCAGTTGTGTGTGTTTCTGAAATGCGATTCATATCTGCCAGGTAAATCGGGAGCCATCTTGCCTCGTTCATCCTATCGATAGCATAGAAATAGAGAGATATTGCTACTGTTACAGACAAATGGAGTGACCAATTCCCAGAGCCCTTAGCTCTAAGGAAATGCAGAAAGAGGCTGACCATTTCAATGTACGAATCGCAGAATGCAAATATTTGTGAGGCAGCACGTCCCTAAGCCTGAAATGTATTGACCTGATTCTTAAGTGGAGCTATTTCAGAGTCTGCGAGTTCAGTCGCATCAGAAATCTGTCGTACTTCAACAGCATTCGCCTGCACACGTTAATGGTGAGCTGAGCTTGTTTTTGGTCAACTCTCTCAAGCCAAAATAGAAGCGCATGCCATTTAAATGAAACATAGCTTCAGACATTACGCTGGAACAAACATTCATAGTAAAATTATATAGTAAGTTGATTAGCAATTATAGGGAAAGAAGATGGTATGATCAATAAATATGAAAATTAGCCATATGCACCACTTGGCAGCTTGACAGCATAGCTAGAAATTATCCACTATGATCTATTGGCGTCCTGACATTATTCGTGATGCTTATAAAGAATATTATGTTGCGAGCGTGCATTTTGGGTTGACCTTTTCCGAAAACACAGATATTTTTGCTAAACATTTATCGAAATATTGTAAATACAATAATTGTACCCACTCATCCTTGGACACACCCACCCCACAGAACCGTTATATGGTTCAAACCGGTTTGAGAATTGGCATTGCCGCCAGGTTGATGATATTCCATACAGGGCAGTCTTAACATTTACCATAAGTAATTTGGTAAAACTGAGCATAAGAAATCAGATTAAAGATCGATTTATTCAAAAGGTGATGTGGTTTTAACACTCTTTGTGCCAAGTTAACACTTTAATGGCCAAGACTGTCTCAGCTGACGTCTTGATGGATATCCATTTGTATGATTACTGTATTCTGTGGCTGTAGTAGTAGAAACATCATACAGCTGCTATCAGTCCTTCTTCGCTTTTGCCCAATGTGTCTTGTCCTCAGCCGAAATCCTTCGCTTCCTCAGATCCATTCTTGAGTTGAGTGTACTGAGTCCTGCTTTCTTGAGGTTACCTCGTAGCACGCTTAGCAGATTTATGCAATGACGTCCTCTCCTGGCTTTGTATTTGCTGACTTAGAGTAGGGCGAATTCCAAGGCTCTCTGTGCTGGTGTCTCTTCTGGCATCCTTAGCACATGGCCAAACATGGACCATCTTTGCTGGGCGACTTTTACAGACAGCGGCGACATATTACACATTATGAACATTATGATGTCTGGCCATCGGTGTCCAGTCTTGGTGCGTAGGTGTTTGCGGTGGCAGGCATCGAGTTTGTCTAGATCTCCCTTTGCAGCTGCCCATCAGTTACAGTTATACAGCATCAAGGATACGCAGGTTGCATTGTATAAACGCAGCCTCTTTATCAACGTCATCTTTGATCTACGAATCCATAGCTTCCAGAAGGACTGGAAAGCTATGTTCCCCATGACGCAGCGTGCAGAAATGTCAGCAGTACTTCAAAGCAGTGCGCCCAGGAGTGTACTTTCCCTCCACGGTTCGCCGCCACGAAGTGGATCGTCATTCTCTATAGTTTCATGCTTTGTCGATGGGTATATGTGGGTGAACTCTGTTTTGGATTCATATCCATTTGCAGGCCAAGAAAAGACATTTTTTAAATTTTACTATTCTAATGTTGGTTCAGTAGCAGACCTAGTTATTCTAATGGAATCTGTAGAAATGTCTTCCTTCATCTGCAACTAAACACTGACTAAGCAAACTCTTTTTCTAACAACTACCCATTTGATGGTCAGTACATAAGGATGCAATTGTCTAATTGTTTGAATTTGAATTCATTGTAAGCAATTAAACTTAAGATACATTAATTTTAACAGTTTGAAAGGATTTATACTGAAGTAAGCCCAACTCTCCTCTGCAATAGAAAGTGTACTGCCTTTGTTCACTAATGGAGGAGTTACAGAGGGATTCAGGTTTTAGTTATACCCGACAAATTCTATCTAAGCTCCACCAACCTGGTTTATTAAATTATACATTCACCAAAAGACATACATTTTCCCAATTCGCACCGAACTTACACTATTTGATTGTGATGTTATCTAACCAGTAATTTTAGTGGTAAATATACCTATTTAGGCATGCAAATTGACAGGTCTCAAGACCACTGCAGAGGCAGACTTAGCAAACATGTGACATATTTTTTATTATAAATCCGATACTTTATTGACAGATCCGATCTATTCTTAGTTTACCATATCAGAAGCTTCTGCACAAATCACTTTGTATCAGCCCTTGCAGTGATGGGCTCATTCATATTGTAGTAGAAACATCCTCAGGCTGCAATCAGCCGGTCTTCGCTTTTGCCTACCGAGGCTTGTCCACAGCCGAGGTTTTAACATCGTCATGTCCATTCTTTATTTGACTGTACCGAGTCCTGCTTTCTCGAGGTCACCTCGTAGCACGCTTAACATATTTATACAATGCCGTCCTCTCCTGTCATTGCATATCCTGTCTCCCAGTATGGTAAATTTCAAGGCTCTCCATTAGCACATGTCCAAATATTGACAATCTTTGCTGGGAGAATTTTGCGGACAGTGGCGATTTATTACACGTGTTGTGTAGTGCATGGGAGAAGGTCGTTAATTGGTTTCTTTTCCTCATCTATGAAGTTCATGTCGTCGGCATATTCCATATGTTGCAACATACGCAGTATGGGCACTGTGTTTTTTGGTTTCGCACACGGATTCCAATGCAGCAACAAGGTGACAGATGAAAAGCACATGGGTAGAATATCTCCTTGTGGGATGCCTCGAACTATGAAGACTTCACCAACTTGACTCGTACTCTCAGCCTGGTGCCTGCAAGTGGTAATAGTCTCACTAGTCGTAGCTCATGCCAGTTGCAACTGGCCTGGCGTGATACATCTAGACTATTTGAACGTTTAATTGTGTCGAATGCGCGTGACATGTCAATGCCCATTTTCTAGAAATCCCAGTGCTTTGACATGACTACTGACAGAAGCATGAGTTGAGCCCACACATTGGCTGCACAGTAGAGATGATGAAACTATATTTATCACTTGATTATAAATATTAAAATCCTGTAGACCACGTTTGATAACTAATTCCTTTATTAATTCGAGTATTACTAGAAGTACTACAATCGAGAAATACAGTTTTAGCTATGCCCGCCCACCGCTATCTAAGCTCCACCCACGCTGTGTCCATGATGGGACCTACAATATCTGAACTCACTGAATCTCAATTTTCAGAAAATAATACAGATAAGCTGTTGAACAATTTTGAAAGTAATTTGACTGGGTGCTGTTGCTGCTTAGGCGTAGTGAATAGACAAAACGGAGATATTCAGGGCCGGTTATATTATATTGGAAGCTTCTGGGCAGTAATTTGGTGAGGCCCAGGAAGACGGTGTCTTCTCGCATAGACGTTTAATGTCTTCTCAGAGCATCTAATTTCGAATTTTCTCGGGGAGGACCCCCACCCCACACCACACCCGGTTCCCGCCTATGCGAGGAGGATACGCTGCCATTTCCTGCATTCTGTATATATAAATAATATCCTTAGTTTGCTTCAACTGTTGCCATGAATTTTCAACACAATTCACAAATTCGATAATAATCTTATTCCAATAATTCTCAATGAGCATTCGTCCTTACGCATTAGAATTGTGTCGCAACAACACAACACTACTTCTTGGTGGAGGTCCCCATATAAATATTACATTTTGAATATTGTTGAGGCCCCTGGGTAAGTGCCCAGTCTGCCCAAACTAAATCCGGCCCTGGAGATATTGACTATCAAATTTACACGTATACATATATAAATGAACTTTAAATAACAGAGAGAGAGAGAGAGAGAGAGAGAGAGAGAGAGAGAGAGAGAGAGAGAGAGAGAGAGAGAGAGAGACAAGTGAAACGATATTCATGCAGAACATGCGTATCTCTTCACTTAATATAACGGCCTTGCAATTTATTTCACTAGATAAATTGCTGATCTTATATTACTGCATTGGTTCATGTACAAAATCGCATCCAGAATTCCAATTTGATCACAATCAAGACATCCACTTTTCATGCCACTCTAATGCATTTTGGATGCTATAGCTTGTCAAATTATTTTTATTGAGAATAATTTCCATAAATCGTCTCTTCCGAGAAGCAAAATTATCTTTTTGGGATTCTTTATTTCCAAACGTAGTGCAAATTGCCGATAAAAGCTCCTCGATGGCATGCATAATGGCCTGAAGACGAGCATTTTTCTGTTGCAAAAAAAGAGAAATATGTGGATTTCCGGAAAATGACTTCGGGGAATAAGTGCTCTCCCCTTGAAACTTCATACTGAACGCACTAAATAGTTTCCATTTATAGTAATGCAGATGCACTTTAACACGTTATATCCATAAAGATACGTCACCAGCAAGAATTTTCAATCAAATTACTTTCAGAATATTCAACAATCTAGTTCATACACCATACACAATTTGTTGGAGAACAAAAGTCAGATGAATACAACTGACAGACGCATTCAAAATATGACGTCGTTTTAATCCCGCGTGTACCAACTTAAGACTTTGGTTATCAATCCAGACTCTACAGCTTGTCCGGTGGGTATTAATACAGCTGCGCGTATGTCTGACTAGCGTCAGCGATGGAGAAGTTGTCGTTATTGTAAAATAGATAACAATAATTAAGTTATATTTAATTCACAATATGCTGCATCCATCCGTTAAGCATGACATATTTCAACTATATCAGAGGGTTCGCGTGATGTGGAAGAATTCCCGCGCGCAATGCACTACATTTGAAATATCTCCAAGATCTAATATAATTGGTCAAAAGTATGGTCAGGAGAGAGTTTACCATTGTAAGAATCGAATCACCATTTATCTAAAAGGGTTCGTGGAATTTCTTTGTCCATATTTTCATGAGACTTATATAGCCTGATGCTTCGCAGCATCTTAGTATTATATTAGATATGTTTTTAATATCTAATATTATCATATAATCAAGGCTGTCAGCCCTTTCCATATGTGTGATGTTCAATGGAAGATTGTCATTGGTTAGATAACGTACAAGAAATATTGCCGTTGGTTTGATGATGTTTACCGGTAATAATCTCACATGGCACGTGGCACTGCAAATGTTTCTTAGCGACGACGACGGCCAAAATATGAACAAGACAGGATAGGTTATGTCGTTGATTTACAGTTTGTAATATGTATACTAAATAGTTATGAAATACGTTTGTAGATCTGCATGATAGACTCAGAAATCTTAAAAGGAGGAACAAAAGTTATTTCAAATCCGAAATAACGATGTGCTGCCTGTCATTATTTTTGCGGCGTATTGATCAGAACTCTTAGCAGGTGATGCGTCACAGCGACGAAAACGAACAGCGCAAAATGGTGCGATCAAATCGGTTTCAGGGATCGATTTTATTGGGGTGTTTGTAAAAATACCAGTTTGTATGATAAATAGAATCTCAAACTCGGTCCCATTTCATATCGCTGTTATCGACCTCGTCGAATATTATCACATTGTAGTCACTAAAGCTCGTGCAATGTGGCCATTTGCGACTCGGTCGACAATAGTGATATGAAATGGGACCTTATTCCAGATCCTCTCTGTTGATATTTAAAATTCGTAGAAAGAAATCCAAAACAAAACAATAATAAGAACTGACTAGATTGAAAGTCGAAAGCAATAGATAATACAGTTATAAGATTTGAAGGATCTGTACGGAGGTGGTTCCACCACGCCCCACTCCCACCCCATCACCATCAGAGGAAAAGAAAGTATTACGTCTATCATCGCTAAAAGAAGAGTTCAAATAGATGTATCTATTTCTAGCTATGACCCGACCATTTACACGTAAACTCCGCCCACTCTGTTTATTAAATTGTAAATAAACCCTTTAACCCTTAAGTTTGTTCAAGAAAGTTTCAAACTTCCCATAGAAGTTTACCACAAATGTCATCTGGTCCTGACGTCACAAACAATACGATGTGGTGCCTGTTGTAAAGTTTCAAAACTAGTATTCTCTTGGTCTGCAAATGAACATTTCTCAAGACCACTGTAGAAGCCATTTTGGCTGATGTGAGTGTTAAAGAGTTAATGAAAGACATATAATTCAGACATTTAGGTTATAGACCTTTGTCGCCTTCGGATATACGCAATTTGCTTGCGGCGTCACCTAGCAAGTGGCGTATTTTGATTATGATGTCTGATGTTTGATTGACCAATCACAGCCATACATAGTTTGTCATATCAGAAGCGTCAGAACTAATAGCATTATATCTGAAGGGGTCTTTGCCAACTGCAAGTCTAGTCTCATTCTGTTTGCTGTACAGATTTGACCAAATATTTAGCTCACAAGCTAGCTAACCTTGTGCAACCAAAGGCGATAGAAGATCTCTGAACATCAGTTGATGGACCCTGCGACATGTACACATAACATTATAGAATTACCCTCGTGTTATGTGAGTTTCATTGGCGGAATCCAATTTTAGCAATGCCCCGCCCATCTTTAGAAAAGCTCCATCCACACTACGCCGTGTTGGGGTCGATCGATCCCTGAACTGTTTGTATATCAATTTCCAAAAACCTATAAAGGTACGTTATTGAATATTTGGAAACTAATTTGACTAGGTAGACAGCTAGAAAGTTTGGATTTGAAACCCTCGTCATGCGGTGAGCATGCCAGAGAGAGAGAGAGAGAGAGAGAGAGAGAGAGAGAGAGAGAGAGAGAGAAAGGGAGGGGGAGGGGGAGAGATAGATAGGGTTTGAGGGAGATGCGCTCACACTGTCAATGGCGCCTACTATCTTGGTCAATGTACCGGTTTAGACGTGCCCTGGCATATGAATAGATTCTGTCTGTGATGTATTGCAAATATCAGATTACATGACAACCGGAAAATGCCTCATATTTCGGTTGAATGGATGCGCAGAGAGGAATAGCCTAAATGGGCACATAGTAATGATTTATGGCTTCAGAAATGACAGTTTTTCAACGTCATCCTCTGCTTAAAACGAGAACAACTCCACAATAGTTCATTTTCTGGAGAACAGGTAATCAACCGGAGGGCAACAACTGCTTAATGACTGAATTCGTATGTAACCTGTTGGCAGAATCCCAATTTGGGTGTCACATTTCAAGAAAGTGAATGGCGCGACAACAGATTGATCACCTACGTTGAGAACTTAGGAAATTGTTACATCTGCGTCTCGCACTTCTATACCTCACAAATGTCA
This sequence comes from Chaetoderma sp. LZ-2023a, assembly GCA_034401795.1. Classification (NCBI taxonomy): domain Eukaryota; kingdom Metazoa; phylum Mollusca; class Caudofoveata; order Chaetodermatida; family Chaetodermatidae; genus Chaetoderma; species Chaetoderma sp. LZ-2023a. Next base: position 94,847,369 of record CM067369.1, read on the forward strand.
TCTGGTCCTGACGTCACAAACAATACGATGTGGTGCCTCTGGAAAGTAGCAATATACCATCATGAAAGTACCTAAGTGTATTTTATTAATTTGCAACTTAACCTCTCCTGTGTCAACAGCGCCTCAAAGCGTTAAAAATACTACTTAATATATCAATTAAGCATTTTAATGACCAACGCTTTTCAAGAAATTTTAATATTAGAAGACTACTTTTTTGTAAACTTAGCTCTGAAATTTTGACGGCTTTAGCATTTAAGGGGTAACGGTAAAGAAAAGTCAAGCTTTGGCTTACCCAGTATCTATTTGCAGGTCATGAGAAGAGTATTTTCTAAATTTTTATCACTGGAATGACTGGTTTGGTTACCCTAGCCAGTCATTCCAGTGGTAAGTTTTCAATAGTACTCTTGTCTTGACCTGCACATAGACATACCTCAAGACCACTGCAGAGTTGTTTTCGTCAGTTTGACCATTAAAGGGCTAAGTTGACACAAAATGGGTTAATAAGTATTTGTTTTGACTATATCAAAACTAATTTAACTGTAATCTGTGGATGCCTATTAATCGACTCAAACACGCAACAAAGTGGACGGAGCGGAGCTGTACATGTGCGTAGTATAGCTAGAAACATACCAATTTATTGTGTAGTTATCTGTACCCGCCAATCTTGTATAGCTGATGAGCAAACAGAAACGATGATATCGAAATGGAGGAATTAAGTTTTTGCTATGCCCCACCCATCTCTAGCTAAGCTCCGCCCATGCTTCGCCTGTGTTGTGTTAGGATCAGTCGATCCCTGAGCTCGGTGAATCACAATTTTCAGAAAACTATACAGGTAAGCCGTTGAACATTTTGAAATTAAGTAGTAAATACATACAATTCGTGAACAATGCTTAGTCCGTTATGAGGTAAGCGTTCGCGACAAACGTATCTACGTCATTCATGACGTGATTGTGTAGCTCGCCGGGTAGTGTCAGGCTGTTCCGATGTCACATGTCGACTCGCCGCAACGTAGGTCACGGACCTTGAACGAGACTGCCCTGCGGGAAACAAAAACCGCCGCCTAAGGCCGGTGGAACTCAATCGTTCCGGTGGGTGCGTGCGACCAATGTCACGAACATTAAACACAACGGTCTCATCCCAAGAGTTTGTGTCACCAGTATGCCTGTCCATAGCAATGATCTATGGACTTACAAGATTTGATTTGGTGACCTAAAAATATAAGTCTATACAATGAGCTTACCTAACTAATTGAAAAATATGACAGATAAAACTACAATAAGAGCATACGAAAATACAAGACATAGAGGCAGGTAGATGAACTTTTAAACATGGGGCTCCCGGAGGTGCCACACAGACTCGTAGGTCCGCAGAGGTATCCAGGCAAGTATTATCCTGGCGTGGACCGTCGGCGCTGAATCCTTGCGAGAGGCAAGTTCCTCGCATGGGCCTCCGTCTCGGGAAGGTGTCGCCACAGCTTAAAGCGGGAGAAGAATAGTAGGCAAAAATGGGCCCACTCTAATATTTCAAACAAAAATGCTGTAGAAAGAAAAGACCATACCTAGTGAGATTATGTCTAATGGGGTGCGTACTGTTTTACGTGAAGATGGAACGGAAGATTCCCGATGGATTCCTTCGTTACCGTCTTATGTGATTGCTAATATGCTGAATTAGTAGTTGCCGCTTTATTTCTGCGGGCCTTCTGCTTTGCTTAATTCCGTTTAGTTGTTTTCAGAACAAGAATTAGTTTAGGCAGCAACTGGCCGATATATACCTAGCTATTAGACATGGCTGTCATGGAGAACAGATGTCTGAGGACATCAATACTTATAGACAGTGCTCATACATGTTACTTAGCGGGATCTTCGAACTGGGTGAGAATCCAGACATTCCGCTTTGCAACCACATGAAACATTACAGGACATGGTTTACATTTCACGGAAGCATTGTTAGGCCATATCTCCTATCGTTATGGTTGGGGTAAGAGAGACGAATGCACACCGTAAATGTCCTTCCCGTAAGGGCGTGGCAGATTTGAATATCATGCCCAGACATGTTAACAGAATTCGGTGAGAATACATATCTCGCCCATCACCGGGTCCTATGGAACTAACCGTTCAACCTGTTGTTAGGTTTATATACAGGTTGCCAGTTTTGCACTGCGGTGCGGGAGGGTTGTCAGTAAATAAAATAAGAATTAATGCATGTGTTTTCGCAGTGCTTTCCTACATTGGCTTAAAGTACTATCTACTAAGTATCCGGAGATACACAGGAATGTGTATGTGATACCGCACCCTAGCCATCACCGCTCGGAAACCCCAATAGTTTCCCAGAGTCAGATCAGCCCATGGTGCGGATAGGGACGTCCAAACAATTAAGAAGCCACAATGCTAAGAGGAATATGAAGAGAACCACAATCTTGGAGTTATGAGTCTTACCGGAGTGCTGGGCTAGATTATCGCACTACCGGAAGAGAAGAATATATTACAGTATGTAATGAAGAAAGTGTCCCTAATCATTTTGAACCTATCCTATCGAGCTGAATAGAAAAAGTTTTAGTCGGTAGCATGCCGGGCTAAACAGAGTTATAGCACGGACAGCGACCTCAGTGAAAAATTGTTGGTGGCGGGAGAAAATGCTGCATATATAAATGTTGCTGTATAGTGTTTCCTACGTGCACTGCATTCCTATATTTCCTGTAACTTAAGCAAAACAATTTAACGGATGGCCACTGGCCATATACCTACGTAATCTAACCAGAACAAATAATACGGTGGCAATGATTAAGATATATATAGTAATACAGGTTTACGAACCTACCATAGTGTGGTTAGCAACACATTGAGGAAAGTGAAAATAACTATTTAACAAATACAGAAATTATAACTATTAGTCCTAAGACCGTTACGGTTCCTTTTAGTCATCGGAACCGTTAGTACGGATACGAGATAATTAACAAAAACTGTATAGAGAAATAATTAAACGGTGAAGTATAGTTACTTGAATACACGGTAGTCATTCCCAAGTTAGGCTACCGTGTTACTGAAATTGAGACGTTGATCGGTAGTCGACGTGAGATGATGCGCTCTCCGGAAGCTGGAAAGTTCCCGCATGGTGGTTCCCGCAAGCTGTTTTCAGCAAACAAGAGTTCTGCAAGAACACTCATGGGGGAAGTGCATCGCTTACTGCTGTAGGCCTAATAGAATGTCTAACGAGCAGTCAGTAAAAGATACGATAGTACTATGTAGTGAAGAAAGTTCCCATACACCGATGGCATGCATGGAAAGTGTAAACAACCCGTCACAAGCGGGAGTTGTCAGAGGCAAATGAAGATACAAAACAAAGCTTCACGGTGCTGGGGACGTCAACCAGCTCTGAAGACGCACCGGGCAGAGATTACTTGCTGCGGTTGAAAGTCTAAAGAACCGACATGATGTGTGCGGCGGCGATTGAAATACCACTTTTAGGTGTGGCCGGCGGATCCGGCGAGTCATCCATCAAAGAACATCCTGCCTCTACATCTGTAGACTCACATATTCAGGCCGCAAAGGCCCCACCGCAAGTTTGTGTTCCGAATGTAGATGTAGTATTCGTGAACGATTATCGAAAGTTCCAAATTACTCCCGCAGATGGGGAGTTACAAAATTGCTTTTACTGCGGTGGGTTGGCTACTGGTAGCTACGGAAACGCGACGCAAACTGAAGTCATATGCGTAATATCTGTCGATCGCAGCTAGTACAGGTCTAACCTGTTCGGCCCCTGGCCGAGGATGCTCTCGATCACTGGATCGCTTCTCCTTTTATACTCACCATGACGTCACAGGCGCAGGCTTCATCCAATCATCGTTCGAGCAACAGCCAATCAGCACACAGCTAATAATAGCGTCGTCGAACGATCTAGAACATTCTAGAAGCTTCATGTTCACATTGTTATGACGTCAGGGAAATATTTTGAAGATAATCAAGAAGAGTTTTCCTGGATAACTCAACCATTTCTCAACCGAAATGGTTTACAGATTTAGAAAGCCCGTCGAATTCTGATCTTGATTGATGCCAGATTTCACGGGAACAGACAATCAATAAGAATTACAGAGTACCAGCTCTGCACACTATAAGCGCCATCCTATCTAGGTCACAACTACACGCTCCATAGAAACAGCGTCCTGGCGCGCGCATGCGCATAATGCGTTTTAACGAACGTAGTCATTTTTCGACACGCTCTCTCTCCCATAGGCCTCAGCAACTGAGGGGCGTGTTCAGAAAACGAATCCTAGACGGGCGGCGCATACCCAGCTTAGCTGGTACGGCCGGTACCCAACCGGTCGATCTGAACTACAATTGATTATGATGTCGTCATACACTTCACGTATTTGATTATGACGTCATTTGAGTGGTGGACAAACTGGAATCCTCCATTGAACTCGATACTAATATTTAGACTGGTTTTCGCACACCTGGCTACTATTTTATAGCAACACATTATACTTTTCGTGGGTGGCGGATGGGGAAAACATATGAGTGAATATGTGAGGGGTTGGAACATGGTCTGCATTTTTGGAATTAAATATCTAAAAATATGGACCCTTTGGCTGTCAAATTGCCTCTGCATTTACGTAAAGTGAGTGCCAAAATTGTTTTTATCCAGATCCAGTGGAGGGTGGGGGTCTGGCAGTACCCTTGCCTCCCACCACCCATGGGGACGTATGGATGTAAGGTAAGTTACCAGGCTCTAGACCTTGTTGAATACAGAGATCCGTAGATCCGGTGACATTCTGTAAAGTTATTATTATGACTTGCGAAAACCAATATGTACTATTACCAGAGCTTCATTAAATCTTAACAGACTATTTTCGACTGGCCAAATGAGAAGTCGCGTCCAGAAAATCATTGATATCTGGATTCTACCAGATGGCATCTCGGTATTTTGTCGCGTTAAACAGACATTCGCTAATAGACATAAATAAATTCTGGCAAATTTTAATTTTATTTTGTTCATGTAATGAATTCCAAGTATTGTTACTGCCCGTGCTATTTATTATACAGAACTTCCTGACCATTCGCACATATTTGTTACGGTTTGCTATTTTATGTAAAAATTAGTGCGCACACCAAAATGCCTGAAAATAAAATTGATAAATTCTATACTTTTGGAGGCTTAAGTTGTTTACCTCAATATAATGTAATGAAATAAATCTTAAAGTATCATAATTTCAGTCCCTATAACTTATCCTAAACAATTTTAGTAGGAAAGCTGAATTAGGGTGTATGATTTCAGTCCTTATAAATTATAATATTCTTTTAGTAGTGAAGCTGAATTAGGGTGTCTCTAATTCAATTTCACAACTTAAACAAATTGTATTGATTTATATATAATAAAATCATCATACGCTAAGATTTATTTCGTTTCATTACATCTATTCACAACATTTACGCTTTCTAAAAGTCTAGAATTTTAACAATTTATTTTCGAGCAATTTAGTGCGAATAGGCACCTTTAAGTCCAACATATTCCGCTGAACATTTCTGACATCGTGTTTGAAATTGTACGAATTCACATGTTTCTGTTTCTGTTTTTGAAACATTCTAATTTATTTATGAACTGTACTCTAAGAGCGAACTCCGTGTTTGATACAGCAAATCTACTAACTGGGCGGAGTGTTAGGATTGGTTAACCGATGGAAAGAAAATAGATGGTGTACGGTTCGGCTCGGGATGGAAACAGCTGAACGAACCGGGTAAGGTAGTGTATTACGTAGACAAGATATGTATATGTTCTATCTCCCTTGAACGAAACATGAATACTTCGAGATGAATACACGTCCTCAAGCGCCCCGCCTCCATTGCACAAGGGTTTGGCATACCTCTGGCAACTCTCCTCATCTTGTCCCTGGCATATTCACCTGCTCCATTACTGGTGGTTGCATCTTCCTCGGAACGACAACCTTCATTTTTGTGTTGGTCCAATGCAGAGCTGCTATTTTCTGACGGCTGTCTGCGCGTGCTTCTTAAGCAGCGTCACACCCTCTGTAGATTTTCATCGGCTAGATAACGCATAAGAAATATTTTCATTGTTCTGATAACGCGTGATAATCCCAGATGCCCAGCGACTCCGCAAATGTTTCATAGAAACGACGACAGCGAAAGTGTCAAGGCAGCAGGATATATTATGTTATTGATTTAAATTATGTAATGTATATATTACTTAGTTATGAAACACGTTTGTAAATTTGCGTGATAGACGCATACATTTTAAACGTTGGACTAACAATAGTTTCAAGCCCGAAATAACGATGTTTTGTTTGTCATTATTTCTTTTTTCATCACTCTTAGCAAACGATGTGTTACAGCGATGAAAGTCAACTGGGTAAAATGGTGCGTTCTAACCGATTTCATTGATCGACTTTATTGGAAGATTTGTCAGAATATCAGTTCATATGATAAACATGATCTCAAACCATGTCCCATTTAATATTACTATTATCAGCCTTGTCGAAAATTAACAAATTGCACTCACTAAAGCTTGGGCAATGTGATAACTTTCGACTCGGTTGATAATATTGATATTAAATGGGACCTCGTTTCAGATCCTCTATCTCCAAGTTGCATAGCCATATAGCAGATCTTACACGACATTACAGTTGCTGATTCACAGTAAAGGCCTAACTCTTTTACGCGCTATTTAGATGTATTCAACAGTGGGACAGAGTGCCGATTATAAAACTTAAGGTTGAGTAGCTAATCTAAAACTCACCCTGTGCAAAATAGCATGTGCTTTTGTGTTACAAGATGAATTGCTGTCTTTCCGGGAACCTTCACGTACATCTATCTGAATGACCAACCAAGTTGCGCCCACTGACGTTCTACACAACGAGACTGACTTGAACTGTGGCAACATGCAATTAAGAGGGGATGAAATCTAGAACTATCTAGCGATCCACCTTATTAAAGAAATCAACATGATCATTGGAAATGGGTCCCTGCGATAAAAGCCGTTCACAAAGTAATACGTGCTGAGTGTTTGTCTTGAATTCCAGACTTTTATGACACATAACCTGTGTCTGTTGTAGCAAGCTTTATTACCATAACACTAGAAAGCCCTTTCAATTGCCAACCCTATGTTTTCTTGAGATAGTTAATATAGTTTCGTATGCGCATGTGTGTCGTTATGAGCTAGTGCCTACTGAAACATTGATTGCCATTTTCCTGATAAAACAGAAATTTCCTTTCGGACGTGAACGATTCTGAAGATACTAAATAAATTGAAATTAATTAGCTTGCCTAAAACTACACTATCCTAAAACCAAAACACAATAGGACAATGATATGTTTCTGTTAAGCTATCTTCAGACGAATCCGCAGAAAGGAAACTATGCAATGGAAGAAATGACATCTATTGAAATACAGAATAAATAAGTTAACATACATTCACTGGAGTTATACCCACTAATGGAGTTGCTTTCATTATCAGCAACCCATAGAATCCATTTCCATAGGGAATTGTTTGGTTCGTGACATAGAACGACAGCTTTGCGACCGCGTTATGACTAAATTGCCAGCATCCATTATTCATGTTCTTTTTATTTGCAAGAAGGGAATCATTTTGAACACCGCCGACGCACGCATATCGCTACTGTACAGGTCTCCATAATTTTCTTTTTTCTCTAAACATCCCCACTTCCATCTTTTCATTATATCCGTGAGTTAACGATCTTGTGAACATTTATCCCTAAATATGATGCGTCCAGGATTTCGAGATGTTATTTCCACCAACCTCATGAATACATTCCATGATGACCAACCTCGTGATCCTCTCAATGATGGACATGAATTTATGAATCCGGTTTTGCCATGCTAAGCTCCACCCACGTTTAGGCCCTGTTGGGATCGGTTGATCCATACACTCCCTGAATCTCAATTTCGAGAAAGCGATTTAGGCAAGCTGCTAAATATTATGAAACTAATTTGACAGGGGGCTGGCTGGTGCTGCCTATCAACAGCGCCCAATAAAATTAGTTTAAAAAATTCAACAAAATATTTATTAGATGATAAAGACATATAATTCATACAACTTGACGGACTATTAAATGTTTATGACGGACTAAATCGTGTCATTCATGGCGTAATTGATAATGATGTCAGCCTACATGTGACGTAGTTGATTATGACGTCATATGATTCATCTATAAACTGGGTTACTTGTACGTTGTATATGTATGGGTTGACTTTTGAGACTAGGTATGAGTTCGTCATGCTCTCGCATCTCGTCTTTTCAGTCGACCCTTCAACGACTGTTTGCTCCTTTTTGCTATGAGGTTTTGCATGCGGTTGTCTACTGGTTTGCCTGCCTACCCACCTATATGTCGCCTTGATTGCCGGCCTGCCTGTCAGCTTGCATGTTACTTAGTACAATAATGTCGTACATGAGGTTATTTATTTTCGTACCGATGTTCTGGAGACTTTTGTTGCTGCCATCGTCTGCTCCGGATGATCTATTTAGACTCTATTTGTCTGATAATCAAATTCAAATTCATTACTTCTTGTTTATCACATTCGGTTATCTCATTTTTCAATTACAATGGACCGTTCCAATGTATCCATCCATCATATGACTTCATATGACGTCATAATCAACTAAGTAATGTGTATGATTACGTCATAATTAATTATGGCATTAATGCCTCAATTTAGTCGTCTTTAACAGTTAATAGTCCGACTTGTTGTATGAAGTATATGTCTTTACCATTTAAAAAACCCCAATCTGTTGAATATTTTGAAACTGATTTGACTGGTTGCTGTTGCTGCCATATGCATCAACAGCACACAGTCAAATTAGTTTCAAAATATTTAACATCTTACCTATATAGTTTTCTAGAAATTGATAGTCAGAGAGTTCTGGGATCGATCGATCACAGCGCGAATGGGGGGGGGGGTGCCTGTGGGAGGAGCTTAGCTAGATATCGGCAGGGCATAACTAAAACTGGAAAGGTCCACTGTCCCACGACAAAGAGATATCATGTAGTATTTTCTAAGTGAACCTCGTTTATAGGAAAATGTTAGAACGCCACCAAAATCTATTTTATTCTTAATAATTATGTTACCTATAGAGAAATAAAGTTTACTAACGTTAACAAGTGTGATAGGCCTATCTTTAACACATGTGATAGGGCTATCTTTACAGGCTCATAAGTCTCGCATTATACGCTTTTTCATCCTATCTATACCTCATTATGAAATACGTTTGTAAATTTGCATGGTAGATGCAGACATTTTAAAATTTGCATTCAAATTATTTCAAAATTTTAGCAAGTGATGTGTTGTAGTACTGAAAACGAACATGGCAAAATGGCCCGTTCAAACGGGTTTCAGGGATCAAATGTATTGCACGATTTGTCAAGATCTCAGGTTATATTAGAAATAGAATCTCAAACCGGGTCCTATTTCATATCACTATTATTAACCTTTTCGAAAAGTGTCTCTTTTCACTCACTAAAACACGTGCAATGCGAGAATCTTGACTCGGTTGATAATAGTCATATGAAATTGGACCTCGTTTCAGATCCTCTATTTACATACCGAATATGCACAACGTGTTCCCAGATAAGATTCCTATGTTGGGCCAACAGTGGGGCTTGGTTGGCATGGCTGCTGTTGGATATTGTTCATTGGGCTAGCGTTAGCATTTGGTTGACGCCATCACCGTTTGCATTAAAGTTATGAGAAAACGTTGGCATAACACTGGCAAAATTACAGTAGGATTACAGTTGATAGGCTAACATTTGCAAAACCACTTATAACCAATGTATTTAATAATGGTATATGCATGCGTTGGGCCAACATTGGCATAGCAGTTGCAAAATGACAGTTGGGTTAGAGTTGTTGGACCAACGTTCGCCCAGCAACTTATAGCCAATGGATTTAATAATGATATGCAGAGGCGCCATAACAGCGCCAAAATTACAGTTGGGTTACAATGGTAGGGCCAACGATGGCCCAACCACTTAGAACCCATGTAATATAATAATGATTTACACATGTTGTGGGCAAACGTGTGCATACCAGTGGCAAAACGGCAGTTGGGTTAGAGTTGTTGGGCCAACGTTCGCCCAGCAACTTATAGCCAATGTATTTAATAATCATATGCACGTGCGTTATAACAGCTGAAAAATTGGTTGGCTTACAGTGGTTGGGCCAACGTTGGCCCAACCACTTACAACTAATGTGTTTCATAATGATGTACACATGCGCTGGACAAACATTTTCATAACAGTGACAGTTGGGTTAGACTTGTCGGGCCATCCGTTGACCCAACGCCGTATAGTCAATGTATTTAATAATGATATACACATGCATTGGGCCAATGTTGGAATGGCAGTGACAAAATCACGTTTGGGCCAGAGTTGTTAGATTACAGTGGTTCGGCCAACAGTGACCCAACCACTGATGGCCAATGCGTTTAATAACTAGAATGCGCATTCGATGGCATGTCATTGCAAATCCCTACGCATTCACCACTTCGAGCTTTACCCTTGCTTTGACCCAAAACACAATAAATTCCTTGAAATATAGTGTCATTGGGTAAGGGGTTTCAAAATGAAATGCAATGATTCCCATTTGAAGTTTCAAGTTACTATCTGAGAGGGTGTGCACGTAGTTCCACTACAATTGGCTGATTCCCAATTTGCCCATTTAACCCCTGGCCACTTCCCACAGATTGACTCAAGAACAACATAATGTGTTGTACTGTAGTCTACTAACTACAAGCTTCAAAATGATATGTGACATGACCACATTTGATAAAAATTTATTTTTTGCCCACCATTTCCCCCACCCTTCCCCTGGGGATGATATCAAAATTCCAATGTTTCCTGCACATCCTTGCCCATGGGTGTAATTATCCCCAAAGTTTCAAACGTCTATCTGAAATGGTGTGTGAAGAGTTGCGTTACAGTGGATTGGTGCCCAATTTTGAACTTTTTCCCCTGCCCCTACACTCAGTTTGACATAACATCAAAATAATTACTTTTACTGTAGTCTACTACTCATGGGCTTCAAAATGGTATGTGACATGACCACCTTTGGAAAAATTTAGTTTCTTACCCACAGTTCTCACCCCTGAGCCCCACTCCTGTGGGGCATAACACAATTTCAAAATCGTCATATGTGTAATAATTCACAAAGTTCCAAGTTTCTATGTGAAATGGGCTAGGAGTTGGTGCGTTACAATCGATTGGTGCCCACTTTTGACCCCACCCCCTACCATCAGTTTGACCCAGGATCAAAATAATGTCTTGTACTGTAGTTTACTCATCATTGGCTTGAAAATGTTATGCGACATAACAACCTTTGGAAAAAATTAATTTTTAGCCCACATTTCCCACCCCCAGGACCGTACCCCTGGGGTCATGCCAAAATTGCAAAAGTGTCATGCACATCCCTGTCCATAGGTGCAATCATCCAAAAGTTTCAGGTTTCTATCTGAAATGGTCTAGGAGTTGCATTACAATCGATAATTACTGGCCAATTTTGAACTTTTGACCCCTTGAGCCCAACCTTGGGGGGGGGGTCATACCAAAATTCCAAAAGTGTCATGCACATCCTTGCCCGTAGGTATAATAATTCCCAAGATTTCAAGTTTCTATCTTAAATGATCTAGGAAATGCGTTACAATCGATAACTGCACAGATGGCCGGCTCACATACACACGGGTCGCATCACATAATCCCCACCTTTTCTTCGAAAAGCGTGGGGATAATGATATACACATGGGGGTGGGCTAATGTTGGCATAACAATGGCACAATATCAGTTGTGTTAGAGTTGTCGGGCTAACGTTGTTATATAGATGTTATATGCATGCGCTGGGCTAACGATGACATATCAATGGCAAAATTACCATTAAGTTTATGGTTGGCAGGTCAACGCTGGCCCATCATCTTCTAACCAATGTATTTAATAATGGTATACACATGTGTTGGGCAAACGTAGGCATAGCAGTGGCAAAATGACAATTGAGTTAGACGTGCTGGGACAATGTTGGCCCAACCACTTAGAGTCAATGTATTTAATGATAATGATATGCACATGCCTTGGGCCAACGTTGGTGTTGGCAAAATGACAGTTGGGATAGAGTTGTTGGGGCAACGCTGGCCCAACACGTTATAGCCAATGTATATAATAACGTGCACGCCCATTAGCCAGGCAATACTTAGGCTACTGTTTGTTACCTAATGTTAGTAAGTTAATGTAGCCCTATTTGCTAATTAGTTTGGACGCTAGCATCTTAAAAAAAATCTTCATTATTCATTATTTACTAGATTAAGTTAAGACTATGTTTAGGAATAACGCGATAGAGTTTATTTTTATAGGGCTCCGTTCTTAATCTGAAAGCAATTATCTTGTCTAAATATTATCTCCCCTCTAATTTTTACCTTAATGGAATATAATTTCAAAATTCTTTGTGACAACCATCATAAGAGTTTGACACACACCTATGAAAAATGTCAATTTGTCATAAATAGTATCACTTATGAAATGGCTTGCAAAGCAACTCTTTGGTTCGATATGGTGCCTGGCAAACAGGTTTGACACATTTCTTTAAATGTGTCTCTCACTTTGCTAATGCACTAAACATATTTCATATATGAGAAAAATATTTATTAACATTTTAAAAACATCTCTTAAAATTAGCCAAACATTAGACCAATGGATAGAGTGCTGTAGGGCCAACCTAGACGTTCAATGTTGGCCCAGTGCTATGTGGCGTATGGTGGGCCAACGTTGGGTGGATGTATTGGCCCAAAATGTTGGACCAACATTATACCAATGAGCAGAATGATGTCGGGCCACCGTAGACAGCCAATGTTGGGCCAATAGTACAACGTTTTGATTTTTTAAGATCAGTTTCTTATACACCATTTTATTGACAAGCTGTACGTCATCAGAAATTAATTATCCATCAAAATGATGTAAATTTCGCCACAACGAGCGATTATTGATCTGCAAACAGGATGTTGTATTTGAGCGTAACAAACGCCTCATATACTGCCACATATGTAGCAATTAACATATTGATGTAAAATGGATTACTCAGTGTTGATTGTAGCAGAAAGACCTGTTTAATTGAAAAAAATACATTCAGCCGACAATAACAGTACTATAGCTATATATATATATATCGTGTATAATAGCTAGATCGCTCTTGACCATCTCAAAAGCAGCATTCCAAATTTCAGTATTTTCTCCCCGGATGTTTAGTCTCCAAAGTAATATGTTCTTGTTCCTAAACCTAGTCGAGTAAAGTATCCGATAATGTAACCAATACAATTTTACTTCTGATAAAACTATACACGTCTGTTCATATTCTCTTCAAATTACCAAAAATTAATTTAGTCATTCTTGAATGCTATACATGCAGCTTGATTGTCTGCGTCAGCCAGTAGTAAGTGAATACTCGGTCATGTGCAATTGCGATGTACTGAACTTACCTCATCGTCGGTCGCGACAACTATTCCCATAGTGAGGGTATACGCTTGGCAAATATATACAATACCTATGACTATAGCCATAGGCTAAGTTCAGATAAGTTATCGAGGTACCCCAATTGGATATCCGAACGCCCGAGAGTATAATTGCAGGAGAGTAAAATCGGTTAACTGTATCACGTGGTAGAAATTCTACTCGATTACTCATGCTTCAAGCGAGAGAGAAAAACTGCGCGCATGCGTATACAGATAAACAAACCACGTAATACTATTGATCGGAATACCCCAGAAATGTATCTGAACTTAGCCATAGAGTGGTCAGCCTTCACCATCATGGGGCTAGTTGTCACGACCGCCAATGATGTCAATTCAGTAAATCGCCAGTACGCCTGACCAGATATGCTAAGATTGTGATGCGTCGAAGCAGGGTTTCGCTAACAGCTGTTTAGTGCGTGTGTTCATTTCATCTTGGCAATTTGTCAACAAATATCAGCGAATTATGACATTTCACAGCGGTTTTCTCATTTTTGTGACTTGCTCTAAAAATTTACATTCCTCATTACCACTACAGAGGCCGGTTTTGACCGGCTTCGATTATCGATATAAAAGGGTTAACAGTTTGCTTACATAATAAATTGTCATTCTTTAAATCAAATCATTCAGCATGAGATAGATCAATTTTGCCGACTAATAATTTAGTTTACGTCAGTTGTTGTTAGCCATTAACCCTTCTTGAGTCCATTTAACCATTCATTTAATGGGCAAACTGACCAAAACAACTTCGCAGTGGTATTCCGATATGACTATTTGAACGGCCTAGAGAAGAGTATTTTTTAATATTTACCACTAGAATGACTGGCTCGGTAACCGATCCAGTCATTCTAGTGGTAAAATTTTAAAGAATACACTTCTCTCGACCTATAAACACTGGCTAAGTAAAAATTTTAGTTTTCTTTACCATTACGCATTTAATGGTCATGCCATCGAAAACAATTCAGTGGTAAATTTACAAATATAGTCTTCTAAATTGTAAATATCTTGAAAAATATTGACCATCAAAATGTTTAATTGATATATCAAGTAGGATTTTGAGTGCTTTGATGTGCTGTTGACACAAGAGGGGTTACGGATCTTGACAAGACGTGTTGCTAATCCGGAAACTATTGACAATCTGGTGTTTTCGGATTAATTATATCATATAATATATAAAACGAGAAAAGCCGATTTTGCACGTGCATAGCGCTCTCGAGTGTTTCCCCTACGGAACGCAAGAATGACTTCCATACACAAAATCCCCACACTTACTGAGATTTGACAAGCGATTAAAAAAACGTACTAGTAAATTATATTATTATTATTATTGGTGAAAACTCTAATTTTCCCCAATATATCGACGAGTTCCGTTACACCTTATGTATATTTGTCTGTCTGTCTGTCTGTTTGTTGGCGTCCAATCTCGGTTGAGCTAATATCTCGGCATGGTTTCACCCTATTGAGACTAAACTTGGACACACGCTTCCGCATATCGATATGATGGAGTACAATGGTATTGAGGTCATGAGGTCATAGTCAAAGGTCAGTTTGAACTTGGTATAAAACTCTACATTTTACGGTAACATTTTTCGTTTATCTCAATATATCATCTTAAATCCCAGCATGGCGTCACCTTATTGGGATTAAACTTGGACACATGCCTCCTAGTATCAAGGGGATGAAGCACAATTATATTAACGTGGCCAACGCCATTGTACCATTCGACTTGTGTGCGTGCGTGCGTGCGTGCGTGCGTGCGTGCGTGCGTGCGTGCGTGCGTGCGTGTGTGTGTGTTTTCCCAGTCGAAAGCTTCCTCTCTTTGATTCTTTTCCATTAGACAAATAAAAGAGACTGAAGGAAACTATGGTAACATCGTTAGGTTTCAGACCATGCAAGATAACAAATAACAATTCCGAGCACTTGCAACGGGAAGGACTGTGTCCAGTTGCATTGCAAACATGGGTCCAGCCTGCTTTCGTGCTCTATATGTTATGTAGATTGTGCCTCACTACATGAACGTACTTCTGATCCGCGTTCACGATTAAATGAGTTTCATAATATACCATAGGAACTGACCAGTGTCACGTGAATGCACTTATGCGTGTTTCATTTTTACCAGTATTCGATTACTGGAAGCATAAGATGATTTCTTTTTGCAAATGAACTCTTAGCGTTAATACTGCAAACGTGCAATCTTTGCTAAACATAGATGGTTTCGAACTAATTTTGAAAATGTCATTCCTAACGATCTTTGTTGAATTAAAAAGATGTACCAGTTTTGATATTAAATAGAACGAGTTGGAATTCGGATTGATCAAACAGAATACATGTAATAGTCAAAATCTTACCTTTCCGACGTGATAAAGGACATTCGAGGTGTTGACGGTGCCATTCATTGAACTTATTTTTTATGTTAAATTGTTTAGCATTCGTTTTAGGTCGTTCATCATCACTATTCAAAATGACCTAGCTGTGTCAGCATACAGCATATCTAAGGAAAGATTATTATGCTTATTGTAGAAAAAAACATAGTATTATCGAGTTTTGTGGTATTTTCAAACAGACTCGTCTATAAATACTACTTCAGAGTCAATTAATTTCCTTGTTCAAACCTACAGCGTGCAGGAATGAAGGAAACTAGGGTATGCATAGTTAGGTTTCAGACCTCATAGTAGATTTATTTGACGGCATTCAATTTGTAAATGTCATCCCCAGGGTGTCAATAAGCAAAAGAAAGTTGACAGAAACTTTACTTCTCACATATTATTTTTTTCAGTTTCGCAAAGTGGTTAATGGGGCAGCAGATTTAACACCTACTAGGAAATCAACTCACGTACAGGTTTATAAAAAAACACGTTAAAAATAAAGCACAATGGATGACTCCAATTTCTCAGTTGATCATATAACGCCATGATCAGCTACGTGACATGTAGGATGACCTCAAAATCAATTACAGCAATGGTACGTCATAGACAGGAATGGAAAGCTTACTTTAGGGGGAATTCATGTGCGATGGCACTAGAAAGTGAATGTTGTCAGAACATCCCATCATGAAGTACTTAAATGCTGAAAAGTGTGTCCTCTGTAACCTCTGTCCTCTTACTAATATCACAGGATAATGCGTATCTGAAGACTGAGTGTTCCATTTATTGCAATTTTTTTCCATTCCTCGCTAAGCTCCGCTCACCTAGTATCCATGTTGGAATTAATTTGAAACTTTGAATTCCAAGGATCTAAACTTGAAAGTAACCAGTCGAAAAATTGAAACTAATTTGACTGGTAGCCGGTGTAGCCTATCCATTTCTACTATCACGTATATACATATATGGGCATTTGGAATTTACATTAAACAATACATTTTCAGTTGCCACATCTAAATGTATCATGGCTGGCTTTATTGTTGTTCCATCAAATTTTCAACTTCATTGTTCTTGATCAAGCATGCATCCGAATGTGATGTTCACAGTGTGACTTGCATATGAACACATGCACAAGAAATGTATGCCGGTCAGTTTGTAGGTGGAAGCTTCTAAGGCGCAATAATGTCTTACATGATGGTTTGCATATGAACACATGAAACGTGTGCCGTTAATCTGTTAACGGTATCTAGGCTCTCCCCTCAATACATGATAATGAACACGGAAGCTTTTTATAGATTGACTAACCTGAAAGTTCGCTGCTATTCCCCTAGCCATTCCTTCATGCTCTTGATCCTTTTTTGATGAACATTGTTCGTAGCCATCAAGCAGAATACAACCATTTTCATACCTCATTTTGTTAAGCTTACATATTACTCATATAACTGCATCTTTCTATGTTTCCTTTCCTTTCCATCGAGCTCTTTAAACAAGTGCACCGCCAACAAGAATGTGCATCAGATGATTATCTGATTCTGATATATCACACCGTTAACACGGGCATTGCCAAATTGTGCATTTCCAGGATTTCTATGACGCTTTTTTTCAACAGGTAAGTTGGTATTACTATGAGAGCATGAGCAACATGTTGGGCCATTCAATTCCTTCTCTATACTCGGTGCAGCATCCGGGAAAAAATTCTAGTTGGAATGACATGAAGTTTCTGTTTATTAGATTTAATGCCTGGATAAAGATGATGTAAACTCGAACGTGTTCAATTCTTTTGATGGGTGGATCTAGAAAAATCTTGTTGACAATTTGCCAAAGGATTTTAGCCCCACGTTCTCTGTTTCATCACAATTCACTCAATCTGGATCTATAATAACCAAACCAGACGCCAATGAACGTGACGTTAGTTCATTAAACTAACAAGCCCCGTGTTGATTAAGGAAATCAAACACAATAATTTATAATCATCAGAATAAAGATAATTTTGAATAACGGCTAACTCCACTTGCTACTCATTTACATTGTGCTTCAGCTATGCTAACGTTTGACACTTTTCATAGGATTAATTATATATTACCCCTTTAATCCTCCAATTTGTTCAAACAAATTTCAATTTCCTCATAGAAAATGTCCATTTGCAGACCAAGAGAAGCCACTGGAATAACTGGCTCGGTTATCGAGGCAGTCGTGCCAGTGATAAATCTTCAAAAATAGTCTTCTCTTGGTCTGTATATGGGTATTTCTCAAGACCATTGCAGAAGCCATTTTGGCTGATATGAGTGTTAAAGGCTTAAGGCAGACTCGTGCACGTTATGCATCAACTGCAGATGGACAGTTTCTGTTATTCATATGTATCTTGCCAATCCACCACGAATTCTGATGGATCGTGTTCAACAAGAGAAATCAGAACATATTCAATAAGAGCAATCAGAGATTCCAGATGTGTCACTTTATTTTCGGATAACTCCCAAAGTTGTGGAAACCTTTTCTTGTGCTAAAATTCCGACCAAATCCAACCTGCATATTATGAGCCCTCTATAAATCAAGAATTTGATCCGATCTGGATCCAGGTCGTTTTATCACGCTCAGGGCCAAAGTCTGGAAATCCTCTTGCAGGACAAGTTCCTTCATTGTATTACAGTATGCGCCAAGTCGGATCATTATTTTTCTTAGGTACATCTCGGGACAGACACAGACAGACACGCGCAGATATACCGACAGAGAGATCCGGTTGCAATACATCCGCCTGTTACGGTGCAAGGAGAAGAATTTCTATCAGTAATGTCCATATCTATGGAGGAATCCAGTTTTAGCTATGCCCCGCCCATCTCTAGCCAAGATCCATATACGCTTTGCACGTGCTGTGATCGCTCGATCGATGCACTCTATGTATCGCAATTTCCAGAAAATTATACAGGTAATCTGTTGAAAATTTTGAAACTATTTTGACTGGATGTTGTTGCTGCCTATCAAATTAGTTTCAAAATATTCACCAGAATGTTTATTAAATAGTAAAGACATGCAATTCACACAACAACGCTAAGTCCGTCATCAATTAGGCGTTCGTGATGAACTTAGTTACGCCATTCATGACGCAATTGATTATGACGTCAACATGTCACCTAGTGGATTATCACTTCATATGATTGATGTATAAACTTGAATCCTCTATTGCTTCTGTGGACATTATGATAACCATCATTGGCAAAGCATTGATACAACCTTGGATGATCTGTGGCTAGTGTTATCCCTACCTGTACCCGCAGAAACAGTAGCTTTCAACATAGTTGGTGTGGGCGGCTGTGGCAAACAGAGGTAACCAATGATCAGCTTATATATTACATGCATATGGCACAGTTCTAGGGCTCGTTTTCGCGACTGACGAAGTCAGTGATTGACTGACGCAGTCCGTGGTTCATACGTTTTGGCGGTCTGAAAGTTGAAGATTTACTGACTTGGTTCGTCAATCCCACTTAATTTTACAACTTATTTGAATGACGAGATCTCGTCAAAGTGTTAGTGTATGCGGTCGTCTGCGATTTACATAGGCTGAAATTAAAATCCAAATTGAATTACGATCAAATTAATTACTAGGGTTAACGCAATTTAGAATGCTTGAGGGTTCAAAACATTGCCACGAAATTGCAATCGGCAAGCCTCGTCAAGTTACATAGATGCCGCTTTGGCGTTTCTGTTTCGTGGTCAGTGGTTCCTGGGTCCTGGGTCCGTGGTTCCACGAACCAATTCAGTCACGAAAACCTCAACCTAAGGTCGCCTCTGTAATATAGCCGATACTTCTCAGGTTTCACAAATTATTCAAATTTAGCAATATTTACGACTGCCTGAGAGAATTCTTGTATTCACTCCTATACATGTCCACGTAACTCATATAATTCCGGCAGTCACGTGCACCCTGCACCCTGAAGCCATCATCGCTATGATTTAATTATAGAACTTCTCTAATATAGTCCTGCCAAATTTGCCAATAGCTACATCTAAATATGGCAATACATTATCAGCAGAACTGTCACGAACTTCACTCTCGACATTGGTTGTTTCACTTACACGCCATGTAGGACCTTCCGATTTAAAATCTGATATTTCAATTGACATGATCATTTGACATGATCTAAAGAACGCTACTATCTCTATATCCGATATCTCATTTGACCATTTTCTCACTCTCTTTATGGTCGTGCGCTCATTTATTTCCACATCAAATGTTTCCGCTAGTTGACATTTTATTTCTTGATGTGTATAAAACTGCATAAAACTGGTAATATGTTTCCGTATGGTAATATTGATAAAAAAAAATCTGGCCACATACCGGGGTTTACGCTTCATAATCGACATCAGTGATCGCGTTGCATTCATCGACTTGGCTATACCTACGCGAAAACATATCACCACTAAGTATCGTATTGTCAACGCATATGGCCCAACCACCGAAATGCCAAAGAGAATCCAGCAATATTAGATCCACTCTATGCAGAACTGAGCTCCGCCATCACAATCCCAGCTAGATGGCAACTGTTCGTGTGTGGAGATTTCAAATCCAAGCTCGTTAAACTCAGAATTGCGGACTTGGCTTATGCATGGGATCGTATGGAGAGGGGAGACGCAACAGCAATGGCGATTCACTGGTGGTATTCCTTAGTTTCAATGCCATATTTACCACAAATACGGCTTTCAAACACCCATGATGTCGCTGGACAACATGGATCGGACACATTGACTGCAACGCCCACAAAGGTTCTAAGGTTACAGATGTCTTTAAGCAAATAGAATTCATACTATGCAAGACAGAAGCAAAACCACTACATTGGAATGTTCGTTCCTATGGAAGAACATACTTCAATTCGATTCATCAGCTACCAGCACCATATGTGTTCTTAAAAACAACCGAACTAGGTATATTGACGACCCTCCAGTAGTAAAGCTGTCAGCAGAGCGGAAAGCATTATGGCTTCGCATCTATCAAAGTGTCCAAGGTGAAGATCGCACCAAACTACGCCGGGATCACAATAATATTCTGCACCACATTAGCGAATGCTTAAAAGATCTTGCTATTCAACAAGCAGACTCCCTAGCAGATTGAATTACTGCCACGGATGACTGTCACAAAATGTTTTGGGCCGCCCGAGCCGTGAGAGTTACTGACTACACACCACCACTCACTGTACACAACTCTGAAGTACACTTTATCGGGACTGACCAGGGCAAAGCCGATGCGATTCGAGAATGGTTCAAGGAACAGTTTACTGACAACGATGATGAGCCCTTGAACCCGTTCTCAGTAGACCACATGGCCATTACTAACACCAATTAAAGCAGCATAAGTTGCGAACGCACGTGAAGCCATGAAAAATGGACGTACATCTGGACCTGATGGCATGAGCCATGACCTATTCAAATATGTAATCGACATTATCTCAAAACCGAGCACGCACATAATAAATTCAGCTTTTATGCACCAGCTTCCAATTGACGCTGTGGGCAAAGGCACCCATATCGCACTACCCAAACCCATGAAGCAACCTGGCCCCCAGCCGATCTGAGGCGGATTGTGCTCCTCAACAGGATACGGAAAATCCTATCCAATGTTACTCTATGCCGCATCCGAGACAAGATCGATGACTTCACCGGATCATGTCAAAGTTGGTTCAAACGTGGACGCAGCTGAGCAGACATTGTATGGACTCAACGTCTGCTCGGGTTGGTAGTCATGTCCAAACACTGGGATTTCCACAAAATGGGCATTGACATGTCACGAGCCTTCGACGCAGTTAAACGCTCAAAGATCCTAGATGTACTACGCCATGCCAATTGCAATGAACATGAGCTACGACTAGTGAGACTACTGCTTGCAGACACCAAGCTAAGAGTACACTTCAAGTCAGTGAAGTCTGTAGAATTTGAGACATCAATCGGCTTCTTACAGGGAGATGTTCTATCTTTTCACATGTTACCTTGCTCCTGCATTGAAATATGTGCGGGAAGCTCCACAAGACACCCCATCCCACCCAGTGTCAATACTGGGCATGCCTCTAGAGATGGAATACGCCGACGATGTGGACTTTATAGATGAGGAAAGGAAAACCATTGACGACCTTCTCCTAAAAGCTGCAAGCAAACAAATAAATTTGAATCTCTTTATGGATGAATCCAAAACAGATTTCACCCACATATACATATCTACAAAGAATGAAACTAAGGAAAATGACAATCCACTTCGTGGTGGCGAACTATGGTGGAAAAATAAAATCATGGGCTCACTGCTCTTCAGTACCGCTGACATTGGTGCGTCATTGGGAAAATAGCTGTCCAGTTCTTCTAGAAGCTATAGATTCGCAGATCAGATATGCCCTTGATAAAAAGGTTACGTTTATCCAATGCAACCTGCGTATCCTTGGTGTCGTATAACTGCAGCAGCTGGGTAGCTCCAAAGGCAGCTCTAGACAAACTTGATGCCTGCCACAGCAAACACCTACGCACCATCACTGAACACGGATGGCCGGACAACATAATTTCTAATGATGCGCTATACAAGCTGTGTAATACGGCGCCGCTATTTCTAAAAGTTGTCCAGCA
Source organism: Chaetoderma sp. LZ-2023a (assembly GCA_034401795.1). NCBI lineage: Eukaryota > Metazoa > Mollusca > Caudofoveata > Chaetodermatida > Chaetodermatidae > Chaetoderma > Chaetoderma sp. LZ-2023a. The sequence continues at coordinate 94,869,835 of CM067369.1, forward strand.
AAGGTGGTCCATGTTAGGTCATGTGCTAAGCTTGCCAGAAGAGACACAATGACAGAGATCCTTGGCGTCGCTCTACTCGGAGCCAGCACATACAACGCTAGGAGAGGACGTCATTGCATAAATCTGCTAAGCGTGCTACGAGGTGACCTCAAGAAAGCAGGACTCGGTACACTCAGATCAAGAATATACCTGAGGAAGCTAAGCATTTCAGCTGAGAACAAGACAAAAGCGATGAAGAACTGTTTGCAGCTGTAGAATGATTCTACTACTACAGCCGCAGAATACAGTACTCATACATCATACATGGTAATACTATATTGAGTATTAATCTGTTTATGATCTCAGTTTATGTTAATAACTGCCCATGTGAAGCCCTAGCCACACCCGTTTCATGTACTATGTCCGTCACTGCCTTCCCGAATGCTACATCTATTTCAAGGCTAACGATCTTATGATTTGGTATAATTCTCCTTTGATCTATATTCTCCAGAAACTATGTCAAATTAGCATGATGGGCCTTTCCAGTTTTAGTTATGTCTCGCCCATCTCTAGCTAACCTTCACCCACACCTCGCTCGTGTTGGGATCGATCGATCCCCGAACGCCCTGACTATTGATTTCGAGAAAACTATACAGGTAAGCTGTTGAATATCGTGAAACTAATTTGACTGGCATAGGCAGAAGTAGCACCCAGTCAAATTAGTTTCAAAATATTAAATGGCATGTTTATAAAATAGTGAAAACATACAATTCATCTAGAGCTTATTAGGCGTTTAAGACGGCAGCAACAACACCCAGAGATCGATCAAATCACGAGCGATGTGTGGGTGGAGCTAAGCTAGTGATGGGCGTGGCGTAACCCAAACTCGAAAGTGCCATTCTCACCAATGCCGTAAATATTGTTGGTGATCAACAGTCTTAAAATGTTCAACAATCTTGGGATTAATCAATTGATTACTATCAAAACCTGCCACAAATGTATTTCTTTATAAGGATTTGATACCGTGAAAATAAATCAAGTGACATAACACTGAGTCTTAAAGGCGTGGCCATCTAGCTTACTTTCTTAGTTCCAGTACCTACTCCCAAAAGGAACACATCTGAAAATAAATATCTACACACACCATAATAATTGATGGATCCTGGTTTTAGCTATGCTCCACCAATCTCTAGCTAAGCTCCACCCAAGCTTTGCCCGCGTTGGGATTGATCGAACCCTGAACTCCCTAAAACCTCAATTTCCAGAAAACTATACAGGGAATAGTTTGAAAATAATTTGGCTGGATGTTGTTGCTGCCAGTGCAGCAATTACAGTCCCAAGTCAAATTAGTTTCGAATTATTAAAAATAATGTTTATTAAATAGCAAAGACATACACATCGTACAACTTGACGGAATATTAAGTGTTTATGACGGACTTAGATAGGCCATTCTTGACGTAATTGAGTGTGACATCAATCTAGATGTGATGGCATTCATTATGACGTCATACAGCAGACTGACAGACTGAATTCTTCCATTGTTAACAAACATATTGCCGTCAGTAAGCCGACAGACAACTCTCCATTCCATAAGCTCATGCACGTGATCTAAACACACTTAATGCCACGAGATTACAGGATAATTTGATTATTTAGAGAAAGGTTACCGTCCTATAAGTTATAATATTTCAGGTATGTGTAATTTAGTTTTTATTGCTGTTCAACTCTCATCCGTTTCTCGAATCATAAATACACTTTGGGCCTGTACTATCAAACTACTAACAAAATTTAATTAGTTATAAACGTATTTTACACTAGTTTGATTTTTGCGACACTTATGTGTACGATAGAGCCCGGAATTCGTATCTTCGCCAATTCGCTTATTATAGCTTTTCGTCGCGTGTGTCTTGGATGGTATTCAGAATCAGAATAATGTAGTTATAACAAGTTCAGCTATTACCCAGACAACTACATCTTTTGGCGGCATTTGTTCAGGTCTTATTAGATTGTTAGCGATTTAGAGAGGGGGTATACTCCGTGAGATTGATCAGTTTCTTTTTGTCTTGTATGTAGTTTTGCAAACGGAAAACGGATTCTCACATGGTTGGCTTAGTGATTATGCTAAGGGGTTTGTATGGATTCTAACAAGGATTTAAATCACAATTATAAATACTAATCTGACAAGTCAAAACACTCTGAGCAACATGGGCAAACAAGCTAACCTTTAGACAAATATATGAATCCACTCTATTGATAAATCACGTGACGTCATAATCAACTACGTCACACGCACACCGACACGAAGGACGCAATGAGGTCCATCATAAACCCTCAATAGCCCGTCAAGGTGTACTAATTGTACGTGTTTACTATTTAATAAACATTCTGCTGAATATTTTGAAACTAATTTGACTGGCGGCTGTTGCTGCTATAGGCAGGAACAACACTAAGTTAAATTCATTTCAAAATATTGAACGGCTTACCTGTATAGTTTTCAGGAATTGTGATTCAGGGTGTTCAATGTTCGATTGATCCCAACACCGACAAAGCGTGGCTGGAGCTAAGCTAGAGATGGGCGGGTCATAGCTAATACCGAATTCATCCATTACGCTCGGTGCCTTATCATACAGTATCACATTTCTGCCTGTCTGGCTGGTTGGCCGGCTGGCTGGTTGGCTGGCTGGATGGATGAAAGGATGGATGGGTAGGTGGTGGGTTGGAAGGAAGGAAGGACGAAAAGAAGGAAGGAAGAAAGGAAGGAAGGAGGAATGATAAAATGAATCAACAAAGGAATCATTAAACGAACGAAAGAGCGAGCGAATCAACGGACTAATGAACCTACGGACTCATGGGCTAACGACATATCGAATGAATGAGCGGATGGGTGGGTGGGTTGGTGGGTTGGCTGGTTGATGGATGGATGGATGTAGAGATGGATGGATGGATTGCTGGGTGTATGGGCTGGTGGATGGGTGGATGAATGAATGAATGAATGAATGAATGAATGAATGAATGAATGAATGAATGAATGAATGAATGAATGAATGAATGAATGAATGAAGGGAGGGAGGGAGGAAGGAAGGAAGGAAGGAAGGGGGGAAGGACGGAAGGAGGAATGATAAAATGAATGATCAACCGAATCAACAAAGGAATCAACAAACGAACGAAAGAGTGAACGAACTAACGGACTAATGAACAAACGGACTCATAAGCTATCGACTTATCTAATGAACGAATGAATGGCCGAAGAAAAGAAGGAGCGAATGAATGCACGAATGAAGGAACGAAAGCACGAACGAAAAGGTGGACGAAGGGGTAGATGGTCAGGTGGGCTCAAGAATGAACAAAGGAATGACTAACCCGTCAGCTTAATATAGCAATCACGGGCACAGTAAAATGTAACTTAATTAATGCTTTACAAGATGTAGAAAAAAACATGCCATGAATCTAGCAGTAGGGGTTGTCAGTTATATCTTCGTTAATCTGAAATTGCATAAATCAAGCAATAAATGATACAACATCCCCCATTAGAAGTGACATCTTTATGGGAACAATCCAGTGATAGAGTATAAATCAGTTAATTTTGGAAAACCCAAGCAGGATTATTCAGTGTCCTATATACCGGGTGTGTGGGGGGGGGGGGGGGGGGTGTGTTGGGGGATGTTGGGTTTGGTGTGTGTGTGTGCGTATTGTGCTCATATTAAAAGCAATGTAAATGTTGACAGTTGCTTTCATAGACCTGGAACACCTTACAGTAACTGTATCTTCAAAATGTACATATTTTTCTCCAACTGCTCCGATATTCACCTAACATTTGTCAGTGCCATTGATTAATGTAATGCGTGAAGCAACTAGTGTGTGGCCCCATGTCATGATTTTTATTCCAGTCAGACGTTTCTGTAAATGTATGACGCCATGAATTTATATAATTTTTGTATGTTCCTGAAAGAAATAATTCTTAGTGCCAGATATTGGCGAGGTCTTGGACCATTTCCCCCTTAATAGATAACGCAATGGATGGTCATGACAAATTTGCCGTACGTTATACTTTTTGTCAAGTAGTCTGGTATATTACCATTTAACATGTCAGTCGTCAAAAGTTAAGTAACATTAACATATCTACATGCACTTCTTAGGTGTATGCGAGACAGACAGACGGACAAACAGACAGACAGAAAAACAGACACATAGACAAACAGAAAAAAACAGACATGCAGGTAAACAAGCAGGCAGGCAGGCAGGCAGGCAGGCAGGCAGGCAGACAGACAGACAGACAGACATACATACATACAGACAGACAGACAGACAGACAGACAGACAGACAGACAGACAGACAGACAGACAGACAGACAGACAGACAGACAGACAGACAGACAGACAGACAGACAGACAGACAGACAGACAGACAGACAGACAGGCCGACTGACTGACCGACCGACCGACCGACCGACCGACCGACCGACCGACCGACCGACCGACCGACCGACCGACAGGCAGGCAGGCAGCCAGCCAGCCAGCCAGCCAGCCAGCCAGACAGACAGACAGACAGACAGAAGAAACATCCTTTTTCGCTTTTGACCACTGTTTCTTGTGCTCTGCCAAAATTGTTAGCTTCCTCAGGTCCATTCTTGATCCAAGAGTCTGAGTCCTGCTTTCTTTTGGTCGTCTCATGGCACGCTTAACATATTTATGCGATGATGTCCTCTCCTGGCTTTATATGTGCTGGCTCAGTAGGGCAAATTCCAAGGCTCTCTGCGCTGGTATTTCGTCTGACATCCTTTGCTCTGCGACTCTTCCAGACAGCAGCAATACATTTCACATTTTGTAAAGTGCATCGTTGTAAATTATGTTCCATGCCCGTCGGTGTCCAGTGATGGTGTGGAGATCTTTGTATTAACAGGCAACATGTGTGTGTGTGTACACCTACGTTTGGAGCAGCCCAGCTGTTACAGATATGCAGCATAAATGCTAGGCAGGTAGCGTTGCATAAGCGAAGTCCTTTTGTCAAGAACTTCTTTGTTCTAGGAATCCATAGCTTTCACAAGGACGGGGAAGCCATGTTCCCCATGCCGCAGTGTGCAGCAATGTCAGTATTGCAGAGCAGTGAGTCCAGGATTTTACTTTTCCCTCCACGGTTTGCCGCCACGAAGTGGATTGTCATTTCCTTCAAAGAAATTCTCAATTGTTAGTTTACTTGTAGCTATTGAGAGTAGTTCGTGAATGGGTATCATTTCCTCCTCTATGAAATTCATATCGTCCGCACCTTTCATCTCTGGCGGCATACTCAGTATGCGCACTGGCGGTATGGTCTTGTGGAATCTTGCCACATCTCCTGTAAATCGTGTCCACGATACTGGTAGGAGTATCGGCACCGATTGTCCTGCAACCAGTATCGGTGTGTATTGTCCAGTATTGTCTGGACGGCGTTACTAGTAGACTAGTATCGTTGATTTTTCACAAAAAAATACCCTTACCGATACTAATGTCCAGTATTGTTAGACTACGATCATTGGGTTTTGGAATATTTTAGGTGTAAGCCATTGTGATAATCCGCGGCCACCATCAGCATTCTCCGTAAATAGATGTATATCACGAGTCGAGATCATTATATCATAACTCAATCAATATTTTTGCTAATCTCCTTTTGAATGTAAATTTGTAATGATATATCGTTAGGTCTCCGAGATGTTGTTCACTCCTTATCCCTAAGAGAATATAAATCATCAGACCGAGGCCAAATACTTATTATCTCATTTGACTTCTTGGCAAACGCGTGGCTAGCTCTCAAATGGCAGGCTCAAAGAGTGAGGTGTTAGGACAAATTTCGCGGCTGAGATAATAGATTTTTACTCGATCTCAGGAATGCAATGCTACAAAATAACATGCCGTACCATTTATAGCCACAAATCGTATATGGACCAGTTGCTAAAAATGTTATTTAAGAATTGTCCATGATCAGTTTTGAGCAATGGGTTTTCCAGTACATCGTTTCAGAAAACAATATTTACTAAATCAACTTGTAGCGTCTGTCTAGACATTTTGGCAGAGTATTCATAAAATCAACGATTCAATGGCCCATATATCCAGAAAAGCCGTTATTTAACCCTTTCATGCCAACGTCAGACAAAACCGGCCTCTATAGTGCTCTTGGTGAATGCTCATTTTCAGGCCAAAGGGAAGATTTTTTGTTTTAATTTACCGCTATTCCAGCTGTCTCGATAACGGAGCCAGTCATTCCAGTGGTGAATTTTAAAAAATAGTCGTCTCGTGGCCTGTAAATGGACATTCAATAAGCAAATATTTGAATTATCTTGACCATATATAGCCACTAAAGGGTTAATAATACAGGGGATATTTATGGAGAAAAGATGGTAAACACTTTTCCCTTGCTATTCGTATTTATGGAAATGTAATATTTTTTTATTGTCATTATGAATAACAGGATCCAGTTCTAGCTATGCCCCGCCCATTTCCAGCTAAGCTCCGACCACTGTACACTTGTTAGATTCGTTCATCTAAGTTTCGAGGTAACCATACAGATAATCTGTTGACTATTTTTTTAAACTAATGCGGATGGTTGCTAGTGCTGCCTATGGCAGCATTTTTACACTAATAGGGCATGCAACCGTAAGTTTCTGGGTTCTGACCTACATGTCAGCTGCGCTATTGGCAAGAAACGTGTTTATTGTGAAATTATCGCGCATCACGATTCTGAAGACAGCTTCAGGAACAGCTGAGTATCCACTGGGTTAAGGAAGATTTAATTTTCTTTAGTCAGCGTACAAGGGATGGTCATTTATGGGAAAAGTTCTTGGCGCGTAGACATTGGTCACGCGATCGTCTTTCTGCACCATCCCACGCGACCCTTCATCTTCGTCTTGCTGAAATTATGGCAGCCGAGTATAAAAGGAGTTGTTTCGGCAATGTGGGCATTTTAATAACGTCGTGATAGTGAGGGACATGTGGGCTATATCATTTGAGTCTAAAGTACTGCACAGCTATCTCGAGACAAAGGTGTCGACTTTGGCCTGCCCTCCACGTGGACATTATCGCGTCACCAAATTAGTATAACGAGTAGAGTACAAGGCAGTATTAGAATAGTTTAAGGGGATCGTTTCCCCCAATATTTGAAGCTCCTCTGGGCATCGTCCAGACAGCCAGATGGCGTCTGAAGAAATTAAGTGACATCTTTATTAAGTGGGCTAAACCGGTCATTGAAGAGTGTTTTCTTAGCAAAAGGAAGTCGTACAAGTTAGTTCTTAATCTTAGTGAACATCGTTTATCAGACAGAACACATATTCAGTCAAACAAGACGTTCTAACTTACTGTCTGCCCCTCCAAGGTTAGTAACGGGAGACGTCTAGCAAGACAATACTGAAATTCAGTGAAGAAATTAGAAAGGTCTCGACGTTATATAAGACAGGCGGATGCCATTTGTAAATCCGCATCCGAGACATTCATTCACAACTTACATTTAGTACAAACGGATGCTACCTCATGTTTCCACTTCATCAGCAGTTGGAGACTCCGCTGACATCCGTGTCCGCGACGGAGCCAAAGCAACCCTGTCTTCTATATCTCCTCCTGCTAATTCCTGCATATGGTCAACTGCCATTCCGGAGGCATCATCTATCAAGATTGAGTACTTTATCAGCTAGCTTAGGGCTGGAGAGAGTGACCCATGTCAGTAGTTCGTGCTTCGGGCATCTCCACCAATACCACCCCACCCCCCAAACCACCCACCCCTGAGTGACTTGGCAGAGTCGGTTGGTAGACAGTATTGCGTCACCACGCCGAAGGAGCGTGCGACTTCCGCAATCTGAATGCGCATACTCTTGCCTATGTAATGGACTGGCTATGGCAGCAACAGCGCTCAGTAAAATTAGTTTTGAAATATTCTACAACATGTTTATTAAATAGTAATTAGTACAACAACGCATAGTCCGTCATTAATTAAGCTTTCGTGAGTATCTTATCTACGTCATTCATGACGTCATTGATTATGACGCCGGCCTACACATCAGGTTGTTGTTTCTGACGTCATCTGATTGATGAACAAATTGGAAAGGTCCATTTAAACTCGCTACTGAACATGGAGATTTGAACATGGAGATATACAGGATTTACAAGAGGTATGGACGAGATATTGTAGGATCGCTCATAAGTTCTGGTTTGAAAATACTCCCATCATCCATCAGCCATATGACGGCATTCAAAACTAAATTGTCAGGGCATATAAAACGTACATATGATGTCATTATTCTCCACGACCAAACACGACCAGACAACGGCACAGTTGTATCACTAGTAATGTATGCGCAGATGCCAGTATCAATAAGACAACGGGCTGCTGCTGCTGCTGCTGCTGCTCTGCTGCTGATGATGATGATGATGATGATGGTGAGGACAGTGAATCAAGCATTCCATCATATGTATCCATTGAATACGATACAAGCTGTGCGGTATAATGTCAAATCGGTGACGATGTCAATTTTCAAACCGGTTTGAACCCCATATCAGTTTCATGGGGTGGAGTGGGCCACGTATGTGTGGGTAGAGTTATTGTAGGCCTATATACGGTAATATTCGTTCAATGACCATGTACGTGTAGCAAGTATACGTCTATAAGTGTTGTCGGAAACCTTTGACCCAAAATACACGCTCACGACTTTATAAGCATCAAGAATAATGTATATGACATTCATTTCTGATTACGCCTGTAATTGTTCAAATCTAGCCTCTTACGGACTAACACTACTATATGTTCCATTTACAATTGATTAATTCTAATGCACGAGACTTCTTGTTTGTTTAATCGTCGTGCTTCGAACGACGAGATATATACCTTTATTTTGGTTAATTAGTTAAATACTGGGCTATTATTTTTAGAATGCTTGTTGAAAACTGTCGGTGTATGACAACTTTCAATCAATTACTCTCATTTTAACATTCTGATGACAAGCGGTCATCAAGTCGTATCGTTTACATTGGTTATACGTCCCGGTAATGATGATTTTGGTCCATTACAAATGGGACGTTGTTAGAGCCTACCCCTATTGAATTAAGCCTATTACCGGCATATTATGTGAACCGATATCACTGGTCAATGTGGTCATTGGCTTGCGATTTTTGCTTTAAAGACTTATCTATCTTTGTTGTGATAATACCCTCGCTCAGAAATACAGCGCCAATAATCATGTTTATTTGTATATTAATTGCGACAATTTAATAACACCTCGAAACTCGCAATGTGGATTACCTGCCTAGTGTTCCATGTGGGAACCGCTCCAGAGCGTTCTGCGCGTGCGAAATCGGCTTTTCTCGTTTTGTATATTATATGATATAATTAATGCGAAAACAGCAGATTGTCAATAATTTGCGGATTAGCAAACCGTTTTGTATTGTTTTCCCTATGGCACCCAATGCCTTTTAGATTAGCAGAAAGAGTGAACAATTAGTCTTTGGTATAGATAATCATGTGTTTTATACAGAATTGCGATAACTGAATTATTCACACAGCATGAGACTCATCCATTAGCCTACACGCTGAGCTAGCGTTAAGCATGCGCTCAAGAATTAAGGAACGAAATTATTTTATACCCAATTAAATTATGTTAACGCTGAATACGAAAAACCAATATTACAATTTTATGAATATTATCACGTAGAATTAAATATTTCGAAACTAATTTGACTGAGATTTAGTGCTACAAACAACAGCAGCATCTTGCAGTCACATTAGGTTCAAAATATTGGAAAGCTTAAAGACACAGTGCCCTTCATCATAAGCACATTAGTGAGAAAATAATAAAAATGTTGACTTTTGCGTGTTTAAATGGGTCGGAGTTTTAATCATTTAATGGACAAATTTGGTCAATAAAATTAATTATAGGCCCTAATTTTCTCATGAAAAATTTCAATTTACAGACTAAGGAAACTTTACCTCTGGAATGCCATGTTTCATTATCTAGCCAGTCATTTCAGTGGTACAGTTTTGAAAATAGACATCTTTAGGTCTGCAAATTGACAGTTTTCAAGACCACCGCAGAGGCTGACTTAGCAACAATATTTATAATTTAAAAAAGATTAATCAGTATTGGCTAAGCCGAAAATTTAATTAAACTCGGTTTTTCGGTGTGAGCATGATGACGGCGGTTTGCAAACGCCAACGTATTGAACCGGTTTACGATGTGAGATCGGTATAACGCGCAGCTCTAATACGGTAAGGAGTATATCACAGGCCGAAGGAAATGAGACAACTGGATGATGCCAAGCTAGTGGAACCATTAAGGGGATTCTATGTGTCTGGTGACTCAGCTGGCCATTCACATAATGGTGTCACAGAATATATCGCCATTGCAGATATCGATGAGTTACTATTAGGGGCTAAGTGTAGCGCGGATCGAGCGGTCAGGCACGAACCGGCCCAGTTCATCTGGGTACAGAATGGTCGGACACGGGACGTTCTAAGCTCGTACCCCACCTCCACATCCCCAACCGGGTAGGACGATAAGCGTGATAATGCCATATAAGCAAGGTTTAGAGTAACGGAGTCCGTGAGATCGCCTAGCGTGCATGAGCGGGTGTAAGAGGTAGCCTAGCTTGTGGAGAGAATGGCACCTTATACATATTCCGGGTCTGTAATCGCAATTCTTTAAAACCAGACCCTCCTCGTTGTTCTTGTTAAGAGCCATCACCACAATTTAACGAGGATTCTAAAGCTTTTTACAAAATTAAAATCAGTCCAGGAATGGCTGAGATATCGGACATTTAACATCCAATATTTTGAGATCCCAACCAAAATAATGCCGCCATCGCGAATATACACGTGGTAGGATGAAGGTTGACTGATCACCTGGTCCCGTAACCCTACATAGTTATGGCGCGTTCGCTGATTGGTTGAAACGTTCAGAGGGTGATGTCACCAATTAGTATAAACGGAGCTCAGAAATCTGAAATTCTTCAGAGAGACGTTGGGTGGTGTGGCTACCAGAGCATACCGAGACGAATAAGTACCGCTTACTGTAATAGCATCGGTAGTATATAACCCAAACAGTGCCTAACGGTTTTGAGTTCTCGTCTCTGGAGCACACCCACCGCACCACAGTTTAAGATTTTGTAATCTCCCGGACGATATCACCGGACGATATCACCGGGGTCAATATCTAAATTGAAAAGAAGGTTTGCCCCGCTACCAACACTTCAGAAGGACCTTCCATGCAGTGTGGCCTTTTGGCCATAATGTAAGATCCCAAAAGACAGTATGTAGGACGGTGGTGTTTTCCGATATCTCGCCAGATCTGCTGTACCATGTCTAAATAGTGGTCGGACAAACTTCGCACATGGCATGTGCTAGTTATTAACGTTTTGACCACAGTCCGCATAAGGACATTGCTTTATGTACCACACGAGCTATGCGGTGCATATCGTCATGTGCTCTGCAAATATGTTCTTGCATCAAATTAACTTTCTACCGTAGCCCTTCAGTAACATACGGGGCATCAACATATCCGCCATAATACGGAAACTTCTTCACGACCGCGTAATTCCTAATATGTTTTCGTACCTGACTATCTACTAGCCATCCACATAAGTTCTTCTTCATCGTTCATGTGTATGAGCTAGATCGTCTGCGGATATTCACTAAGCAGCGACTTCAGTATCGAGCCAACTCGCACTTCAAATATGTGACGCTTCAACTACAGTGGCATCAGGACATTTTTCTAACGATGACTAATATGTACTCCTTAACCATTATAATATATAAATCGTATTAGGCACCGATTATATGTGGGTACCGCAAGGTCGTCTGAGACCTTACTTTTATAGTTTATATATTTTATTGTATATATTTATTTTCATTTATATGCCGATGACTAATAGGCATCGCAAGGTCGTCTGCCATTATTTTTTAACTGTACTGTATTAGTTAATATTATGGCAGTAGCCATCCAAGTTCTATCTTTTTGGTTATTATTATTGCATAAAATACTTGGACCGCACTTCACTTAGGCTTAACAACACCACCTTGGTCCCCTACAGCATCAATTGTTCACTAAGGTCGCTCTTCATGTTCTCACTGAACGAACATGACATGCGGTCGCTAAACCTAACTATGACAGCTGTATAGGTTTACAAAGTAGCTTGGAATGACTACTATTTAGGAGACATTTGTATAAGCATCTTTTCCGGGAGCTGCGGATAAATTATACACCGCGCATCATTTGTATAAAGTGTGTATAAAGTGGCGATCTACCATAGGGCCTCCCAAATGGATAGTATAATATGAGTAGTTGTCTCTTTCTACGCCCCTCCGGCCTCAGGGCCTATTAATTGTCTGGACTCCCTCCACCACGTTGGTTAGAACTGGATTCAGAAACTATTGGGGTTTCTGAGCGGTTAGAATCAAAGTGTCGATGACCGCGCACGCACGCACGCACGCATGCGCGCATACACACAGCCATCTGTATCTTCGGATACTGGTTAGTTTAGTGTTCATGTCAAAGGAATTGTATTTTTTTCGCCGTACTTGGTAGCGATCATGACCAGAATGAAGCGAGGATTCCAAAACTCTTTACCAATTTTAAATCGGGTAAGAATTGGCTGAGTTATGACTAAATGAGCCCACCTGTTCTATTTTCATAATATTGAACCCCATAGGCTTGGGGCATGTATGCTCTCAGTGCATTGGTACTATAGCGTGCCACGTGACTCTCTTCCCTGCCTATGAAGCGCGCTCGCTGATTGGCTGTGGCGTTCCATCTGTGACGGCAAAGGCAGTATACAAGCGGTCGAAAAATCAGATTCTCCAGCCGTCAGGTGGTGGTGAGGTGCCTGGTCTGAGAAGACGAGCACAAGTTATTGCATTCTGTAAAGCAGATATCCAACATCTGCTTCGGACACATTCGGTTTTCAGACTCGTTTTCTTTGGGGTACTAGCCACCACATCCGCAACCACCAGTTTTTGTAAGTTCCCGGGAAGATATCACCCAGGGGTAATAAACAACTTAACGTCAGGTAGCCCAAGCCACTACTTCCGCAAAGGGACCTTTTGTGCGGATGGGCCTTTTGGCCCTGATGTAGCTCGTCGTCCAGTATGTGGGGCAAATGACGTGCTCTGTGATGACTCACCTGATCTGCCGTACCACGCAACTAGTGGTGGAAATTAATCTGCACATCATGTGTTAGCCTTTTGACAATTTCGACCGAAGTTATGGGGTCATTGCTTGATGCATCGTATGAGCTATTCGATGCATCTCGTCTTGTGAACCGTCAGAATGCAACCGCATTAACTTACATTCATCCATAGCCTGTCAAGAACTATAGGGCACCTTTTAACTTTTGCACCAGTACCGAACCTTTAGACCACTCAGTTAAATTAATAACTTTTCATGTGGACTTGACTAGCTACTAGTCATCTTCCTCCGTGAAGGATCATCCTCAGTTTTTTTTGCGAATGAGCCATATGTGTAGTGTGTCTGCAGTATTTTCCTAGCAGCCAACTTCCGCATCCTGCCATCTCGCGCTCCAATTGTGTTGCACTTTCAACTATTCTGTATTATTATATTATTATTGTATTACTTTAATGTAACAGGTACTGGTGACTAACAAGTAGCTCCCGGCCATTTGAGACTGCATTTTAAAGTTTATTATTATGTGTATGTTATCCTCATTTTCGTGCTAATAAGCACCGTCAGGTCGAGTGACCTTCTATTTACTGTATTTGATATGGCAGCAGCCATCCATGCTAAATTGTTTAGTTTATTATAAAAACTATTGGACCACAGTATCACTAGGTTACACTATACAGCAACAATATCCGCACCACCTTGTTCTACACACAGCATCAATTTTTCACTGAGGTCGCTGTTCATGTTATCATTATGTGAACATGACATGCGGCCGACTAAACGTGGACTGTTCTAGCTCGATAGGATAGGTTTATAGTAGTAGGGATGATTACTCTGTAGGAGACATTTTGTGTTAGTCTCTTTTCCGGAGTAGCGGAGATGTAACACCGTACTCTGGGTAGATTGTATAAATTGGTCATTTACATTAAGGCCGCCATTATGAGTAATTGTCTCTGTCTACCCTCTACCAGCCTTTGGGCGTATTCATTGTCTGGACCTCATTCCGTCACCTGATTTAGAGTTAGCTCTGGAACTATTGGTGTTCCAGAGTGGCTAGAAATAATATCTTTGGATACTGGTTAGTTAGAAAACCCTGCCAAAGTAAGAAGCACTGCGAAAACATATATATAATTAATTACTGGCCTGCAGTGCATCTCTGGACGATTTTACAGAACCCTAACGACAGGTAAATGTTAGCTCCCTGGGTACGGATCAGTAATAATCCGTACCCGACACACTGGTGACGGAAACGATCTAGCTCTCTACCAGTGACTGGGAGTGGTCTTAGAACCTGCCACGCCCTCCGGGGAAGGTCAGTATAGTTGGATAGCGGCATCTTTGTCCCCACCTTAAAACTTGAATGTGCTTTTTCAAACGCTTATGTACCATAATTTGTCCTTGTGATGTTATGTGTTGTCATGACCTGATGGTGACAAGATAATTATGTGATTCTGGAGCTCTCATCTCATGATAAGTACACGTGCGTCTCCTAAGGGAGATGCTCCATAGGATGGCCTCATGGTCACCGAACATTCTCACCAGTCAAACTTATATGTTAAAAGGTAGTTAGGTTACATTACCAATTGCTGTTAAAACTAGACTTGGACCCAACAACTAAAAGATCACAATTATGTGATTCTGGAGCTCTCATCTCATGATAAGTACACGTGCGTCTCCTAAGGGAGATGCTCCATAGGATGGCCTCATGGTCACCGAACATTCTCACCCGTCAGACTTATATGTTAAAAGGTAGTTAGGTTACATTGCCAATTGCTGTTAAAACTAGACTTGGATCCAACAACTAAAAGATAGGGCAAGAATTAGCAGAAGGCCCACATAAATAAAAAGTGGCAACTACTAACATAGAATCTTGAAACTTACATAAGATGGCGGTGTTGAATTCTGCGGAAATCATCCACCCCACCTTCATGTAAAACAGCGTGCCTCACAACAACCATATAGCTTCACTAGGTTAACTCGTTTACATAATTTGGTTCTAACAATAGAGTGGCCCTTTTTGCCATCTCTCTTTTTATCCGCTTTGGCATTGAAGGCATTTTCATGTGACGGAGGCCCAGGCGAGGCACTTTCGTCTCGCAACAAAATAATGTTCTTTAGTCGCTAATTTAGTTTATATTTCTAAGTAGCCACGCTAGGACCCTCCTTTGCGGAGATACATCATGGATCTTACTCTGTGAGGTACCTCTGGTGAGGACAACGATGATGGGTCATCAACTCGGCCCCATGTCCTGGACCTCCTACCAGGTAGCAGCATACGAGTACGATTGTTTGACTGTTACCTCAGTAATTATTGTATCTATTTTTAGTCATTATCTCCCTGCCTTAAAATGGAGCCGTGGAACTGTCACACCAGTGACACCAACAGTGTAGACGGGACAGTGAGGTTCAACTTTAGCGGTGATGGTCGCACGGCCCCACTGGAACATGAACATTCCACCAGCTGTCGAAGTCAGTTTCTGTATGATCCAACAGCGTGCAACACCAGATCCACAACCCCGAGATCCATAGCTAACCAGCTGTCCCACACTGCCGGGCCGTGTACCTGTGGTGCCACAGAATGGGAACATCTGGTAGACCAGTGCGCATGCCCGGAGGCTACAAGTGGCACCCGATGTGAGGCCTGAACACAAAGTGGACCCAAACCAACCTGTATGTTCCGGTCTCCCTTTTACTACAATATGTACTCTCCTGACTCGGAGGTGGAGTACTACGATGGAAGGGTGGCTCGAGCGCTCACCGGTGACGAGAGAAATTATCAGAATTAGAAGACACACCATTAGTACGACCACAAGAGTACTCGCTGATCAGTCAGAAGGCTTTCCGTGATGCCTCCGAGGTGCGTTCATCTTTTATAATACTGTCTGACATCCGCACTAGGCACTCTAGACCTGTACCGTATCATGGACAGCAGCGCAGAAGTCTCCCTCTGAGGCATACTATACAACCTACACACCCATATGGTTCACCATGTCAACTTTACGGTGACCAATGGCCCACTCATCATGCGCCAAGGCCGGCATTTCCACCTACAAGACCATCATCTCCCTGCTACCCATCAGTACCGCAGTATGGAGATAGGAATGCGGAAGCACCACGACCATCATATCCCAGTGGCTGCATAAACACCCACTACACTCAGCGGCCTCGTCATTCCCCTGGACATCCACTGTACCAAGAGAGACCAGAGCAACGTCCTACGGACCCGCCACGACGTATGCATAATACACCAGCACCGGTGCATCGTCCTGTACCAAGGCAGAAGCTCCCGCGTTCATCCGTTCCAACCTATCATACGGAACCTCACAGACGGGAATAACCCCCTCGTGTACGGAGGGACCAGGATACGCAGAGCACCTCCACCCACACCGACCTTTATCTACATTCACCCCATTCTCTCCCCCCCCCCCACCTGGATTCACGCCTATTGTACCTTATCATGGCACTGGACAAGTCATCCTCCCACCCTATTTCAACGGGGAGAGTGACTGGACCAATTATAGGTGACAGTTCGAGAGCATAAGCCATATAAACAGGTGGACAGATCAACAAATGGGGGCGTATCTGGCTACCAAACTGTCATAGAACACAGCCAATTACACTGAATTGAAAATTGCTCTTTCTGAGAGGTTCCGAGATATGGCATTGGGAGAGACGAGCCATCTTCAGTTGACAAACCTAAGAAGACATGCAGAAGAAACTCTGCCCGAATTGGCCAGCCGCATCAGACGCCTCATCACCCGAGCGTACCCTAACACAAAACATGAATGAGTCACCCACCTCCATTTAGACACATTCTTTGATGCTTTGAGCGGAGAACAGCCCTCAAGGAAAAACTATTCCTTTTAGAACACAGGAGCATTCACACTCTTACCGCAACAGGAGTACAAATCGAGAATTTCCTCGAGCGAGAGAAAAACACTCGTCGTCAACTGCACCCCATCAATTAACTAAATGACGCTAAAATCCTCACTTCTATGGACAACTCACACACTCCAAGCACCACCGACATCAGCACCGCAAACCAACCTGCACCACCTCCCCGAGGAGATCACGTGCACAGAGGAAGAGGGTGTGGCAAGTCCTATTGCTGGGGCCACGGTAATACCCCAGGACTTGGAAACCAGCAAAATAACAACAATAGGCAGGCAACACACGACAGGTTAGACGAGATCACAAAACAGATCTCCGCCCTCACCAATCTGGTCACAACTCTCAGTACCACGGTGGCAACCCAACAGACTAGTGTAGCCACCGGGGGCTTGTGTGACTCCACCGCTATTGCTGTCCGGGTGGTGCTGCCGCCATGGCTGCTGCTGCTCCTGCTGGTCAGTCAGCCTCAGGGTTGAGGAGTGGTCACCGCGCAACTCTGATGTCCACAAAAACCAAACTCCAGGGCCAGTGGAACGATCACATTCCAGTGGGTTCGCGCAGATATTGCTGCGAAAGTTGAACACCACAGTATCGTCACAGCTGTTCGTGTCTCAGATGTGTCGAGCCATCGTTTCCATGGTGGAAAGAACGGTGCTAGCACACAAATTTACTTTAAAAGTAGCAAACGGACCTTGGTTGTTTGCTTGCTACTTAGGACGGTGCAGGTAAAAAAAACCAAAAAGTGGTGTATTAAGTTTTTATCTCGCCAGCAGTACCTAACTGATCTAGTCATATATGGAGGGTATCATGAAAGGTACCCCTTTGGGGGAAAAGTCCTGGCTGGGCACCGTCAGTTGGTTTAATATAAACTATATCTGCCTCAGGCTGGCCAAAAACAATTGGTTTGCGAGAGGAAAGTGTCTCGCGCGGGCCTCCATCACAGGAAAATGCCCACAACACAGCAGCAGAGGAAGAGAGGAAAATAGAAGAGATGGAGAACCGTCCTGCAATAATATGCAGGGTAAAAATAGTGAACCCATACCACTACAGTCCCAAGGATGACTGCATCTTTAGCGTTCGCTTATGAGGAAATATACGATGGTACCACACCATGGCGCCTTGTGAGAAGGCAGCCAGTGGGAAGCCAATGATGAAAATGCAAGGGAATGATGGAGGTACTCTCACCGTTTGTGTGCAGAGTGCGAAAGAAACATCCCACAATAAAGATGAGGAGGAAAAATATGCTACTGCTAACATCTACAAGGTTGGGAATATAAGATTTTGTGAGAGGAAAGTGCCTCCCATGGACCTCCGTCAAAAGAAAAACGCCGAGGTAGAGGAGGAGAGCGGTAAAAATGGCCACCCTCCTATCTTACAAAGTTGAAAAAGAGTGTTATGTGTTTTTATCCTAATGTAGTTATTTTACTGTTGGTGTGACGGTGTATACATAAAAATGAGGTGGCTGATCCTTATGGGATTCAGCACTGTCATTTTGTGTAAGTTAAAGATCTATTTTAGTTGGTACCATTCTGTACTTTGCAGACCATATGTGGGCCTAAGCTACAGTTTTAAGTTTTAAGTCCAAACACATAATTTTAGGCTGCAAATGGCGTAGCACCAATTGTCTTTAAAGAATACGTCTCCTGACGAGGATGCTCAGTACCATTGCCGATACCCCACGGAGCATCTCTCCTCAGACCGACACCATGCAACATGTTGTCTGGTGGTAGTTTCAGAATCGCAAAGCAATCCATCATCATACCACATCACAACCACAAATAACAACACATCGACAAATCACAATGACAGAAGTGTGTTTAGAAAGCGAGTTTAGCATTTTAGCTTATTTATGATGGGGGAGAGAGAAATGCATTTCCATCTATGGTGGCTATCCCGTGGGCGTGGTGAGCTCTAAGGCTTCACCCAGTCACCGTAATGAGTTAGATGGTGATCCGTGTTTCTATCCGTCACCTAAGGTTTCGGGTATGGATCTGTACCCTGGAGTTACAGTTTAGCTGCTTTAGGTTTGGAGAAAAGTTGCCCTAAGAACACTGTTGGGATGGCAAAGGTGTTGCCGTAGTTATATTTTCGCAGTATTTTCTATTTTGGCATAAAAAGTCCTGCTTAATAGGTATCAGAAGATACACAGGGTATTATGTGAACGGCAGATTGATTCAGGCTGACCAGAAAAGTAGTGTGGTTTCTTGAGACGGTCCTAACCATTCTGACAGTGGGAATTCAAACAATTATTTTGGCCAGGCGGCCAGAGAATCATAGTCAAAGGCAGTTACCCCCTGCTTTAATTTAGGAGGCCTTAATATGGACGGCCAACTAGGAAAATCAGTAGTACCACTTATACAACGATCTTATTGACACGAGCAGTGGTCTTAGTGTAAAATTGGTGCCGTTAGGAGAAAACATAGTGATGCATTTGCTGTTGATGTATAGTGTAACTTAGGTGTACTGTGGTCCAACATTTTTTCTAGTTTTTACTGCTAACTAATATTATGGGCAGAATGCCTAATTACAATTATACATTCATTGAAGGATAAGGCCAACTTAGACTACGGTGCCCTTTAATTGTTGACACCGTTTACAAAGCATAACATTATGTATAATATCATACTAAAGCAGAGGTCGCATATGGCCTTACGGTACCACTTAGTGTGGTAGTATTTTTTATTATTAACGATATAACGTAACTATGATAATCCCCTATGTGGTGCACCTATTAGTCATCAGTACAATTTAAACATCACATCTTCTCTTTACACCGTCCTGTCGCGGTGTGAGTTGATGCAAGGTGTAGCTGCCGCCTGGATAATTACTGCAGGCTGCTGGCCGGTATGTTTCATACTCAAGAGCAGTGAAAAATAATGCCATTACTTGTGGTCAACAGATTGTCATACATAGCACATAATGAAAAGTTCACCATATTACCATTATGCTGTTTGTGTTTCAAGAGTGACAGATTGTAGATATGGGACTGTTTGGTGGGAAGTCATGACCCCGCTGGACGTCTTATATGTGCGAGTAAGTCCCGAGTGAAATTCATGTTTGAATACCAGGTGAGCTAATAGACTATGTCACAATGTATATTTAGATGCACTGGGTGGCATCAAGCAGTTTCGCAGAAGCGATGCGATCACAATCTATATTTAGATATATTACCAGCACTACGTAACAGTCTATATTTAGATGCAGTACCAGTAGGCATCTTATTATTTGAATATGTATTAGATGCACTGGGTGACATCAACCAGTGCTGATGATATACAGTTTCGCAGAAACAGGTTCGAAACTGAGGCGAAACTAGGACTATGATAGTAGTATGAGAAGTTAGGAATGGAATAGAATTGAATAGGACACTGTGTTGTGAGTTGATGGCTTATGTCAATAGTTGAAGATGAAAGTTGTTGCTGTGGAAGCGGCACGCTCTTTTATAATGTTCAGCAGTCATTTCGGCCAATAGTTTAGTAAATATTCGAGTGAAATGAACGATAAGAATCGATAGGAATCGAGAGGATTTATAGGAAATTAGGGTCGACAGACTGACGAGTAGTTGTGACAGTTAGCTGTCAGGCTCCATCAAAACAAGTAATAATAACACCACCTGGCAGTGAGATCATACAGCTCATGTGCTTATTAACGTTCGTTTCCTACATGCTTATACGTGATAGGCAATGGATGGGAAACGGACATTTAAGCGGCATGGGTGAATCAAGTACACATTAGAAGTTTGTAGATAAACAATACGTCAATCAAAGTAACACCTGCTACAACAGCGGTGACTGTAATGTTGTTAGTTAGATGACAGGTCTCATCAAGTCAGAACCAGCCCAAACCACTTGGACCAAGTTTAATGTTCTATTCCTGAAAGAGAAACACGGAGTTTGATTAGTCGGGATGACGTCATAATCAATGGGCATCCGATCAAACTCCGGTGAAGAGAAATCAAGAGAACATGAAGTAGAAAATAGGAGTAGTATATAAAGGGCACTTTGCCTTTTATCGGGAGTCTTTTTGGTTCCGATTTATGGAGTTAGAGTTAGAGTCAGGTTTTGAACTCGGTTAAAATTCGGTCCGCCTCTCACATTGTGAAACTCTTGCTGAATAGTTTTAAGTAGGCAAGAGCTGGTTGAAATTAAAGAAGCTTAGTAAACATTGATTTAAATTAACTGTTCGTTGTAATACGTAAACTGGTGACAGTATAAGTTGCCAAACTTTATAGGTCTTATTGTACAGTTAGGTTAGTGAATAAAACCATCACCTTGTACTATAACGCAAGGCAAAAGTTTGGCGTATCTCGTTGTTACTCTGGAGAACACGGAAGACCACCGTGTCGAACCAATCACTCTGAAACGCGCAGTCCGATCAGGCCCATGGCACTTCTATAAATATCGTCAGGTCTCTGTACCTACGAGGCGAGCTAGTGTCGCGCTCCTTCCTCATCGATAAAACCGGTTGTCGCAGCAGCCAAACATACAAGGTTGTATCGAAGAAGGAGGAGCCCAAGAATAAGTGAGTGAAAAGAGGTAGTGGAAATCTTCAAGATGTCTCCATTGTGTAGAGATGGTAAGTACATATTAGTAGATTATTTTCTCGGCACAATCCATGCCGCTTATCTCTTATGGCGCATAAAGCAATGCCCTTGTCTGGGCTACGGTCAAACATGAATTCGGTGACGCTGGATGCGTCCATTGATTATCACCACCGTTTCTATCGTGGTACGGCAACTCTGGCGAGACATTTAAGAACACCACCATTCTTACATGTTGAGTTGGTTGTTAATAGTCGAAAGGTCTTACACCGCAATGAAGGCACCACTGGTGATGGTAGTGAGAATAAAGAGCCTACTTTTAATTTAGAATTTTTATCCCTGTTGATTTACCAGGAGCGTCCAAAAACTTAGTGCGGTGCGGAGCGTGGTTGTCCTGAGAGGGAACCTGAATGTAATAAGCTGCATTGGTGTAGATTGCAGAACGTGAGCTCTACGCAGTAGGAAGATAAGGAACAAGTTCCCACTCGGACCGAAGCCGCCTCCCTTCTAACTGAGTCTGACTGTGAGAGCGCATTTTACACTGGGTGAGAGGCTGCGCCAGCAGGCTAAGCCAATCAGAGCACGTGTTGTGCATGAGGCGAAGTACGCCCACTGGCGGTGTCTACGCTTTAGCTGGAGCTCTCAATGGTCTGTCTTAACTTTACCATTTCTTTGCCAGATCTGAACCGGATTCAGAGTTTTGAATTCTCCATCCAATTCTAGTAATAATACACACCAAAATCATGGAGAACATTCCCATATTACGGAATCGCCATGATATGAGCAACTATATACATAAGTTGCCAGTCTCCATAGTCTAGTGCGCCAATGTTTGTTTGCCTATCATGGCCGCGCATGCGCATCTGGCTGTCATTCTATTCTCCTTCCAAATGGCTTGTATATGCGCGGGCCTTATGTGGCCAGTGTGTGTGTGAGGGGGGTGGGGTGGGGGGGGGGGGGGGGTGGTTGAGCGTGTACTATTCCCTACTGGGTTGTTTCGTACCCAGCCAAACGGGGCCGGTACGTAGCTGAAATGGCGGTCCGCGCTACACCACCCCCTCCCAGTTTGGCACGTGAGCCGAACGGTACCGCATCATGAATCGCTGACCACAGGGCACATGCTAGGCGAGAATTATAGACTTCTCGGGTAGGCACATGGCTATGAGGAGAAAGAGAGATGCGTGAGGCGCGTATTCATGAGAGTGAGGCACATAGACGTGCAAAAGTGTTAAGGAGAGAGGCATACTTTTTATTTTGAGATTTGGCCTGGTTTTTATTTGTCCAGGCCGTTTTCATTTTTTGTTATATATTATATGAATAAAACATGCAAAAATGGCATATCGTTGTATCTACACACTTTGAGTGTGGCTCTTTAGTAAGAGTCTGCATGAGCGGCCTTTGCCACACTTTCAATCCATCCTGCTATGCAGGAAGATCATAATAATATGTGGAAATATTGTCAGGCAGCCCCAACTCTCTGCTTGGAAGGTATGACCAAGTTACTTCCATTTTACGGTGGGCCATATCAGTACACCGCATGCCATGTATTTGGTGGGATATACACCATAAGAAGAATATCCGAGGCAGAGCTATGTTACATATGGTCATGCAGGCTCTGTATGTACGAGCACCAACCAGGCATCCGATCAGTTCCACATACATCTGCCAGCAGACTCATCCAGGCCACCAAGATCCGGAAACTCACAACCAGCACCACTTTATCATGCCTCATCACCGCATTCCAAAGACAGAAATCCACGGCAGTTACCATCACCACCACCACGGCGATCACCATGATAACAGCAACCACCATGACCGAAGCAAGCCGAACACCCAGCACCACTGCAGTTCATCACATCACACCTACGTCGACACCTCATGTGTTAGACAGAACTTTTCCAAATCTATCCACTACATCATCGGATACCAGTACGGAAGATGTTATCGAAAGTATCTCAGCATCTCGACTTCACCCACCACATCCCGCATATGCAGATCGTGGTACCCAAACCTGTTGGGGTAATTTTTCAGCCAATACCTGAGGCCATTACTGTCACGGATGCAGCAGAATGTTTGATTAAGTTATGCAGAAAAGTGAATATTGCGTATTATGTTTATTTTTTAAATACTATTCTTATTATTATTAAAAGTTTTTAAAATTGAAACCCCGTCCCAAAGCTGACCATGGCTAATTATCGCATAGCTGTGTCTCACCAAAAATCGCTGTGGGTCCCTTTGCTGCAAGCACGCTCTATATGGTGTAAGTAAGCAGCATACCGCAGCGAACATGCCATTATCCAGATAATGCCACCTAGCTATTGATGGGGCGGCGTGATGGCTTTTTAATGTTTTAAAAGCATTATTATTATTATTAACATACCATTGTTCTTATTATTTTTCTTCTTGTTACAGATAACACGATGGATATTGGTTGGCGAGAGCCATCCATGCGGATTCACAATAATGGGCCACCCTATATGCATGTCCTCATATATCGACATGCATACGTAATTTACTGTTCTAAACTTGTGTTATGTATATATAAATATATATATATATATATATATATATATATATATATATATATATATATATATATATATATATATATATATATATATATATATATATATATATATCTTTATTTTTATACGTTCTTATTTTTATAACCTGATTCTGGTACGTTGGAGCTTGGGCGTTCTCGGCGGAAAGTTAATTATCCATCACCAAGGAGAACTATAAGCTATTGTTTAGTCGAATCATGATAACAAATAAAAGGAGCACGCGTCACATCGTGAAACAAAAAATAAGAAAGGACCCGGAAAAATAAATACCGGCGCAAAATTCAAAATCAAAATATGCCGCCCTCCCAAACTCTTTCGCACGCCTATAATATACGTCTCTCGCATCACTACTCCTCTCCGCTATGCACCTCCAGAGAAGTCAATAATTCTTGTCTAGCGTGTGCCCTGTACGTTTGATCCATGACTGTGGTATCGTTCGTTATGGGTGCCAAACTGGGAGCGGTGGTGTAGCGCAGATCGAGCAGTCAGGTACGAACCGTCCCAGAAAGTCTGGGTATGGGATGGCCGGGCCGGGTACGTTCCGAGCACGCATCCCTGGGTAGGACGATACGAGTGTGTAGAGCCGATTATGAGAGGAACGTAAAATTATTAAATCTGTAAGATCGCATAGCGCGCATGCGCGGGCGTCAGAGATTGCTTAGCGACATGCATTAGCGTTGGGCAGAAAAAGCATCTCATACAGTACCGAGTTGGTACTCGTAATCATTTTAGGTTTCTCGTCGTACTTGGTATTTATGATGGCTAGAATGATGCGAGGATTCCAAAACTCTTTACCATTTTTAGATCGGTTAAGAATTGGCCGAGTTATGGCTAAATCAGCCCACTTATTCTATTTTCAAAATATTGAACCCCATATGCTTGGCACATGTATGGTCTCAGTGCATGGGTACTATAGCGTGTCACGTGACCCGCTTCCCTGCCTCTGAAGCACGCTCGCTGATTGGCTGTGGCGTTCCATCTGTGACGTCACAGGCAGTATATAAGGGGAGGAAAAATCAGATTCTCCAGCAGTCAGGTGGTGGTGAGGTGCCTGGTCTGATAGGATGAGCGCAAGTTACTGCATTCTGTAAAGCAGATGTCCAACGTCTGCTGCGGATCCTTTCGGTTTTCAGACTCGTTTTCCTTGGGGTACTAACCACCACATCTGCAAACGCCAGTTTTTGTAAGCTCCTGGGAAAACATCACCCGGGGGCAATAAACAACTTAAAGTCAGGTGGCCCAAGCCACTACTTCCGCAAAGGGAGCTTTCGTGTGGATGGGCCTTTTGGCCCTGATGTAGCTCGTCGTCCAGTACGTGGGGCGAGTGACGTGCTCTGTGATGACTTGCCAGATCTGCCGTACCACGCAACCAGTGGTGGAAATTAATCCACACATCATGTGTTAGCCTTTTGACATTTTCGACCGAAGTTATGGGAACATTGCTTGATGCATCGTGTGAGCTATTCGATGCATCTCGTCTTGTGAACCGTCAGAATGCATCCGCATTAACTAACATTGATCCGTAGCTCATCAGGAACTATACGGCACTTTTTAACTTCTGCACCAGTACGGAACTTTTAGACCACTCAGTTAAATTAAGAACCTTTCATGTGGACTTGACCAGCTACTAATCATCTTCCTCCGCGAAGGATCGTCTTCACGTTTTCTGAGAATGAGCCTTATCCGTAGTGTGTCTGCAGTATTTTCCTAGCAGCCAACTTCCGCATCGTGCCATCTCGCGCTCCAATTGTGCTGTGCTTTCAACTATTGTGAATATGGGACTTCTTCCGTAACGGTGATTAATAGCTACTCTGTCTTATTATATTATAATTGTATTACTTTTATGTAACAGGTACTGATGACTAATAGGTACATCCCGGTCATTTGAGACCGCATTTTATTGTTTATTATTATTATATATATATTATCCTCATTTTTCGTGTTCATAAGCACCGTAAGGTCGTGTGACCTTCTCTTTACTGTATTTTATAAAGTTGGTGATATGGCAGCAGCCATCCATGTTACATTGTTTTGTTTATTATAAAAACACTTGGACCGCAGTATCACTAGGTTAGACTATACAGCAAGAACATCTGCATCACCTTGTTTCCAGCACAGCATCAATTTGTCACTGATGTCGCTGTTCATGTTCTCATTATGCGAACATGACATGCAGTCAACTAAACCTGGACTGTTCTAGCTCGATAGGATAGGTTTACGGTAGTAGGGATGATTACTCGGTAGGAGACATCTTGTGTTAGTCTCTTTTCCGGAGTAACGGATATCTAACACCGCACCATTTACCGTAAGGCCTCCATTATGAGTAATTGTCTCTGTCCATGCTCCACCAGCCTTCGGGCTTATTGATTGTCTGAACCTCCTTCCGCCACCTTATTTAGAGTTAGCTCTGGAACTATCGGGGTTCCAGAGTGGCTAGAAATAAAGTAACGATAACCGCATACAACCCCCTACCACCCACACCCCCACCCCGTGTATCTTCGGATACTGATTAGTTAGAAAACCCCTCCAAAATAGGAAGCACTGCGAAACCATGTATATAATTAATTACTGGCCTGCAGTGAATCTCTGGGCGATTTTACATAACCCTAACGACAGGTAAATGTTAGCTCCCCGGGTATGGGTCAGTAATAATCCGTACCCGACACACAGGTGACGGAAAGGATCCAGCTCTCAATCTAACTGTACCAGTGACTGGGTGCGGTCTTAGAACCCACCACGCCCTCTGGGGAAGGTCACTATAGTTGGATAGCTGCATCTTTGTCCCTGCCTTAAAACTTGAATGTGCTTTTCAAACGCTTATGTAACGTTATTTGTCCTTGTGATGGTATGTGTGGTTATGACCTGACGGTGACAGGATCGTTATATGATTCTGGAGCTCTCATCGCATGATAAGTACACATGCGTCTACTAAGGGGGATGTTCCGTAGCGTGGCCTCACGGTCACCGAATATTCTCGCCCGTCAGACTTATATGTTAAAAGGTAGTTAGCTTATATTGTCAATTGCTGCTAAAACTAGACTTGGACCCAACAACTAAAAGATAGGGTAGGAATTAGCAGAAGGCCCCACATAAATAAAAAGCGGCAACTACTAACACAGAATCTTGGAACTTACATAAGATGGCGGTGTTGAATTGTGCGGAAATCATCCACCCCATCTTCACGTAAAACAGCGTGCATCACATCAACCATATAGCTTCACTAGGTTAACTCGTTTACATAATTTGGTTTTAATAAGAGAGTGGCCCTTTTTGCCATCACTCGTCCTCCGCTTCTGCGTTGAAGGCATTTTCCTCTGACAGAGCTCCGCGTGAGGCACTTTCCTCTTGCAACAAAATAATGTTGATTTGGTTTATATTAAACTAGCTAAGTATTCGCGCTAGGTCTCTCCTATGCGTGGAAACCTCACGGATCATACTTTGTGTGGTACCTCTGGCAAGGACCACGATGATGAGTCATCAACTCAGCCCCATGTACTAGGCCTCCTCCCGGGTAGCAGCAAACGAGTACGATTGTTTGACTGTTACCGTTGCCCTGTAGGTGGGGCTTCGAATACACCTTCCGTGTCATCTACGTGTCGTAAGAGGCGACTAAAGGAGGTAAGGGTGAGGTAACCCTGATAGAAACCTCGAGTGCTGAAGACGGAGGTTCCAGGCCGCACGGCGCACTCTAATAAACCATGGATCCACGCACTTAACGCTTATGATCATGTCGATAGTCACTTACAGGACTGGCGGTATGATCAGTGAACGAAAAGAAGAAGAAGACTGTTACCTCATTAATTATTGTATGTATTTTAGTCGCTATCTCCCGGCCGTAAAATGGAGCCGTGGAACCGTCACACTGGTGACACCAACAGCGTGCACTAGACAGTGAGGTTCAACTTTGGCGGCGATGCTCGCACGGCCCCACTGGAATGTGAACGTTCCACCGGCTCGCGAAGACGGTTTCCGCACGATCCGGCAGCGCATAACACTGGATCCACAACCCCGTGATCCGCAGCTAACTGGCTGTCCCGCCCCCGCCGCACCGTATACCTGCAGTGCCACGGAACGGGAAGGTCCGGTAGACCAGTGCTCCTGCCCGGAGGCTACTCTACTCATTAGCTGTCACTCGTTAGCTGTTCGAGTCTCGCTGTCTAGCTGTCCATCGTCAAGATTCGTCCGCTCTTAAATACGATTCTGTCGCTCTTAAATATTATTCTCTCGTTAGGTCAACAAAGATGTATTTATTATGTGAGTGTGATCGTGAATGTGGCCTAAGAGTATAATTAACTAATCTGACTAATTAACAATTAACATATAGACTACAACAATAATATAGCAACATGTTAGAATACAAGGGATTACATAAGTAATATTCATCAGGTCCAGTCCAGCTAACTAATTGACCCATTGTGGGCTTGGTTATTAATGTCGTATAGTATATATTTGTCATTGATTGTTCTAATGATAGTCGCGTGTCGTATCGAGTCTGCCACGTGCCACTGGGCGTTCCCATCAAGCAAGCCTATCCTATAGTGTGCGAGTGTCTGTGCGTTGCTTCATGTGCGCGTTTCTATATGTGACTTGCTATTGACGCGTCCGTGCGTGCGTTGTGACAATGCCCGTCCATATTGGTGTGTGCATCCATCCGTTCCTGTGGCTATGTCCCTGTACCAGAACAACTAAGCGGTACGAAAGTGTATTCAGATACAGCACTAAGATTATAAGCCTAAAACACGTGTATGCCGTTATCCTAATTCACCGCTACCATTAGTATATTATGAAAAGGGACCAGAGTATCATCGGAATTCGTCGCATAAGAAAGCGTGTCACTACATTTCACAACTCTGGGCTTTCATAAGGAGCAAATGTGGTTGGATTTCACCCTCTAGCGGTTCTACGAGATTAGTATTGCACAGAATATAACCCCACATCCTCCCATGACAAGAAGCGACCGCCGAGGGAATAATCTATAATTACATTCGAATAAATCAAAAACCATCTTCTGATGATGTGAGCTGGGATGCGACTCGGTAATTCTCACTAAGCCCAGTATAGGACATCGTCTATGTAGGGCATCATCGTGATACCCCCTCCCACCTCCACCACACCCCACCCCGGCCTCTGCACACGCACAACCGCGATGTTTCATAGATCACATCTCCTAAGTTCCTGTATGGAGATTCTGAATTGATCGGTCTGATCTACGTCATTATTTTGCCTAGATATAATCGTGGTTGTTCACAAGATGAGTTGATGTGAGGAATGTACGTCTTGCATTAGCAGCCATTATGGATTACACATACAACATATCTATCTGGAAAGTGCCACCGAATGAACCATCCGAATGCAGCCACGAAAAGAAATGTTGCTGCTTATCGAAACCTTACATGGACTTTAGTGTATCATTTGGTGAGTCCGTAAAGTGGGTGGTCTTACGACCACTCGGTTTAAGAAATATCATATAAGGATTAAATGCAGGTGTCCGCTGTATAACGGATACGCTTATGTGAGTATACTGTGTAATTATGAACAGAGTGCACCACAAGACATGCGATTTAATGCAATTTATAATATATAGACGTAAGGTCATAGTGACTTAGTTTGGGTTTTGATGTTGAGGCCTCAGAGACGTGGTGCATGAGTATCTACCCAGAAGTGGTGAATGCGTGTAGGAATGGTGTGTGATAGACGCGTTGTTCGAGTGGGTTGGGGATGGGGGGTGTGTGGGGGGGGGGGGGGTGTGTGCCTTAATTGACCATAACTGGAGTGCGGAAAATGAGCGCGTGAACACGTCCACCGGAACACGTCCCTTTTTGGCACTCCATATGTGGTCAATTAAACCCCGCCCACTCGAAATTGCGTGGCTTTAGAAAGCCAATCATAAAGCGTCTCTATCGCGCCCATGCAGTTAGTGACAATGATGATCAAGACGTGAGAAAGTCAGTGTTATTTACTGATTATATCTCATGCTTAAACCCGCAAACTGGTATACATTTCGGTAAATATGTAGAAATATGCAATGTTTGAGTTGCAATAACGTTCGAATGGCTACTAACAATGTCATAGCAGGAATTTGCCTGAGATTGAGAGGCGTTGCTCTAATTCACACTAGCTAGTGGGATATGACTGGTGTGGGGTAACAGCACCAGCACCAACAGCCACGACAGTAGCAGTGCTTGACACATAGCCCAATTTCTCTATATTTTCTAGGGCTTTTGCCTGTTTGCCTGTTCCAACAATCAATAAGTGAGACAAACGTGGCACTGTCTCTTTGCGCCAATATGCAAGAATTGATTGTGAATTGGTTCAGTCTGTCGATTTGTGCATGCCACCTTTGACTGTTGCAATAATTGCCACGGCAGATGGCCAAAAGTGGCCACATCACTACAGGTGTAATCAATAATAGGATGTATTTGATTGAGAAGTGAGGCTGATATATATATATATATATATATATATATATATATATATATATATATATATATATATATATATATATATATATATATATATATATATATATATAATGAACGCTGGTGCTGCTTGCTCATTTCTGTGACAGTGCGAGCTAGAGTGAACATCTCTGTGTAATCGTAGAGATAGGTGTCTTCAGTATGCTTAAATCTTCTTAGAACTGGTACTAGTAGTAATAGATCTTATAATTATGCTATTTCTGGCAGTGACACTGTGCAAGTGTAGCAAGACGTGTATTTTGAGTGTGTATCAAGACATTCACAGGTATTCCACAAGAAGAGAAATAGAAAACAACCAAAATATGCATTTTCGAGTGTACTTTACAATATCTTAGAAAAAATAGCATAAAACAGCAGTGCCCATTTAAAGAAATCAATACTTAGAACTGTCTTTGTCATGTTTTGATCACCACTGCCACTAACCGCAAGGGCCCGATAGAGGGACATTTTGATCTGGAGCGTCGTGCACGACCAGACTTTAGGGGAGTACAGATGGGAACTATTCTTGGTGACATAATTGTCATGTTCAAATCAAGATGTTTAACTAATATTGTGTATTCATCGTATTCCCACCCCACCAGAAGCAAGAGGTAACAGAAGATACCAAATATCTCACCTTCTTATGTTGCCAGCAGGACCCGGTCTGCCGTGGACTAAATATTCTAGGAAAAATAATAGAACAAGAGCTATCAGAAGATAGGAAAAAGCTTACCTGTATATTAATTCTACAAGAAACATTTTCAAAACCAAGTACATTAATCTGATGCAGGCTACATTTCAGAAGCCTTGGCCTAATTAGCAAATCAGTATATTTTATCTAAACTTGTTACGTCTTTGCTGATTAAATTGTCATTTGGAAAAAAGCATTAACCACAGCGTATTAAGCATAACCTGGATGCAAAGCAGTCCTAAAGTATTCAAGGTCTAAACCCAGTCAAATGGCAAAATTGTCGAAAATCGTTTTCTTTTTTATGTGGACTACCTCTAAGCCTAGTATAGAACAAATCTGAGAAGTTTTATTCAAATCAGATATTCCTTTGCTGGTGTAAATTTCGTTTGAAAAGACCTTAGCCCCAGCATAATGATTATACCCTTGATACAAATCAGCCCTAACATGATCAAAGACAAACACTGTAAATAGAGCAACAAAAATCTTTAACGTCATAACATTGTCAAAGTTCAAATACCGAAATAATATGGAAAACCTTTGAAAATCTATTTCTTTTTGTTGTTGATTAGTCCTAACCATCGTCTAGAACAAATTTCTGAAGTTTTATTCCAATTGGACAACGCTTGTTGATGCAAACGTCGTTTGAAAAACCTGAACACAGCACAATGCATAAAACTTGCAGGCAATTCATCCCTAAAATAATCAAAGTCCAAACGCTGAAAAGATATTTGAAAATCAATTAATTTTTGTATGTGTACTAGTCCTAAGCATCGTAGAGAACAACAAGATTGAATGGTTATTCAAATCGGATAACCCCTTGTTGATGTAAATGTCGTTTGAGACCGCTTAACGCAGCAAAAACCTATACATGAACATATAACCTGCATACAAATCAGCCCTAAAATTGTCAAAGTTCAAACGCCGAACAAATAAGGAAAGAATTGGAAAATCAGTTTCTGTCATATGTGGGCTAGAGCTAAGCATCGTGTAGAACAAATATGTGAAGTTTTATTCAAATCTGATAATCCCTTGTTGAAGTCAATGTCGTTTGAAAGAGCGTAATGCAGCAAACACATTACCCTGGCCACATAACCAGCATGCAAATCAGCCTTAAAATAATCAAAGCTCAAACAAAAAAAAAATATGGCAAGAATTTGAAAAGTGTTTTTTAAGTTTTTAGACGTAGTATAGAACAAATCTGTAAGGTTATATTCAAATTGGACCGTGTGGGTGTAAATGTTGTTTGAAGAAAAGCTAAGAAAAATACGGGGAAAAACTTAAGAATAAGTTTCTCTTTTATGTCGGTTTGTCACAGGCATCGTATACAACAAATATTTGAAGTTTTATTCAAATCGGATAACCCCTTGTTGATGTAAATGTTGTTTGTTTTAAAAAGTTTAACGTCGCGAAACCCTATACCTGGACATATAACCTGCATATAATTCAGCCCTAAAATAATCAAAGTTCTAACGCCGAAAAAAAATATGGAAATATTTTTTAATCTATTTCATTCTGCTATGGACTAAGTCTAAACATCGTATAGAACAAATCTGTGATGTTTTCCTTCATATCGGATGAACCTTTGTAAGTGCAAATGTTACTTTAAAAAGGCTTAACACAGCCAAGCCCCTTAACATGGACCCAGAAAATAATTAAAGTCCAAACAGGGTAAAAGTATGGAAAATCTCGAGAATCAATATAATTTTGATGCACAGTAGTTCTCAGCATCGCGTAGAATGAATCTCTTAAGTTTTATTTAAATCGGACAACCCCATGCTGATGTAAGTCTTGCTTTAAAAAAGCTTAATGTCACCAGACTCAACGTCAACGCTGATGCCGACACTGGCGCCGATACCGTCATTTTCCTCCTCTCTCAAAATATCTTTCCACTTCTTGTAGACGAGATAAATGGATTGCCACAGTGGCCATTTCCTGCATTTCCATACATAAATAATGGCAGACGGTTGCCTGCCAAATTATCATGTTTTTGCTCAGTTTCTCCTGAATAATAGTTGTTTAAAAATGGCAGCATGTCAGATCCACGTAGATGTAAAGCTAAAATGCCTGGAAAGCTGAATATCAACAACAATGGCATGTAAGTCAAACACGTGACCGAATTCAAGTATCAGGGAAAGAGCTTTACAGGAGACGGGTATTGTGATCAGAATCCAGAACGCACACAGCATTGGCACACACATATTCATATAGAGGCCAAGGTACAGCTGAGAAGTGCCATCTTTATACCTATCATAAGATGCTAGTACCAGACTTGGGTTTGAAGCAAAAACCGCAAGAGAAAGCTTACTACCTCCGAAAAATGGCAGTAAATACGTCTAAAAAGGCCAGAAGAGACAGGATTAGAAATAAATCTACCAGGGAAATGGTGGATACAGCAGCCAATCCACCATCATATAGAAAAGCAAAGGGTCTGGTGATTCGAACACTTGGACAGAATGGCTACAAACCATCCGTAATGCAGAGCATACAACATACGCTGCTCAGGATGTAAATCAAATGCAACATCAGGAATGAAGTTGGATGCAGACCAATGGTTTATCAACCTTTCACGCATCATCTTGTAACGAACAGAAAGCTTCATCAACCCAGGACACCCACCAGTACAAACGAGAGGATACAGTAAAATAAGATGCACAGGCCATGGCACACCATCGCAAATACCCACATTTCCACCAACTTTATCATTTTAACCATGCACCTACAACCCCTTCCCTTAGAGGCGGAGCTCAATATAAATGTCATCTCGCCATACCCAATCATATGGTTAACTTTCTTATCTAAAATGGTAATAAAAATCTTTGTAACTGTCAGGGTTTCGCTTTACAAACCGCTTTGGCAATAATTAAGTCATTGTATTAAGACAGTTAGGCAATCAACTCTATGCGAAAGATTGTAGATCGAAGATGAAACTGTATAAATTGTGCAGTTTTTTCTATCATTTCATTTATGTCTGTGTGGAAGTATACCATGTTTGATCATGCAACGCGTAAGCGTAAAAAGTATTTTAGTTAAAGACACAGAGAGCTTTGAATTTTACTCTAATTAGGCTAAACAGTCACAAGCTATTACTTAAGCAATTACCTAAATTTTGCATAATATAACAACATATCTAGTATACAACACTTTTATTGCCAATAGTTTTTTTTGGGTAGGGTGGGGTGAGTGGGAGCCCAGGCTCCCTCTGACACCTCTTGCACGACGCCACTGTTTTTGTTGGCATCGCAACTCACGTGACTTTGAGTGGGCGGATTTAATTGACCATACATGGACTACCTAGCTGGGCATATTTGTACAGGAATTCCCTTAAGCACTCACCCCTTATTGACACTTCATGCATGGTCAATTAAGCCCCACCCACTCGAAATCACGGGGCTTGCGAGAGCCAATAAAAACGCGTGTCTCATCCCGTTGCTACAAATGCATGCATATATATGCTAATAATAACCAGTTGATATATCCTCGCTACAGTTCTCTGTCCTACATCCACCATCCCGTCATGTATAACTGAGAATAACATTTTATCATGACCATGGCCTAGCCCATCCATGATTTAGCCATACGGCAAGAATGATCGTGTGTGCTTACTTTGATATCCGTTTAACCCTTTACTGGCTAAATTTGGTCAATAAAATTAATGTTTTTGTTTATTGAATGTCCATTTACATGCCACGAAAAGACTATTTTTGAGAATTTACCACCGGAATACCTAGCTCCGTTATCGAGACAAGCATTCCAGTGGTAAATCTAGAAAAAAATAGTCTTCACTTGGTCTGCAAATGGGCATTCATCAGCGGCACTGTAGAGGCCGGTTTTAGTCAGCTTGACCATTAAAGGGTAAAAACCTAATGAAAGGGGTAAAAGTGGGCATTCACCCCTAAAATGATTGAAGATAAAGATTGTAAAATTGCATACTTTTAGTTAACTAAATTGTGTTCCCCAATGTAATGACACGAAATAAATCTTTTCATTTGATGATT
Source organism: Chaetoderma sp. LZ-2023a (assembly GCA_034401795.1). Taxonomy (NCBI): domain Eukaryota; kingdom Metazoa; phylum Mollusca; class Caudofoveata; order Chaetodermatida; family Chaetodermatidae; genus Chaetoderma; species Chaetoderma sp. LZ-2023a. The sequence goes on from CM067369.1 coordinate 94,905,083, forward strand.
TCATTCCGTATGAATTAATATAATTTTTCTTTTGGGAAGTTGAAGTAGGCACTCTTATCTCTAATTCAATTTCGCGACTTAACAAAATGGAGTTTTCCGGTTTTAGCTATGGCCCGCCCATCTCTAGCTAAGCTCCACCCACATCTCGCTCGTGTTGGGATCGATCGATCTCTGAACAAACCGAATATCAATTTCCAAAAGAAATACACAGGTAAGATGTTTAATATTTTGAAACTAATTTGACTGGGTGCTGCTGCTGCCTAACGCAACAACAGCGCCCAGTCAAATTAGTTTCAAAATATTCTACAGGATGTTTATTAAATAGTAAAGAATTACAAACACATACAATTCATACAACGCGTCGGACTCTTAGAGATTTGATGACGGTCTATATGGAACCCATTGTGACGTAATTATTGTGACGTCATCATACAAGCGCTGAGCTGATTATGACGTCATACGAGGTCAGATGACGGATGGATACTCTGAAAAGGTGAGTTATATTACTTCAAACGTAATGAAATCATCAAACGTTAAGATGTGTTTCATTCATCATATCTAGCTACACGAGTTAAGCCTTTAAAAGCATGCAATCGTTATTTTCAAGCATTTTGGTGTGAATATGCAGTTTTAATAATATTGCGTGGTTTTTTTGCCTTTGATTTAAGAACGACAAGGTCCATATCAGATCAACTTTCATTTTAGTATGCAAAGTTATAACACGATTGCATTTCGCACATCGAAAATAACGTAGTCGAATTTGTACGCAACGTATGGATGTCTCGGGACGGATTAAACAGCGTCGCGCCATCTGTTGCCGTCAAGTAAAGGTTCAGATTTGGACGTATGCTGGTTCAGATGGAATGATAAAAAGTTAGTAGGAGGTTATCCTCTTTGTCAGAAAGAATCATTTTCATCTAGGGAAGGTCAGAATTCAATTAGTCAAATGGTAATCAAAACGGCGCCAGACAAATCAACGAATCATTTCCTGTTAATCAACCTTGATGTTGATCGTGTGTCTTGAATTTCACAAAAATCTGTCAAGCCCTTTCGATCTTCAAATATGTTTCTAAAGTAGAACAAATTCCAAGATGATCGCTGAGCAAACTACCAATCAGGGACCTTTGAACAAGCTGATCAATCGTCAGGAATCAAGCCCATTAAATCCATAAATCCGTACATAGCACCCGCAAAATCAAAAAACACAAATTCCAAATCGATTGGCTGCCAAACATTTAACACACCGACTTTCCTTATACACACCGATTGGCTATTCGACACTAATTATACTAGTTCATTTTCAGCCTGATATATATGGCGATTCCAGAAAGGAAATTGATTTTTACATTATCACAACCAAGATGGCTATCTGACAAATCGTCCAACCAGATTCCATTGAAAAAAATCAGTACGTCACTCGTACTCTCTGTGATTATGAATGGAAAGAAGAAAAGAGCGGTCTCTGAAACTTGCAACAGTGGTCACTCTTCCAGACTGTTATGTTGCCCAACGCAAAAGGCAGCCATATCAAGTGGCTCACACACTCTTCAGCCTGGATGTTCGGGATCAGTGATTGCTTCAAGGGAATCAGGCATGCTCGGCATTTTCTCAGAGCAGACACCTCGCTTGCAGGGCAAGAAGTGCCAAGTTGTGACAGGCTTTATTTCTGCAAACGAAGCCAAACCTCCTACGAGGCTGACAAGTATAGACTACTATCCAGTGATAAATCAACCAATCACTGAGTACACGGCCATGCAAGAGTAGTTGCAGTATGCTGAAGAGGTCAGCCGAGAGGTTGGACTGTCATATGTAGTTGCATCGTTCGACCTTGGCTGCTTCACGTCTGTCTGATGTGCTCGTAGAAGCTAGCCTCATCGGAAGTGGTTGTCTGCCAGGCGTGCTGAAGGTTAACACTACACAAGGGCAATAAACTGCCATAAAACAATGCTGGAAATTCTGGAGAGACTGGTACTTGAACAGGTTCTTACCAAACGAGGGGAGGAAACGGTCTCAAATACTTTGCCGGGTTTCTCCAAGTCAAAGGAGTACAACCTCAACCAGAATCCGTCAAATGAGATGCTAAATCAGGTATGTATTGATGAAGCTATATCTAGCTACCTCAAAGGTTTCAGGAACTACAGAGATGGCATGAATGAGGGGACATTCTAGATTGGTTGCATGAATTACAGCTGGCTTGCACATGCTCTGATCCAATCTGCCAAGGCAAATGACTTCCTACTCAATGCAGAGTACTTATGCAAGATGGTCGACCACTCAGATACAATGGTCACACCTATGCCCAATACCTCTCTTTCTTCTCCATGTTTCTTGCTAACATTGATACATCACATTCCGATGTAAAAGAACATGTGGCAAGAGAACCATTGCTGCCAGAGCATTCATACCTGGCAACCGGTGACAGGTAGACAAACCAATGGAGGAGATATTTATAAATAGGGCAAAGAGTCATGGTGTGCTTAGCGGAAGTTATAAGGCATATCTGGAATCACATGCAACCTAGCAGCTTATCAGTCAACATATGTAGAAGCCATACTTAGCATGGCCAACGCACAAAGAGCTGCGTCACGCTGAAATCCAGAAAAATGGCAGAGTGGTCACTGAAACACAGGATGTCATCAGGTGATTAATTCGTTCACAACAGACGTCATGTCCAACCTGCATTGCATTTCTTCCGACGCTCACATACCAGTTGAAAACGCGAGTGATATTCTGACAGCTGAGACGAAAGACCAGACTGCAAAGGAACGCTCTTTTCGAAGAGAGATTGAAGAAGCATGCAAAATTCTTTGACCCAGTGAAAAAAATGAAATTGAAGACAATTATGGAGTACACCGGAAAAGCTATCAAAATCAAACCTGCCAACAATGCGGCGGGATATCTGCAGTAAGAGAACATAGTATTCCAAATGTTAGTGAAATATCAGAGGCAGAAACCAAAGTTGGAATTGGCAGAAATACTCAAATACCCTTTCCCTCCTATTCCCTTCAGTATTAGACCTGCTTACGGCTTCTTGACAAAGACTGACAAATCCAAAGAGTTCACGTTCTTGGGAGAAGGAAACAAACACTTTCAGAAGGCCACCTCAAGATAAGACACTCCTTGTAATAGAAGATGGAAATGCATTGTTCCACTTCTTGAAGGATATCCCCAAGAACTTCAGACTAACATGTGACAAACTCTTCAGCATGATGCCACGGAATGTCCATGGAAAGGGGGAGTAGAGGTGCGGCAGAGAAGCTTCTAGCATACGCTGAACACACAAAGAAACCCTGTTACAGGAAAACATTCCTGATAAATGATGCGAATAAAAGACAACTTGTTCAGTTGATGCTATAAACATGGGAGAAGAATGTCTATGCAGAGAGACTGAAGGATCGAGAGGTTATCTTCATAAACGAAGGTAGAGCATACCGATTTTTCTCAGACGACTGGAAGACGGTCAACAGTGAACCAATTGAAGTGATGATATCTACTCAAGAAGAGACCGAAAAAAGGATATTACTATACAACCTCTTTGGAAAGGAGATGGGATACAAGAACATTCACGTGAAAATACCAGATACTGACATTTGTTCATCCATTTGAACTACGTCACCAACCTTGATGGCTTCACAGTGCTGTTTGAAACTGGTACAGGTAAAAATAAGAAACATATTAATATGTCCGAGTTTGCAGAGGCCTGCACAAACAAAGATAGTGAATATCTTTATGGATGAATTCAAAACAGAATTCACCCACGTATACCTATCTACAAAGCATGAAGCTAAAGAAAACAAGTACACATATTGATGCAAGGCATCAATGGTAAATAGCGTGCCCGGAGGTTATTATAATTCTGAGAATAAACTCAACCGTTTCATGAAAAAATGAAGTTATATAGAGGCATACAATAAACACAAAAGAATAAATATTTCTTGCAAAAAGATATGGGCAGTATCAGCTATGGGCTAGGAAAAGCAGCTTATATTTTTGGTCAGTCCAACAATTTTTCCATCCATCCTTTTTCTCCAGGCCAAACTCCTTAACAGAGAGAGGAACATACACAATTAAGAACAGCCAGTGATGAGGAAATTGCACTACTGCATCAACTGAGTGTAACAGATCAAATTTGGGTCATTAGGTATCAAAAACTTGTAAAGATAAAGAAATCAACAGAGCTGGCAACCCAGTCAGTAGAAAATGAGCGCAAGAAGCAGTACAGACCCTGACACCCATTCAAACATATTAAAGAAAAACTGTACAGAATATTTTAAACCTAAATCTTAATACCTTCTTAAACAGATGTGAAGAGCTTATTACCCGGAAATATATTGGTGAAATAAACACTGCAATGCTAGTGGAATGCACAAAGCAAGTATATTTTTGATGCAATACAAAACCCCAATCTGTACCGACAGATAACCTTTTCAACAAAGTTAAGTGGCCAGGATAGAACCAACACCGTGAGCCTAGTTTTCTCCAACGAAAATGATATAGTAGAAAACATTCTGACTGAAGACCCAGTGGGAAACATCGTGATCTGTTTCATTTAGCTATCATGTCTATGTCACCTATTAAACGGTATCTTTACTGGAAACAGTGACAAACTATTAAATCAAATATTTTTGCTAGACAAAAAGGCCAAAATTGGCCTCAACCATTGTAATGATGACGATCTTGTTGACCATATGTGCAAATGTTAGGGTATTAGCTTGATAAGTCAGGTTCTACCAGTACACGCGGCTAATAATATGGGATATATAGAAATATTTTCACATTACTATAATAAATATTTGGTGGTAGAATTATTACAATATTTCGCACAGCACGAGAACATAGTGAGTTCGAAAACTGGCTACAAGGCATGTAGAGGTATTCTGGTACCGAATATAGTGCATTATTGGAATTTGACAATGGTGTGCCACTACTAACTTGCATATGACGAAATTACTGTATAGTAAACATTTATTAAACCTTTGATACTTTATTAGCGTATTCATATACGTATCTAACCATATGGGTGAACTTCTGGGGTCGAACCTATTGCAAACAGTGTGGTACAGAAAATCGTTAATCTGACAGAATTTGCGTCAATTTTCGGTATTGAGTTGTGTAATATGAAATTACGTTCCTGTAGAATTTTTTTAAATTCGGAATACAACTAGCATATTTCCTATAAGTATTTGTGGGTGAAATTCTGGGGGTGAACGTATTGCAATGAAATCCATGAATTATCCTAGGTTTGAGCTTATTTACGTTACGAAATTTTTAAATCTCACTACATCGTAAGCTTATGCCTATACCTATCTAAACATATGCGTGATATTCTGGGCCGAACCCATTTTGAGCGATATGTCAGGACATATCGACACCTATCTGAATGTGGTGAATGTGAACCAACCATATTACAATGGGGCCATATGGCGAATATGTAACAACATATTACCAAATTACTTGATGGTAGAATCGTGCAAAAGCACAGCTATATGTAAAACAATTGATTGCAAACTGAGATTCTAATACTGAATATAGAAAATTGTTGGCATTTGACAACTGTCCGTGACTACTAAATTGAATATTACGAAATTACTACGTGGTAGAAATCTCAAGATTCATTAGTGTATTCATATCCCTATCTAACCATGTGGGTGAAATTATGTAGCCACACATATTGCAGACGGTAGGGTATTGAAAACCACAGATCTGCCAACATTGGAACAAATGTATGCGATGAAATTACATACTACGAAAATACTTCACGTTCGAATTCTCTTAAATTCCCAATGTAACTAGCATATTCAAACTCATATACGTCTATGTGAGCGAAGTTCTGGAACCGACCATATTACGGAAAGTAGGGCACCGAAAACCATGAATACACCATCATTTAAGCTAAATTTTGCGTATTAAAATTACTTCATCTAGAATTTGTTAGATTCGGAATATAACTAGGTTATCAAAGCTAAAGTCTATGTGGGGTAAATTATGGGGCTGAACATACTACAGAAAATAGGGCACTGAAAACTGTGGTGGTTTATTAATACAATGAACCTTTCCAGTTTAGCCAATCTCTAGCTAAACTCCACCCATACTACTCTCGAGTTGGGATCGATGGATTTAGACTACTAGACGATAAATTTCAAGAAAACTATACAGATAAGCTGTGGAACATTTTGACACTAAATTGACTGGGTCCTGTTAATGCATATAACAGCAACAGCGGCCAGTCAAATTATTTTCGAAATATTCAACAGCATTTGTATTAAATAACAAAAACATACAATTCGTACAATGTGTCAGATTATTAAGCATTTAAGATGAACTAAATCGAGTCAGTCATGACGTCATTATTATGACCTTATCCTATGCGTCACTTAATTAATTACGACGTCATATGACGTAATATGATGGATAGACAACCTGAAAAGGCCCATTAGCAAGTGGTATTAATTACCCTCGCTCCGTCAGAGGATGAGTGTATTGTATTCGGGTCTATGTGCGTTCTGGATGGCAAGGGTCTACAATCTATGATTGGTCTTGTTAAAATGTGACCTATAAATACGGGTGCTCTCTTAATACAAGTGGTCCATATTGTGTGGACCACGCATTAACAAGTGGTATTAGCCCTGTAATGCTCAATTTGCTCATGCCAATTTTAATAGAAGGATCCATTTCTAGGTATGCCACACCTATTTCTAGCTAAGCTCGCGCACTTTTTTGCGTGTTGTAATCGATGTCTATATATACGCTGAATAATGAATTCCCAGACTTCCAATTTCAAGGTAACTATACAGGTAAGCTGATGACTCTTTTGAAACTAATTTGACTGGGTGCTTTAAAAGGTTTGCTGCCTCTGGCCGCAACAACGCCAGGTCAAATTAGTTTCAAAATATTCAACACGATGTTGATTAAACAGTAAAGACATACAATTCGTACACTTGCCGGACTATTCAATGTTCATGACTGAGCTCGATACGCCATTCATTTACACATTTTGGATTGTGACGTCAGGCTGTATATGAAGTAATTGATTATGACGTCATATCCTTCAGTTACAGATCGAACCCAGCCATTATCATAGAAATGACAGTTGAATAAATAGCAAAGACATACAATTCGAACAGCGTTTAGTCCAATTAGTTTCAAAATATTCAACAGCATGTTGATTAAATAGTAAAGACGTGCAATTCGCATACTTGACTGCCTATTCAATGTTCCTGGTGGAGCTAGATACGTCATTCATTACACATTTTGATTGTGACGTCCAGCTACATCTGACCTAAATAATTATGACGTCATGTACAGAAAAATCCATTATCATAGAAAATGTCCTATGTCTAATTGCCGTCCAAGAGACCATTGTGGTTTTTCTTTTGCAATTTACTACTGGAATTATAGGATCGGTTATCCAACCAGTCATTCCAGTGGTAAACTTTCAAAACAAGTTCTCCGGTGAGTAGCTAATGCAAATGGCCATTTCTCACGATCACCGCAAGTAGCCATTTGTGGTCTGCTTGATAGAGTGCTAAAGTGGACATATAAGTTCCGTTGGCTGTTTATTAAAATAATTAAGCGGTCATCGCCGCGCAAACTCTATTACAGTCGGACCAGAACAAATAAGACAACGCGCCATGAATCACGGGCATGAAGATAATAATTATGAGATATCCAGCAATCTAAAAATAGAGCCATGTCTTCGCGCCGAGAATTATTAGGTCTCGTATCGATGGAGATCTCGCGAGACACAGCCCCACAACCCCCTGCGCGAAATGTCCGCGCCTATAGGCAATTCTAGCCAGCAATAAATAGACGATCCACTTCGGGGCGGTGAACCATGGACGAAAAGTAAAATCCTGGGCTCACTGCTTTGCAGTACTTCTGACATTACTGCACACTGCGTCATGGGGAACATAGTTTTCCAGCCCTTCTGGAAGCTATGGATTCAAAGATCAAAGATGCCCTTGATTAGAAGGCTACGTTTATAAAATGCAACCTGCGTATCCTTGATGCTGTATAACTGTAACAGCTGAGCAGCTCAAGAGGCAGCTCTAGATAAACTCGATGCCTGCTACCGCAAACACCGATGGCCAGACAGCATAATTTCCAATGCTGCACTATACACGATGTGTAATACACCGCCACTCTCTGTAAAAGTCGTCCATAAAAGATGGCCCATGTTTGGCCATGTGCTAAGGATGCCAGAAGAGACACCAGCACAGAGAGACTTGGAATTCGCTCTACTCTCAACCAGCCAATACAAAGCCAAGAGAGGACGTCATTGCATAGATCTGCTAAGCGTGCTACGAGGTGAGCTCGAGCAAGCAGGACTCGGTACACTCAAGTCAAGAATGGGCCTGAGGTAGCTACGGATTTCGGCTGAGGACAAGATACAGTGGGCAAAAGGACTGATTGCAGCTCTATGATGTTTCTACTACTACAGCCTTCATGCATACAGTGACTAGAGCCAATACAAGTGCAGTCAAAGGGAAGACGAAAGTCAGGTCCATCAACACTCTGGGGCGAATGCCAGTATTTGTGCCGGGTTTGGCAAAATTCTTCCAAGATAACGCAGCGTACTGAGCCAATGATGTGTCGCTACCTGTATCGGTCCATCATCGGCCCAATAAGCCTCATTATCGCGGATGGAATGTTACGGAGGACCTGGTTACTGAGCTTGAGCAATGTACATGCGTATTTTATGGCAAGAAACTGTTCAGGAAGGTTGACCAACTATGATTGTCCATGATACAGGAGAAGTGTGGAGACAAACCTCTAGATGTTGGTCAATATATTGACATGGCAACGTTGCCGCCATGCCGAAAATGTCTGGAACAGCACATCAGAAGAGTCATCTATCAAGTTTGTGTATAGAAGAGATCCCATTGTAAACCCATACATGGCAAAGGAAAACACACGAGCATGGTGGGAACATGACACACTTAGCAATGGAGCCATTATGGGTTGAAGACAATGTCCTTCCATACAAGTCTGTTAGTTCGCTGCCTGAAGTATTAGATGGAGATAGTGCTGATGGTGATGACGGCCCTTGTGATAGTTATGACACTGTTGACTCAGACAAGAAGTAACTCTACACATTAGGGTAAATATGCAAATTAGCTAATTACAATAAAAGTACAATTTAATTATATTGCAGATTGTCGAACCTTTATTTTGCCATCAGATTGGTCAATTTATGTTGAGATATATCTATTTTAGTGATTTTATGGTTAATGCTCAATTTTCATGGAAACGGTTGAATAAAACATATCGCAAACACATTTTCTCTTTGGGAACATTCTTTCTTGTTTCTTAATGTGTAATGGACAATGTAGTACCAATGAATTTATCATGTGGTGGAGGTGCATGGTAGGCCTCGCTGGATGCCAGCCTACTAATGTTCGCACTCCTGCTCTAGATGAAGTTTGGTGGGTTTCAACACAATCAGCCAAGCAGTTCTATGTCCGATCAACCAATCAACTTCCTTTGAATCATAAGGACAGTGACATAAGGATGATTCTTGTCAAATTCAATTGAGATCGGCACAATGGAGGAATCCATTTTATCGAACAATCATATGTTGTCATAAGCAAGAACGTCGCATTTAAGCTGACGTCATAATTAATTACATAATGTATGATAATATTTAGTCCGTCTTAAACGCTTAATTGTCCATCAAGTTGTGCAAATTGTAGGTCTTTACTCTTTAATAAACATTCTGTTGAATAGTTTGAAACTAATTTGACTGGGCACTGTTTCTGCCCTCAGAAAAACAGCATCCCGTCAAATTAGTTTCAAAATATTCACCACCTTACCTGTATAGTTTTCTGGAAAGTGTGATTCAGGGAATGCAAGGATCGATAGATCACAGCACGGGCAAAACGTGGGTGGAGCCTAACTAGAGATGGGCGGGGCATAGCTAATACTGGATTTCGCCATTAACCAAGTGGCATAAAGGTGAGTATTGTCAACTTCAATTCAAATCTCCATACTTCGTAAGAGAACAGTTCGCAACGGACAGAGGATGGGCGACAGATCCTTTAAAACAGAGTAATTGATTTACAGACGATTAAACAAACGAGTCGTAAACTCGTAATTCGTCTAATAAATTTATTCAGAATATTCTTCCACAAATTATACCGTTGTGCTCAGGGGCATTGGATAATATGTGCGTGTACAAGCCTTCGTGTTTTTATTATTTTCCTGCTCAACATTTGAGAAGAGGACGCGGCAGTGAATGTTTTCCTTTAATTACAACGATACGCGATTCCTGAGTGACAAGCGATTCCTGAGTGACGACTAGTTGTGAACAAGAAAGTTAGATGCCAAGAGTAAATATTACCATTCTAGATTGAGACCGGCTAGGTAAACAAAACGACGATGAAAATATCATGATGTGGCTCAGAACTAACTGGGTGTGGTTTTTGACACCAACCGAGGACTCCAGGTTTTATCTATGCCCTGCCCATATTTAGCTAAGCTCCACCTACCCTTCTCCCGTGTTGGGATCGATCCCATAACACACTGTCTATCAATTTCCAGAAAATCTTACAGGTAAGCAATGGCAGCAACAGCGCCCCGTCAATTTTGTTTCAAAATATACAACCACATGCGTGTTAAATAATAATGACATATAATTCGTACAACACAGCTTAGTCCGTCATCAATTAAGCTTCCGTAGCGAACCTAGATACGCCATTCATGACGTACTTGATTAAGACGTCAGCATACACGTCACGTAGTTGATTATGACGTCATGTGCTTGATGTATGAACTGGAATCCCCCATTCCACACAGGGATGTACGTGTACTTGTATTTGTTAAGTGGTAGATATGCACCAGCGATATATTGACTTAGTAAATATAATAACAGGACCTGCCCTGTTTCGTTTCATGAAATATTAACCTAGTCGGTTATTGGATATTGGGATGGTAATAAAATGTATGATATCTTTTAAATAAGAACTAACCTCATCGCATAATAGCCAGGCAGGTGGCATAACACGCCCCTCATAAATTATGCACACCATCTTAAGCTGTTTACCGCACGTTTCTAGACGCCAGGGTCAATGCAGGCATGGAGTGCTGATTGTTGTTGTTCTTAAGACTTCTTAATAACTCTGGTTCTACTGGATGGATCGTCTCCAAATGTGTGTGGACCCTTTCCTGTGGGGTTCCAAATGACGTCTGCCAATTTTGGGGTCAAAATCTAGAAACAACCCAGCAACAGTTTTCATCAACATTGTTTTCGAAATAAACTTTTTTTTTAATAACCTTGGTTCCACCGGAGTGAGTATATTTAAACGATGTTTCTATGTGGCGTTGCGAAGACGCATGCCAATGCTGGGTCAAAAGCTAAAACGCAACAACAACAGCCTTCAGTAATATTGTCTTCAAAATAGACTATTTTAACCTTATGCGGCCCAATTGAAATATAAACGACGCGGTTATTAAACAGATGCGTCATTGTCTCATGTCATTAACCCTTTCATGACGAAGCCGGCCAAAACGGGCCGCTGTAGCGGTCTCGGCGAATGTCCATTTGCAGGCCAAGAGAAGACTATTTTTGAAAATTTACCACAGGAATGACTGGCTCGATAATCGAGCCAGTCATTCCTGTGGTAAATTTTCAAAAATAGTCTTCTCTTGACCTGCAAATGGACATCCAATAAGTAAATATTTTAATTTTATTGAACACATTTAATCATTAAAAGATTAAAGAAGGATATACAGGCTTTAATGACTAAGTGTTGATACCTGTCTCCACTGTACGAAAGCTGTCATGATTTACTTCTCAACCAGTCAGGAAAAACTAGGCAGTCTGCCTAGTATATACGCTTAATGGTAGAGTTAATATCCATAGTTTGGCGGTGTGCTAAAAAAGTGACCGTGCACGTGCAGTTTGATGATGGGGCTTGATCGATACCAACACGCGCAAAGGGCGGGCGGAGCTTAGCTGCAGGTGGTTGGTAATGGCTAAAAGTGGAGTCATCCATTATTACATAATAAAGCCCGTGTTGTATCGGCACTGCCCCTCTGACATGATATCACACATCTTATCGCTTGAGGAGATCATATGGCGACAATCACAGTTCAACGTTAACACAATGCTAAAATGCAAATGCTTATGATACAGATACGAGAATGAGCCATGGAGTGAATGATATGGAATCTATATGCCGTACTATATCAATACAGTACAGGATTTCAGATAAGATTAGCAATCATTTTAAAATAAAAATGTTAAACTCGTTATAAATTGAAGAGTAAAATGGTGATTTCTCACTCTCTTACCGCGGGTGTACATCAAGGAGATAATGCTCCCATGCTGCACACACGAATCACATGCAGAAACAGTGTTTAAAGGTTTGGGCACGAGCCATTACGTTCTTCTAATTGAAAGCTTTTTAAAATAATAATTTCTCATTTCACCAGTCATATTTTCATCTGCGATTTAAGTAATGTACGTATTGCATTCAACGAAATTATGTACATATGTGGCCAAGAGTAGGCGTGCATTTCATAAGCTTAATGCTGCACCAGACAACAACAATTTCATATAGCTTTTTAGCGAAAATGTCGTTAGTGGTACTGGATCACTCGTTTAATGTCTTGTTTATTGTGTTTTCTAGGTACTTCAGGTTCTGGCCAATGTAGTTAGTGGGTGGGATCTGTAGGGATTATACAATTATTTGGTTTTTTTAGCAGATTTGGGGTTTTCAAAATGACCTTGCTGTTCGATTGTCCTATTGTTTCTGTCGTTCCTGCATTTTTCAAGGCATTGTTTTCCAAAACTTTCTCAGTTTTGAGCGTAGCTGTTTCTGTAATTGACCTACATGTCATTTCATTGATTTCTTGCCTGGGTTTTTTTTTTATCTTGTTGTACATAACTGTCCGCCGAGCGCGACTTGCAATCAAATCGCCCGTTTGCTGTTGTATTTATGTATTAGACTTAATCTTGTTATATTCTATTTCTTTCTCAGACTTTCTTTGATGTTTTGAATCAGAGTCACGGTCACATCTCTCACAATGCCATTCTGTTTAGCGGAGATCCATCTGATTAGATTAGCTTATAATACGAAAATTATGATAATGGACATTTCCACATTATTCATCCTGTCATAATCAACTACGTGACATGTAGAATGGCATCATATTGAATGACGTCACTATGACGCCATGAATGACGCGGATAAGTACGTCACCAACACATATTTAAGGACAGAGTATGCGTCGTTGTAGGAATTGTATGATACTACCATTATTTACTATTCAAACTAATTTGACTGGGCGATGTTGCTGCCATACAGCACCCAGTCAAATTAGTCACAAAATATTCAACAGCTTATCTGTATAGTTTTGACACTTTCTGGACGGTCCATTGCCACTTTCGTGACGAAACTACGTCATTTGATTGTGACGTCAGCTAACGAATTACGCATTTGTTTGTGATGTCAGATACTTGAATGGTAGATTGAATCACTCTATTTGAAACAATTAACTTGTGCTATATTATATATTCTATCTCACAAACATACTCTCATAAAATACATTTATTTTACTAGACAAACTCACTCTCATATTATTCCACGAGATCTCCTGAGTTTTAGAGATGACTTTCATAGCTACTCTCTGGTAGATGAGCTACGCTTGAGGAGATGCATCACGTATTCAAATTCAATTTATTTTAATACACCTGACTTCCTGGCCTAATTCATTCTCAAGTCAGGCTTGACTCAGGTTCCTACTCGAGTACGAGCATTGGCGTCTTGGCACTTGTCCAATGACACCCGTAACTCCTCTATTTATGGCCTAAATATCACCAGGATTTTGAACTAAATTTGTGTGTATCCTTTTTAATTTATGTTCCCGTTTTCTAAAGAGAGCTTTATTAGTCTACATGCCATGTTTATGGCTAAATTATACAAGCTCGTGATGTCTTGTTGACGTCCATATATAATATTGTCCACTGGACCACTACAGCTCTATCTGCTGTACCTAGCACAACCACCGATGCTCTGCCTGTCGTCCGTCTAGTTGAGCAAGCTAAAATAAAATGCTCTTCATCGTCTACCTTACTATAGTTGCAAAATCTACACATTTGAATATCGGCGGAAATTTTGAACGGATAGTATTGAGAGTATCGGTCGCCTTCATTCGAATGGAATGCACGCCTAATCATATACATGCTATATAGCCTAAATGCATGCGCTTACCATTGTCTAGCTCTACCAATGTATAATTTTGACTATCAAACGGCATCGCCTCGAGAATATATTAACATAGTTTGTGGTTTCTATTGGAATCATTTATGTGAGGTAGTTATCAGGATTGAAATTGGAGACAGTGTTTCTCACAAGAGTGGAACTTCTATTAACCCGAGCATTAATTAGGCGAATATTGGAAAGAAGTGATTTTAGGCACGCACAGGATCCAATTATCTAGACTTTCCGAAGATGCAGTTGACTCTAAATAGGTTCGCTGAATAATAGCAATGGATCGATGCTAGTACTTGATGCTATGTGCGTAAAGGACAATTGTACTAGGAAATATACCTACATCACATCTGGCAGCAGTATTAGTTTCTGAGTTGTTTTATTACTGACATCATGAAGAACAGGCTTGAAAGTTTGGTCATGAAGTCTAGCAAACACACGCTTTATTTTGCCAGAAGAAAAGCATGATGTTGCTCCAGTGGCAGTATAACTTTACGTTTTCACAACAGAACTGTCTTAAGCAAGCTGATGATATATAATCAATCTTATCGTTTTGTTAAAGACAATAAACTTAGTCTTAACACGATTAAGTATGTTCACATTTTTACTACGCGTGCGCTTGTTCTGTCGAAAAGAAGCTCTAACACTGTGGAGACCTGGAATATAATTGGAAGGACGCATAATAATAAACTGAACAATGAAAAGAAGCTGAAGCTGGTCGCTGAAGCAACTGCAGAGTCCGTTAGATGACACTTAGCATCAATAAAGTAGTTCCTTAGACATTATATTTGTGAACAAATCTATTACATATTTTACATCTAACATGTGATCAGAGGTTTGAGCACCACTTCGATAGCCAATGTGGTGTGGCGCGCCGCGGTGTGGTGGGCGGGAGGCTGGCGGGAGGTCGGCAGCGGTGGCAAGGTCTCCGACGGGCAATGCCGTCATATCGTTGATTGTTGCGGTTTCTGGCTGCTCATCTAGAGCTGTTTTATGAGGGCTCGAGCGTCTCTCAGCGAGACATGTCTCATGCCTGGTGGTATCCATCACTTCGGCCATGCCTTTGCCTAGCGTAAACGCCATTGCGTCAGAGTCACAGTCAGACTGGGTAGTGGATGTGGAGGGCAGCGAGGGTACCCTGTGAGTAACGAGATGGTGTAGGGAAAGCAGTGGGAGACTGAGTTACCTAATGTCGAATGCTAAGGGTAATGATTTTCGCATCGGACTAATTCTGTATTGGACTAGAAAGCGGTAGCGTTTACTAGACAGTCTGGGTATGTCCAAAGACAAGCGGGTAGCCTCCAGTTACTGAGCAGACGAGATGTGGTGTCTTTCAGAGAATGTCAGCAGAACGCGCGTAAAGGTCATCACTAACCTCATCCTAAGATGACTGAGCTCTCACAGATTCACACTAATAATTACACTTACAGGGTCACTCGCGATTGCTCAATGACAAAGATGACAACGAATAATTGAAGGGATAGAGAGAGAGAGAGAGAGAGAGAGAGAGAGAGAGAGAGAGAGAGAGAGAGAGAGAGAGAGAGAGAGAGAGAGAGAGAGAGAGAGAGAGAGCACGAGAGAAAGAAAGGCAATATTTATATACCAAAAATAACCGGTAACAGTAACCAATTGCGGTAATGATGATAAAGCAGTATGTAGCTATACAATAGTTGCCTAACAGAGCAATAGGAATAATGGCTAACAGTACAACGCGATAGATTAACAACAATGATAACTGTTTCGCGGGTTTGAGCGTAACGACCGCAATCAGCGGCTGATGTCTAATGCTGCAGCACACTCGTGTACTTTGACTGCCGCGGTTATCGTTCGTGTGTTTCTCGCTTCCCTCGCTTCGTACCGTTAAGCTGATGTTAGGAGTGATCTGAATATGTGTAGGCCACGTTCTCCATGAGCCCGTTGCCGCGTCACATCGTTTCTGCTGTTAAATGCCAACGTGTGTCTTGTCTCTAGCGCAAGATGCGTGTTCGACGCTCAACCATGTGCGCTGATGCGTACTGATATTTTTGAAAGCTCGGTTTCTGAATGTTTATTGAATGTCTCCGTCGGATCAGTTTCGTATTTTTTCATAATACGTTATAGCTGTCCCTTTGTTTACATAGCACCGTGATCTTCCCTCTTCATCTCGCATGCAGTGGATCGAATGGCACTGTATTATATCATAGACGGTTTGCAGTATTAATTTATTGTTATCATCAACATTTTCTGAAAACTTTAGATCGACTGGACAGCCGACCCGCATAGCTCTGTGCAAATCATATAACTTACTCTGCCACCGGGTCACCCTAATCCCTGAATCAGCCACTGTATACATTGTTGACTATTTACTTGCTTGATATGCCTTATAGAATTAGATATAATTATTAGCATAGTCAATATGGTCCGTTTATAACATTTAAACTACGCATAAGGCGACCGTGTTGAGATCGATCGATCTCTGAACTCACTGACTATCAATTTCCAGATAACTATACAGGTAAGCTGTTGTATATTTTGAAACTAATTTGACTGGGCGCTGTTGCTACCTATGCCAGCAACAGCGTCCAGTCAAATTATTTTCAAAATATTCAACAGCATGTTTATTAAATAGTAGAGACATACGAGTTGTACAACGTGTCGGACTACTACGAGTTAAAGACTCATTATAGAATCATTTATGACGTAATTATTATGACGTCATCGTACACGCTTCTTAGCTAATTACGACATCATATGGCGTCAGTACTCTGGAAAAGTGTATTAAGTCCCTTATCTCCGGCACGTAGCGGGGCGTGCCTGTCAGTCCATGCGCTGCTTCTGCCATGGGAATCTACAGCACGCATTGAAATTAATTTCAAAATATTCAACAGCTAACCTGTATATTTACCTTGAAATTGGGTTTCTCGTACTTCACGGTTCAGTAGACATATGCAATATCATGCCCGTGATTACATATTGAGGAATCCAGGGTTTTTTTCAGTCAATCATATGACGTCATAATTAAACAACTATCTGCCGTGTAGGCTGGCGTTCAAATCGATTACGTCATGAATGGCTCTAATTCGTCTACCTTAAATACTTAATAGTTCGTCAGGATGCACGAATTGTAAATCTTTACTATTTGATAAGCATTCTGTTGAATATTTCGAAGCTGATTTGACTAGGTATTGTTGCTGCCATAGGGAGCAAAAGCATCCAGTCAAATTAGTTTCAAAATTGCAAACAACTTACCTGTATAGTTTTCTGGAAATTTATAGTCAAGGAGTTCAGCAGTAGATCCAGTCCAACACGGGCAACCCGTGGGTGGACCTTAACTAACGATGGGGGGGGGGGCATAGCTAAAACTAGATTCCTTCATTGAGACAGCCGATGTGGCGAAGTTTTCAAGGAAATCGCAGCTAGCAGAGATATCGAAAACTAATAAACAACAAAATACAATACATCGGTAGCCTACAATGTCAGCTCTATTAGTTATTTAAAGAATGGTGGAAGTTTGTGTCAGTTTCGCGAGACTTTTATGTTTCACTATAATGGCGGAATCCGACCGGTCACTCAAGTATATGGCAATCAAAATACCTCACATGTGAGCTGACATCACAATCAAACAATGTAGGTCCGACGCCAACGGGACAAATGTGTGCCAGGAACTGGCTAAAGTGTAGGCCTCTGTTTTTGGTGAATGTATAACATAATAAACGCTCCGTTGAACATTGTGACACTAATTTGACTGTGCGATGCTGCTGCCGTAAGCAGCAACATCTCTTAGTCAAATTGGCTTCAAAATATTCAACAGCTTACCAGATACCAGTATAATTACATTGAAATTACGATTCTATGTATGTATACCCTTTGCCTCTCTAGAGCAGGTATGCGTATGCCAGTCCCATGATCACCCCCCCCCCAACGCCCCCCCCCCCACCCCACCCCCCACTCGCTATGCCGATAGAGGGCCCGTGCACCTTCAGCGCAATCATAATTGACCCCTTTTCCACTGACTTTGGCTTGAAATCAGACCCTTTTTCACGAAAACCCGTTGACATTTTGACATTAAAATGCAGCCCTTGTTTCAATAAAACACTGCCATTTTTTTTTAAAGTACAATTTCTCTCATAAAGATCAAAGTTACGCATTGAGTGACGGTAATCTTAAAGGCACGAATACTAAATTATACACCAAATGCGCTTACAATTACATTATTGAAATATTGACCATCAAAATGTTAAATTGATATATCAAGTATTATTTTGAGCGCTTTGAGGCGCTGTTGGCACACAAGGGGTTAACATGAATTATTTCATTCCAAGAAGATTAATATGATATTTTGTTTTGAAATTGATTTATCACATAGTATTAAACCTTGATTGCTTTAATTTATATGAGTTAAATGAGTAAAAGTTCAAACATATACCGATTCATTGCACAGAGGTATACGATAGTAGAAAGGGGGAGATAGATGGGCGTTTTCATTGGTCCGCCAAAGTAAGGTGGTTTTCGAGTGAGGGTGGCATAACTGCCCATAAATGGAGTCGCCAAAATGGGCGTGTTCTGGTGAGCGTGTTTTTTTTACATGTACGCTCACAAGAGCACGCCCCTTAAGGCCACTTCACACATGGGCAATTAGACCACGCCCACTCAAAAAACCACGTGACTTAGGAGACATAATGCATAAGCCTGTCTATCCTTAATACTTTACTACTCAGGATTTGAAATTCTAAAAGTGAAATGTTTCAACAATTAAATTTTACGCCTATTTGTTGTGCCTTTAAACAAACAATATATTTATTATATTACAAATATAATTCATACAGATCTCCTTATACATTGCAATTTACGAGCTGCTCTCGAAACATCATGGCGATAGCTTTCTTGGTAAGCGGGTGTAACGGGTTTGGTGTATTTGTAAAAGGCGAATAACGGATGCGAAAATTACTGTTGGGGGGATAACGGGTTTTTTTTAATTGAGGTGTTGGGTTGGGATGAGGGTGGCGGCTGTGGGACCACCGCCACTACTACTACTACTACTACTACTACTACTACTACTACTACTACTGCTGCTGCTGCTGCTGCTGCTGCTGCTACTACTACGGCTACTACTGCTGCTACTACCGCTGCTACTAACTACTACCAAATATAATACATTCGTTACGTGTGTGTCAAAATGCTGTTGAATATTTCGAAAGTAATTTGCCTGAAATGTGGTGTTGTCTAGAACTAGCTTCCAGGAAAACTGGTTTCCAAATATTTAACAGCTTACGTATATCATAGCTGTAACAGTGAGAGGGCGGAATTACAGGTTTAAATTGATAAAACGTCATAATTGTTCTTGATTTGGGAGCCCTTTATTTTTTGGGGCCCCTGAGTTGTAGCCCCTTTAGCCCTTTGCCTTAATCCGGCTCTGCCTATTATTACTGCCGGCTGACCATGCTGCGATTTCACTAAATCCGGTTTGTGTAAACCGTGATTTGTATTATCTCCTTCCCATCGATAGCGTCCACACAGTCAGAAACTTGTGTCACAAGCCAATTGATTTCCATCAATAAAACGGGTAATTCAATCAAAGAAACCAAAACAAACATGTTGAACTTTCCGGGGTCGGTGACGACATATCGATCCAGCGAGCGGGGCAGTGCCACGCTGATGGCATTCGCCACCAGTTATCGGTTCATGACCAGGGCATTGAGATCGAAATTAAGGGATTTGTCTTGTTTCGTTAATCTCTGTATTCTTCAGTAGCTCTTCAGTGTTCACAAATAACGGCGATTTCGTTGTTAATGAAAGCACGCTATCGACGTATTTGTTTGCGGGTCTCTGTCGAGGAGATATTACTGCAAATTTAGGGATCCGGTCTGTTACTAATGGGCCTGGCGCTATAATCGAGTAGGGGTCATGTTAGCTGACGTCACACCCAGAATGATGTAGTCTCGTCATAAAGTTTGTATTTGGTGGATTTATGATTTAATAAACAATCTGTTGTATATTTTGAACCTAATTTCATTCGGATCTGTTGCTATGAGACACATTAATTTAAAAAAATTCAACAGCTTACCTGCATAGTTACCTTGATATACAGTTCTAGGAATTGACGTTTCAGAGAGATAAATCAATTCCAACACCCGTAGTGGAGCTTATGTCGATATCGGCAGGTCGTAACTAGACGTGAACCCCTCTCTTTGATTAGTTTGGAATCTTTCCTCTTTTCTGGCGCGTGAAGGGATACAACGCAAGCGCAATAACGTAGCTCCCTCGTGCGTGTGTATATGCGGCTGCATATGTGAGTATGTGGGCGTGTGTGTAATACATATGTACACGCACATTAGTTTGTGGTAGGAAGTAGAGACGTGTGCAGACATTAAAAATAATATTGTTGAAAGTTGGTGCTGCCTAATGTTAGCCGTAACATCCCAGTCAGATAGATTTCAAATTAATTAACATAATACGCTTAAAAATATAAATATTTAAATTTTGTTTAAACAATATTCTCACGAATTTTCTGAAGTACTAACAGACCAACCAACAACAAGGGTATTACCCCCAATCCCCTTCCCCTTCCTATCCGGGACGTGAACGATATTGAGAGTCACTTCATGGCATTTATGGGACCTCTTCAAGAGGACAGCGGATGCCTTTTGTTTGACCCTGTCTAGATAGAGACGGGTTGAATGGATGAATGCTTGGATACCAGGGACTTTAGAATAATGGCTGAAGCCTGTCAATTACCAGCGCTTGCTTCCGGCCTGCAACCCTCATATTAGTGTGAAGTTTGGTGTTCGAATTGTTAAGACCGGTGATTATTCACGACACGATGATGACCGGTTTAGTTCTGAAATCAGGAAAAGCGGCGCCTTCCATAAAGTGATGTATGCCAGAGGTTGACTATTAAAACAACCCCTGGACAAATTATTTTCAAAATAAACAGTGTTGTTTGAGAGTTCCGACTCATGAATTCTGTCAATTTCAAAATTGAGAATATCCAGAGAGTGTAGAGAAAAGAATCAATAACGCTATGAGATTACTAGCTTCAAAAGATCTGATATCTAACGAAACCTGCTCTTAACCCTTTTTGCCTCGAATTTGTTCTAGAAAATTTTAACTTTTTCATAGAAATGTCCACTTACAGGCCAAGAGAATCTATTTTTGAAAATTTTCCACTGGTCATTTGTGGTAAAATTTCAGAAAATAGTCTTCTCTTAGTCTGCAAATGGACATTTCTCAAGACCACTGCAGAAGGCGTTTTTGGCTGATATTTGTGTTAAAGGGTTAATGCCGGGTAAACAGGATAGCTTTCATGACATGAGCATCGAATCACGTGGAACAACGTCACACTACTGACCGGCGTTGCATATCGGGATGCTAAAGCTTACAATTAGTTTGAGGTCAAGGTTTATGCTTTTGAAAATTTAACCGCAACTTGCTTAGAATCATTTAAGATTTTAGTGCTTTGCTGTACAATTTATTTTACAAAAGTCACAGAGAGAGAGCAAGCGAGAGAGAGAGAGAGAGAGAGAGAGAGAGAGAGAGAGAGAGAGAGAGGGAGAGGGAGAACGAGAGCGAGAGAGAGAGAGAGGGGGGAGGGGAGGGGAGGGGTGGTGAGACGGAGGAAGGAAGAAGGAGAATGAGAGAGAGAGAGAGAGAGAGAGAGAGAGAGAGAGAGAGAGAGAGAGAGAGAGAGAGAGAGATAGAGCGAGAGATTACAGATTATGATGGCTGAGTTTAATAATTAATAACAATGGTAATGATGCCAGGGGCACACCGGCGCAGAGAGACTTGGAATTGAGCCTACCGGGGAGTCAGCAAATACAAAGCCACGAGAGGGCGTCGTTGCATAAATCTGTTAAGCGTGCTACGAGGTGACCTCATGAAAGCAGGACTCGAAATAGTCAAATCAAGAATGGACCTGGGGAAGCTAAAGATGTTGGCTGAGGACAAGAAATAGTGGGCAAAAGCGAAGAAGTACTGATTGCAGATGTTTCTACTACTACAGCCGAAGAATACAGTAATCATAATACTTTGTACGAATACTGTATGCTGAGAAGCAGCAATCTGGTGTCAGTTCACCTAGCAATATGATTCCAGATTAAACAAAACCAAATATAACCCTGTCTGTTTTGCTTAGTTTGGTGAGTTTGGAGATGAAGTGACCACATCGAAAGCGTTGAAGGATCGATATTTGATTTCTCAGCCATTGGGTCATATGCACTCACAATGCGTCGTGTCGGATGTTTAATCATCTCAAAATAAATCCCATACCACACTTATCCAATCAGGCCTAGTTGGTAACGTTTGCCGCGAGATCTAGACTAGTATCTCCTCTTCTGCCTAGAATGGCTAGAAGTGCTCAAATTGCTACTCCTATCATGTTTACGACCATTTAATCGTCAAGATTTGTCAAGAAGATTGAAATCTGTTACCTTTTTCAACAATTGAACTCTGAATTCTCAGAATCACTATTTCAATGTGACTATAATGGTAAGCTGTTTAGGATTTTGAGATTAATTTGACTGGGAACTGCTATATAGAACAATAACATCCCGTCAAAGTAGTTTCAAAATATGTAAAATAATGTGTATTAAATAGTGAATTCATCAAAGACTAATAATGCAAACACTTACTATTGGACATTTTGAGCCGTCGTGTTGGACTCATCCGATTTAATTGTGACGTCACCCATCCCTTGATTAAGATATCAGACGCTAGAGCGAAAAATCGGATCCCTCCAATATCTATCTAAGGATTACGCTCAGTATCATGGCGATAACTGAAGAAGAGAGCTATCTTGCAAGTCTTATCATGCCAATGTTAGTATTGCATTGGACTCTGTGTATTGACTCTTTGTCTTTCTGATGGCCAGTCTCTGAAGGCATAAGACTATAAGTTATAATCAGATGACATTTAAATACAAGAACATGTGTTGACATAAACCAAGATTCCGCACCAAAAACCCGCAAGAATAACTTAATCCAAAGAAAGTCCAGACGAGTAAGCATTGGCAGGTCGTGACCTGCGGGTCTCTGTCGAGGTGTACACAGCCTGTATATACTTATTATTATTATTGTTGTTGCTGTTCTCTGAGGGCCTCAGGAAGATCACATGTTGATGATTTACCCTCAATAAAGAACGATATTATTATTATTATTATTATTATTATTATTATTATTATTATTATTATTATTATTATTGTCAGGCTCTGGCTACTTTTCTGTCCCAAAAGGAACGGCACTCTCGCTACAATCATAGCCTTACTAATTAGCACCAATAGACAGGGCAAAAATGTACACTACATCAACGTAATTTGTCAGTCTTTCAGTACGACCATTCTACTGAGCATCTCAGAAGAAATACATGTGGAAACTGAACACTCAATCCCGCTAAAGTATATAAGTAGTATAAATGAAGTTTCGCTCGATATTAACGCCTCTACATAACATGCCACACTAGACAACACCATACTCTGGTATCTAATGGGTGAATACAGTTTTAGTTATGCCACGCCCATCTCTAGCCAAGGTCGAACCACGCTTCACCCATGTTGGGAGCGATCGATCCCTGCCCCCTCTGAATCTCAATTACCCAGAACACTATACAGGTAATTCATATGGCAGAAAAAGCGCCCAATTAAATTAGTTTCAAAATATTCACAGAATGGTTATTACGTTGTAAAAACATACACTTCGTACAACAACTCTTAGACATACAATTCGTACACATAACGGTCTTTTAAAAGTTCATGATGGACTCATTCAATACGCATTTTGATTGTGACGTCAGCCTACATGCTCTCCCTGAATCTGAACTTCCAGAAAACTATACATGTAAAGTGTTGAATATTGTGAAACTAATTTGACTGGGCACTACTGCTGCCTAAGGCAGCAACAGCGCCCACTTAAATGAGTTTCAAATATTCAACATACTGTTTATTAAATAGTAAAGACTATTAAGCGTTTATGACGGACTTAATTACGTCATTCATGACGTCATCAATTATTACGTCAGCCTACACGTGACGTGGCTTATCATGCCGTGATGTCTGATCGATTGACTAGATTCATATATTAACCATTTGAACCCTGAATTTTCAGCATCCCAAGTTTAAGGTAACTATATATGCGGGCTTTGAATATTTTGAAAATAATTTGACGGGGGAACGTTGTTGCCATAGAAGCCCAGTCAATTTAATTTCAAATAGTCAACAAAATGGCTCTTGCATCGTTGAAGATTTTTCCATTTTGGCTTTTCGGAGTCAAAGCGTTCAAAGCACACTAATGCCAATGATATACGATTTGAAGATAAGATGATAGGAGAAACAGATTGTCATCTGGGTAAAGCAACAGTACCCACATTGTAATATTGCACGGCCCTCGAGCGCCCCCCCCCCACCCACCCTCCACTCCGCCGCCACCACCCCCACCACCGCCACGGCCACCACCACCACCACCACCACCACCACCACCACCACCACCACCACCACCACCACCACCACCACCCCCACCACCTCCACCCCCACCCACCCCACCACCAACCCACCACAGCCCCAACACAACAACACCACCCACACCACCCCCGCACCCCACGCCCCCAATCCGCCCCCACCACCGTGTCGGGTGAACGTACAACAGGGCTATGTTAGTGAGCGTATGTTAGTACGATGCAGTGCTCATGGTTTAGAAATGAAATTACGAAATCAATCTAAGTTCTTCAGGCAAGATTCTGTAAACTCATTTCGACATTGATATGGGCATGGAAATTGCCATGAGTCTGCCGGTATGGCACTGAATTTCTTTCTATATTCAACGCTGAAATTATGGTGTCTTCCCTCAAAGGTCGTTGCAATTAGATTTAGCAATTTACCGCTCGAGCTTAACACTCCCAACTCACATCAATATCGTGAAGAAATAGATAGGTCCGCAGGGGAAATCCGGTTTACGTCTATCAAAGACTCTCCGTAAATTGTATCTAATCCAAGATACATAAAAACCCCGAAATATCACATAATATACCGTGTTTGTTTCAGTACTCGCTAATTGTTCTGTATGGAATGAAGGAATCCTAGGTCAAGTTCGATTCGCTAACTATAGTCAGTTTCATGAGTTACTGAGCATGCGCAGTTGCTATGCCCCGTCGAACTTGATCGTAGTCGACTATAGTTCGTTGGTACCAGGTTCCCTATTGAATTACTATTACAGAAAATTTGGAGTCGGGTACCAGTCTCCATTAACCCTTTCTGTCGTCTGTTTTGATGACATACGAAAATGGGTTATTTTTGTCCGCTAATACGTCAAAAATCGTCCATATGGTATAAAGTGGGAAGGAATACGGGCTTTGGAACATTGACATACAATGGGAAAGCATAATTTCATCAAACCTAAGTTATTTAGTGAAATATTTACACTTTTATATGCATTTATTCATGGCAAGCCATCGGTGTCCGCCATTTTGAAATTTACGCAAATATCGCACTAACAATCTGAACCGAGGTCGGGTGCTCGGTTGACTATAGTTGACTAGCTAGTTAACTATTTGAAGTTCGAATGATATTCTAGTTAGCTATAGCTAACTATGGTTAGGAGTCGAACTTGACCCTATCTGCTGGTCAAGTATATGACGTCATAAAGAATTACATCATATGTAGGCTGACGTCACAATCAAAATGCGTATTGAATGACGTAGCCCCTCAAGGACTTTTAGATGTCCGTTATGTGTAAGAATTCTTTTACTTCTGAATAACCATTCTGTGTATACTATATTTTGAAACTAATTTTTACTGGCCGCTGTTGCCATAGGCAGCAAAAACACCCTGTCACATTAGTTTTAAAAGTATTCATCAGCGTACATGTTTAGTTACCTTGGTATTGGGAATTCGGGGTAGATCGATCCCAACACAGGCAACGCGTGGGTGGAGATTAACTAGAGATGGGCGGGACATAGCTAAAATTGGATTAACCTTTATTCATCAGTCATCTTTTAATATATATATATATATTCGCTGAAGTATTACATGCCATCCATTAAATTTGAATTATGATTGCGAGCTACCGTCTATATCGCTAATAACATACATTTTGTGATTGGGGATCTCTTGTGCGTAACGGAAACAGGGTTCCATTCTATTAGTGATTGATGTTTGTCTTGAAGAGTATGAAAATGACAGGACGAATCGGCTTAAAATTGAATACCGTCTTAACTTAACCAAAAGTCTCGGCCTATCTGGATGACAATAACTATCCAGGTAACGCAGGATACTGCCCAATATTGGCCCAGTACCGGCCCGTTACATCATGGTATGCTAATTATAATGACGAGGATAGCGTGGTCCGGCGTGTGGCCATCGTTCTATTGCACATGCCTAGCTCTCCCGTTCCGCTCCTACTGTCCTTGCAGGATTTTGATGTCGGAGCTTAAGAAGTTATTGAGATGGTACGCGTCTATCGAGTCCCTGATTCCAGGTCCCATTCACGCCATATCGAGGCTAACTTTATTTCTGTATATTATTGGTAAATTCCCCAGTTTTTGCACTGATACTCATTTATACTCCTGTGTGGGGAGGGACAAGGATGGAAGGGGATTGCCCATGTTTCCAACGACCGCGAGATAGCGCACAGCTCAGTCGCAAACCGGGTTCTCGGGCTAAGTAGTCCTGAGTGCTAGCCACTACATCAAGCCGTCGCATTCTATCCGCAATAACTTCACGAAGCTTCATAAATATAAATAATAAGCTGGGTAAGTCAACTTCCGCCAATGACATTGCGCGATAAGAAAGAAAGAAAATCTGATTGGCAGACTTAAAACCGCTTGATCGGCTCTGTAATGTCACGTCGCAGAGCAGATCAGATCATCAAATGAATGTTAGTACGACCGGTTACGTTAGTACGAATGGTTATTAAGTAGTAAAGACATGCAATTCGTGCACATGATGGGCTCTTAAGAGGTCGTGACGTGTTTTAATTGTGACGTCAGCCTACCTCCACCGTTTTTTTATCATGATTTCATGTACTGGACTGATATATTGGATTCCTATATTGTGCACCGTTTGTGTGAGCGGTTGACAAGACCTGCTGAAGATATTTCGCGCAACTTTATTGACAATCATTTCTTACTCATGCAGCAACAACGTTGTCAAATTTTTATCAGAATACTCAGCGAGCTTTCTATTTTGTTAGCTAACAAAGGCCTACACAATAAGTTAGGCCTATATGGTATAGGGAATCAAGACCCAGTCTCAGATACGCTTGAAAATTCTGTTCATTTCATTGTCAATCAGGAGGTAAGCGTATTATTCTATTCACGGTAGGCATTGTCAGAAGCGATCGTGCATGTGCTGGTGGATCTTTGTGAACAGATTTCGCTCTGAAATCGGCCTTTTAGGCCTAACTAATTGTGTATGCACTTGCACGCAATCAAAACAGGAAGTCCGATGATTATTCTGAGAAAAATCTGACAACGCTGTTGCTGCCTGAGTAAGAAATGAATGTCAATAAAGTTGCGTGAAATATCTTAAGCAAGTCATGCAACGTTGACTACACTGCTGATTATTTTGAGAACAATTTGATTGAAAGTTGTTGCGTCAACGATTTTCAGCCAAATTGTTATCGAATCTTTATCTAGTGACAATTGTATTATCAGCTGATTATATTGACAACAATTTGACGGAAAGTTGTTGCTGCTATAGGCAGCAGCAGTTTTCAGTAAACCTGTTATAAATATATTTGTTGTCACTTGCATTAGTGTTACGAGAATGGTTTTATACCAACAATTGCTCACCAGCGAAGACAATAGAGTCTGAAATAATGGCGCCAGCAAATATCAATCTAAAATGGCGACTACGGTTCTCGTTAGTTAAAGTGCCCATAAATTAACAAATAGTCATAAATTTAGCTAGGATATGCATCTTTTAAGAATAGATGAGAACTTTAACTGGCAACATAAACTGCTCAATGTAGCAGAACACGCGCATGCTTAAACAAACGCGTAATGGTATGGAGAAACGGTCAGGCAAATTCATGGTGTCACAAAATGTGACCATACCCATCCCCCTTGGGATGAGAAGAACACTACATACCAAGGAGGAAAAAACGCGAGGTCTGCCATTTGGCAAGCTGTCAACTACCCAGGAGCGCGAGAATATGAACACATTTATTATAACGGTAATCCCAAAGTACTGTAAAATTAGGAACTTGATTTGTATTGATAATTGTCTTGGATCGCATGGCCGCATGGTGCTTACCATGCACTACTACTAGTGGATCACGCCAACTTGAATCAGGTGATAACCCGCATAGCCTTTATATCGGGGATCAAGAATATGACAGTGAGTGGAGTGAGTACGTCACGCCGCGCAATTGTCACACATTGCGAATAAGTAGTGGTACTTGCATACTACACACAAGGACCTTCATTGCATATGACTACAGGTTTCTAATCACGCATCATTAAATGCAGGATTAGAAGTTTATCTTTTGTAAATAGAAATAATGATTACTTAGTTTTCAAATAAAATTCAATCACATTTATGGACAAGTCTTGACATATTGGACGTTCCCTCAATCAAATCAGAACACGAAGTCATGTTATTACTATATGATGTCTTTACGATGTCTTAGAGTAATGGGACGGTGGGGGGTTTTCGAATCCTCATAGTCGGTTTTCTATACGTGAATAATACATTTAGTGGGTATTTGATGCACCCATATCTGAGATAATAGGCCGAAAATGTCGAAATAACAGCCAAACTGGGTATGACATAATTTTTCACTTTCCGATTGGTAGATTTTGCTAGATTTTTGGTGTGTTATGCTGTACAGGTCCTCAAATCTAAAACCACAAAAAAAATCCCCATGAGTTGCACTTTCTGAGAGGTTATGCATAACAGATGATGAACGATTTTAAAATGTAAGCGTGAGATGGGTGGGACGCCATTTAGAAAAAAACTCCAGGGTACTGGATCGAAATGTGGATTCGGTAATGATATTGATAGTCACTCTTAGTAATATCGCCTCAAGTTTTATCAAGATCCGTTCATCAATAATGCATGGGTAATGATTTAAAAATTTAATAGTGGGGCCTTAAAACCAGCAGGGAACTGAATCGAAAATAGGGCTCTGTTACTATGTCGGCACTTAGACCTAAAGTACACGTGTGGAGTTTGAATGAGATTGGATGAGAACTGTACGACTAGCATAAGTAGTAGTATTAGTAAAGCGAAACGAAATATCCACCACAACACAGCGCAACGAACAAGAACATAAGAACCAGATTGATGAAACATACCAATACGATATTACATGAAAATAGCTTCTGAGGAACGAGATTGAACGGAAAAGGGCAAGCAACAGCATCCAGTCAAATTAGTCTCAAAATATTCAACATCCTACTTGCATTCCTTTCTGGAAATTAACCCTCCAATGACTAAATTTATTCGAAAAATTTAAACATTTACTTATTGAGCGTCCATTTGCAGGCCAAGAGAAGACTATTTTTGAAATTTTACCACTGTATTGACTGGCTCGGTTACCAAGCCAATGATTTCAGTGGTAAAATTGAAAAAATAGTCTTCTCTTGGCCTGCAAATGGACATTGTTAAAAACCACTACAGAGGACGGTTTTGGCCGGTTTCGTCACGAAAGGGTTAATAATCATGGGAGGAGTTCAGGGATCGATCGATCATAACATGGGCGAAGTGTGGGTGGAGTGTATCTAAGGATGGGTGGGGCATAGCTAAACTGGCTTCCTCCATTACATAGGGCAGGCCTTTTATTTAGTGATCAAATTCTATGAAGCATGCCGGTGCTCATTCTCTTCGTCGCAGCAGCTACTGGTTGTGAAGCAGAGTCATGTCCATGTAACTGTGCAGAAGATGTTAATGAACAGGAACGCCACGATCATATTGTAGCTTAATTGCCATGTGACAATATCAAGTTTCCTTTTCCATGGCAACCCCGACCACTTTGATAAATGTGTTCCTGAAACATTTCTCAACAACGCTTCGTTCTAAATGAGCACGACATTTCTCTATTTACCACGTCGTATCTGGACAACCGTGGACTTAGCATGGAACAGTGGAATTAAACTGGGTTGATATAATTTGCAAAAGCATGTCAGGAATATCACGGAAATACGAAATCTGAGTAAGAGTGCTATTACGCTTTGAGTGCATTTATATTTTTGCATTCATATCCTGGAAATGTCTCAGGAAATAAGTTCTGGAATCCTTCCGCTTTTTAATAAGGAGACCTCCCGAGAGAATGGTTGACTCATTCAAGCCAGCACGCACTCATATCGACTTGTGATTTGGTGCGAATGTATAGACCAGATGCTCGGATAATGACAAAAGTCAGCAATGAAGGCCTGCCATAAAATGAGTTATGCAATTGATTAAGTTGACATTGGTGGCTATAGCCACACGTGCGGATGTCTCAATGTAGCCTAGGAAGTGTGCATACCCGCGCACACGTGTACAACAGTATGTATATGGGAATATACGCGTGAGCAAACGAAAAAATGCATGGACACGGCATTGTGCATGTAGACCACACATATGTTATTAGATCGTTCACAAAATTCATCTAAATACTCACAAGTTAGTATGATAATTGTACACGCATGCGATTCTCGAAGGCTGTGATCTAATGAATGAATGAACGAAACGAACGAACGACCGAACGAACGAACGAACGAACCAACCAACCAACCAACCAACCAACCAACCAACCAACCAACCAACCAACCAACCAACCAACCAACCATCCAACCAACCAACCAACGAACGAGCGAGCGAACGAACGAACGAACCAAGGAACCAATTAACGAACGAACCAACGAACGAACGAACCAACAAACCAGCGAACGAACTAACAGGCCAACGAACGAATTAACTAACCAACCAACCAAGCAGCCAGCCAGCCAACCAACCATCCATCCATCCATCCATCCATCCATCCAGCCAGCCAGCCAGCCAGCCAGCCAGCCAGCCAGCCAGCCAGCCAGCCGGCCAGCCAGGTAGCCATCCATCCATCCATCCATCCAGCAATCCATCCAGCTACCCATCCAACACCAACACTAACAACAACAACAACAACAACAACATGGCCCGGCTTTAGAGATTCGTTCCGGATCTAAAAGCCTTACAGGTCAAGTTAGGCCTTTGAACATAATTGTTATAGAAAGCTCCATCGCATCACATACAAATCTGGCGACAAGACAAATGAGTACGCCAAGCAGCAAGTCTCCATCAATGCAGGTAGCCTAGTACATTTACTCCCAGTCCAGATTTTCCACGCCAACATCTTCGCAACAGAGCAGTAATATGGGTTAGGCTATTTGATGAAAGCGTTTTGGCTGGCAATCGATTGGTAAATCATATTCTTAATAGCGCCGTTTAGTGCGAATGATACTTTGTATGTGTGTTGGGGTATATGGCTTGGGCTTTTAGTAATATGCCATTTGAAGAAAATACCATTCATTGATAGCTATATTCAATGCTGACATCTATTTTTACCCGCGTCGTTAGACGCAAGAGATATGCGAGCAAGGGGTGCTTCTTCTTCTTTTTCTTTTTCTTCCCCTTGCTCTTTAAGACATTTTCTTAATAACTCTGGTTCTCCTGGAGGGATCTCCAAATTTGGAGGGACGCATGCCGAACAGATGCGCCAATTTATCCGAAACAGCGTTTAGCAGCAGTTTTCAAAATAGACACGTTTACACATT
This sequence comes from Chaetoderma sp. LZ-2023a, assembly GCA_034401795.1. Taxonomy (NCBI): domain Eukaryota; kingdom Metazoa; phylum Mollusca; class Caudofoveata; order Chaetodermatida; family Chaetodermatidae; genus Chaetoderma; species Chaetoderma sp. LZ-2023a. The sequence continues at coordinate 94,936,990 of CM067369.1, forward strand.
CATCAGTGACTCTGGTTCTACTGGGGGCAATCCTCTCCAACACGGGCGGTAACAGAGATAGACGGGGAATAGCTAAAGCTGGATACAACTATTGAGTCATCCGCGTAAAGGAGCACTAGAATTGACTCTTCCGGCTTTTGCTATGCCTTGCCCATCTCTAGCTAACCTCCGCCCACATCGCGCTCCTGTTGGGATCGGTCGATACCTGAATTCCGTGAGTATCAATTTCAATAAAACTATACAGGTAAGCTGTTGAATATTTCGAAACTAATTTGACTGGCTGCTGTTCTGTCTATGGCAGCCACAGCGCCCAGTCAAATTGGGTTCAAGCTATTCAACAGCATGCTTATTAAACAATACCTAGATCAAGTAAAGGACAGGAGAAACATGTTCACCTTGTTATACACCCATCCACAGCCGCTGGAGAGAGTTTATGAATTATGTATACATGATACGTTATGTTACTATATATGTTATGTATGACTTCAAATACTTGACGGCCTATATTGATCTGAAGCAATTTTACCATCTACTATAAAGTAAGCGTCCACAAAGCCAATAAATGCGCAGAATACTTGATTGTAGACTGCATTGCTATGTTAAGATGTGGTCCATTGTTGTATACCCTTTTCTGACCACACCACTGCTATCTAGTAAGTGTGAATGTTTGCCTCATTCTGAAGCCTACCTAGTCCTCAGATCAGACGCAAGGCAGGTGAAAGCGTGTACTTCCCGGACAGTAGGAGATTACCGTTATATGGTTTACAAAACGAACAGCATCAATCACCGCAAAGAGGAAAACAGGTATAAATGATGTATTGATTGATGGCAATGTCTCGTGGCAATGGCTCTGCATCAAACCTCAAGTAAGGCAGCAACATGCTCCGAGCCATCATATTTGTAACGAAATAAAGCTTCTGACAACGGTAAAAGTGATGGAAGGCAACGCTGGTCTTATCCAAAAACACTTGCAGAGGCTGGAAGAAAATGCAAAATCAATCCATGTTTTTCATATCCATGGCAAGATGGAATTGGCTGTTCCGGTTTATCCATTGATCATATGACGTCATATGACGTCATATTGAACTACGCGCCGTGTAGGATGACGTCCTTAAATGCTTAATGGTCCGTCAGGTTGTATGAATTGTAAGTCAACTTAAGAAACATGCTGTTGAATATTTTGAAACTAATTTGACTTGACGCTGTTGCTGCCCTAGGTCATAGGCAGCAACAGCACCCAGTCAAATTAGTTTCAAAATGTTCAACAGCTTACCTGTATATTTTTCAGGAAATTGATAGGCTCGGAGTTCAGGGATCGATTGATTCCAACACCAGCGAGGTGTGGGTGAAGCTTAACTAGAGATTGGCGGGGTATAGCTAAAACTCTAAAGGTCCATTGAGACCGTCCTGGAAATTACCCGGAATCTGGTAATGTGACGCGGTATTCATTTATTCAACACAATAATTATAGTGTCATCTAGCGAACGTAGTCGCTATTGTATTTATCAATTTACCGGTGCAACCTTTCACCGTCCAACGCGCGACACACCAGTGGCACAATAAATATGTCCAGAGGGCGCAATATGGTTTATGCTGATCAAATACTCTCATAGAACGCGTCTCTAATCCAAGATGCATGACCAAATGTGTGGAATGATAGATATTTCGTTTCCTACAAGGCTTTCTGCAGTGCGCAGGCTTTCTTTTGCTAAAGTAGCGAACTCAGCATAATAGAATGGTCTGTCCTACGTTGTTCAGATCCGCTGGGTATCGAACGCTTAATGCACATGGCTTAAATAACCTTTTAAACATTCACATGTCAGTGTCTCAATTTCTAGGCAAATATACCGGAAAGCTATTGAACATTTTGAGACTAATTTGACAGAACAACATTTCCCAGTCAAATTAGTTTCAGCATATTCAAGAGTATATTCTTTCATAAGAAAGAATTGGCTGTTTCCAGTATGTTGGGGTAAGAAGGTTAAAATTATTTGTGATCAATTTACATCGAAAAATGATATTTATGGTTGCTCTATACTTGCTGTCACAGACATTTTAACATTTTGGTTAAGAGACCAAAACGGTGACTGAGGTTGATGACTGGCCCCAGCGAACCAACGATACCATAATTAGATGACCGGAATGATGACTCTGCTAAGTCTTCGTCAGGTGTATCTCAGTCGCAGAATACAGGCGCAAAGATAAGTCGAGTGCATAAAAGAGACATAGAGTAAGCTTCGTCGCGAACACGATCTCAACGTCAATCAAACCATAGTTTATCATCTTTCTTGCATTATATTGAGGTAAAATCAGTTCACACGCCGTTGACTATGATCCCCTGGCCAAAGAAACAGGTTCGTCATAAATGAAATTTAAAGCATAGTTTACAAACGTTCAGCGAATGTAAATCAACGGATGATTGATGGCCAAGTATTAATTTTAGCGACAATCTCTGTATCCATATTCAACATAATATGTTTATCTCCACATATTGTCTTCTTTGTTTGTAACATATGAATGTCAGTCCCGATCGATGGTAAAGCATTGTGGAGGCTCTCGCATATTCTCCACAGTGGCCAGTCAGCATAAACTCATGACATGGGTTTTATTTTGAGGTGATTAAACATTCACGGAAATCAGAGCACTACAGAAAGTACTGGGAGCAATCACAAAAGATCCTGTGGTATTTCATTCCAAACTAGGTGTTATGTATCTGGGATTAGATACAAATTATATGGAGACATTGATCGATATCTATAACTGTATTGGATTGTAGTGAGATGGAAGCGCTAAACCTCAGTGGCAAATTACAAAACGTAATTGCAATGGTTTTGAGGAACGACACCATAATTCCTGTGTTGAAAATAGAAATCCAGCGCCGCACTGTCAGATTCCAATTAATATCCATGGCCGTATTAAGGCCAACATGTCATCGGAATGAAGATAAAAGTGTCATGTCTGAGGAAAGGGATGCCTGTACACAGTATATGTTTTTCTATTGACAAGGGCCGTAGTTCCTCCTATCATTTTGGCAATTTCTGCATTCACGATTCACTCATCTGAGGATTTATTTCGGTACAAATTAAATAGCACAGAGTTTGTTGTTGACATGAGTAACGCTATATTCAGAGCCGGCATTATCAATCGATAAATCGTGCCTACCCTGTTTATTCATTTGCCTGGTCGATCCTGTTCATTTTCAAAATGAGCCGCAATCTTCTTACCCGTTCCGAATTTCTTAAGCAGGAGTTACCAGACCAAATGTCCCCGCCATATGGACCGTGAACTACTGCATGGTTAATATAGCGCATACATTTGGTTTATCGCTAGAATTCCATCAGCTGAGGCGATCTTAGCATCGTTTATTTTTTGTAAAAGTAGGCTCTGCCCTTTCCAGTGTTTAATGTTATAATTTGTCACTTCCTGTGCTAAGGCGAGGAACAAGTTCCTGGATAAATCGATACTATTAAAAAAATTGCTTACATTATTTCTGTGCGTTTATTGGGATGATTATGGAGATCGCATTATGGGCAGGCGGTGAATGTCTAAAGGTCATTAACTCAGTAAAAAAAGTTTTCAACATTTGGCTGTTTCATCTAGTACACGTCGTCCTGAGTCTGAATGTAATGCCATGGTGATTGATCCGGAAGTTAGAGTTCCATGACATTATGCTGAGCACCGATTAGATTGAAACAAAAAGGGCCTTTTACTCTCAAAGACTATCATCTGGCCTTTCAGATGTTATTATAAGTCTGGGTTCACACTAGAGAGCAAATCCGGAGTAACGCCATGCTTTAGTTATTTAACAAAAACAATAAATTGATTCCAATATATTATTTAACTGATAGGTCATTTTCCAATTTGAACAACAGTCTCTTGTTACTGTAATGCTAGCATCGCGCCTTTAACACGGCATCATTCAACGGAAGGGTCAAATTTAAATAATGACACTGAGCTGTCAATACCGGTTGTGACCTCCGCGCGCATTAACCACCGCCGTACATCGCTTTCTCATGCTTCCAATTAAGCACCTGATGTCACAAAGGGGAATCGCATCCCATTCCTGGAGCAGTGCAGCTTCCAGCTCCAGCACGATGTGAAGATGTGGATGGTTCTCACGCACCATACGGCCAAGAATGTCCCACACCGGAACGTTATTAGCCTCAAGGAAATCACTGGTGACCCTAGCTAAATGATGACGGGCGTTGTCTTGCTGAAACATAAAGTCTGCATGATGCTGCACAAAAGGGATGCCAACAGGGGCGACAACTTCTTCACAGTAACGTTGAGCCGTTAAATTTCCGCGAATCACAATAAGATCTGTTTTGCCATTTTCATGGATTCCAGCCCACATCATGTTTATTAAATAGTAAAGACATACAATTCGTACAACGTGTCAGACTATTAAGCATTTAAGATGGAGTCATTCATGCTGTAATTGATTATGACGTCATCCGACATGTCGCATACTTGATTATGATGGCATATGATGGATGGATAAACGGAAAGGTCCATTATAATGAATAAATAAATTCACGTACTCGGTTGTGTAGTTTTTTTAATATTTTTATTAGAGACAGTAAGATGGACGTGCGCAGGAAATTTTCTCAGAGGGGGCCAGCCATGTGGTGTCGGTCTGGGAGGAGGCGGGAACTTCCAAAAGTGGGGTGTTCGGGGGTTCCTCCACAAAAAATTTCTGAAATCTAGACACGGAAGGCCATCTCATGCTTTGCTGTAGTTAAATATTTAAGATATTGACACTGGCCTGACTGTGAGATTGGCTCTGCATCCAGGTAGAGTGTAAAATCTATTTTTATCAAGATCCAAATTGTGGCAAGTAACCCACTCCATTGACGACCCCACCCAGCCCACCCCATCCACCCTCTTTGCCGACGCCCATGGATTGTAATGTTAAGATGTGGTCCACTGTTGAATACAATTTTTCTGACAAACACTGCTGCCATGTAGTAAGGTTTTATGTTTGCTTCATTCTGAAGGCTACCCATTCCTCAGATCAGACGGAAGGCAGGTCAAAGCTGTTACTTCCTGGACACCAAGAGATTACCGCTATATGGTTTACAAAACAAACAGCATCAATCACGGCAAAGAGGAAAACATGTATAAATGATGTATTGATTGATGGCAATGCCTAGTGGCAATGGCTCTGCATCAAACGCCACGTAAGACAGCAACATGCTCCAAGCCATCATGTTTGTAATGAAATAAAGCTTCTGATAACATAAAAAAGGATAGAAGGCAACACTGGTATTATCCAACAACAGTTGCACGAATCCATGTTTTTTGCAAGTGGAATTGGCCTTTCCGGTTTATCCATCCATCATATGACGGCATATGACGTCATATGACGTCATATACAATTACGTGACGTGTGGGATGACGTCATAACTATTACGTGGCGAATGGCTCGATTAAGTCTGTCTTAAACGCTTAATAGTCCGTCCAGTTGTATGAATTGTATGTCATTACTATTTAATAAACATGCTGTTGAATATTTTGAAACTAATTTGACTGGGCGCTGTTGCTGTCATTAGTTTCAAAATATCCAACAGATTACCTGTAAAGTTTTCAGGAAATTGATAGTTACGGAGTTCAAGGATCGATCGATCTCAACACGAGCGAGCTGTGGGCGGACCTTAACTAATGATGGACAGAGAATTGTTAAAACTGAAAAGTTCCATTGGGACCGTCCTGGAAATAACCCTGAATCTGGTAATGTGACATGGTATTCTTTTTATTGGACACAGGTATAAAGCTAGGATTCCATAAGCGTGGATGTGGATGCGGTAGGCATGCTCGTTTTGGTCTGCGGAATTCCCGCATTGTTTGCTTCCATATAAGCAGCATAATATGCGTTTATTCTTTCATTTCGCGGGAGATAACTAGACGGAAACATGTATGCAACATTGCGCATGCTTAAAGTACAGGAAAACCTTTGGCGTCATTGTATGGACCTCCACCCCATGCGGGTGTGAACAGCGAGCGTCTGGATCCATACATGTAGCGATTGAGAAATCGTTCCCGCATCTGCATCTTGTTCTGCCTCCGCTTCCGTGCATATGGAATCACACATATTGAGGTTAACGATATCCGCATCTGCATCCGCATCCGTGCTTATAGAATCCTAGCGTTATGTTGTCAGCTCTCGAACGTAGTCGCTATTGTATTTAGCAATGTGCCAGTGTAGTGTTTCACCATCCAACATATGACAAACCAGGCATTCAACACGCGACAAACCAGGCGTATATGTCCACAGGGTGCAATATATTATAAGATGATCAAATAATCTCATAGACGGTGTGCATAATCCAATATGCATGACCAAATGTGTGGAATGATAGATATTTCCTGTACTACAAGGCTTTCTCTAGTGTGCAAGATTTCTTTTGTGAAAGGGTACTTAGAACCATAGAATTGCCTGTCCTATGTTGTTCCGATCCGCTGTGTATCGAATGTTTAATGGACATAAATAACCTTTTAATCATTCAAATATCAGTGCCTCAATTTCTCGACAAATATATGGGAAAGCTGTTGAATATTTTGAGAGTAATTTGACAGAACATCATTTCCCAGTCAAATTATTTTTCAGAATATTCACGAGAATATTTGTTTCATAATAAAGAATTGGTCGTTTCCAGTATATAAGGGTTAAAAGGTTAACATTATTTTCGATCAATTCACATATGATAATGATATTCATAGTTGCTCTATACTTGCCTCGCTGCTGTCACAGACATTCTAATACGTTGGTTAACGGACCATAATGGTGACTACTGTTTATGACTAGCCCCAGCAAACCAAAGATACCATAATTATGTCATGTCTCTGCGGGCATATCATTGGCTGCTAGTTAGCAAAGCTACATCATTTACTCTGTTTTTTCGTCTGTGGCCGACTGCATAAAATGATCGCAAGCCTACGTCAGACGTATCTCAGTCGCAGAATACAGGAGCAAAGATAAGTCGATTGAATAAAAGAGACATAGAGTAAGCTTTGTTGCGAAAACAATCTCAACGTCAAGCATACCATAGTCTATCATCTCCCATTATTTTGAGGTGAAACCAGTTCACACGCAGTTGATCATGATCCCCTGGCCAAAGAAACAATTTCGTCATAAATCAAATTTAAATCATAGTTTGCAAACGTTCAGCGAATGTAAATCAAGGGATAATTAATGGATACGTATTAATTTTAGAGACAATCTCTGTATTCCTATTCGACATAGTTTGTTTATCTCCATGTATTGTCTTCTTTGTTTGACACATATGAATATCATTCCTGGATATGGTGCGATCGTAAAGCATCGTGAGGCATTCGCATAAGCTCCCCAGTGGCCAGCGAGCATTAGCGAATGAGGCATGGATTTTTATTTTGAGGTGACTAAAGATTCGCGGAAATGATTTCGTGCACTACAGAGAGACTGGGAGCAAGCACACAAGATCATGTGATTGTTCATTCCAAAACTAGGTGTTATGTATCTGGGAGTAGATACAAATTATATGGAGTCATTGATCGATATAAAATGGATTGTCCCCAGCGGACCTATATATTTCTGCATTTGATTGAAGTGAGATGGGAGTGCTAAGCTCCAGTGGCAAATTGCAAAACGTAATTGCCACAGCTTTGAGGAATGAGACCATAATTCCTGTGTTGAATAGAGAAATTCAGCGCCACACTGTCAGATTCCACTTAATCTCTATGGCCGTATTAATGCCAACATGTCATCGGAATCAAGATAAAAGTATCATGACTGAGGAAAGTGATATCTGTACACAATTCATGGGTTTATACCGAGAATGCTGGTAGTCTCTGCTTCCATTTCTGCATTCAAGATTGGGTCATCAGATGATTGGTTTCACAACAAATTAGGTAGCGCAGAGCGTGCTGTTTACATGAGTAGCACTTGATACACAGCCGTCATTATCAATGGATAAGTCGTGTCTACCACGTTTACTGATTTGCGCGGTCAATCCTGTTCATTTTGAAAACGAGCCACAATCCTCTTACCACCTCGTGCATTTCTTTAAAAAAGCAGATGTACGCGCTATATGGACCCTGCAATATTGCACTGGCCATATAGCATGTACAGTTGGTTTGCCTCCAGAATTCCGTACATGTGCTGCGATCTTAGCTTCGTTAATTTTTGTAAAAGTTATGCTCTGTCCTTTCCAGCGATTCATGATTGAATTTGTCACTTCCTGTGTGCTACAGGGAGGAACCACTTCATGGATAAGTGGGTAATATTAAGAAAATTCATAATAAATACTCTATACGTTTATTGGGATGCTTATGGAGCTCGCATTATGGACAGACCGTGAATGTCTAATATTCATTAACTCCATGAAACTAGTTCTGAACATTTGCCTGTCCCATCTCGTACACACCATCCTGAATCTGAATGTAATGGCATGGTGATTGCTGCAGAGGTTATAGTTCAATGGCGTTATGCTGAACCCCGAATACATTGCTTGTTGGGATTGAAACGTAAATGGCCCATCTTTTAATCACACAGACTATCGGCAGACCTTTCAGATGTTATAATAAGTCTGTGTTCGCACTAAAGATTTATTTCTGAGTAACTCCATGCATTAGTATGGCGTTACTCTGGATTACCTCTCTAATATGATCACGACATTATTTTACATACTAACAGTGGAATAGATGAATAGCATTCAAACTATTTATTTCTGTTTTTCTTCTGCTGATCTGGCACATAACAAATATATCTGTTCGCGTTTCTATCAATAGACTGCCCTTGTTCCGGTCTAAAATTCCCAGTTATTTCGACACCTTAATCCTTCTAGATCATTAGTTTATCTTCCTATATATCGCTATTGTTGCCTTATTTGAACGCGGCATTTTGTTTCACTCTCTCCGTCAGGTCATCATTATTGTCCCTCACTCTCATCTGGATATAGCTACCGTAATCATTTTCTCTTACTCTCTGCCAGGTAGCGTCACCACAGTGGTCGGTCGCCATTTAGTCCTACATAAAATCCAATATCCTGAAATAACAGGAGTAATGGCACAAGACGTCATAACCAGAATTATCTTCGACCAATGGAAATAGGCCTACAACAACGCATATCTAATAAACATATATTACCAGATCTAGGACACAATATAGTTAAACCGAATTAACACTTGTTATGTCAACAGCTCCTAGAAGTGCTCAAAGTGCTACTCATATTAATTAATTCTTTAATAGACAAGATTTTCCAAGAAAGTTAGAATCTTTGCTCAGTGAATAGCCATTAATTGGCGAAGAGACTTTTATTTAAAATTTAAATTGGAATTGAATATTAAAAAGTTAAATGGAATGAAAATCCATATTTTTGACAATTTTCCACTGAAATGACGATACGGTTACTATCCTTTCTGACGAAATAAGGTAAATTATTGTTCTTGATCACGATGAGTCGACTGTATTTATGACGATCAGTTTCTGACACATAGATCCGGAGCTGGTGCCGAGGCAATTGTGCGTGGATAGTGTTACCATACCGTCATCACTAACAATCTTTGCTGATAACGTCATTGGATTTCTTGAACTGCAATCAATAACTTTCACATGCAGCCATACTGGAGGCGAGTTTCTTAATTTGATTGCTTCACTAAACGTAGTTTTAGAGCTGGATTTAGAAGGGTAATCGTCTCGCACAGAGAAGTTTATGTTCCCTCCAAAAACAGGTGATCATTTTACGTCCATAACGGTAACAAAAATATGCCCGGATCTACAATAAAAATTATGGATTGATCCGACCTCACTCTCACGTATATGATGCTATGATATATGGAGGTTCTAGTTTTTTGGTCAATCATATGACGTCATAAACATGTACATGACATGTATGATGACACCATAATTGATTAGGCATGACCTAGCTAAATTCATCGCAGACGCTTAAATGATGATGGACTAAGCGTTGTTGTACGACTTGTATGTCTTTCCTATATAATAAACATACCCTTGCATATTTTGAAACTAATTTGACGGGGCGATGTTGCTGACATAGCTTACCGTTATAATTTTCTGAAAATTAGGATTCAGGGAGTTCATTGTCTGCTCGATCACAAGATGGGCGGGGCAACACAGATGGGCGGGGCATGGGCAAAACTGGATTGATCCATTGTGCCATCTCCAGAGAGGAACTCTAGAAATAACCGTTCCAGCTTTCTCTATGCCACGCCTATGTCTAACTAGGCCCCACCCACACCGTGCTCGCTTTGAGATCGATTGATCCCTGAATTCCAAGACTATTGATTTCCAGAAAAGTATACAAATAAGCTGTTGAATATTTTGAAACTGGTTTGACTTGCTGCTGTTGTGGCCCATGGCATCAACAGCGTCTGGTCAAATTAGGTTCAAAATATTCGACATTTTATTTATTAAATAGTAAAGACATACGCTTCGTACAACGTGTCAGACTATTAAGTGTTTACGGCGGAGTAAATCGAGTCATGCATGCTGTAATTGATTATAACGTCATCCGATATGTCACACACTTGATTATGATGAGATATGATGGCTGTATAACCTGGAAAGGCTCATTATAATTAATACTACGAGACAATGTTATACAAATTGCAGTTCAATTGGTGCACAATTATTCTGCTCAAGGAATTATTCCAGATCGTTTGGCTAGATTAAGAAAAGGAGAGGAGGAGTAATTTCACCTTGTCTTATACCACATCCACAGCCGCTGGAGAGAGTCCATGATTTATTTGTGTGTGGCACTTTATGTTACGGTACCTGCTATGTATGACTTCAAATACTTGACTGCCAATATTTAGCTGAAGCAATTTTGCCATCTACTATAATGTAAGCTCTTGTAAGTCAATAAATGCACAGAATACTCGGTTGTGTAATTTTTAGGATTTTTAACATGGGTGTCCGCATGACATTTTCTCAGAGGTGAGCAGCCATGTGGGGTCTGTCTGAGAGGCGGTGGGGTCTTCCAAAAGTGGGGTATTCCCCAATAGGACAATTTTGAAATCTAGTCACGCTTTAAGGCCATCTCCTGCATTGCTGTAGTTAAATACCTAAACTATCTATGGACATTTGCCTGGCTGTGAAATGGGCTTCGCATCCAGGTAAAGAGTGTAAAATATATTTCTTATCCAGATCCAGAGCGGGCCAAGTGACTCCCTCCCATTGCCCCTCCCCGCCCCACCCTTACTGACTCCCATGGACTGTAAAGTTAAAATGTGGTCCATTGTTGACTAAGCCTTTCTGACCACACTACTGCTATCTAGTAAGGCTGTATGTTTGCCTCATTCTGAGGTCTACCGAGTTCTCCGATCAGGCAGAAGGCAGGTGAAAGCTGGTACTTCCCGGACAGTAAGCGATTACCACTATGTGGTTTACAAAACGAGCTGCATCAATCACAGCAAAGAGGAAAACATATAAATGCTGTCTTGATTGATGGCAATGCCTCGTGGCAACAGCTCTGCATCAAACGCCAAGTAAGGTAGAAACATGATCCGAGTCATCAGATTTGTAATGAAATAAAGCTTCTGATAGCTGCAAAAAATGATGGAAGGCAACACTGGTCTCATCCAAAAACACTTGCAGAGGCTCTACGTAAATGTAAAATCAATCCATGTTTTTCATATCCATGACAAGTTGGAATTGGCCTTTCCAATTTATCCATCCATCATAATATGACATGTGACGTCATATTGTACTACATGACGTACATGATGACGTCATAATCATTACGTCATGAATGACTCGATTTCATCTGTCCTAAATGCTTAATAGTTTGCCAGGTTGTATGCATTGTATGGCTTTACTATTTAATAAACATGTTGTTGAATATTTTGAAACTAATTTGAATGGGCGCTGTTGCTACAATAGGCAGCAACAGCACCCAGTCAAAAAAGTTTCAGAATATTCAACAGCTTAACTGTAAAGCTTTCTCGAAATTGATAGTAACGGAGTTCAGGGATCAATCAATCAATCCCTACATAAGCGAGGTGTGGGTGAAGCTTAGCTGAAGATAGGCGGGGTATATTTAACACGGCAAAAATCCATTGAGACCGTCCTGGAAATTACCCGGAATCTGGTAATGTGACGCGGTATTCATTTTATTTAACACCGGAATTATGGTATCACCTCTTGAATGTAGTCGCTATTGTATTTAGCAATTTACCAGTGTAGCCTTTCACCGTCCAACGCATGACAAACTAGGCGTGCAAATAAATATGTCCACAGGGTGCAATATGTGTTATGCTGATCAAATACTTTCATAGAATGTGTGTCTTATCCAAGATACATGACCAAATATGTGGAATGATAGATCTCTCGTTTCCTACAAGGCTTTCTGTAGTGTTCCGGATTTCTTTTGCGGAAGCATACTTAGCACATTAGAATGGCCTGTCCTACATTGTTCAGATCTGCTGGGTATCGAATACTTAATGCACATGGCCTAAATAACCTTTTAAACATTCAAAGGTCAGTGTTTCAATTTCTGGACAAATATAGGGGGTGGGGTGTATGTGTGGATGTTGTTGAATAGTTTTGGACTAATTTGACAGAACATCATTTCCCAGTCAAATGTGTTCCAGAATATTCAAGAGAATATTTCTTTCATATAAAGAATTGGTTGTTTCCAGTATGTAAGGGTGAAAAGGTTAAAATTATTTGCGATCAATTTTCATCGAAAAATGATATTCACGGTGGCTTTATACTTGCCTCTCTGTCACAGACATTCTAACACTTTGGTTGATAGACCAAAACTCTGACTACAGTTGATGACTGGCCCCAGTAAACCGGCGATAAAGTAAGTAGGTCACAGAAATGATGACTCTGTGGGCATATTATTGGCTTCCAGTGGGAAATGCCTTGCTATTTACTCTGTCTGTTCACCAGTGACCAAGTGCATGAAACGAACGTAAGTCTACAACAGATGTATTTCAGTCGCAGAATACAGGCGCAAAGATGAGTCGCGAACCACATAGTATGCTTTGTCGAGAAAACGACCTCAATGTCAAGCATACTATAGTCTATAATCTCTCTTGCAATATTGTGAGGTGTAACCAGTTCACACCCAGTTGACTATGATCCAGTGGCCAAGAAACGTGTTCGGCATAAATCAAATGTAATGCATAGTTTAAAAAGGTCAGCGAATGTATATCAATGGATGGTTGATGGAGCAATATTAATGTTCATGACATTCGCTGTACCCCTATTCAACACGGTATGTTTATCTCTATATAATGTCTTCTTTTTTTACACAGATGAATATCATTCCAGCACATGGTGCAATTGCAAGGCATTGTTAAGGCTTTCGCATATGCTCCCCAGTGACCAGTGAGCATAAATGAGTGTGGCAAGGGTTTTATTTTGAGATGATTACACATTAACGGAAATGAGTTCGTGCACTACAGAGAGTGATGGGAGTAAGCACAAACGATCCTGTGCGAATGCATTTCAAACTAGGTATTATGTATCTGGGGTTAGATACAAATTATATGGAGACATTGAACGATATAAAACGGATTGTCCCCCAGCGGACCTATCTATTTTTGCATTGGGTTGAAGTAAGATTGGCCCCTTAAGCCCCAGTGGCAAATTGCAAAACGTAATTGTGATGGTTTTGAGGAAAGACACCATAATTCCTGTGTTGAATAGAGAAATCCAGCAAAGCGCTGTCAGATGCCACTTAATATCCATGCGGTATTAATGTCAACATGTCATTGGAATGAAGATAACAGACATGCCGAGGAAATGGATGCATGTACACAGTACATGTTTTTCTATCGAGAAGGCTGGTAGTGCCTGCTTTCATTTTGACAATTTCTGCATTCACGGTTCACTCATCAGAGGATTTATTTCAGTACAAATTAGATACCACAGAGTGTGTTGTTTCCATGAGCAATGCTTGAGACAGATCCGTCATTACCAATCGATAGATCGTGCCTACTCTGTTTACTCAATTGTATGCTCGATCAAGTTCATTTTGAAAACGAGTCGGAATCCTCTTACCCCATTTTGAATTTCTTAAACAAGACCAAATGTGCGTGCTATATGGACAATTCAATATTTATGATCCAAATAGTGCATACATTTTGTTTGCCACTAGGATTCAATACAGATGATGCGATCTTAGCTTCCTTCATATCTGTAAAAGTAGGCTCTGTCCTTTCCAGTGATTCATGATAGAATTTACCACTTCCTGTGAAAATGGAGGAACAATTTCATGGATAAGTCGATAATATGTAAGAAAATTCCTAACAAAAATTCTGTGTTTATTGGGATGATTGTGGAGATCGCATTATGGGCAGACGGTGAATGCCTAAAGTTCATTAACTACGTGAAAATGGTGAACATTTCGTTGTGTCATCTCCTACACACCTTCCTGAGTCTGAATGTAATTCCACAGTGATTGATGCAGAGGTTATAGTTCCCTGACATTATGCATCAAGATATTATGCCGAATAGATTGCGTGTTGGGATTGAAATATAAATGGTCCATCTTGTACTCTCAAAGACTATCGACAGATCTAGCTTTCAGATGTTATAATAAGTCCGTGTTCACACTAGAGTCAATCCAGAATAACGATATATTTTGGCATGACCTCACTCCGCAATAACTCTCTAGTATGGACACTACCAATTTCTACATGCTAACAGTGGAACTGATGCATACCATTCCAGCCATTTCTTGCTCGTTTACTTCTGTTGATCTGACAAATAACAGGTATATCTTTTCCCATTTCTATTAATAGACTGTCCTTGTTCCAGTCTAAATTTCCCAGTCATGCCGACAGCTTTATCCTTCTGGAGCATTGGTTTATCTTCTGATATATCATATATCGATATTGTTTCCTTATGTGACCGCAGCGTTTTTCCGCCTCTCCACCATGTAACGCTGTCATCATTATTGTCTCTCACTCTGATCTGGATAATGCTACCATAATCATTTTCTCTCACTCTCTGCTAGGTAGTGCCACCACAGTGGCCATCATTTAGTCCTATGTAAAATCAAATTTCCCAAAATACCTGGAGTAATGGCGGCAGGTGTCATAACCAGGATTATTTCCGACTAATAGAAATAAGCCTACACCCAGGTTTATCTAATAAATATACATTGTCAGATCTAGTACATAAGACAGAAGGCAGGTGAAAGTGGCATTTCCTGGACTGCTAGAGATTACCGCTATATGGTTTACAAAACGAACAGCATCAATCTCGACAAAGAAGAAAAGATGTATACATGATGTACTTATTGATGGCAATGCCTCGTGGCAATGGCCAGGCATCAGAAGCCAAGTAAGGCAGCAACATGCTCCGAGCCATCATATTTGTAACGAAGTAAAGCTTCTGATAACCTCAAAAACGATGGAAGGCAACACTGGTCTTATCTAACAACAGATGCAGAGGCTGCACGAAAATGCAAAATCAATCCATATTTTTCATATCTATGGCAAGTTTGAATTGGCCTTTCCGATATATCCATACATGAATTGACGTCATATGACGTCATATTGAAGTGCAGGATGAATAGGATGACGTCATAATCATTACGTAGTGAATGACTCGATTTAATCTGGCTTAAACACGTAATTGTCCGTCAGGTTGTATGAATTGTATGTCTTTACAATTTAATAAACATGATGTTGAATATTTTGAAACTAATTTGACTGGGCGCTGTCGCCGCCATAGGCAGCAACAGCAGCCAGGCAAATTAGTTTCAAAATATTCAACAGCTTACCTGTAACGTTTCCTGGAAATTGATAGTCGCAGAGTTCAGAGATTGATCGATCCCAACATGACTTAGGTGTGGGTGGATCTTAACTAGAGATGGGTGGGGTATAGTTAAAACTGGAAAGGTCCATTGAGACGTCCTGGAAATTACCCGGAATCTGGTAATGTGGCCCGGTTTTCTTTTTATTCCACACAGGCATTATGGTGTCAGCTTTCGAACGTAGTCCGTATTATATTTACCAATTTAGCCAGGTGTGTAATACATATGTTCACAGGGTGCAATATGTTTTATGCTGATGAAATACTGTCAAAAGCGAAGAAGGACTGATTGTAGCTGTTGGATGTTTCTACTACTACAGCCGCAGAATACAGTAATCATCATCAGCATCAAATACTGTTATAGAATTTGTGTCTAATCCAAGATGCATGACCAAATGTGTTGATTGATAGATATCTCGTTTGCTACAAGGCTTTCTGTATTGTGCAGGATTTCTTTTGCGGAAGCGTACTTAGCACAATAGAAGAGTACCTTCGTAATAGACAGGGTTTCTTTCATGAGTAAGGGCACGCCTACGCTTACACAAATTCGATGACTGAGTGGACCCTTTTAGCTTGTAAATACCATTTTTGCACGATCTTGTCCTCACGTAGCGGGTAGGATTACAGGACTTTCCACGAATGTTTGGTACCTTTAGAAAGCCCGACATTTCAGCCTTCTTGTGATCCAAGGACCGGTCAGGGCACAGAGGGAGTAATGCGTTAATAAAGAGATTACTATCGTTTCCTGCTGGTTGCTGAGCGGGTTAAGCGTGATTGTAGCAAATACCTCCAATTGCTTGTCCATCGCCTAAGTCATCTCGCTATTAGTCAGAGCAATAATAAGATGCAGAGCAGAGAGGATAAAAGCTGCTTGCTCTGTGAAATAAAATAGATGCGAAGATGTTGTTCGTCGGTGCTGCCTTGCCATCAACCCCAGCGACGGTTATTGAACTCCGCTTCCCAAACCAGTGACAGGCGGGGAAATTACACTGCGGTGCCGATGGCGTCTTCACTGGTCGCTGCGGTTCAACATCAACATAGGCAGCCTATTAGCCTAATTTTTGGAAAGGTCCCCCCTCACCAAAGAAAGGTGGCCTTATAAAATAAATGTATGGTTAAACTAACTCTTTTTTTTTAATTTTCCGCCTTCAGAAATCTCCGCTGAGAATTGTGCCATGAGATTCGGCTGACTTGAAAATCTCGTCACGTCTTTGAACCTGAAGCCTGTTAGACTACACATCGGTAAGACTTCGACCGCATCTGAATACCACTCGGGGCCGTCTCTGCCGCCTTTTCGACGGCTAATGCCATGACTTTTCCAGGAGCAACCAGAGCGTGGTACTGGTCTATGACTAAATAGGTATCTGCCTCTTTGGAGAAAGAAAAAAAACCTCCTCCCACGACAACAGATCATTTGCATTTTGTGACTGCCGCTGATTTCTGCTTTCGACCGTGTCTCCTTGTGCCACACGAACATTCTTCGTCTTCCTTTCCACTTCACTGTGGCCACACCTTTCCTGTGAAAAAACACTGAACTTTCATTCATCTGAAGTTCCGCCAATCGGATCTTGGTGATCATGGCTTATTGTAATCTTTGGCCACCGAGAACTATGGCAATACGTATACCAAGGTTGGTGAAAAGCCGACACCACCTGCAATAGCAAAACCTAGACCCCATATCTGACGGGAGCGTTGACTGTGACTGCTGAACATTTCTTCCGTGCTTTACGATGATGCAGTACAAATTGCGCATGCGCTGTTAAATCTTAAATGTATGTGTAATGCCCCAATATCGAATTTGCGCCATTGGCACAGGGACCAATATCAAATTTAATATCGGCGCGCCCGTTGGTCAACGGCGCAAGCCCAATAACGAATTTGATATTGGTGCGCCCAATGGTCAACGGCGCAGGAGACCAATATCGAATTTGATATGGGCGCGTCCGTTGTCCAACGGTGCAGGGGACGAATATCAAATTTGATATTGGTGCGGCCGTTGGCCAATGGCGTAGGGGACCAATATCAAGTTTGATATTGGCGCGCCCATTGGCCAACGGCGCAGGGGAAATATTGAAATCGATGTGTTTGGGACGATATGAAACAGTATCAAAGTACACAAATTTCTGTTTCTAATCGAACCGTATTAATTGATGGCGAACACAATAAATAACTAAATAAATAAATAAAACGCCATAATTCTTAAGTTTGAATAATTTAATAACACAATTCCGTATAACCATGGAATCAAATAGCACAATAGCACACAATATTAAAAGGTGCGCATTCACACCAACATTCTTGAACATAACATTGTTATCAATGATGTTTTGACCGTAGTGAATTTATCTAGAACACATTGTTCCATGTGAATAAGTAATATGATTTTCAGACCGACATGGGTACATGTCAAAATTTACTGAGTAGATTTAATTCTAAGAGCAATAATGATTTTCAAAGGTGTATACAACGTGGACATCGGCGGCGTTGCTACGTATTCCTTTGTTTCTATATTTTTTTAATTGAAAATTAAACCAAGTTCGTATTCACTTCTAACAACTTTGGAACCTTCTGTAACTTTTGTCCACCGCCACTGCGATACAACATTGTGTAATACCTGAGTAAACGCCTTTAGGTAGACGAACATGCAATCAGAAACTTGTGTAATTTGATATTGGTCCCCTGCGCCGTTGGCCAACGGCCGCTCCGACATCAAATTCGATATTGGTCCCCTGCGCTGTTGGCCAACGGGCGCGCTGATATCAAATTCGATATTGGTCCCCAGCCCCGATATCAAATTAGATATTGGTCCTTGCGCCATTGGCCAATGGGTGCGCAGATATCAAATTTTATATTGGTCCCATCGCCATTGGTCATTGGGCGTGTCGATATCAAATTTTATATTGGTCCTGCGCCGTTGCCCAACGGCGCAAACTCGATATTGGCGTGTTACATTTGCACTAATCTAACTTGCTTTATCTCTACAGAAGTTAGACATAGCGCCCTAAGTGCCTCTTTTTCTTTATCTTAAGACTATCTTTTTATCCGCTTATAAGAGCAGCAGTTTCCCCTTCTTTTGACCGGGAACATTTTAAAAAGAGGTCATCTGCCTTAGCCATTCTAGCAGGCAATGACCTCGCACACCATTCATCGTGAAGACAAACTAAATGCCCCGCAATGGTGACAACCCTTTTTCAGAAACACTACAGCTCTGGACGCTTGCTTCCGCTGCTCTGGAGGGAGGTAGCATCCTCCCGCGCTTCAAGCCCGGGTTTCCCGCAGAAAAGGCAGCGTCGCTTTGTTACTCAGTAGGTCCGGTCCCTCCAATCTGCACTGCTTCGAACTATTCTTCGAGCGGGAAAATTATACGTTAGGACGAGAAAAGCTGGTGCGTCGGTTCGCCACCCCTCTCAGCTCAACTTCTACTACACGAATGTCTGAAACTGAGAAAGGCCTCTTATTGTACCATGTCATGCGCGTTTTTACATCGTACAGCGTGATCTAGACTTTGCGGCTTGCTTTACCATGCGGGGGAAGAGGTTCTTGCATAACCTAATCGACAGCATCCGTCTGCAGCCGACTGAGGCCTTAACCACACTCATCTAATAGCTAACTAAAACCCTGCCTCGCATAGGATCCCCACTAAACGTAAGCTCAGAATTAAGTACACACAAAAGGACTGCCTCGGAATGGCCGTATGTGGCCGTATTTCCGACCATATGCACCACGGAGATTCGCCTCCTTCGTCGCAGCCCAAGAACAAGAGAGAGAATTAGAACGATCCGTCGAAGCTCTCACCGTGTAAACCACTGGCACCACCCCTGCCACTAAACTTCCGCTGAATAAACTACCACCACCGCCACTGCTACTAACACTCTCACTGCAGAGAATACCACTGCAATTGAATCTGATCCCCTGGCCAAAGAAACATGTCCATTACAAATCTAATTTAAAGCATAGTTTACAAACGTTCAGCGAATGTAAATCAAAGGATAATTGATGGACACGTATTAATTTTAGCGACAATCTCGGTATCCCTATTCAACACAGTCTGTTTATCGCCATATATTGCCTTCTCTGTTTGTCACATATGACTATCATTCCCGATCGTAAAGCATTGTTAAGGCTTTGGCATCTGCTCCCCATTGGCCAGCGAGCAGGAACGAATGCGGTGTGCGTTTTTATTTTGAGGCGAATAAACATTCACGGAGATGATTTCGTGCACTACAGAGAGTATTGGGAGCAAGTGCAAATGATCATGTGATATTTCTTTCCAAAACTAGGTGTTATGTATCTGGGAATAGATACTAATTAAATGGAGTTATTGAACGATATAAAACGGATTGTCCCCAGCGGACCTATCTATAACTGCATTGGATTGTAGTGAGATGGAAGCTCTAAGCTCCAGTGGCAAATTACAAAACGTAATTGCAATGGTTTTGAGGAACGACACCATAATTCCTATGTTGAAAGAGAAATTCATCGCCGCACTGTCAGATTCCAGTTAATCTCCATGGCCGTATTAAGGCCAACATTTCATCGGAATCAAGATAAAAGTACCATGTCTGATGGCTGTACACACTACATGTTTTTCTATCGAGAAGGCTGGTAGTTCCTGTTTTCATTTCTTCATTCACAGTTCGCTCATCAGAGGATTTGTTTTGGTACAAATTAGGTAGCTCAGAGTGTGTTGTTGACATGAGTGGCGCTTGATTCAGAGCCGCCATTATCAATCGATAAGGCGTGCCTACTCTACTTACTCAGATGCGTGGTCGAACCTGTTCATTTTGAAAACGAGCCGCAATTCTGTTAACCCATCGTGCATTTCTTAAAGCTCTCATCTATTCATAAAAGATAAATACTCTAGCTAAATTTAGGACTATTTGTTACTTTATGGACACTTTAACTAACTTTGACAGTAGCCGCCATTTTAGATAGATATTTGCGGGCGCCATTGTTTCAGACTCTATTGTCTTCGCCGGTGAGCAATTGCCCGTATAAAACCATTCTCGTAATGCTAATGCTAGTCATTAATTTGCTGATTTCCACCGTGAGCGCATAGCAAGCATAGCATAGTACAATACTAGATCCATTTTTCCTATTTACAAATAAAAACAAATATATCTACAACAAGTTTACGGAATGCTGCTGCTGTCTATAGGAGCAACAGCTTTCCGTCAAATTGTTCTCGAAATAATCAGCTGATAATACATTTGTCACTAGGCAAAGTTTTGATAACAATTTGCCTGAAAATTGCTGATGAAACAACTTTCAATGACATTTTTCTCAAAATAATCAGCAGGGCAGTCAATGTTGCAAGACCTGCTGAAGATATTTCGAACAACTTCATTGACAGTCATTTTCTCAGAATAATCAGCGGGCTTTCATTTTTGTTACCTAACAAATGCATACGCAATAAGTTAGGCCTATATGATATACGCAATCGAGACCCGGTCTCAGATATGCTAGAAAATTCAGTTCATTTCATTGTCAATCAGGAGGCAAGCATATTATTCTATTCACGGTAGGCGTGCCAGAGGCGATCGTGCACGTGCTGGTGGACTGCTTGAACTTTGTGAACATAGTTCACCTTGAAATAGGCATGCGATATAGACCTAACTAACTGTGTATGCACTTACTGCAAACAAAACAGGAAATCCGCTGATTATTCTGAGAAAAAGTTGTTGCTGCCATAGTCAGAATTGAGTGTCAATGTAACGCGCCAACATCGAATATGCACCGTTGGCCAATGGCACAGGGGCCAATATCAAATTTGATATCGGCGCGCCCGTTGGTCAACGGCGCAAGCCCAATAACGAATTTGATATCGGCGCGCCCGTTGGCCAATGGCGCATGTGACCAACATCGAAATTTATATCGGCGCGCCCGTTGGCCAATGGCGCAAGGGACCGTCATAGAATTTGATATCGGCGCGCCCATTTGCCAACGGTGCAGGGCACCAATATCGAATTGGATATCGGCGTGCCCGTTGGTCAAGGACGCAGGGGACCAAAATCAAATTTGATACCGGCGCACCCGTTAGCCTACGGTGCAGGGGACCAATAACAAATTTAATATCGGCGCGCCAGTTGGGCAACGGCGCAGGGGACAATATCAAAATCGATGTATTTGGGACGATATGAAACAGTATCAAAGTACACAAATTTCTGTTTCTAATCGAACCTCAACATCAATTGCATTATTGTCATTTATATTAGCAGTTTCATGCATCCGCATTAACATTGCCACTAATTAACCCTTTTATGACGAGGCCGGTCGTAACCGACCTCTGCAGTGGTATCGAGGAGTGTCCATTTGTTGGTCAAGAGAAGACGATCGCCAAAAAATCCATCACCTAAATGACTGGCTCCATGTCCGAACCAGACATTCCAGTGGTAGACTTCTCAACAATCGTCCCCGCCGGCCCGTAAACGGACACTCGATGTGCACAGATGTTGCTTCTTGACCACACATTTAGACATTGAAAAGGCTAATGATTATATTTAACAAGCCACGTCGTCGTCGTCGTCGTCGTCGTCGTCGTCGTCGTCGTCGTCTTGATTTGTGTTCTCTTACATTTGGGTACTTATTTGTATGCGTGATATGGTGTCGCTACTATGTATAGGGTTCGTCAACGTTGGAACTGTTCATTAATTATGCCAATCATGTGGTATAGTTTTATTAGCAGATTTTTGTTCTTGGTTGAGAATAGTTAAAAAATTTAAAGAAATTTGGTCTATTACCGTAATATTTTGGTGGGATTTCTAGTCGTTTATCTTTAAAAAATTCGCAAATAAATATGTAATGGAATAACGTCTCCCATTTCGTTATGATTGCAAAGAGGACAAATTCTTCTCTGGCGGTTCTTTCCCATCGTCCCATTTCTATCGGAAGTCGATGATTACTTGTCCTAAACCTTGTAAATAAAATTCTGTTGCCGTCATTTAACTTTATAAGATAGTCTTCCCGTTACCAATTTGGCTTAAAACAGTTATATATTTTCCCCTTCCAGGAGTCGCTCATCTGTCTTTGCCATGTTTGGATATATTGATCTTCAAGGCTTTTCGTTATTCTTATTTTTATTTCATTAAAGTTATTTATTACTTGATTTGTCCAGAGGTAACTGTGTCCTGTAGTGTCTAGTATTGTTTTTATGGAGTTTAGCCACTTGTACTGCGTGCCGTTGTTTCGATGATCTAATATAATATGGGTGTATAATCTGAATGCAAGTTTTGTTTGTTTTCCTGAAATAAGCTTAAGCCAATATGTTATCATGCGTTTTCCTATAACTATTTGAATTGGAATTTCTCCAAGCTCGCCATATATCATATACTTCGGTGTACTCTTTTTAATTTTTAGAACATATCGTAGAAAGTCTAGATTTACTTTCTCTAGTAAGCTGCAATTTAGGCAGACGAACATACAATCATAAACTTGTGTAATTTGATATTTGTCCCCTGCGTCGTTGGCCAACGGATGCACCGATATCAAATTTGATATTGGTCCCTATCAATAAAGTTGCGCGAACTATCTTCATCAAGTCTTGCAACGTTGACTACACTGCTGATAATTTTGAAAACAATTCGATTGAAAGTTGTTGCATCAACGATATTCAGCCAAATTGTTATCAATTCTTTATCTAGTGACAATTGCATTATCAACTGATTATATGGACAACAGTTTGACGGAAAGTTGTTGCTGCCATAGGCAGTATCGGGTTTCAGTAAACTTGTTATAAATATATTTGTTGTCACTTGCACCATAGGAAATTTACAACTACTATTGCACTATGCTATGCACTTCTACCCGCTCGCCTTGGAAGCCAGCGGTAGAATGGCTAGAGTTAGAGTTACAAGAATGGTTGTATACGAACAATTGCAGAACAATTGCGCACCGGCGAAGACAATAGAGTCTGAAATAATGGCGCCAGCAAATATCTATCTAAAATGGTGGCTACAGTTTTAGTTAGTTAAAGTGCCCATAAAGTAACAAATAGTCATACATTTAGCCAGGATATGTATCTTTAAGAATCGATGAGAACTTTGAATAAGGCAAAATGTACGCGCTATATGGGTACTGCACTACTGCCTCGCCCATATATAGCGCATACCGTACTATTGGTTTACGTCTAGAATTCCGTTCTGGTGCGGAGATCTTAGCGTCCTTCGTTTTTGTAAAAATTCCGCTGTCCTTTCCATTGATCCATGATGAAATTTGTCACTTCCTGTGGGCTACGGGGAGAACAATTTCATGGATAAGTCGATAATATTATGAAAATTCCTATCACAAATTCTATGCGTTTATTGGGATGATTATCGAGATCGTGACTGTCTAATGTTCATTAACTTCGTGAAAACACAACCAGGTATATCTAAATAAATATGTATTACTAGATGTAGTACACAAAATAGTTCAACCGAATTAATCAAGAGAAAAGGGCCACGTCCTCTTTCGAATTCTTAATTCGGTTTTCAAACTATTTCATGTAAAGGTCATATATATGTATATCAGATATAGCTGCTTTCATTCACATTGGCCACTAATTGAGTGTGTTGTCGCAGCTACCATTATTTGTCTTCAACCGTCACAACTATGTCTTCCCCTGTGCTGGCCTGCCTTTTAGTACAACGGCAGTGATGGAAAGCAACATAGCTTCCATCCTTTCTGACGAAATAAGTTAAATTATTGTTCTTGATCGCGATGAGTCGACTGTATTTATGACGATCAGTTTCCGACACATAGATCCGGATCTGGCGCCGAGGCGGATGTGCGTGTATAGCGTTACCATGCCGTCACCACTCGCAATCTTTGCTGATAACGTCATTAGATTTCTTGAACTGCAATCAATACCTTTCACGTGCAGCCATACTGGGGGCGAGTTTATTATTTTGATTGCTTCACTAGACGTAGTTTTAGAACTGGATTTATAAGGGTAATCGTCTCGCACCGAGAAGTTTATGTTCCCTCCAAACCAGGTGATCATTTGACGCGCACAACGGCAAGAAGAATATGTCTGGATCGTCAATAGCCGCTATGAAGCGATCCGATCTCTCACTCAAATATGTGACGTCATAATAAATTGCGTAAGAGGTAGACTGGCGCCACAACCATAATGCTTAATGAACGACGTATCTCGCTCCGTCATAAATAGGTACCGCTCTGTCAAGTGTACGAATTGTATGCTATGTCTTTGATGAATTTGCTATTTAATAAACACAGATTCTTTTGAATATTTTGAAACTAATTTGATTGGGCCCTGTTGCTATCATAGTTAAATTAGTTTCAAAATAGTTAACGGCTTACCTGTATAGTTACCTTGAAATTGGAAATCAGGGTTCAAAGTATATAAATCGATACCAACACACGCAAAATGACAATCTCTTAATGGCATTTGAGGGCATAATACACACATCATATACCTCGACTGAATATTTGTTTTAATTCGAAGGCACAAATTATGATTCGATTGCAAATAATTAAATATTTGATTGACAGAATAATGATGCTAACTTTATACGGGTATAAATAAAGCAGCATTACTCATGGAGCCACGAAATTCGCTTAATTAATTGGTCAAGATGATACAGTTTTGGTGATTTCTCATCGTCCTTACCAACAGATATTGATTGTGAAGATTTTGAATTCTACCAGCCCGCTATTGAAATGCATACGTGTTGTTCTATCATACAAGCACGGCTTTCAGCTCGTTTATTATTTCACGACATGAACACGCGTGTCGTAGTCAACGAAAGATGTTCATTGGCTAGATAAGGCGTAAGAAATATTTTCATTGGCTTGAGAACGCGTAATAATCCCAAATGCCCCGTGATACCGCACATGTTTCGTAATATATATTACCTAGTTATGGAATACGTTTGTAAATTGTAAATTAGCGTGGTAGACACAGAAATTTGAAAAAGTTTGATTAAAAGTAATTTCAAGTCCAATATAACGATGTTTTGTTTGTCATTATTTTTGTGGCGCATTGGTCAGGGCTCTTAACCGGTGATGTGTCACAGCGACGAAAACGAACGGGGTAAAACGGTGCGTTCAAACGGATTTCAGCGATCAACTGTATTGGAAAATGTGTCACAATTTCACTTTATATATGATAAATAGAATCTCAAACTTGGTCTAATTTAATATTGTTATTATCAAACTCGTCTAAAATTAGCACAGTGCATTCGCTAAAGCTCGTGCAATGCGATAATTTTCGACTCGCTTGATAATTGTGATATTAAATGGGATCTAGCTTCATATCCTCTACGCATGCTTAGTCGCATGCTCGAGTATTTCGCCCGGTATTCTATATTAATTTCGACATTTGCCCGAATACGAAGCACGAAAGCCAATATAAAAGCTGATATGGAATAGTAGGCGAAATACGAGTGCAAATATGCAACAAAACATTTTACATTATTGATAACAATATAGATTGTTATCGTACGAATCCACATTATGTTGAAAATTCCGTATTGGACTCGACGCCTGCTGCATCTCGTTCAATACCCATTTCAACACACCGTGGACGAGTACAATAACAAACCATATTGGACTCAATAATACAAGATGACTTATTTATTATGCACCTATTACAATTATCAGCAAATAAACACCAAAAATCAACTGAAATTTACGTTAACTCAGAAATACAATGGGTTTTTCCTGAGAAAACGTTGGCTAGATATTATGGAGTTATGTCACTTGACAACGCAATATGAAGAAATTAATACAGAAAGAGTTATCGTTCTTTAATGTCCAATACAGGTTTGAAGCGGATTTTACTGTCCAGTACGGGTTTTGCATCATCAACTGTGGAACAATTATTGGATGGCCACGTGGTACAATTGGAAACGTTTCATTGGATAAACACACGCAGTTGCATAACATATTTATTTCATACGTTACATTTTAGCGTTTAGCGGCATAATGTCACATTGACCCGAACAGCGTAACGCTAATATACTGAACCAAAAAAGTTTAGCAACACTGAGAATATTACTGTATAAATGTTATTTAACAAAAACAATAAATTGATTCAAATATATTATTTAATTGATAGGTTATTTTCCAATTTGAACAACAGTCTCATGTTAATGTAATGCTAGCATCGCGCCTTTAACACGGCATCATTCAACGGAAGGGTCCAATTTAAATAATGCCACTGAGCTGTCAATACCGGTTGTGACCTCCGCGCGCATTAACCACCGCCGTACAGCGCTTTCTCATGCTTCGAATTAAGCACCTGATGTCACGAAGAGGAATCGCATCCCATTCCTGGAGCAGTGCAGCTTCCAGCTCCCGCGCGTTGTGAAGATGTGGATGGTTCTCACGCACCATACGGCCAAGAATGTCCCACACGTGTTCGATAGGAGACAGGTCCTGTGATCGCGCTGGCCAGTCCAACACCGGAACGTTGTTAGCCTCAAGGAAATCACTGGTAACCCTAGCTGAATGAGGACGGGTGTTGTCTTGCTGGAACATAAAGTCTGCATGATGCTGCATAAAAGGGATGACGAACAGGGGCGACAACTTCTTCTCAGTAACGTTGAGCCGTTAAATTTCCGCGAATCACAATAAGATCTGTTTTGCCATTTTCATGGATTCCAGCCCACACCATGACACTGCCGCCACCGAATCTGTCGTGCTGAATGATGTTAGCTGCATAATACCGTTCTCCTAAACGTCGCCAAGCCCGTTGCCTACCATCCGCCGCATCCACACAAAACCTCGACTCATCACTGAACAAAACGTGGCTCCATTGTTGAGCACGTCATCGCTGATGAGTTCTTGCCCATGCACACCGATTCTCGATGTGACGCTCTGTAAGCGGAACAGCAACAAGTGGACGACGGGCAAGCAGTCCAGCATCATGGAGTCTGTTTCACACAGTTTGTGGATGCGCTGTAGTGCCGGTAGCGGTGTGCACATTACGGGACAGCCGCGGCGCAGTCTCAAACCTGTGACGTCGTGATGACGTCACTAAGTAGCGGTCTTCTCGTGGTGTTGTTGCTCTCGTTCTGCCAGATCGTGGTCGGACATTAGCATGTCCAGTTTCCTGCTCACGTTGGCGGAGACGGGAAATGGTTGAGGCGTGAATATGTCGAGCAGCAGAGCGAAAGCTCTGCCCAGTAGCGAGTCTTCCCATTGCTTCATGGCGCTGATTTTCGGGTAGCCCTGGGCGGCGGCACATGTTTGGTAGGGTACACTTTTAAGCGTTTTCTGTTAACGTTCGTTATCTGCTTTTGCAATATGGTGAATTTTTGCCTTCGCTACCCGCCAATGTGGGCCAGTGCATGAAAAATGCATTTTCACACGCATTAAGCGTGCGGCCGAGAAATGCAAGAAATGATTTGCATTTCTTCATCGTCAGCGAGACATTACATTGACGAAAAATGCCTGCAAATTTGGTTATAAAAGGACGCATAGTTTTAATACAACAAACCAAACTTCACTGTTGCTAAACCTTTTTGGCTCAGTATAGCAATACAATAGCTAGTCGACAGCAAATCATCTCGCAATTCATCTTTCCCGAGTATCCATTTATCAATATGACGTCATAATCAACTACGTGACGAATAGAATGCCATCGCAATCAATGATGTCATTATGACGTCATGAATCACGTAGATAAGTAGGTCTGCGTCACGAACGCATAGTTGAAAACGGACTAAGCGTTTTCTGTACGAATTGTATGTCTTTACTATTTAATAAATATCCTGATAAATATTTTGCAACTAATTTGAATGGGCGCTGTTGCTGCCATAATCCATGTCAATGATGACCATGCAACCAGTCAAATTAGTTGCAAAATATTCAACAACTTAACTGTATAGTTTTCACGAAATTGATAGTCAGAGCATTCGGGGATCGATCAATCCCAACACGGCGAACGGTGGGTAGAGCTTAGCTAGTGATGGGCGGGGATTAGCTAAAGCTGGAAAGGTCCTTTAGGCAAAATGCTAATTCCTAATCTATACCAGTTCGTAGCCCGTATTCACGAAGAATGCCTAATTTACGCACCAGCCTAACTGCTCAAGCAGGATAATTCATCAATGTCAACAACACCATTTATGGTCAATGACACCGCTTTACACGAGTCCTTAAATGTTTCACCTAAAACTAGTGTAATAGCATTCAGCTTTCGTTTCGACTGACTCCGGCTTCATCCATTCTCCTGAGAGGTAGTCCAATATATTTGCCTTCGTTTTCTCATTCCCCATCAGCTTTGTCCGTGCTGGAAGTAATACCCTTGATGCAGGAATGTATTCTGCGGCTTGAACTTTAGTCCTGTTCTGTTGTTCTTCTTGTTTCATATTGTTTGTTGGCCAAACGTTATCTCTATCTCCGACAAAATGTATTAAGTCACAACCATCAGGCTTCATAGCGATTATCTTGTCGAGATACGCATCTTTGAAATCTTCAAATGTTCCAGTGCCAAGGATTTGGAATTTATGTAGGAAACACATCGCATCTACAAGAAACGTGGTTGGCATATCACAAACCGGCATGTAAGAATGCTTATCTGGCTATGGAAACCGTTTCTGACCTATAAATAATTAACTTTAAAAGCAACTAAACATTCTCAGAACGCACTCAGGGCCACTGGGGGCCTATGCATAATTTTATTGGCAAGGACGTTATGATAAAATATTCTTCTCTCTTGGTATTATCGCGCGTTATTCTCGCCATACCCTCCCTGGCTTCCAAGCGAAAATAAGGATGGCTTAACTTTATATGTCCGCTCTTAACCGCTTCAAAGAATAATCTGATAAATACAGAAACGTCTTTTACAATTCTTCTTATTTGCTAGTGTTTTCCAAATCTATTTTGGTTAATACAGCATTTAATTAAATAAAACGAAGATATTAAATCTATTCTCATTATTAAAAGCCCATCAAATGAGATTGCTTGATAAGTTTCTGAAAACACGTGCCGTATTCACAAACTGTAGGCCTACTTAAGCGCGAAAAAATGCGTAAATATCGCGTATGTTCAGAAAACACCCAAGGCTGTATTTCCCTACATTAGATGGATATTTAGCCGCCTCATCGTGAATATGGCGTAGTCGGGTCTTCTAAATAGGTACAAGCAGTTAGGCGGTTGCATCCAATCGCAATACATACTCACATCATAGACCTCATGATGCATGTCAACGATTCAGTGAACAAACTGAGCTAAAATCGTGCATTAATTTACTCAGATGACACTGACGTGATAATGATGGCCATACCATAGTAAAGTGAGCATTTCAAAATAAATGTGGATGCTACGCATGGGGAATTTCTTCTTATTCACGACTTGGTAGCTCAGCCTCCTCCATCTCACTCGCCACCTATGTCATCACAGGTTGCGACACCGTCAGCTACATATTTTCTAAAGGACAAAGGAAGCCATTCAGAGTTGCCATTTCCTTGACGAAGGAAAATAAACTACAAGCATTAGCAAGCTATGATGAAAATAGTACGGATAAATCTCGGGACGTGATTGGAGACGTTAGACTAATCGTAGCATCCTTCTATAACAAACCCACCTTCTCATCAGTGGAACTTTTGAGAGAACATGTGTTTGCGTCATTCAGAAGTGATTTACGGACATTTCCTCTAACAGAAGATGCTTTTTGCACACTGCTATCGGGCTCTCTATCAAATTGCTATGTAGAAAAATGCTCATAATCATATTCTCAGACTATCTGATCCAATAGACGGATCTGTCTCAGAAGGGGTTCCTACAACAATTAAAATGACAAATCCTCAAAGGTCAGACACAAAAAAGTTACCAAAACCATATTGTAGCGGCAAGAAATATAAAAGCAAACCACTTTATACAAGGCCTGTTCTTGTGACAAAGCTGGTGAAATCTGTGTTGTGGCTTGCTGCTGCGGGTCGAATTAGAATTTTTGTGGACGGGATTAAGTCCTTCAAATATGGCCTATGTGACTGATATGCAGGAATGCATGCACACACGCACACATATATAATACATACTCACAAATGTACATACAGTCAAACCTGTCTATAGCGACCACCTACTTTTGGGAACACAATATAGTGGTTCTTAAAGACGGGTGGTCGTAAGACAAGCAATCTTTAGGAACAGTGAGCCTGTGGTCGCAAAAGTTATTAACTGCATTAATAGCCATATTAAGTGAATATATGTCTTCAACAACCACCTATAATGCCCCATAAAATGGTCGCTAAAGAGAGGTTTCACTGTACATACAAGATGTTTTGTTTTCATAATACTGCAATTCCTTTGTCCTCCGCATGATCTAAGACTATCTTATTTCTCTGTCAGGTCCATCTGCATCTATTCGTATTTTTCTGGATGCGTACTTTTTTAATTCTTAACTGCTATGCGTGCATATATGGACAATGGTAATTTTGCGTTTTAATGGTAAAGCGTGATAATCTAAAATTAGTTTGAAACTTGTGAAATGGTATGTTTTAAATCTATTTGCATAATACAATTTCGTTGAATTTATCTGATTCCTGACATTTGTGAAAACATTGATTTTAGCGGGAATTTATCTATACTATAGAGGTATATTAGATCTCAAAACGAAGGGCAAACGTGTGCGTTGTTTTTTGGAAAGTGTTGTCCTTGTGAGTGCAACAGCTCGCCAATACTTTATTATTTAGTAATTCTGTTTATATAAAAAAGAGGCAAAATGGCACAATTATTTGAAATAACTACCAATTTCGTAAGAATAAAACGGCAAATTGTCTTGAAAGTGATTGCACTTTTGTAATGTATCTCTCTCTATAATTTTCGTGACCAAAATCGGAGTTGCTTTTGAGATTCTTACTTTATTCCACTAAAATACATATGCTGTCATAATGCAGAAATGCGGTTGTCAATGGAGTAGTTAGTTGGCAAAATCTCAAATTTGCAAGACGGATATTCTTGCTAGCATTTTCCAAACACTTATGCTAATTGGAAGAGAGGAAAAAACACAGATATAAACTATTAATTTTCCGATAGGTGAAAAGTGATTTTTTTCAACCTTGGCTCCCCTACTATTAGTCTCTACAGGTCACATTGGTTGGCGTACAGGTCTTTGAATCTGCAGGACACTGGACGGCGTATGTGTGTGGGATTGACTCACTCAAACACTTGTGAGCGCAGTGTCGAGGAGGCCTCTCTGTGCTTTCTTCTAGTGAATTCTGAGCCACAAGAGATCAGATCTACCAGCTGCAGGTCGGCCCGCTCTTTCTCCGTGCAGCAATTAGTGGGGGCCCACAAAGCTATGGGATTTTGTTAGTGCAGACAAATTTAAAATCATCACAAATATACGACCTATAGAATGGATCAGAATCAGTATGGGCAAGGTTATCAATAAATGGAAAAGACCACTACACCAGCAGTTGGTTTAGGGAACTAGATGCACCAGCACATTAACCCAATAAGAAATCAGCTAATCATGCTCAAATCAAACCATAAACCAAACCGCCTACCAAATATCCACATTCTTTGCGACGTTACTTACAGGAAAATCGATTGGAAAACAAAACTCAGCACATAATTTGGTGCCCTTTTATCAGATTTGGACGGCCAAACCTTAGTTTATATTTTGATGAATCAATATGGAACAGCTAACTCTTTCAAAATCCACGAAGGAACCACTTTAAACTTAATAGCAAGATAATTACCTGGTCAATTAAGCAATATTCACTTAGCAGGCAAAATCAGAGGCCACGATGCCGCTACGGTAACTCTAGTATGCGGCATCTCTGACAAAAAGAAACCACGTAGACAGTTCTTTCAACGTTCTAAAGTAGACTATGGCATCATGGGTAAAGACGCATTGGGGCTTGCAAGAACGAAGTATGTCAATGGTAACGAAAATAACCGTGATATCGAAACCAATTGGCAACTAATTAATAAATGTACCTGGTAACCATTCACAACAACCATTACCGTGGATAGACAACAAGAAAATGGCTTTGATCAAGCGAAGGAACAAGACACACAGTCAATTTAAAAAGATTAAAAACCTACGCCAAAAAGATAACTGGAAAGCTCTGCGAAAGCAAACTAAGAAAGAAGTTCTGGATTTTCACAACAACTCTGACAACAATTTGCTCGCCGACATTGAAGTTGACTCAAAACACTTTTGGAAGTATATTAACAACCAGAAATCTGACAAAGAATGAATCCCTTCACTAAAGTCAAATGGAATTCTCGCAAACACCAACCTCAACAAATCGAAGCATTGATTAACCAATTTACTAGTGTGTTCACTGAAACAATCTTCAGCGAAATACCATTCACAATTCCTAAAACACATAATGGAAAGTGTCACTATCAAACCAAATGTAATTAAGAAATTATTAGATGGTGTAACCCTCCCCCCCCCACCCCCACCCCCCCCCCCTTATATCAACTTAACCCTTTAATGGTTAAGTTGGTAAAAACGACATCTGCAGTGATCTTGAGAAATGTCCATTTGCAGGCTAAGAGAAGAATATTTTTGAAACTTTACCACCGGAATGACTGTCTCGGTAACCGAGCCATTCATTCCAGTGGTAAATTTTCAAAAATGCTCTTCTTTGTCTGCAATTGGACACTGGCTAAGCAGAAATTTGAATTGTCTTGACCATTATACTTTTGATGAATGTCCATTTGAAGGATAACAGAAATATATTTTTTGTAGATTTTCGTTATAAATTTACAAACACTCTTTCTAGCTGCAAAAATCAAAATTTCCTTGAAAAGTAATGGCAATTAAATGGTTACTTGACATAAATAATGTTTTGAGCGCTTTAATGCGCTGTTGACATAAGAGGTGTTAAAACATCAACGGGCATGGATCCAGACGAAATACATCCGCGAATACGCGAAGAACTGTCAACAGAAATGTCAGACATACTATTACATTTTTTCAACATTTCAGACAAAGGACTTAGCCATACTGAATAGAAATCAGCAAACATTTGCCCCTTATACAAAACGCGACCGTTCCGTACCAAGCAACTATAGACCAGGGTCACTCTCATGCATTTACTGTAAGATCTTAGAAAACATCGTCTGCTCTAATTTAATCACCTATTTTGAGGAGAATAATATCTTAACTCACAGACAACATGCCTTCTGTAAATGACACAGTTGTGAAACTCAACTAATTAATGTCATCACTGATTAGGCTTCACTCATCGATAACCGGAAATAAGTGGATACTTTTATTCTCGACTTTGAACAAGCTTTCGATAACGATACCTTGCTACATCAACTTTTGAAATCTAAATTGCCCAATTATGGTGTCTCAAAAATATACTAAATTGGATTGACTCATTCTGAACGGATCGCAAACAATGTGTAGCAGTAGTCAGTGGTGCTAAACAAAACGCTGCAAAGGTTGTGTCTAGTGTACATCAAGGAACAGTTCTGTACCCACTGCTGTTTTCAGTCCACATAAATGAAGATGTAGTTAAGGGCATTTCTTCAGAGGTCCGGATATTCGCCTACGATTGTGTATGTTACCGGGAAATAAATGGCCCAAAGGAATGCGATACACTCCAACATAACATAAACATATTATGTAACTGGCCTACCACTTGGGGAATGCACTTCTAATCAGCAAAATGCAACATGATTTGTCTAACCAGAAACAAACTAAAACATCGAATTTGACTACACGTTAAAAAGAAGCAGCCTACGTTTTGTCTCATCAGTGAAGTATCTGGGCGTCAGCATCGAACATGCTGGAACAAACACATCACAGCGATATGCAGCAAATCGTATAGAACTGTAGAACTATTGCTGAGAAAATTATCATTCTATTCACAAGAAACCAGACTTCAAGCACACATTGGACTGATTAGACTTGTTTTGGAATATGCAAGTGCAGTTCGGGATCCTCATCAAATAACGCTTCCGGATAAACTGGAAAATGTGCAGAAACATGCAGCTAGATTTATCACCTCAAGCTATATCTACGAACCAGGCAATGTGACAAGTATAATGGAAACCCTAAAACGCCCAGCTTCCCACTTCCCACCGACATCCTTAAATTCTGCTTTATTTCCAATACGATAAGGGACTGGAACAAATTATCACACGATTTTCTAAGTAGTTTACAAAGATCAACAAATCCTACTACTAAATTTACAGAATAACCAGAGGGAAACAACATATCTAAATTCGATACTTGACAAATTATCAAGTAATGTTCTATGGACGTGTCTCCATAACTAATCGGGATCAGGATCAGGATCAATGGTACAATTAACCTTTCCATTTTTAGCTATGCCCCGCCCTTCTCTAGTTACGCTCCACCCACACGTGGGGTTAATAGATCTCCGAACTCCCTGACTATCAATTTCCAGAAAACTAAACCGGTAAGCTGTTGAATGTTTTAAAACTAATTTGACTGGGCGCCGTCGCTGCCTATCAGTATGTTTATTAAATAGTAGAGACATACAATTTGTACAACGTGTCGGACTAGAATCATTTATGACGTAATAATTATGACGTCATCCTACACGTCGCTTAGCTGAGTATGACGCCATATGTGCCAAATCATCGATGGATACTCTGGAAAGGTCTATTGGAGGATTGCTACCTCCTAAAACATATATGGACGGTGTCAAGTGTGTGGGTTACCCCTCTGGAGGTGATGCTAGTGAACTAGCAAACCATCGTACCAGTCTATAAGAGCAGGGGTGTGACCCGAGTAAGACTGGTTCACCTCGTCTTTGACTCTGGTCGACGGGCACTACTAGTCAAATCCATCTAGAACATCATCACCTTATCAGGAGGCTCAATGTTCTATGTTTAGCCCACTAGTCCCCTGCGGATACATGCTAATTCGAGGAGCTATTGTAGCTCGCGGGGTAGCGTCGGGCCGTTCCGGTGTCTGGTGTCGGCTCGCCATGTCACATGTACACGATGAGTGAGGAGGCTGGCTAGCTCCTGGTCTCTGGGTTACAGATCCCGTGTGACACTGCACTACGGGTAATAAAGACCGGCTCCTAAGGCCGGTGGAACTCAATTGTTCTGGTGGGGCCATGCGACCATCGCCGTGGACATTAAACACAACAGTATCAGCCCATGAGTTTGTGTCACCGGTATAACTGTCCATAGCAATTTCGTGATCTATGGACATACAATATTTGATTGGGGACCTAACTTAAATAAGTCTATACAATTAATTTACCTAAGCAGACCGTCAAGTTTGCTAGATAAAAATGAACATACGAAAATACAAGACATAGAGACAGCCTGATGAACTTTCAAACGTGGGGCTCCCGGACGTACCGCACAGACTCGTAGGTCCGCAGAGGTATCCCCGCAAAGGAGACTCACATAGAGACAGCCTGATGAACTTTCAAACGTGGGGCTCCCGGACGTACCGCACAGACTCGTAGGTCCGCAGAGGTATCCCAGCAAAGGAGACTCCCACATACGAGATCACTAATTAACTTAATATAAGTTATAATACCTCTAAGCTGAAAGGAAAGAAAGTTATCTTTAATAGTGGCGAAAGGCCATGTGCCTCACGCGGGCATCACTTCTGATGTTCTTTTTGGGTGAGAAGTAGTAGCCTCGTGTGGGCCGTCGTCACTGAATCCTTGCGAGAGGTAAGTGCCTCACGTGGGCCTCAGTCACAGGAAAATGCTACCACCGCTTAAAGCGTATTGGCCAAAAAGGGCCCCCGCTAATATTCAACCAAAATGCTATAAAGAAAAGACCATACCTAGTGAAATTATGGCTATAATGTTGCGTGCTGTTTTACGTGAAGACGGGACGAGCGATTCCCGAGGGATTCCCATGTCACAGTCTTATGTGTTTCAAATATGCTGAATTAGTATGTGCCGCCCCTATTTATGCAGGCCTTCTTCTAGGTCTAGCCTAACATTTAGTTTTTAGAGACAAGAACTAGGTTTAGGCAACTGATCTATCGTTATGGTGGGGGTAAGAGAGACGAATACCCACCGTGAATGTCCTTCCCGTGAGAGCGTGGCAGATCCTAACATCTTACCCAGACATTCTTACGGAATTCGGTGGGGATGCGTATCTTGCCCGTCACCAGGTCCTATGAAGCTAACCTTTTAACCTGATGTTAGGTTTAAACGCATGTTGCACAGTTGTGCACTGCGGTTCGGGGGAGACTTCCTAGAAGATGAGAAAGAAATTAATAATTATAATATGTTTTCGCAGTGCTTCCTACACTGGCAAGGATAACTAACTACCAGGTATCAGAAGATACACGGCCGGTGTGTGTGAAACCACACCCTGGCCATCACCGCTCAGAAACCCCAATAGTTTCCCAGGGTCGGATCAGTCCATGGTGCGGATAGGGGCATCCAAACAATTAAGAAGCCATAAGGCTTAGTGGAACATGAAGAGTGACAATAACTTAAGAATATGAGGCCCAATAGGTATTTTGGCCAATTTTACACAACCTTGCCGGAGTGCGGGGCTAAATTATCGCAACTACCGGGAAAGAGGCGTACACTATGTGTCTCTTGACGAAGAGATTGTCTCGAATCATATTAAACCTATCCTATTGAGCTAAATAGACAGGCTTTTAGTCGGTAGCGTGCCGGGCTAAACAGAGTTATAGTACGGACAGCGACCTCAGTGGAAAATTGTTGGTGGTGGGAGAAAGCGATGCATTATAAATGTTGCTGTATAGTGTCTCCTACGCGCACTGCGGTCCTACGTTTTCTACAAATAAACAAAACATATGAACGAATGGCTGCTCGCCATATATAAAACTAACCAGTACAAGTAATACAATGTGAAATGATCAGAATAATACATATGGTACAGGTTGTTGGACCTACTACGGTGTGGTTAGTAAAAACACCTTACAGTAAAATAAGAATAACTATAAACAGATAAAGAAATTATAACTAGCGGTCCTAAGACCGTTACGCTTCCTTTTAGTCAACGGGACCGTTTACACAGATAAAGTATAATCATTAAAGTTGTAATTAACGGAATAATTAAGGATGTTAAATAAGTTACTTGAATAGTAGGTAGCCATTCTTAAGGACGGGCTATCGTGTTACTGAAATTGATACGTCACTGTTAGCGTGACGTGAAGTGACGCGTTCTCTGGAAGCTGGAAAGTTCCCGCATGTCGGTTCCCACAAACAGGATTCCCGCATGCAGTCCGGAACGGGAGTGGAGCGAACTCAGGATGGTAATCACAATGTAAGAATGTCTAACGAACAGTCAGTAAGTTCTACAATAACATTACACCGACGGTACGGATGAGAGTTAAGAACAACTCGTTTATCAGCGGGGGTTGTCGAATACGGATGAAGATCATAACTAAGCTTAACGGTGCGGGTACGTCAGTTAGCTCTTAATACGTACCTGGAAAAGTTTACTTGCTGCG
This sequence comes from Chaetoderma sp. LZ-2023a, assembly GCA_034401795.1. Lineage (NCBI taxonomy): Eukaryota > Metazoa > Mollusca > Caudofoveata > Chaetodermatida > Chaetodermatidae > Chaetoderma > Chaetoderma sp. LZ-2023a. The sequence continues at coordinate 94,975,107 of CM067369.1, forward strand.
GTCAAAAAGTTTAAATAAACCTGCACGACATCAGTGCGGGTGAGGTTGAACGACCACTTTTTAGCGTGGCCGGCAGATACGGCGAGTTATCCACCAAAGAACATCGCTGCCTCTACATCTGTAGAATCACATATTCAGGCCGGGAAAGGCCTCACCGCAGGATTGTGTTCCGATTCAGTTCTTGATTTAGTCGTGAACAATATTGTCGAAAGTTTCCAAAAATTCTTTTAAGATGCGATTGGCTGGGTGGCTGCCGCAATGCTACGGGACAGCTGCTGACCAAGACCAAAGTGATCTATTTAATAACTGTCTCGGCTGATCGTAGCTGCTTTGCCAATCCAACCTGTTCCTCCTCTGGCCGAGGATGCTCTCGAACTCTGGATTCCATCTCCTGTTATACTACTCGTGATGTCATAGGCGCAGGCCTCAACCAATCATCGGTCGAGCAATAGCCAATCAGCGCGCAGCTAATAATGACGCAGATGAATGTTCTAGAACATTCTAGAACTTCGGCGTACACGTGGTTATGACGTCACAGCAATATTTTGAAGCTAATCAAAGGGGTTTCCGTGGATAACTCAGCCATTTCCAAGCCGATTCTGAAATGGTTTACAAATTTGGAAAGCCCGTCGAATTCTGGTCTTGAGTGATATCAGATTCGGCGGGAACAAGCAATTATAAAGAATTACATTGTACCTACTCGGTACACTAAAAGTGTTATCCTATCTTGGACGTGATATACGCGCTCTGTCAATGCAGTGGTAATCGCGCGCATGCGCGCTACGCGTTTTAATGAACTCTCATAGGCTCATATACGCTTAGAGCTCTACACAGGGGGGGGGGGGGCGTGGGCGTGTTCATGGAACGCATCCAGGATGGGCGGCGCGTACCCAGCTTAGTTGGTACGGCCGGCACCTGACCGGTCGATCCGAACTACACCATGCCTTTTCGCCTTCAAACACAAGGGAGGAATCTGATCTGTCACTCACGTATATAACGTCATGCTCCATTACATCACATCATGTTCGCGCGCTCGATGTTTGTTTTGAAAGCTCATTACCAACACCCAGTCAAATCAGTTTCAAAATATTCAGCAGCTTACTCACATAGTCTTCAGCAAATTGAGATTCAGGGACTGCAGGAATCGATGGATCTCAATACGATCAAAGCGTAGGTGGAGCTTCGCTAGAGATGGGCGCGGCATAGCTAAAACTTGATTCCTCCATTACGCGTTGAATTTATAGGATCTAGCCAGTCGTTCCCACGATAGAGTTTCAAAAGATGGTCTTCTCTTGGCCCGCAAATGGACATATTTTGATATTCTTGATAAAAATGTAGACATTTCAGGCTTAATGCCGCACATATACACCATAAATGGAGACATGGATCATAGCATATGATGATTTTATTCTGTATAAATTACTAAAACATTTTAGTTGTGAAGTTAAAGTTGGATTAGTGATATGTATCCATAGCTCCATACTTCAATGGAAGGATCCAGTTATAGCTATGCCCAGCCCATCTTTAGCACAGCGCCACACACACGTTGATCGTGTTGGGAGGGATCGATCCCTGAACTCCCTGACTATCAATTTCTAGAAAGCTATACAGCTAAGCTGTTGAATATTTTTAAATACTTCGACTGGGCAGCAACAGCGCCCTGCCAAATTAGTTTCAAAATATTCAACAGCATGTTTGTATTTATGATTACTATATTCTGCGGCTGTAGTAGTAGAAACATCATACAGCTGCAATTAGCCCTTTTTCCCTTTTGCCTATCGCGTCTTGTCCTCAGCCAAAATCATTAGCTTCCACAGGTCCATTCTTGACTTGAGTGTACCGAGACCGGCTTTCTTGAGGTCACCTTGTAGCATACTTAGCAGATTTATGCAATGACGTTCTCTCCTGGATTTAACTAGTAAAGATATACAATTCGTATAACAACGCTTAGTCTGTCGACAATTAAGCATTCGTGACGAACTTAGCTACGTCATTCATGACATAATTGATTATGGTATCAGCCTACACATCACATAATTGATTATGTCATCATATGATTGACTGAGAAACTGGAATCCTCCATTTTACAAGTAAATGTATCCTATTTTATATGGAAAGTAATCACCATATGTTAATCCTTTGAACACTGAGTTTCCAGAACCGCAATTTTAAAACCATCGTACAGGTAAGCTGTTGAATATTTTGAAACTAATATGACAGGAACTTGTTGCTGCCATAGGCAGCTACAGCTCCCAGTCAAATTAGTTTCAAAATGCTCAACATAATCTTTCTAAAATCGTCATGGAATGTGGTGTTTTGGCCTTTCGGGTTCAAAGGGTTAAGATGCATTTCGTTTTATTACTTGCATGACAGTGTAGAACTCCATTCAACCCAGGAAAAGTATACCATTTAAACAAATCTTTATCTTCAAAGATTCTTGTGTTAATATGGTCGTCTGGAATTCCCGACTGTTTCAATAATTGGAATCTACCAACAATAATGGTCAACTAGTTTTATGCGGATGTCTTTGCTTCATATTTCGCCACTTGCCAACCCATACGGAGTGTCAAACTGAAGCGGCTGAAGTGATGCATGTGTGGATACTGCAAAAAATATCCAGTCAAGTGTTACGCGCACGCCCACATAGTGCAATTTCCAATACTTCAACAACATGCGGTAAATCCACAATATACGCCACGAGTTGTTATCACGGAATCACGATTTTTTATTGCTGAGACTCAAATTATCTCACTCGGTCCTGTTATCGATGAAGATATTAAAATCATCATATTGCTGCATATAAAACCGAGATACGGACGTTATTTTAGAGTAATACCGGCCGGAGATGGCAATCTGGTACACACACAATCAGAGATGCTTGATCTAGATGACTGGATATTGTTGCATGAGTCGTGTCCTTTGATGCCCATCCGTGCCAAGCGCGTGCGATGCGCGCGACGCGTACGCCATATCAAATGTGACCTAATGCATCTCACTTTAGTCCATCATAAACGCTTAATAACCCGTCAAGTTGTACGAATTGTATGGCTTTACTATTTAATAAATATGCTATGCTGTTGAATATTTTGAAACTAATTTAACTGGGCGGCGTTGCTGCCACCAAGTCAATTTAGTTTCAAAATATTCAACAGCTTACCAGTATAGTTTTCTGGAAATTGAGATCCATTGAGTGCAGGGATCGATTGATCGATCACAACACGGACACAGCGGGGGTGGCGCTTAGGTGGAGCTAAAACTTGATTTTTCAATTGTTCCTTCTCTCTGGGCATTGGGAGGTCATTTGTCTAACATTAGAAAGGTCCGGCAATAGTTTTTCTGAGTTACCGCCTCACCAGATCTCTTGCATCCTATTGGATCATATATCCATCAACGCTTGACTTATGGATGCGCAGCAGCATTGGAGATGATGAACTACATGCGCCTAGACATTTCCCGATGCCCTTTTTGGCTTCCAGCAGTACCATGCTTTTATAAATCCACCGTGATAGAGAGGAATGACTCTTCCTTTCATAGCTAAGAGAATTCATATCCTGCTTAAACTAGCAGGGATAAACAGTCAAGTACTCCGATAATAATAATGATCACAGTAATCCTTGATCTGACCACAGTGCAGCAGCCCAACTCCATAGCTTTTCGTATCCTAACTTTGCCTCGGTGATTGAGCAGAGTACATATATGGCTAACATTTATTACCCAAGTCTGAGAAATAAGATGCATGTCTCATACAGTAGGGTCTACATCGGATTCGGACTTGCTCGAAGAGATGACTAATCCTATTTCATCCAACCGATGTGCGATGGCTGGATGTTTATCTGGCACCTCTATGGCCAGCTTGCATACCTAGGGAAGTATCCTACTTTTCATAAACCAAACAAGAGAGGAGCCTAAGACTCCCACAAGGACTATGAAGGTAACAATTTGGTCAATAGATTGGGTGACTGATCTCGTCTTATCCTACTTCAACCTGAATAACATCAGAATAATTTGCCAATATGCACGTTTCGTGCTTAATCTGGAATAGATTTGCCTGGTTGTTGGAGATTGGATCTTCGTCAGACCCCACTCATACATGGGTAGTGCTGTTCCAGAGATCATTGAGAGTAGCTTCACTTACGTAAGTGTTTCCGTTAATATATTCTGGCAGATTAGGTCCTCTTGTTGTGCATACAATTCCTCCTCGCTGTGAAGGATGTTCTTAATGTTGCTACTTGCGAGGGCACCTTATACATGTCAGCAGAAGCACTCCTTGAGCTGAGCAGAAACTCCGCCAATTCTTTTCTTCTAATTTTTTAATGTTCCTACCGCAATATTGTGATAGTCTCTTCGGAAAATATACATGCCGCTTGCGTCTTGATCAGGTTCCAGTTACATACCAAATAACTGCGATCTTATCCTATTTTCAACACCCCTCAACATTCAGAGCCAGCTGTGTGGAATATGGTCACCCTCCTTGCTGCCCATCGATTGAAATGTTTGTGATCAATAGATCCAGTCCTCTGCTGATTCAAGCATTTACTTCTCGGTACCGGTCATTCCATATGCGTCTATAACTATGTCTATATGCTTGTCTACTACCCTACCAACCTGTCATCAGACTACTTGATCTGGTTTCTGGCTAGGCTGAGGAGGCATACATGACCTTAGACAAGACGTATGATATGTGATTGCTTAAAATTCGTAGGCTAGATGGTGAGGCTCTGATCGAGCACAATGAGATGGAATGGTGTCCCAATTTAGCAGATCTACTTGGTATTGCATGTCCTCATTTTCTGATTACTTGTTCAGCCATTGCAGCAGCACACCTGTTCGCAGGCCTGCCTTTACATGGTCCATGATCTAGTGAGTTACTTAGAGGAAGATGCTTGTTAATTTTACGTCAATAGCCAAGAAGATTTCTTTCAACTATATTCACTCTTCGAACTGTAACGGCTTGGCAGCAGCTCCAAACGCAGCTCTAGACAAACTTCAGGCTTGCCACCGCAAACAACTGCGCACCTTCACTGGGCATCGAGGGCCAGACAGCATAATTCCCATTGATGCACTATACAAGATGTTTCATACATCCCCGCTGTCAGTAAATGTCGTCCAGCAAAGATGGTCCATGTTTGGTCATGTGCTAGGTATGGTAGGAGACACACCAGCACAGATATCCTTGGAACTTTCCCCACTGGGCGCCAGCAAATACGAAACCAGGAGAAGGCGGCATTGCATACATCTGTTAAGCATGCTACGAGGTAACGTCAAGAAAACTGGACTCGGCACAATCAAATCAATAACGGACCTCAGGAAGTTAAAAATGTTGACATTCATTCATTCACTCTGCCAGCACAGAGAGTCTTTCAGGCTGTAATGCTTGTGTGGTCTACGAACATAGACGAATTGTTGGTATGAATGGTTACGAGTGATAGGAAGTAATGACTGGAGGTGGCACTAGGGTAGAGTTAAAGTTTTCCCGAATGTGTGACCGAAGAAGTCGAAAATGTTACAGACAAGAGCGTGAGCACTCTAAAGTTAGGCCATTCTGCGGCATCTATGTATCAGAGTGAGGCAGGAAGGTATCTTCTGTTTTGCATACGTTTCGGCCCCATCATGTACTGTCTTAGCGATGATTACTCGCTTGATGACCGATCTACTGAGTGCATCGGTTGGGTATTTACATCTCGTTCTCGCTCTGACTTCTTTCTGTTTCAACTTATTTGATTTTCTTCTCCGCTGCCTCTATTTCGTGAGTGATTCATGCAGCTCGGTAAGGCAGCGAAATGCAATGTCTCCCAAAGGTTGTCCTGAATAAATTTCCAATGAGGAGGAAATCCTTGCCTTGCCAGAGAAGACAGAATAAAATAGATGGGCTGTAAGCTATCAAGACAGCCTTAGTGACACCGAATTTGGGGCTAGGAAGAGACACAGTTAAATGGCAGGAGGACTGTTTTATTGGTTCTGAGAGGTGGCCTATTATTGGGTGGTGTACCTGCCCTTTCTGACGTAGTGATAAGCTTTAAGTGCATATCTCCTTGCCCGTAAACAACTTTTGTGTTCACAGGCCAGCATATAATTTGAAAATTTCTATCAGAGCTATATTCAATTGGACAAACTCCAATATCTATAATCCTACTAAAATGTAGCAGGCGGAGCCCTCGTTGCCTCGTCGGTCGTCACCTGCAAAGTGTCCCCATCATCCGAGGAGGACCACGGGTCGAGCTCGCCGGTCGATCCCCAGGTAGATGACCACCATGGATGATGAATGGCTGTGCTAGCTAAAAAGTAATGTCGTCCATGTAGCATGCCGATGGAATGATCACGTTCCAGCGGAGCTGGATGCACATTCATGCACAATGGATATAACTCCACCATGACATCGACCACCATATTCCGAACCCACTCGCAGTCTATGGGCTGCGTAGGGGGCTGGGAGATGGGGAGTAGTAGCTTCACTCGGAGTCCGAAGAGTTGGAGAAAAGCCCCATTCTGCTAGCTGAGTAATACATATGAATGTCCGAGAGTTTTGAACATGGAAGCTCATCAGCGAAAGGTTAATAACCTGGATTTGCAGGTTCACTCGTGATACAAATATATGAGGAATGATTATAATAAATGAGTAACTGTGTTGGTCCTAACCTGCGGTACTATTTGGACCAATGTTGCTAGATTTACCGGAGCCTCAACGGCATTATCTGCATAGTTTCCAGAAATTGAGATTCAGGGTGTGTAGGGATTGATCGATTCCAACACAGGTGAGGCGTGGGTGGAGCTTAACTACCGATTGGCCTGACATAGCTAACAGTGGATTCCTTCATTAGACTAGAGTCATAGGGCCTAACGCTTACATAGTCCTGTGAATTGAGGGATCTGTTTCTAGCTATGGCACTATCAAATCTAGTTAGGTGCAACTCCCAGAATTTTGCGTGTGTTGGAATCGATTTAAAACATTTAAACCTGAATTCCAAGAAAGTAAATTTCAATTTAACTATAAAGTGAAGATGTTGAAACAAATTTCACTGCAAGATGTTGCTGCATATTCAAATTAGACCCGCATGAATTAACAGAATGTTTAGTAAATTTTAAATCAATCAACGATATACACTCGGCGGACATTTCAAGACTTGGGACTGATAGCTCTACCTCATTTCGATTGTGGCGTCAGCTAATCTGACGTATTTCGTTATAATGTCAGATAATCAAGTGGCAGATGTTATTTGTTAGCTGACCTGGGTGGGCTTATGCTTATACTTATACTTATCATATACTACCTGTATAGGCTAATGCTTGTAGGTAGATTGTGGTTACTTAATTGTTAGCTAGTCCATGATTCGTTTTGAAGTAGAAGCAAGATAATAGTTATGCACACGTTGTTGAATATACCGGAATTCATACCAGTACGAATCTAGTCTCTTTTTTGAAGACGTGTATACGCATTGTAGTCACTATATCTTCTGGTAAGCTATTCAAGTTATTCGTAATACAGTTTGAATAGAAATTTGTCTTAACCAATTTTTTACTTCTGTTCTTAAACAGTTTCAAACTGTGTCCCCGAGTGTTGCTTTGTTTGTCTGGCTTTAGAAATGGGCTTTGGGTGTGGTAAAAGGCCATGAAGGTATTTATAAGTTTATATCATGTTCCAATGTGATCGACGGTAGTAAGGAGTTGGTAGTCTTAGAGACTTTAACCTTTCTGCATAAGTATAATTTCTTATAGAGGGTATCAGTTTGGTGACTCTTCGCTGCGTGTTTCCAAGAATAAAACTATCCTTTTTTAAGCAGGTGTTCATGAACCATCCCCATATTCAAGTATAGGTCTAACTACCGAAGTGCAGAGCCTTACTAGTTTTGGGCAGTCTAAGTTGGTGAGTGCTCTTCTTAACATTCCTAAGATTTAGTTTGCCTTGGATGCTAAATTTTAGTTGGTTGTCTCTGTTCAGACCTCAATCAAATCCTTTTCTACAGTTGTTTCTTCAAGTTTTGTGTTTGTGGTGCGATCGTTCATAAGTATGACTGCTTAATGGTAGTGGTACATAGGTGCATTGCGGAGCATTTGTATGCTTTGAATTTATTTTGCAAGGTGCTGGACCAGTTCTTGACATTATATTATTTAAATCATCTTGTAGACTGAATGCATCACTTGTCGACTTAATTTCTTTGTACATCTTTGTATCATCACTAAACATATTAATTTCGGAATGATTTATTACTTCGGGCAGGTCGTTCATGTAGCAGATGAAAAGGAGTGGGCCAAATACACTACCTCGGGGTACACCACTGATGACTGGGTTGGAACCGATTTGCAGCCATTCACCACAACCTGTTGGTTTCTGTTTGTCAAACAAAATATATCTTATCCGTTTTAATAAGTTCCCTTGGATGCCGTATTTTTCTAGTTTAATAAGTAGTCGCTTGTGCGGTACAGAATCGAATGCTTTGGCGAAGTCTAGATAAGAGTATCGATAGAGCTATTGTGCTCGATTGCCAATGACCATATACATGTATCTAAGACTTCAATTAGTTGTGTGACACATGAACTCCCTTTAATAAATCCATGTTATACGGTGGCGATTTGTCAGTCGTCTGTCCGTCGTTTGTCCACCACCAATAGTGCGACTTGCGATTTGTTGAAGGATTAAAAGCAAATTTGGCAGATATGGTCCTTTTGGCAATATCTATTTGAGTTATGAAAATGAAGTTGATACACCTATTAAAATCCGAGTTGTGGCCCTGGTTTTTCATTAGTGTAAATTAGTTTTTCGTGTACATACGTATTTTAACATTTCCAAAATAAAAACACATTTAACTCTTGTCTTGCTGGACAGACATAAAAATATGTATCAACTGGTTACAGAAATACTGGTGTTCATTTTGGGAATGGTGCAGCAGCAACGTCTTTCAGCTGCAATGTCTTTGAAATGAGCATCAGTTAGCATGTTAACGGAAACTGAAAAATAGAAGCTGAAAATTTCCTAGTACAAGGGTTAATCGTCTGTCTTTTAAAATGAAATTAGATATAATTTGCAAGCACAGTAAATGTACTTTTTGCTCGCTCAGAATGCAGGCGGTAGCTTCTCAGAACGTCTGATTTTTAAGTTTCCGGGGAAGACTCTCGGACACCCTGCTAATGGCACCCTCTCCCAGACCCTCCCCAAAATCCTCCCCCCCCCCTATCTCTCAATTATTACTTTGAGTATATACCACTGGATATACATGTAGTATTAAATGAGCTTTTACAGTTTATATATCCATCATATGACGTCGTAAGCAACTACGCGATGCGTAGGATGATGTCATAATCAATTACAGCGTGAATGATTCAATTTAGTCTGTCTTAAATGCTTAATAGTCCGACACGTTGTACGAATTATATGTCTTTAACATTTAATAAACATTCTGTCGAATGTTTTGAAACGAATTTGACTTGGCTCTGTTGATGCCATAGGCAGCAACAGCACCCAGTCTAATTAGTTTCAAAATATTCAACAGCTTACCTATATAGTTTTCTGGAAATTGATAGTCAGGAAGTACAGTAATCGATCGATTCTAGCACGGGCCAAGTGTGGGTGGAGCTTGGATAGAGATGGGAGGGGCATAGCTAAAAGTTGAAAGGTCCATTGTAAGTTGTTGATGTCTGATTGCTTTCCATGACAACAACAGCTTTCAGTAACAGGACATCTTTTCACCAGTATGACAATCTGTTTTCTTCGACTATAGTTGTGTTTCAAAATCGCGGACTCTTCTGTTCTATCTTCCAGTTGCATTCAGGAGAAGCGTTGCATCTGGAGCTGTAATTATTCGTTCAATCTATAAAAGAATCAAAACAATTCAAACCATGAATTGTGTTTTTTATGAAAGCAATCATCGCGTCCAACATATTCAGGCTTCTCGCCCATATATCCGGTGTCCGATCCGGCCTTGAGCTAGCTGAGGCAATTTTATTTATGACATTAAGCGACTGCTATATAGACCTTTATCTTGCTTCCTGCCCGGATGTGCGTTGATAGTTTGCCATATCCATATCTCTCTGGGATTGGGTGATGACGTCATTAAGTTTCATCGCTGTTTTCGCCAACAAGACTAACCATTGCTGTGCTGAAACGGGAGTGAAGGAGGTTGGGGAGAGGCCGGAAGAAGGGATGCCGGGAGGGAGGCCAGGAAGGAGGCAGGCAAGGTGGGAGGGAGCGGTGGGGGACTCATGGGGTAGGGAGAGTGAGAGTGAGAGAGAAAGAGAGAGAGAGAGAGAGAGAGAGAGAGAGGGAGGGAGGAAGAGAGTGAGAGAGAGAGAGAGAGCGAGAGAGAGAGAGAGAGAGAGAGAGAGAGAGAGAGAGAGAGAGAGAGAGAGCTTACAGCAACATTGTTTAGTCATATTGAATTCAGATAACAACAGAAGCTTTTCCGAGTCTTATCTGAATCCGCCTCTAATATTTCCTTGCATGGATGTGCATGATGGGTCTCGTGGTCTATCCGGCCATCGGCCACATTCTGATATGTGTCTAGGGCGGCTTTAGAGTCCGGGAAAACTTGCTATGGGAGAGTCAATAAATATGAATATGCAGATCTGTCGGTTCCCACGCATTAAGCTTTAAGACATACGCATTTTGCTTCCATCTAGCGCTCTTGCGCATATATCTGTACATCTCAAACGTATTTCGAGATAATATCTTTCTGTAGACGAAAGGCGGCGCTCCATGCGCACGTGTTCCGTATGCGTGACACGTACGCTGCATGCGTGTGCGTAATACGCATACGTAGCCCCCACCCCACCCCACCCCCACCACTATTGTAATTTCTCACATACATGTAGTCATATACAATGTGTATACGATTTGCGTATAGCGTGCGTTTTTGTAAGAAATATTTAAAAGCAGCTGAAAATTTGGGATTTTTGAGGACACGGACACGCAGCGCAATACGTATCACGCTTGACATACTCATGGAAATATCACATATAATTAAGCTGGCATCGAAAATCTACGCATACGTACACGTTTCATGCATACGCATACGCGTGAAATAGGCATATATGGAAAACGGACGTATAGAGCTATTTCCGGTTCTGTACCCCATGGAAGCAATAGACACTATTTTAAAATTTATCATATAAACAATTAAAGGGTTTAAGCCCATTCCATAACAATATAAACCCGGTTGATAATGCCGAGAAATATATTCGTCAGTTGGAGTCTCGCTCTAATGACGCGCGTTATGCCGTATCAATGCCGCTCGAACCGTGCTGTAGTATATAATATATTTTTGTCAACGTCTATTTGTTAGTTACGTAAATGAATACACTTTGATAAATTTTTTGCGTAGGTCAAATTACAAGTATATTTGTCACCGTAAGACGTTCAATGTGCTAGTTTTCAAGGTCCGAGTAGCCGCCCTCGACAATCGTACCCTAATGGAAAATCAGAGATCAGCGTTATTGGAAAATATCTAAAACTTTAAGCCTACGTGATAAATAGAATATCAAAATCGGACCCATTAAATATCACTGTTATCAACCTCGTCGAAAATTATCACCTTTAATTAGCTAAAGCTCGTGCAAAATGAAACGTTTCAACGCGTTTGATAATTGGGCTTCCGTTGTATCTATCCAGCATATGATGTCATATTCAACTACATGATGCATAGAATGACATCACAATCAATGACGTCATTGTGACGTTATGCATGGCACAGATAAGTACGTCACGAACGCATAGTTGAAGACGGGCTATGCATTGTTGTACGATTTGCATGTCTCTACTATTTAATAAATATCCTGTTGAATATTTTAAAACAAATTTGACAACATCACCCAGACAAATTAGTCACAAAATATTCAACAAATTAACTTCGTTCAGTATCCCATTTAATATCACTATTGTCAACCAATATGAAGAATACCACTTTGCACGAGCGTTGGCGAGTCCAAAGTGATAATTTCGACGAGGTTGATAATAGTGATATTAATTGAGATGAAGATTGAGATTCTATTTATCAAATAATAAGACATTTTTATACATATGTTTAACCCCTCGTGTGCCAACAACGCATTAATGTACTCAACATACTATTTATTTCAATTAACCATTAAATTTAATTGCCAATACTTTTCAAGGAAATTTAGATTTTTGCATCCAAAAAGAGTATTTTTGTAAATTTATAACGAAAATTTACCAAACAATAGATTTCTGTTATCATTCAAATGGGCATTCGTCAAAAAGGTAATGGTAAAGAAAATTCAAATTTCTGCTTAACCAGTGTCCTATTGCAGTCTAAGAGAAGAATATTTTTGAAAATTTACAACTGGAATGACTGGCTCGGTAACCGAGCCAGTCATTCCAGTTGTAAATTTCCAAAGATAGTCTTCTCTTAGCCTGCAAATGGCCATTTCTCAACGTCAATGCAGAGGTCGTTTTTTACCAACGTGGCCATTAAAGTTTTAAGTTGACACAAAAGGGGTTAAATAGCGTCGATCTCTGAAACCTGAGTTTAGATCATCCGTTAGCGTATAATGATCTAAACTCAGTTTTCAGAGATCGACGCTATTTAACCCCTGCGCATACCTTGTATGCGCTCAGCGCATGCTTGTGTCGGTAGTCATGTCCAAACATTGGGATTTCCACAAAATGGGCGTTGACATGTCACGAGCCATCGACACAATTAAACGCTCAAAGATCCTAGATGTACTACGCCAGGTCAGTTGCAATGAAGATGAGCTACGACTAGTGAGACTACTACTTGCAGACACCAAGCTGAGAGTACGAGTCAAGTACGTGAAGTTTGTAGAGTTTGAGACATCAATCGGCTCCCCACATGGAGATGGTCTATCCCCTGTGCTCTTCACCTGTTATCTGGCTGCTGCATTGAAATCCGTGCGGGAAAACTCCACAAGACCAACGCCCCCCGCCCCGGTGTCATTACTGGGCATGCCTCTAGAGATGGAATATGCCGACGATGTGGACTTGTATAGATGAGGAAAAGAAGCCCCTTGACGAACTTCTCCCAATAGCTGCAAGCAAACTAAAAATTGAGAATAACTTTATGAATGAATCCTAAACAGAGTTCACCCACATGCACCTATCGACAAAGCATGAAAGTAAAGAAAATGACGATCCACTCCGTGGCGGCGAACCATGGAGGAAAAATAAAATGCTGGGCTCACTGCTTTGCAGTACTGCTGACATTGCTGCACGCTGCATCATGGGGAACAAAGCTTTCCAGTCCTTCTGGAAGCTATGGATTCGTAGATCAAAGATGCCCTTGGTAAAAAGACTACGTTTATACAATGCAACCTGCGTATCCTTTATGATGTATAACTGTAACAGCTGGGCAGCTCCAAAAGCAGCTCTAGACACACTTGACGCCTGCCACCGCAAACGCCGACGCACCATCACCGGACACCGATGGCCAGAGTGCATACTTTCAAAAGATGCACTATACAAGATGTATAATACGCCGCCGCCGCTGTCTGTAAAAGTCGCCCAGCCAAGATGGTCCATATTTGGCCATGTGCTACGGATCCCAGAAGACACACCAGCACAGAGAGCCTTGGAATCCTCCATACTCAGAGCCAGCAAATACAGAGCTAGGAGAGGACGCCATTGCATAAATCTGCTAAGCGTTCTACGAGGTGACCTCAAGAAAGCAAGATTAGGTACAGAATGGACCTGAGGAAGATAAGGATTTTGGCTGAGGACAAGACACAGTGGGCAAAAGCGGAGAAGGACTGATTGCAGCTGTAGGATGATTCTTCTACTACAGCCGCAGAATACAGGAATCATACATACAGCCGCAGAATACAGTAATCATATATACAGCCGCAGAACACAGTAATCATACATACAACCGCAGAATACAGTAATCATACATACAGCCGCAGAATACAGTAATCATACATACAACCGCAGAATACGGTAATCATACATACACCCGCAGAATACGGTAATCATACATACAGCCGCAGAATACAGTAATCATGCATACGTTAGCGTAGGATCATCCAGGGCGGCTAATCATCACCTGACAAATATCACATTGGACGTCTTACTCCGAAAAGATAGTACTTGTAATTTGAAATATGATAGAAATGTGTATTAATCAAAGTTTATTTATTTATATAACTAATACTATATATTGACAAAAATATAGTTTATATTATTGGACATCGCAAGCGGTTTTGCCACGTCATGGCGACATAATAATAATAATAATAATAATAATAATAATAATAATAATAATAATAATAATAATAATAATAATAATAATAATAATAATAATAATAATAATAATAATAATAATAATAATAATAATAATTAATGATGATGATGATGATGATGATTTTACGAGGGAAAATCAGTTGTTTGATGTTAACGAGACCATCAAACATACACAATGTACAATAATATATGATAATATACACAACCTGTTTGTACAAATAGAGAAAATGCAAAAATTGCAGTATGATAATAAGAATAGCATTATTATAATTATTTTTACATCATGCTTGCCTACTTCTGGCTTTACGCCTACATTCATAGTTCTACAAATTCAATCGTCGTAACACTGACCTAGACATGAACCTACCCATACATATACGCACGCGGACGGGTGGGTGGGCGGGTTGGCGGACGGGCGGGCGGGTTGACGGACTGACAGACGCATACCAAGACGGACGGACGGACAGACAGGCAGACAGATAGTTTTATCTTAAATGCATTCTCTGTAAAAAGTAATTATACAGATAAGTTGTTGAACATTTCGAAACTAATTTGCCCAGGCTACTGTTGTTGTTTATGGCATCATAGAGACTAACAAATCATTCTTACGCGTGACGGGAACTTCAGTGTTCATGACAGAGCTCAATACGTCAGTTATTATGCATTTTGATTGTGACGCCTACCTACAAGTGGCTTACTCACATCCGCATTCACATCCGCAGGTAGGTACGCGTTTAAATATAATTAGAAAAATCTAACGCATAGCAACCAGGTTAGACATACAGGGTTTTTTCACCACCGACATCGCAGCATAACAGGCTCAGCACAATTGTTTACGTAAATTATTATATATTTTGAGATTAATTTGACGGGAAGATGTCGCTGCCCTAGACAGCAACCGCTTCCGGCCAAATCCTCCTCAAAATATTCTGCACAGTATTCCTTACAATGTATTGATTCAGTATTAGCACATCTCCACCCACCATTTGCCTGTGTTAAGGTCGGTCGAACAGAAAACTTCCTGAATCTGATTCTCAATTTCCAGAAATGTATTCCTGTAGGTAAGTTGATTGGATACTTTGAACAATATTGACCTGACGTCCTCGCTGCCCATGACAGCAACAGCACCCAGTCAAATTGATTCCAACTTATCCAACCGAATGTGTATTAATTAGTAAATCCATACACTTCGTACAGCGTTGCGGACTATTTAGCGTTCATGACGGACTTAGATTTGTCATTAAATACGTAATTGAGTGTGACGTCAAACTACGTGTGACGTATTCATTATGACGTCATATATTTGACTGACAAATTTGATTCATTAATTGTATAATAATTTTGTTACTGTTTACTGGCTTCGAAATTGCTCAGAAGAGCGTAACATAGCATATGAAATAAACATAGGCATATTTTGAATATTCCAACAATTAATTAGAATATTATCTATTCCATCTAACCGATTACCAGAGAATTACGCTCACCTATTTCCGAACAACAAACCATCACTCACCTATTGAAACATGGCGTTGGGACAGGATAACAAGAGAACAAAGAATCTGTAAATTATGCCAGCAGAATAAAATCGGAGATGAATACCATTGCTTATTCACCCGCGATTATTTAAAAAAAGAAAGAGCAGACATTTTGCCTAAATCAAGTAACGCACATCCAAACAACTATAAGTTCCATAAGCTATTCTCTACGCAGAACATAAAATTGCTAG